>CM039594.1:14791137-15508115 GCA_022457205.1 Saccharum spontaneum | reverse complement strand
GATTACGTTTATGGCTTTTTCCTCTATACAGCCCTTATTAGATTCTTTCCTAAGAATTTAAACATGCTGAAAACACAAACTAACATCTTCCATAACTGTGATTTCCTAAATCTATGTGACCAGTCAAAATGCGCTGTATAAAAAAGAGTGGGTCTTAATAGTACAGTAAAAATATAGTGCGGAGCACATCCATGAACTGATGAAAGCATCCCTAATTATTGATTGGGGAAAAAGACTTGGAAGATATCAACAAAAGAAAAAAAAAGTGTTCTGCTAGAGGATGAGTTCTGATAAGTTTAAGCCCTGAAGCTTGAGTGCCCATATGATCTCACAAATGCAAAATCTTAAGCACTTAAAATAACTTTAAGAGGATATGTTTGCATGTTCACCCATTTCCTTTATCTGGGATGAAGGAACACTAAAGCTTTTAAGTAAACGATAGACAAAATACATGAAAAGCATTCAAAGAGTGACGATCTGGTAACTTCACTTCAATTCAAAGATAAAGAGATGAGACAGACCTCGGCTACGCTAAGCTCCCAGTACTCTTTCTCATCCATCGCAACAGCTAACTTGTTGAGTTTCTCAATAAAAACATGAGCTTCCTCCCCAAGGCACTTCTTTTGTTCTTGCACTGAAACATGAGTTTGGGCAGTACATGACGGGCAATACCAGTTTCCAAGCGGTATGCGTGCCAGTGGCGGGTTCAGGCAATAAGTGTGGTATTCAGAGTCACAAGTATCACATAGAAGGACGCTCTCGTCATCTCGATCGATTCCACAGACTTTGCAGACACCATCCTCCCATGGTGCTTTGGGCAGCTTATTGTTTGCTGCTGTGAGAGCATCTTGTAGCTCCTGGTGGATTTCTGAGTTACCATTTTCATTGCTTAGATATTTGTCAAATTTCTCAACAAGGTCTTGTACCTGCACCAGCCAAGTAAACGATGTAGAGGAACATTCAGTAAAAAAAATCATGATCATACTACTTAATAAACAGAAATTTTCACAGTAAGGCCAATGTATAAAGCTGGTATCACAGTAAGGCCAATGTATAAAGCTGGTATCTAAACATTACCACTGGAAAGCATAGATTTGTTAAGGTATAATAGTCAAAGGGCATTAGTGTAATCTCTCTAGTCTATTTACAAGTGCGAGCGCTAAAATAGAATTTTCCAGAACAAGGAACTCTCTGGAGTTTGTTAACAATTTGCAATCACTTCAGACAACTACGAGAGATGAACTAGTAGTTATTGGAAAACCAAGCTTTAAGACACATTAACAATACCATAATGGAAGGTTCTTATGAATATAGTAAAGCTAAAATCACACATCCCTGAACATAAAAGGCAAGATCGTACAGGGACAGATAGGAATAACAAACCTCTGACTTATACAATGATTCAAAACTCTCAGACAGTGCAGCAACCATGACTACCACTTCAGGTCGATCAGCAAATGCAGTTTGCAGATTACGGATTACCTGCAGGTAAACACAAAGGCACCATAATCTGAATTTGTTGCAGAGTTGAAGAAGAAGTGGCGAAAAGAGGACATTGACCAAAATAAAACACATTTAAAGAGGGCTTGGGGGGGGTGCGGGTTAAAAAGACAACAGGGGAAGAAATCCCCTTGAGCTTTAGCTTAAGTGAGGGGAATACCAAATCCTTTAGGGAGGGGCTTCTCAGCTCAAGGCTCTACTGACCAAATTATTGCTCAGCTCTTTAAAATACTACATAAATAAATATATTTAACAATCTTTTCCATTGCTCAGTTAGACACAGATATTAGCAAAGGCGCTCCAAAAAATACAATATCTCTTTGGTTGCATATCTTGAACTGAGCTCATATTTTGAACACATGAATTAGAATAATAGAGTTTCAAGACTAAACTAAATACATTATTCTAGACTCTTAGCTTTTTTGCTGGATAGTTTGGCTCCACCTTAGACAACCTCATCAGCATATACTGCATAGTAAAGCTCAGTCTACAGAACTAATGATGTGTGAGAAAAAGGGAGTCATGTGTCATGAAGATATGGGCTATTCCTATTCTTATAAAGAACAAAAAATTAATCTCTCTTCATGGGTTAACATAATATAGTTTAAAAAGATTTTCTCAAAAAGAGGAAAGAATGGATCATAAGATGTGTGAACAATAAGCCATCACATTTCAATACAAATAAATAAAAGTGGCGCAGGACCAGGGGTCTGGCACCATGAGTGCCACTTGTACATAAACCTCTATTTTCTCTTACTTAATTGAGCGGCAGAGCTCCTGCCTTTTACTTAAAAAAAAAGTGGCGCAGGAATATCGGTACCACTGCATTACTGAAATGAATAGCAAGATCAATAAGTAAATTGCGATCATAACTGAATTAAACTTAACACAACACTAGGGTTCTTTCACAATTAAGTCATAATGCATGCAGTCCATGGTCTAAAGCAGGCATAATGACTAATTTTTGGCTATGAAAACCAGGCTCTAGACCCCTATTAAAGACCAGAATGGCATACTGCAATAGCAGTAAACTGTCATGAAACTATTAAAGACCAGAAAGGCATACTGCAATAGCAGTAAACTGTCATGAAATTAATGATAAAATACCTAAATCAAAGAAACTGTCAGTCAAAAGGTTACAAGTGGAAGTGGTACTGTAACACAACTATATTTTTCATGAAAAATGGCAGAAGAGGACAGTACCAAATAACACATCATTTCAAGCTATCATAAAAGTGCAAGGAGATTCCTCAAAGGCACATTACAAGAAAAATATAGCATGCATCAACACTGAATAATACAGAACAAGGTGTCAAAGAAAACATACTTCTTGTACATCATCAAGAAAAGCCTCCCAAGATCCGCGATAAGCTCCCTTAGCCAACCTTATATCAATTGTGCGGAAGTCCAAAGGGCGAGATACCATACCAGGAAATCCAAGGATGCCCTCATCCTCATTCTCATTGGAATTTGTTAGTGTTGTTCCAAGCAAATTAGCAAACTGCTTTGATTCATCAGAGGAAATAGCACGCCGCAGGGCAATACGGCACCTTTTCAAGATAGCCTCTGAGATGGAGATAATATTTCTTTCCTTTCTTGGTTTTTCTGTATTCTGGGGCACTTTTGTACGACAGGCCTCTGTCAAGACGGATAAGACAGCTTTCTGAAAAATAAACATGCCTTTTAGTACATTTTCCAATAATCTCATAGTCATAATTTTCCCAAAGCTGAGTTCATTTCTTGTCCCTCCCTCTCAGTAACTTTTGTGAGAAATCTAAATGTATTGTTTTTAGCTTAGTTTGAATGCGTGTATAATGGCCTTCCAACCTGGTACCATTCCTCTTCTTGCAACTATATGTCACATTTCATTAGAATGTGCTGACGGCAGTAAGTTCAGATTAAATTTCTACAACAAATTTCCTGATCAGATAAGCTACAGAAGCAAAAGCATGTTAGAAGAGCACCTGAGTGGGAACAGGCATCTCTACAAGGTAGTAAACCTTGGCCAGCTAACCAGATAAAATTCCAACAAAATTGGTTGCTCAATATTCCACTTAAGAAACAAATAATATCTAGGGCTATCCGAAGCCTACGTGACCAATCTCTTTGATGTACCAATAGTTCATAGCATATAATGACATACTAAAAAGAACAAACATGCAGTAAGGTTCACTACTTTGAGTAAACACATGCAGAATGTACGGAAGTACACGAACGAAATTTTCTTCTCACTTAGTAGCAGCAGAAACTTTACAAACCTTGGTTGGTCCAGATGCATTACCCTTGTAGACCTCTTTACTGATTGAATGCTCCAAAATTTTCCTAGCCCATTCTGGAGGTTTTCTATCCAAAGCTTCATAAACGCACTTTCTTATTCTTGTTCCCACATTAGTTGGCAATTTTCTCACAGGCTCCAGTGATTTCACCCAATCTGGTAATGTAGTGTCACTAGCAGGCTCCTCTGGAGAATCTACAATATCAGCATCCTGGTAATCCATCATAAAGACCTTATTCCCTTCATTTGCTGAAGAATTGCATATCAAAGTTTCAGCCTCTGCAAGCAGCTGAAATACAAGAAGATTATTTATTTATTTATTTATTTTAGCAGAAAATACAGCAGCGGAGGCCCCACTGTAGGGATTATATGAAACAAAAACAAAGACTGTACAAAGAAGCCTCAGAAGAGAGGCAAACAAAAACACCAAAAAAACAAGCCCAAGACACAAAAAAAATACAAGAAGATTATTGCTAATGATATGCACATATAGCTGTCAAACTAGAAATTTTACAATTACCTCCTAAGTAGATAATCATAGCATTTTTTTCTATGAATAATTGTGGGAGATGGATTATAAACAAAGAGTGATAGATACCATAGCACAAAGCAACACAGCACCCATTACGATATATGATATCAAAAATAAAAATATATGACATAGCTGGACAAGAACTAGCTTCTTTTCCAGCGAAATCTTCCCCAGCAGCAGTATAGAACAAATAATGAAAAACACATGTAATGAACAATACGCTAGTATAATTCGGAAAATAAATAGGTACAGATGATGCTGGCATGGCTAGAAAGATTAAATTAGCTTTTCTTTAATACTTATTTCCCTCTACGAAGGCTCGCTATTCCCACGTAAGTGTCACATTGTGTAATCTATGACATATTACATATACAATAGAATTCAGCCTCCCTGCTGAAGTATTGATTATAGAAGTTGATACATAGAACAAAGAAGTTCAACATAAATGGATGAAAAGATGACCAAAGCAAGAAAACTACACTCACTGAAACTGTCTAAATTTGAAGACAGAGACAGGATAAATTGGACAAATTACATATCTAAATAAATCAGAACTGCAAGTAAAGCTAACAAGAAGAAAACTCCTCACCGATGCATCCTTCTCCATGCCAACAACCCCAGGTAGAGCTCCACACAGGATACCACCATCACCTTGTAGGCAGCGGAACAATTTCACTCCTTCTCGACTAGAAATATCAGATAAATCCATGCAGCCACTCATGGAACAAACAGCTAAAATATATCTTCTAGCCAACTCTGGCCAAGTCAAGTTGTTAGCAGTCAGCATATCAATCTTTAACTCTCTTGTCAGAGTATCAGTGTCCCTTTTTCTTCCTCGTCTGGATTTGGATTCCTTTAAATCAATTTTTGGATCCACAAAAATTGCAACTCTAGATACAAGTTCGGTGAAAAGAATCTTCAAGAGTGCAAGGTGGATCTCAGGCAGCACTAAACCACTACATCTCCCAAGTGTCTGGGCAGCCAACTTATTTTGAGCAGCTTCTCGTGATGAAGAAGTTTCAACTGGAATAGACACAGATACCATTTCTTCAATAGTTATACCTGATTCACCATTCGAATGCGATGTAGAGACATTAGCAGGTGAATTCATTGGTGGAGTGTGATCTCTGTAGCTTTGGTTGTCATTTTGATTCACATGAATCGGCCATGGGTCAATGAGTTCATCTTCTACTTGCTCAATTGAAGGAAGTTCTTTCAGGCCAATGATTTCAGCAAATCGTCCAAGAAACTCGAATATCTACAAGCGCAGACAACCCAGTTGCAAGAATTAGAACCAAGAAATCAACAATAAAAAGGTGTTTCCTTAAACAGTGGAACAAGTGAAAGAAACAGGAACCAAAACTACCTGGAAAACATCCCCTGCCAATTCTGGTGGAAGCTTGTGGCTAATAGGATTTCCCGGAGGAAGCTCACGGATGCTAAAAGAGCTAGGCTGAGCATGATCTTGTGGCCCACTCACTACAGATCCATGTCTACTGTATGACATGACATCCCCATGCAACGGACTATTTTTATTAACAGCTGTCAGTGTGCCACTTGCAATCGTCAGCGAAGAGTTAATTCCAGTCCTGTTACACAAGAACTGATAGTTTGGACAAGCCCTGGATTTAGGAAGAGATTCCACAAATTCTTGAACAAATTCCGTATCAAACCCGATTCTGTCCGGATACAACCATTCTTTAAGTAATGCACAAGTTGATTCCACATCATTCTCCTTTTCTATAAACCGTGGTACCTTAGGTCCATTTGATGAGCAAAACTTAGCCAATAGATCGAAAGGACTATCAGTGCGCTGATGTCCACTTTCATAGTCAAATGAAGATTTTTCACTACTGTGAGTGCAGAATAATACCAAATGGCCATGCTCCTTGTACATTTTTTCACAAGCTTCCATCATAGCACAACAAACCATCCTCCAGACTGAGGAAGGTGATGTTCCTTCATAACTGAAGTCACCAATTTTGTCTGTCATATTTGCATCATTAGTCGGTGCCCAACTGAACGACCCAGGATCTGACAGTACAGCTGGCACTGTCATATTCGAAGTTTGTACATTACTGCGCCCTAAACTCTCTTTACCCTCCATATCATTACCGAGACATGATAAGAAATCTTGATTCGTCTCAGAGAAATCTGATAAGAGCATAGAAATATTATCATCAGCATCATTAGTAGTATCTTCAATCGAACCACTACCTTCCCTTGTTTCTATTGTATCAGCCTTTCTAACAACATTTGGGCACACAGTGGTTGATGCATCCGGAAGTTGGAATGCTGAACATGGTAACCTTCTCATCTTAAACAAAGGTCCAAAATTTCCTCCATCAATCACTTCACACTCAAACAGTGAACCAGTAACTCTATCATGCCAGTAAGATGTAAACCCAACCGGCCATATCTGGTAGGAATTATGGTAACTTGTCCGATTATCAATTTCTCCCAAGCTGGTAATGAAAAAATCACTACATTGAACAGGTAGGGCAACCTAGAGTTTCACCACAACAAATGCATGTAGTTCAAATCAGTATCAAAAGAAAATACACTTAACTCTGGGACTCAAAAAAAAAATTGTACTGTCAAATAACAGCGACATATAAAATGTGCATTGAATGGTGAAGCAGAATCTAAAATGGACAAAGCAAGATACTCACTGTATGATGATGTGGCTGATGATTACTGTTCTCCATAAGAAATTTTGGAGGCTTTAAGGAACTTCTGTTTTCACTAGGACTCTGTTCGATTGCGTTGTTAAAAAATGATGGATCCATAGAAATGCCAGCACTTCCTAACTCATGGTTCTCAGCAACCTTGGGTAATGTTGATGTTTGTGGAAGTTCTCTTCTTCGGCGTAAATTAACTGACCTTTGCGGAACGTTTCCATCAGCATTTAAATCTCGGTCCATGGAAGTAAAATTTTGTCTCATGCCAAGACACTGGGCAAGATCAAATGCTGGCATAAACTGCATTCCATCTACAACAACAACAATGTCTAATTAGTACAAGTTGCACCAATATTCACACTTGAAACCATATGTTTATAATATATGCAACTGAACACCATGCAGTTCACTTAAAAAGTTAGTAAGACGCCAAATGTTTTTGGAAGCCAGAAACCATACAGAAGTGGGCACACAATGGCTAGGCACTGAACATAATCACTGAAAGGATTTAAGCTTCAGAGTTAGCACTACAAATCCCTGTCTAAAAGCCTCTTTAATAAACAGAGATAGATATAGCTGTCTAAAAAGCTAACAAACAACAAATCTCACTTGCATCAAATAAAAGTAAATGATTGATCTGTTATACTTACCATAAAGAGTAGTATTCTGCAAATGAACCCCCTCAAAATGTGGCAAGTTGGCAACTGTCAATTGAGGTCCATCGGAGATATTTTGCCTGCGGAAGTCACAAGAACATATTAACCACCTTATGATAATAGTGTCTGTATGATTAGGCTAGAACTTAGCAGAAAGCCTCTACCGAGTTCACGAGCATTGTTACTGTCAGAGTAACCAAAGACATTCCAGCTTGTAGAACATAATTGCTAGTTTGGCAAGAAAGAGGACCTAAAGTTTAAACAAGTTACATCCAAAGATAGCAAATGGAATATCAGGAAATCAAAAGTGCCTTCTTTGAATGGATGTTTCAAGTAAATGATGATCATAGCACAAACTGGACTGACAAGAAAAAACAGCTAGCATGGCAATGACAAGGAGTGCTCCATAATAATAATGATGATGATAAAAGCTACTGTAGTGAATGCAAGACTTCCAATTCTGGATATTAATTTGTTTCAATTTTTCTGTCTGGACACTTGAACAATAAAAAAATTTCTGTCTGGACACTTGAACAATAAAAAAATAGGGACAAGATGTGCACTATAGTTAAATATTAGGAAAACAAAGGTTGTGTCTCTGAACTTGAAGAAACTATCCATTACATTCCAGTACCAAGTTATTTGTGTCAACCGTCAACCAAGCCTTTAAGAAATTAGCAACTAACAGTGATGATGATATGGTTGTCGTCGCCACTAGGCTGCAAATCATCACTAACTGTGGGGGATTGGTGTTGGATTTGCAGATAGGCCACTATAAATAGGTTGTCTTCTGGAAACGCTAAATCCCCCACTTTACACTTGCAAAATCTGACTCATTCCATTACAGAACCCCCACTGTTGGCAAGATTTACCCACTAAAACAAGCAGATAAGGCAACTAATTGAACTTTTTACATGGATCAGATCCACGGAAAGCTCTCTCAAGTTGACAAAATCTTAGTAATGCTGTAATACCGGTGATATGATGCAAGTTTAAACACCTCACACAGATACTCTGAATTTAGTTTTACCCTAAAATGCACATTGCAAACTAGAGCCCCCTTGTTCCCCACCCTCGCCCATAATCAGTGTCCCCGGGTCGATGGGGCTGAGTAACTGGGATCAAGAAACGCAGTGCCCTACTTGTGAAGGCAGGGACGAGATTGTTCCTGCGTTCCCAGAACAGGGGCGATATTCCTAGGACGACGAACACAGATCGATCCCGTTTCTGGTGACTATGCTCACACCCCAGATCTGATTAGAAAACAAAATTATGCTTAGATCTAAACCTCAAGATGCACCGATTTGCAGATCTACAACTTCCCTGTTGACCGAAGCAGGATTGCGGCGCTGATTAGGAGCAGGAGAGAAGAGGGCAGAATAGTTAGGGCCTTAGGGGTTCTGTGTAATTCTTAGGTTTTCTTTCTATCGGCATAGGGTATATATAGAGGGGAAAGCCGGTGTATAGACTCAGTCTACCAGCTCAATATAAAGCGAGAGAAAACGCCTTAATTAAATAATATTTTATTGGCAAATTCCACGTCACCAATTCAAGCAAGTATATCTGATGAGGCCCAGCAAATCTCCAGAGTTACAATGGTTAGACCATTGAAGTCTGGGGGTTGATTAAACCCCCATCACCAGCCCAGGTTCAAAGGCTGGCACAAACTTCTTTAGAACAAAATCAGTGGGGAAATCTCCGCCTGGTCAAGTTTTTTTTTTAATCTGATGAGGCCTGGTTGTGTACAAGAAATAAATATAAGGACCTGATTGAACAAATTGGGTGTATGGACACCTTTACAACAATTTTGATGTTAGAACACCTGGTTGAACAATCATGTCACAATGATACCTTATTAAAGTTCTTTCTGTGCAACAGAACTGAGCTGTGTTTCCCTAAGGACCCAAATGAGATGTAACAATTTGATCACGAATTTACATCAAAAGCACATGTCTAAGGGCTAACAGCACTAACGTTGATATCGAAACAAGGAAAAACAATATTGCTATCTTAGAACCACTGAGTGATAACAGTACATGACCATGCCATCGTTCTAACATGTGAATATGATTCAATCACCACAATAATGGATGGTATCCTTTGATGTTGATAAAATTAAAATAGAAACGGAATAGGCAGAAGGATCCATCACTCAGCAACATGCATATTAGAAAAAGTGAAATGTGGGACCTATCTGTGTGGCCTAAAATTAAGTGGCATGCCGGCCCGTCCATGGGTAAGCACATAGGAGGTACTTGATCCCACCAAACTCCAACTCATGCAAATACCATGAGAATGGAAATAACTGCAAGGCTTGGGACCTTCCAAAACCAGAATGCAGAACAGCAAAAATCAGGCATGAATAGGTTTAAAAATTTCAAGATACATTTGTGTTTACGGAAAAAGACAATCAAGAAAATAACAGTTTTCTGTACAACCTAACTGGCACAGTTAAAAATACTGGAACTGTAAAAGTGTTTTGTAGCGTATTTTGAGCGACTACCCACTTGATTTTGATTCAGCTATAACAGTAAGTGTTTGTGTGTACTTGTTAGTTCCACTCCCATGGCTTATTGTGTTTTGCTTAGAACAGAACATTCAGCACTGGGTCATTCCACTAATCGAGTGTACCATTCTGGTGTATTGTAAAATGAAAATGATCAAGTGTACCACACTGGTGTATTGTAAAATGATAAATAATGTCACAATATACTATATGAATCAAATTCATAAACTACTCACATGTATATTATTCAAGTGACACTATTTTTTTAGTAAAAATCATGAAATGGAAAGTAGGCAACTAGGCATCTAAGTTCCTTTGCAGGAGACATAATTGCCCTTGTTAACTAATATGGGAGCAAATAGAGGATGGAAGTGGAACTATGACCAGAAGGTAACAGTGTCAGATCCATCCACCTCATTTTCTACATTTAGCTCCCCCTAAGATTATATGATTACTACAAACCTGTAGGGGGCTTAGGAGGGGCTCTATACTTCCGGAGGCAGTAGGGGGGGCTCGAGCCCCGGCTGACCCGGTGCTAGATCCGCCCCTGCATGGAAAGGAACTTAACGGCTGAAGGGGCTCTAGTATTGTTGCCTTGTGGACCTTGCATGGCTCAGACCATGACAACTCCAAAGGATTTATCTTACAAATAGATTAATGTTTCCAATGTCTACAAACTAATTATAGAGCAACCTTGGGGAAAAAAGGTTCGATGTCATAAAGTAACATGGGAGACTCAATCAGAAGAAAGACTCAAGCACAACCAGTTTCCTAATTAGTTTCCATACTGGGTGTTTCAAATGTCTACATGGTCCTTTACTGCTTGGTCACGCTAGAGTGCCGGTGAACCACATGGCCTCTAGTGTGGTCATTGGCTCCAGTGTAGAACTGGAGAATAATGGCATAAAGGCCATGATTGTTCTACAAAAAGCTTAGCTTAAGTCCAAAAGGAACAAATAGCTATCTCTCGAGATTCATTAGGCTTGTTTGATGCATGGAGACTTAGGAGAAAGATTGATGGTCCCTTGACCAAAACGGGGCGACCTACTTTCATCACAAAGATCATCGTCAGTATCATCACATGTGCTCACAATGATCTCCATAGCATAGGTCATAATCCTAGCCTTTGATTGCAATACACCACAACGTATCTCGCTACAAGCTTACTTTGGCACAATAACTACCACTTTGTGGCAATTGCAAAGGGGCTTCAACTTTGGGCTGCATTAGCTAAGGCTCGTTATGACACATTTTACGACCTCATCCATCCCTAATTGAGTTGTTATAGAAGTTGACATCGTTAATTACTACGATAAGCTCGAATATCCAAACTATGATGGCAAAGACAACTTAATGGATTCATCCATCCCTAATTGAGTTGTTATAGAAGTTGACATCGTTAATTACTACGATAAGCTCGAATATCCAAACTATGATGGCAAAGACGACTTAATGGATTCAATGGATCCAAATAGAAATATTTTTTCTAAGGATACAACAGAGGAAGGCAACAAGGTGTTCTTAGCTGCATATGCCATATCGTTAGCAATACCCAATAGTCGTAGACTATATTGGGAATTTTGTAGCTAGAACTCTCAAAAATGTGGTTTGGTATACAACACACCACACTCGTCAATTTGTTTTGTGTCACACCATGAAAATGTGGATTTGTCTACAACACATGGCACAGATTAAAACTCTTTTCTACCCGTGAGAGGTAGGTCGTACCAGCTTCTCTCGAGTTGTACTGGTTAGAGCAGTGTGTTTGGGGTCTCCCTTTGCCGGTCCGCGTTTGAATTCTACTACAACTTCTTATTGCAATGTCTAGGGGTGCTCCCCCCTGTGGTCGAGTTTTTTAGGGTAGGTCATTAATTAACATTTATGCCCTTAAAGGTGGATTGCTGCCAATTCATCAATGAGGCAAGCCCACTTGCATCCCTATTGACCACTATTGAAGAGGAGGCGTGCAAGAGGAGTCGCACAATTTGTATCTTGCCGAAGTCCACCCACAAGGGGCGAGCTCTGCCTCCTTGAGCCACTCTCCACAAGAGGCCACGTCTTGTCGGATCACCGTCTATGTGTTAGGGCCGCCTACCGTGTCGGGCAGCACAACAATCAGCAAGGCGAAGGAGCATGCGGTGGCTTACGGGCAAGAAAAGATGTCTTATGGGCGGCTTCAAGGTGGGTCGGAGATTTGACCCCCTTAGGCACTTAGCTAGACTCAAGCAGACTTGTACCATGGTGGATTATTAAGTTGAGCTCCAAGTTTTGATATGCAAGGCTAAAACAAGCTATAACAAGTAGTCCAAGTGTTCAAATAGAGAGATTCATCTCAAGGCTAACGCATAGAGACATCAAGGCTTCAGAATCCTCGATTTACATATGAACATGAGTTATGCTCAAACATATAAACAATGAGCTTTAGTCACTGACTCGCTGGCTTCACCACAATTAAAACAAATAGATAATTGGATGTTTGCAACAAGCAAATCACATAGGGGTTGCAATAGATGCAAAGACAGCTAATTGAAGTTTGCGGAAAGCCAACACATGTTGCATTTCTTTGAT
This sequence comes from Saccharum spontaneum, assembly GCA_022457205.1. Lineage (NCBI taxonomy): Eukaryota > Viridiplantae > Streptophyta > Magnoliopsida > Poales > Poaceae > Saccharum > Saccharum spontaneum. The sequence continues at coordinate 15,495,397 of CM039594.1, read as the reverse complement.
CTCCCATATAGTGAAGCCAACAAGATCTTGCATTTCTTCGATCTCCCATATAGTGAAGCCAACACGATGTTGTGTTTCTTTGATCTCCCATGTAGTGTAAAGCTAGGTACAATCACATAGATAACTTTACACTCACAAGAGATATATTAGGCATATTACGGTACCAATAGATCTTGATCTCCGAGAAATTAGGGCATGTTTAGTTGTGTAGGAAAACATTAACGCTCACGTGCAACCGCATCGACAACATCTACATACTGATTGTTATGGCATGCAGTCGCATCGACAACATCAACAAAGTGATTGACGTAGGATTCGAGAGTGACAATCGTTGTCCTCCAGAGAAGATATCGACGAATTGGGACAACATAAGGACATGCCAAACAAAAGAAATCTTGTTGCGCTAAATGTAGGGTTCTATCTCGATGAGATTGTGATTAGGTTGGCGGACATGTAAATAGCACTGAAGTTATCATAGACGATGATAGCAGCCTTCAAAGAAGGATGGTTCAGTTCAGGAAGAAGCTACCACAACTGCTTCAATGACACCTTGGCAAAACATAGTAAGACACCTCCACAACTAGGTCAACAGGTCATTTGCGTTTAGAGGAATACAACACCAAGTTGTCTCCAAGGTAGAGACAATATCAAGATATGGAGAACAAATATCTAATCAGCTCACCCAATCATGACCAATAAAGGAGTGGTCCATATATCGAAAGAAAGGGTACCCTAGATTCTTCAGAGAGCAACTTTCCACCAACTTGACAACCATGAGGATCCTTCGTATACAATAGATCAATCACACAAGAGAACACAATGCCAATGAAGCACCGAAGACAATGACAATCCTTCGATAGGCAGTAGTGCAGTACACCAGCCTACGGAAAGAGTCATGGAGGTTTACATTTGTTGCATGAAGACCCTTATGAATCTCATCACTGAGAAAGGCATTCCTTACTTCAATTGAGAGGCGACGAGCATGAGAGCGTGAATAGTGGTTATGTAGGCAACTAGGGCAAAGGTCTCATTGTTTGGCACAGCCATAGCTCCACTAAAACCATGAGCCAAGGGAACTTGCAAGAGACTTAAGTGAGATTTTGAAAACACGGAATATAATAAGCTAAAAAGACATGCACACCACAAATTAGCGTCGTTGAAAGAGGATCCAATTATGGCGTCTCGAAATAAGGCCAAAGCATAAGAGAGGCGGAGTGCATAAGATGCAATAGCTTGGGAGTCGATGCCCAACAATAAAACCTACAAGGGATATCATTGTGCTCCTTGCAACTTGTAGTGGAGGTTCTTGTTTGTGGTGACAATTGAAGAGAGTGCTCTGGTGCTCCCAATGCATGGTAGCGATGGATGCAAGATGGTGGCACGAGGCGGCGAATGATACAAAGAGCTCAAGCCACCGATGACGTCCAACTAGGCAATATAACCTCGAGATTGAGGCGATGCCCCAACCAAAAGAGGAATCAACCAGGGTGAGTAAAGAGTACCCCGCCTTCTCTTTTGAACACAAATGGCAAGAGCTCTGCCTATCAATTAAGAGGAAGAGTTTTATATACAAGGGAAGAGAGCCAAACAAGCATGCCCAAACCAGCGAGGGAGCCCCAGCAATAAGAAACTAAACTTAGTCCCTATTGATTTCGCATATAGTGTGCCCTTTTGTAGATTTCCATACTTTCTTTGATCCTTCCAACGACTTGGAGGGTCGTGGCATGAGTATTCTCGAAAATCATGTGGTTTCGATCTTTCCAAAGGTTCCACGTTGTGTAGATAGCTAGGCCATTGAAAGCTCACTTGCGATCTTTGGGGATCGAGCGGAGGGAATGCTCTCACCAGTCTGCTAGGGTGTCGAAGTGTGCATGTTGTGCCACATCAAGAGTGGCAAAGTGCTTCCAAGGGGTAACAAGGCTCCAGACCGCCTGGGCAAAGGGATAGGCCAAGCATAGGTGGTGGCTGGTCTTCAGTGGGCCATTGCATAGTGCACAAGCATGGTTACGTGGCCAGCCTCGAAGCTCAAGATTAATTGTCGTGTCTTGTTCTGGATGAGGATCCAGGCGAAGAGTTTGCATTTATTTTCCACATTCGCCTTCCAAGTGGAGTTTGTTTTGTATCATCAGTACATTCCCAAAAACTGTGCCCTATAAGCTGATTCCATTTCCAAATGATTTTATCTTCGACCTCCGGCTGCAGTTGTAAGCCATATACTCACAATGGGACTCACATAACATGTCAAAGACATGTTGTGGTGCCTAGCTTATAAGTTTTGAACGAAAGCCTCTGTTGCATGGATACATCAAGTCACCCCCGTATCCCGTATCGTATATGTATCTGATACGGATACACGTGGGATACGGCACAGAGATGTCTCCCTGGAGTATCGTCGAAAATAAATAAATAACAGAATTTCAGATACGTGGGTGGCGATGTACTGACTTGTTTTGCCAATATGGCCTAGTTGAGTAGGCCCACTATAACCCTCAGACTTACATGCGCACCACGAGCCTCGAGCCAGGTAGCAAGCGAGGCAATGACGAAAACGCACGCCTCCGTCACCGCCACCCGACTTCCTGCCGTCCGCTTTCCCCGCCTGTGAGGAGATCTAGCGCCGGTGGCATGCTCGAGCAGGGAGCAGCTGCAGCAACGCATGCCACCAGCCTGTCCAACTTCCTACTCGCCTGGTCAGCTGTCCAAGCATCCCTGCCCGTAAGGAGATCAACCGCAGGAAGCAACCGCGGTGACACCTGCCACCCGCAAGGTGCACGCTGCCCATTTCATGCCAGCTATAAATCGACGGCAAACCGATGACGAGCTAGTGGTGAACCGGTGATTTCTTCGCTGTTTCCTCTTGTCTTTTGTAGCCTATTCCTGCCCCATTCCCCATGTCAAATCATCTACAGACTCTTTGCTTCAACGCAGTGTCAAATTAGTCTCATCTGGAACTGTAGTTGAAAGGGGAAAAGAATTGGATCAGTGATTTACCCATCTCCTCCAAGCCTAAAGCCTCATCCCTTGATTTGACAAGCCCTACTTCTGCACTAATCGCTTATAATTTTATATATTCTCATTTGGATTTTGGAAGTTTGGACTTTGAGAATTGGATGGGTAGGCTGGGCACTTGGCAGAACAGCACAATTGCAAGAATGCAGGGAATTTCAAGTTCCTGCTAGTGTTACTGCTTTTAGAATACTAATATGAAAAATAGTTAAACATATCCATGTATCGGTGCGTATCCATATCCGACCAATACTGATATTCGTATCCGTATCCGTGCTGCATAGACGAAAGCAACCTATATTGTCTATGTTTCATCACACAGCGCTGTGTTGTGGTCCCAAAGGGCCTAATATACAAGAAAGGGTACACACAAATACAAGAAACATCCTACGCCAGAAGGAAAATACAATGCTACAATAATGCAATACAGTTAGAACAGAGCAGTGAAAAAAAAATCTAAGGCAACATACCGTTAACGAAACTGTAGCACAGCGACTAACAAACTAGCTGTAACTCTGTAAGACTATAACAATAGCAAGCACCAAAACAAACATAGAGTCAAACAGAATAAATAATAACAAGGTTCAACGCATTATCCCCTGCTCTGCTGTTCATCACTCTTACCATCATCGATTGCTTAGTGCCAGCGTTTTGCAAGCAGCAGGTTACTCAGACTCATAGCCACTAAGAATAAGGAGTTCGATGGCCAATAATATACTATCGATATAATCAATAATAGTAATAATTAAAAAGAGCTCAAGTAACTGCCTGCGGATGTCGTTGGCGATGACTGCGACGGGGTCCTCCGGCGGAGCAGCGTTGATGTCAAGCTGAACTGCACCCAGCTTCCAGCGGGAGGAGCGAGCGCCACGCCTCTCGCACTCAGGGCAGATCCAGTCCTCGTTTGCAGCGGCGCGGGGCCGCCGCGCGCCAGGGGGGCCGGGTGGCGGGGGCGGGGGGAGGAGAGGCGGCCAGACGCGGACGCAGCCGGGATGGAACCCCCTTTCACACGCGTCGCAGACCAAGGTTCCCCCCAGAATCTCCGGGAGGCCGCAGGACGAGCAGGGGGGCAGCGGGTTGCCCCAACCCGCCTCCCCCGGGTGAGGCGCCGGCGGCGGCAGAGGGAGCAGAGGCAGCCCCAGACCAGGGAGCAAGCCGGCAGGCACGTTCCCTATGGGCCCAAAAGGAGTGTTCCTCAGCTCAAGGGGGCGGTGGAACCCAAGCACCACCTCGAGCGCCTCCTGCTGGAGCCGCGCCTGTTGGTTGGGCGCGCCCAGGGGCAGCTGCGGCTGCGGCGGCAGCAGAGGAGGAAGCTGCGGCGGCAGCGGGGCTTGGATGGGCGGAGCCAACTCCCGCGGCGGCGACGGGGCCTGCGCCGGCGGGGTGTCGCCCGGCGGCGGCGACGGGGCCTCGTTGAGGTCGATGACGAGATGCGGCGGCCGATCCATGACGGAATGGGGATCGGACTCGCGCTCAGGCCAGGTTGAGGGCGCTCGTCATGGCCTCGAGAGGAGGAGGTGGGTGGGGAGCGTGAGGGGAGCGGGGGGGTTTGGAGTGAGAACGGCGATAGAGAGCTGCACGAGCAAAGCGACGCTGGGGTTAAGGAAGGGGGGCGATTCGGACGGGAGCGCAGCCGAGCCGCGCAGCGCAGCGCAGGTCCGGGCGCCCGGAGGAAACGGAAGGGAAAGGACAGCGCGTGACTGGAGGATGCCGTGCGTGTTCGGGAGAGCGCAGCGGATGCCAGAAAGGTTCATGTGGGGCTGCACATCAGTGACTCACGCGGCTCTTTTGGCTGGACGGGATGCGGTGACGCGGAGCAGAGGCACGCGAGGGGCATGCCGAGGGTCGAGGGCCGGGTCGGTCCGCGCGGCGCCGGTTTTTCTGGCTTTGTCCTAGGTGCAGGTTTGTTGCACGTAGAACAAAGATGGTTAGGCACCTCGTATTATCATCTCCTTCCATCACTGAACTTATGGGAAAGAAAGTTGGATTTAACTATTTTTTCTAGAATTTAAATACATTCTTTTAAATATAAACAAAATGTTTAAGATCAAGATCTGCTTACGTTTGTGTTACAATTTTTAATTGGATGTCGTATCAAATGCGATGGTACCAAGTGACTACTACTTACAAAGAACAACTGAAAATTTGTAGTTATTTATATGGCGATGTTTGTTTTATGATTCGGTCACGAACATGCACTAATTTAGTCCCATATTACGATCTGTGAGTTGTATATCAATAAATTAATTATTAATTAAAATATAGCTAAAAGATAAAAGATGTATATCTCTTTACTTGCTTGAAGATTTTATCGAAAACCACCAAATTTTCTAAAGCTACTTTATTGTTGAGAAGGACGCACTTTGCAAGGAAAGAGCTGTTGCAGTTTCTACTCGGCACTCATGAGTTGTACATGTACATCATCAATAAATTAGTGACTCAGAGATGAAGATACAAAATAGATGAGTCACTTATGTGACTTAGAGGGGAGGATACAAAATAGATGAGTCACTTATGTGAGGAAATACTATGAGATTCAGGGGGAACGCGAGACTAGTGTGTGTCTGAGAGAGCGCACCAGATGCTTGGAGAGTTGGTTTGGCGCCGGATGTTAGTGATTTACTAGGCACTACTGGATGGATGCCGACGGGATATGGTAATGCGGAGTAGGCACACAACGCGGGTCGAGGGCTGGGGCCAGGCCGTGTCCCTCCGCACGGTGCCTTGGCTTTGTCCTAGGTCTAGACTGGTTTGTTGCACGTCAAGACAAAAATGGTTAGGCACGTACGTTGGTTATTAGCTCCTTCCATCACTGAACTTGTGACAAAGAAAGTTAGGTTATGACCAATTTTCTAGAATTTAAAATATTATTATTTGTATAAACAAAATGTGTAAAATATTTTGTCTTACAAAATTTAATCGGATGTCCTGTAACTCGTATAAAATAGAATGGTCTTAAGTGGCCACTTCCAAAGGAGAACTAAAAATTTGTAGTTATTTATATGACGATATTTGTTTTATAATTCTGTCATGAACATACATAGTGAGGTAATTTTCTTGTAGAACCCTTCATAAATAACGATTAATATAGTGCCATATTACTAGTTATGAGTTGTATATCAATAAAATATTAGTAATGGAAATATAGCCAAAATATAAAAGGTGTATATCTCTTTGCTTGCTCGAAGATTTTGTCGAAAGTATCCAAATTTTCTAAAGCTACATTGTTGTTGAGAAGGACGTGCTTTTGCGAGGAAAGAGCTGTTGCGGTTTCTACCAGGCACTCATGAGTTGTACATCAATAAATTAGTGACTTAGAAGGAGAGGATACAAAATAGATGAGTCACTCATGTGAGGAAATACAATGAGATTACAGACGCTGACAAGATATGGTAATGCGGAGTAGACACACAACACGTGTCGAGGGCCGGTGCCAGGCCGTGTCCCTCTACATGGTGCATGTTTCTGGCTTTGTCCTAGGTCCACACAGGTTTGTTGCACATCAAGACAAAAATAGTTAGGCATTTAGGCTGGTTATTATCTCTTTCCATCTGAACTTGTGAGAAAAAAGCTAGATTATGACCAGTTTTTCTAGAATTTAAATACATTATTATTTGTATAAACAAAATGTTTAAAATCAAGATCTGTTTATTTTTGTGTTACAGTTTTTAACTGGATGTCCTATAACTCGTATAAAATAGGATGGTATTAAGTGCCTACTTACAAAGGAGAACTAAAAACTTGTAGTTATTTATATGGCGATATTTGTTTTATGATTCTGTCATGAACATAGATAGTGAGGTAATTTTCTTGTTGAACCCTTCATAAATAATGATTAATGTAGTGCCATATTAGTAGTTTTGAGTTGTATATCAATAAACTATTATTAATGTAAATATAGCCAAAATATAAAAGATGTATATCTCTTTGCTTGCTTGAAGATTTTGTCGAAAGCATCCAAAGTTTCTAAAGCTACTTTGTTGTTGAAAAGGACGCGCTTTGTGAGGAAAGAGTTGTTGCAGTTTCTACCGGGCACTTATGAGTTGTATCAATAAATTAGTGACTCAGGAGGGGAAGATACAAAATAGATGAGTCATTTATGGGAGGAAATACTATGAGATTCAAGTGGAACGCAAGGCTAGTGTGTGTTTTAGAGAGCGCAGCAGATACTTAGAGATTTTTTTTGAAATCACATATGCTTAGAGAGTTGGTTTGACATAGGATGTCAGTGATTCACTAGACATTACTGGACAGACACCAACGAGATGTGGTAATGCGGAGTAGGCACACACAACATAGGCCGAGAGCCGGGGCCGGGCCGTGTCCCTCTGTGCAGTGCCTGTTTCTGGCTTTGTCCTAGGTCCACACAGTTTTGTTGCAAGTCAAAACAAAAATGGTTAGGCATTTAGGCTGGCCATTATGTCCTTCCATCTGAACTTGTGAGAAACAAAGCTAGATTATGACCAATTTTCCTAGAATTTAAATTTATTAGTATAAACAAAATGTTTAAAATTGAGATTTGCTTATTTTTGTGTTACTATTTTTAACTGGACGTCCTGCAACTCGTATAAAATAGGATGGTATTAAGTGGCCACCTACAAAGGAGAACTAAAAATTTATAGTTATTTATATGGCTATATTTGTTTTATGATTCTGTCATGAACATACATAATGAGGTAATTTTCTTCTTGAACCCTTCATAAATAATGATTAATGTAGTGCCTTATTACTAGTTGTGAGTTGTATATCAATAAACTATTATTAATGGAAATATAGCTAAAATATAAAAGGTGTATATCTCTTTGCTTGTTAGAAGATTTTATCGAACACATCTGAATTTTCTAAAGCTACTTTGCTGTTGAGAAGGACGCGCTTTGCGAGGAAAGAGCTGTTGCAGATTCTTCTAGGCACCCATGAGCCATATATCAATGAATTAGTGACTCGAAGGAGAAGATACAAAATAGTGAGTCACTTATATGAGAAAATACTATGAGATTGAAGGGGAACGCGAGGCTTGTGTGTGGTTGAGAGAGCGTAACAGATGCTTGGAGAGTTGGTATGACGCAAGATGTTAGTGATTCACTAGGCACTACTGGACAGACGCTATGGGATGTGGTAATGCGGAGTAGGCACACAACGCGCGCCGAGGGCCGGTGCCGGGCCGTGTCCCTCCACACGGTGCCTGTTTCTTGCTAGTTATGAGTTGTAGTGCCATATTACTAGTTATGAGTTGTATATCAATAAACTATTATTAAAGGAAATATAGCCAAAATATAAAAGATGTATATCTCTTTGCTTGCTTGAAGATTTTCTCGAAAGCATCCAAATTTTGTAAAGCTACTTTGTCGTTGAGAAGGACGCGCTTTGCAAGGAAAGAGCTTGCAGTTTCTACCAAGCATTCATGAGCTGTGCATTAATAAATTAGTGACTCAGGAGGGGAAGATACAAAATAGATGAGTCACTTATGTGAGGAAATACAATGAGATTAAAGGGGAATGTGAGGCTAGTGTGTGTTTAAGAGAGCACAACAGATGCTTGGAGAGTTGGTTTGGCGTCAGATGTTAGTGATTCACTAGGCACTACTGGACGGATGCTGACGAGGTATGGTAATGTGGACTAGGCACACAACGCGTGTCGAGGGCCAGTGCCGGGCCGTGTCCCTCCACACGGTGCCTGTTTCTGGCTTTGTCCTAGGTCCACACAGGTTTGTTGCACGTGAAGACAAAAATGGTTAGGCACTTAGGCTGATTATTATCTGCTTCCATCTCAACTTGTGAGAAAAAAGCTAGATTATGACCAATTTTCCTAGAATTTAAAAAGATTATTATTTGTATAAATAAAATGTTTAAAATCAAGATCTGCTTATTTTTGTGTTATAGTTTTTAACTGGATGTCCTGTAACTCCTATAAAATAGGATGGTATTAAGTGGCTACTTACAAAGGAGAGCTAAAAACTTGTAGTTATTTATATGGCAATATTTGTTTTATGATTCTGTCGTGAACATACATAGTGAGGTAATTTTCTTGTTGAACCCTTCATAAATAATGATTAATGTAGTGCCATATTAGTAGTTGTGAGTTGTATATCAATAAACTAATTATTAATGGAAATATAGCCAAAATATGAAAGATGTATTTCTCTTTGCTTGCTCGAAGATTTTATCGAAAGCATCCAAATTTTCTAAAGCTACTTTGTTGTTGAGAAGGATGCGCTTTGTGAGGAAAGAGCTGTTGCAGTTTCTACCAAGCACCCATGGGCTATACATCAATAAATTAGTGACTCAGAGGAGAAGATACAAAATAGATTAGTCACTTATGTGAGGAAATACTATAAGATTTAAGGAGAACACGAGGCTAGTTTTTATTTGAGAGAGCGCAACAGATGCTTGGAGAGTTGGTTTGGTGCAGGATACCAGTGATTCACTAGGCACTACTGGACGGTTGCTGATGAGATATGGTAAAGCGGAGTAGGTACACAATGCGGGTCGAGGGCCGGGTCAGGCCGTGTCTGGGCGTGTGGTGGTCCACACAGGTTTGTTGCATGTCAAGAAAAATGGTTAACCACTGAGGCTAGTTATTATCTCCTTCCATCACTGAACTTGTGAGAAAGAAAGGTTGTTTAACCAATTTTCCTAGAATTTAAATACATTCTTATTAGTATAAATAAAATGTTTAAAATCGAGATCTACTTATTTTTGTGTTACACTTTTAAATGGATGTCAGGTTACTCATATAAAATAAGATGGTATTAAGTGCCTACTTACAAAGGAGAACTAAAAATTTGCAGTTATTTATATGGCGATATTTGTTTTATGATTCTGTCATGAACATACATAGTGAGGTAATTTTCTTGTTGAACCCTTCATAAATAATGATTAATGTAGTGCCATATTACTAGTTGTGAGTTGTATATAAATAAACTAATTATTGATGAAAATATAGCAAAAATAAAAAAAATGTATATCTCTTTGCTTGTTTGAAGATTTTATTGAAAGCATCCAAATTTTCTAAACCTACTTTGTTGTTGAGAAGGACGCACTTTGCGAGGAAAGAGCTGTTGCATTTTCTACCAGACACTCATGAGCTGTACATCAATAAATTAGTGACTTAGGAGGAGAAGATACAAAATAGATGGGTCACTTATGGGAGGAAATACTATGAGATTCAAGGGGAACGTGAGGCTAGTGTGTGTTTGAGAGAGCGCAACAGATGCTTGGAGAGTTGGTTTGGCGCGCGGATGTTAGGATTCACTAGGCACTACTAGACGGACGCTGACGAGATATTGTTATGCGGAGTAGGCACACAATGTGGGTCGAGTGCTGAAGCTGGGTCATGTCCCTCTGCACAGTGCCTTGGCTTTGTCCTAGGTCCAGACAGGTTTGTTGCACGCGAAGACAAAAATGGTTAGGCACTTAGGTCGGTTATTATCTCCTTCCATCACTGAACTTGTGAGAAAGAAATCTGGATTATGACCAATTTTCCTAGAATTTAAAAACATTATTATTTGTATAAACAAAATATCTAAAATCGAGATTTGCTTATTTTTGTCTTACGGATTTTAACCAGATGTCGTGTAACTCGTATAAAATAGAATGGTCTTAAGTGGCCACTTACATAGGAGAACTAAAAATTTGTAGTTATTAAATGGGGATTTTTTTATGATTCTGTCATGAACATACATAGTGAGGTAATTTTCTTGTTGAACCCTTCATAAATAACGATTAATGTAGTGCTATATTACTAGTTGTGAGTTGTATATCATTAAACTATTATTAACGGAAATAAAGCCAAAATATAAAAGATGTATATCTCTTTGCTTGCTTGAAGATTTTGTCGAAAGCATTCAAATTTTCTAAAGCAACTTTGGTGTTGAGAAGGATGCGCTTTGCGAGGAAAGAGTTGTTGCGGTATCTACCAGGCATTCATGAGCTGTACATCAATAAATTAGTGACTCAGAAGGGGAATATACAAATAGATGAGTCACTTATGTGAGGAAATACAATGAGCTTCAAGGAGAGCGTGAGGTGTGTTTAAGAGAGCGCAACAGAAGCTTGGAGAGTTGGTTTGGCGTCGGATGTTAGTGATTCACTAGGCACTACTGGACGGATGCTGACGAGATATGGTATACGGAGTAGGCACACAACGCGTGTCGAGGGCTGGTGCTGGGCCGTGTTCCTCCACACAGTGCCTGTTTGTGGCTTTGTCCTAGGTCCACACAAGTTTGTTGCACGTCAAGACAAAAATGGTTAGGCACTTGTGCTGGTTATTATCTCCTTCCATCTGAACTTGTGAGAAAAAAACTAGATTATAACCAATTTTCCTAGAATTTAAAAACTTTATTATTTGTATAAACAAATGTTTAAAATCAAGATCTGCTTATTTTTGTGTTACAGTTTTTAACTGGATGTTTGTAACTCGTATAAAATAGGATGGTATTAAGTGGCTACTTACAAAGAAGAGCAAAAAACTTGTAATTATTTATATAGCGATATTTGTTTTATGATTCTACCGTGAACATACATAGTAAGGTAATTTTCTTATTGAACCCTTCGTAAATAATGATTAACTAGGTGATTTCCTCGCGCGTTCCTGCGGGAAGCCGGGAATACAAAACTGAAATTTCAAATGAGTTCTCCATGAAAGAATAATAAGTTGTAAAAGAATTCAGAACTGCATGCTGGTAACGATATGTACATAAACGAATAGAAATTATAAACGAATCGTCACCTAGCTGTCCTTCACTCCACTGGCCTGGAGCAGATAAGGGAAGAAAAAGGGCTTGAGTGGGGGAGGTGTACCTATGCATAGATAGATGGACTCCCTTGCCGTGAAGAGTTAATTAAGGGTGTATTTAGTTCTCCGTTTCACCAAAAAAAAGTTTAGGTTTTGGCTTATTATTTTGCAGAATGGAACTAAACCCTATGCAAAATTTTTGGTAAAAAGATATTCATTCTCTATTTTGGATTTTGGCCTCAAAAGGACAAAAAAAAAGTCAAAAAGCCTTCGCCCACCTCATGAAAAATTTGGCATTTTGAATGAAACTAAACACATCCATAAAAATTTTAGCATTTTACATTTCATCGATCCAAAGTAGTTGACATTTTGCATTCTTTAGAAAACTAAACACAGCCTAAACAAAACTAAGGATAGGCTGCATCCACACATAAGGAGTTGAATTAAAAAAAACTGCCAACGACCTTATCCTATTCCTATCCCTTCCGTGCGACATGCGAGTCTTCTCCACAGCTCAAAAAATTCCACCCTCGCGGCTTTTCCTAGCGAAGGGCGACGGCGGGCTCCCCGTCTATCTCTTCCTACTCCACCCTCTCGGCGGATTGTAGATGGAGGCCGGCACAGAAGCGTGGCACCAAGGCTGGGCAGCCAGACGCAGACGCCGGCTGTCGGCACGGAAGCGGAGTGGCCAGACACAGACGCCGATAATTGGTGCAGATGTGGACCGACACAAAGGCCAGCGCTTAGGCGGACCCAGCTGACGTCGATGCCGAGGCAGAGAGGGGCGGCGCGGAGGTTGAGTAGCCAGCGCGGACAGGGCCACAGCAGCAGCAGTGGAGGTCTTGTCTCTCCTGTCGTCGGCGTCGATGAGCACGGTGGAGGTATACAGTATATCGGTGTAGCAGTACGGGGATGATAGCATACACACAGCTATTTAAACACGAAGGTAGTGTGATGGTTCGATTTCTTCCGCACGCGTTTGTAGTGGATGCCGAGGAATCGATGCAGAAATAAATTGGTTTGGTGTGCAATCACTCATGAGGAGTCGAAGAGTTGATGGCACCCGAGCCAGGAAGCTCAAGCGTTCTTGCGTTCCTTCTTCTACATGCGCAGAGCTGCTGGGTGTACTGGGTGTAGTGGATGCGTGGGCCAGGAGGCGGCGCTGGACGACGTGGTGGAGGTGGAGGCGGAGGGTCGGGGAAGGGCGGCGGGATGGCGCACTGGACCACCGGGAGGCGGCGTGGAGGTGGAGGTGGGATCCGTTTTCGTTAACTGAAGATGCAAGGGCCGGTAAGGGCGGCGGAGTGGCGCACTGAAGATGCATGTCCTTTTCGTTAACTGAAGATGCGAGGGTCGGGAGGAGAAGTGGATGACGTGGTTTAAGGCTGGTGAGGTTTATCTTTACAGGAGACCAGTATAATACCCGTGCTAACACTATGGTTGTTTTTCTAGGGAAAGTTGTATAATAATCAACCATTTTGTTTTTGCAGAGTTTAACCTTTGCACAATTGTATTTGAGTCTGTAGACAATATTGGAGTCACCACTGCATATAAGTAGAAATATTTACATATTCTCTAACTTCTTAATCAAATATTGAATGTCTTCGGGGATGTTATCATAAGATTCGTTTGCATGACTTGTCAAAATGTCAGCCAAGAACTCCGTCCTCAGTGATGTTGATAGCTGTGCATGGTAGATAATGTAATGTATTTATTTATTTATTTATTTGTGTATTGTACAAAATATGGTTGGAGACTGAATATGCTTACGTTGTTGATCGGTGGCAATGTCACACCATCCCACAGCTTCATAAAATTGTATACAAGGAAGCCTCCCAAGTTCTTGTACAAGATGAGTTGTTTACTTGGTGTACAAAACTCAATTAATAATTGTTTATGTAATAACAAAGTTAAACCAAGTGACAAGTGATTACCGGTCTTTATTGTTATCTGTAACCTTTGTTACACATGCAGGGTATTCTCGCTCCCATGAATATATAAAATGGTTCCTCTTTGATTTTGATAGCCCCATGGCGAGATTGAACATTCTACCAATATTATGGAGCATTGTTTCATATACCATACTTTGACTATAACCCTTTGCACATGGTAGATCTTGTAGTGGATCCATAATGCGCACTATTTTGTTTTGCATATCTATCACGAATAAAATGTAGAATCCATCCTGATGGTACGATAGTACAATCTAAAACACATAGAGATTAATGTATAAATGCCAAATTAAATAAAGTACTTGTACAAAGCAGTAAACATAACATAACTTACACAGGTACAGTCGTCAATGTGATATTGCATGCCTGGCCAACACTCAAGTACTTTTCGCAATTTTTCATGGTATACTTTGTCAATCTTCCCACAACATCGTGGATCTCGTCCAAACCGTGTTATCTCCTATTGATTTTGATAAAATTAGCATTCTCTGATGAATTAGATAATTTTAGAACAATTTATATACAACAACTTACTGCAAACTTAAGATCCATGAGGTGGTATCTTTGTTTATTCAGCATCATGTATTTGTTTTTTCGCAAGGATCCGAATAGCCATATTAAAGGTGTCATGATCCAACTCTCTGCCATCACGGAAAATATTTATAATTTTGCTAACACTCAAAGAAATTGGATGTGGTTGTGTACTTCGTCAATGTGAGACAGTGTAATACTGATTGGTAGGAAGACCTGCAGACATATAGATGTATTAAGTACATTATTTATGTTTTGATATTTGGATGACATAAAATATATCATAATACAAATATTATGGTCAGGCTTACCATATCAGCTTTCAAATATTCATTTACCCTTGATTCAACAGTGTCTTGCCTATTATAGCCCAATTTTTCTGGTTCTTCCTCTCCGTGTGCTTTTAGAACTTGAGACCACCATGAGTTTTCTAAATATACTTTTCCACCTTCTCTTTGATTGCCATGTTCTTCATGCCGCATTAACTGGATATATAGACTTATGACCTGCGAGTTATTAATTTTCCATTAAATTATTGACAATTATTTGACACGGATAATAGTAGTTAATGTAGAAGACGTGTTAAATATACTTACAGAACCATTGACGTGCTCACCCCCACTAAAAAGGCAATCCATGTCTTGTCGCTCTCCATAGCAATCATCGATTTTGACAAGCACATGTTTTTCATCTTTTATTGTTCTCATGTATTCTATTACCTCGGCGTCTTCGTTCGTAGACAAATAATCTGTCGAGGTTTTATGGTAAGTAATTCATATGTATATAAATGCTGAGGACTATTAAATACAAGAAATATAAGAATTAAAAAATCAATTTCCAAAATATGAACTATTAAATCCCAATTGTTGAGGACTCACCTTCTTTTAGAATTTGGGCGTCCTTTGTTTTCTTTGGTTTATTATATTGAGGCAACACCATCACCTCAGCATTGGCACACACATGATGCAAGTCATTTGCTTGTCGTGGAGTCTGTACGCCATCACCTTGGACTTGTTTTTTGGTTGCATCTTCTTCTACCATAATGATCTGCATATGCAATATGCAATATTAGTTTGAGATGGGGACACTCTGCATGCAACAGTCCACACGGAAGTATTATGCACAGAGATTGAGTTGATTCAGAGATATTGGTGTACGTCATCCTCCTCTTTAGAACGTTTTCGCTTCTTGTCCATCTATGTTTCTTGATGCTCTACCATTTCATATTTTGAATATGTACATCAATATTGCCCGGTTCTTGTAGGTGTGCATCTGCAAACATCTCTGTGTTAAGTACATTACAATACATACATCTAATTACTTGTTTTATTTGAAAAAAATTGCAATGGGTGGATGTGCTAACCTGTGTCACTGGAAGTTAGCCGTGTAGCAGTAACACGTGGGCCTCTATGCTTTGGAACATAACTATCGTTTCTACGTAGCCGGTCCACGGGCTCATCAAGTTCTATTTTAGACAAAAATCCATCTTCCAAATCAGCATCTTGACATATATAAATGCATTGATGTTCATGATATATTAGGTGATGGACGATTAACATAGAGGATGGCTTATTTCTCACCTGAGGGCGCGGATGCTGATACTATTACTTCGGCACTGTCTTTAATGTTTATTTTTTGGTTAGAGGATTCCATCATTTGCTTCTTGTCCATCTCTGTTTAATGGATTGGTGCTAATTAGTGGTTGTCTGCTCTGCTGAACTGAATCACCAACACGAAGTCACAACTCACGAACTGAAATACGAACAAATCAATCATAAATAAATAGATTAAACATGAGTAGTGAGTACACAAGTTTTCAGATTCAGCGAATAAGAAGATCAATACGATCGACAATACCAGAATACCTGCAAGTACGTACGGCCGCCGTCGCCCGTCGGAGTCTCGCTGTCGTGGCTTGTCGTCTCCTGGCCGGTGGCGCGCCGACGACGTCCAAAGCAATCGATCTGTGCGTCTTGCCTAGTCGCCGTCGGCCCGTCCCGCCCCGCGTCATAGCTCCGAGGTCCGAGCTCCGTCGAAGCCTAGTCGTGGTTGTCTGCCAGTACGCAGAGCTGCAGAGGCGCCGCCGGCCGCCGTTCTCCAGGACGATATGATCGACTCGACTTCTCCTATTCTCTTTCTGTTGGACCGCGTGTACATGCAGCAGCAGAGCAGTTACTCCCTCCGTGATTTACTGATTCGAGATTGTGAGTCCACGTCCGCATGCAGAAGGGAAACCGAAGAGATTGCTTCCTTTTTTTTATTACGTGGGTGAGAGAGAGGAGAGTGGGAAGCCTGACCATACATCTAATTGTAGCCCTTAGATCTTTCTTAGGGATGTTTTAGACCCTTGATTTTGAAGAGGGGAATGGCCTTGGCAAGTATTCCATTATAGTAGAGATATAAATGTAGTGTCATATTAGTAGTTGTGAGTTGTATATCAATAAACTAATTATTAATGGAAATATAGCTAAAAGATGAAAGATGTATTTCTCTTAGCTTGTTTGAAGATTTTATCGAAAGCATCCAAATTTTCTAAAGCTACTTTGTTGTTGAGAAGAACGTGCTTTGCGAGAAAAGAGCTGTTGTAGTTTCTACCAAGCACCCATGGACTGTACATCAATAAATTAGTAACTCGTAGGAGAAGATACAAAATAGATTAGTCACTTTTGTGAGGAAATACTATAAGATTTAAGGGGAACATGAGACTAGTTTATGTTTGAGAGAGCGCACCAGATGCTTGGAGAGTTGGTTTGGCACATGATGTTAGTGATTCACTAGGCACTACTGGACGGTCGCTGATGACATATGGTAATGCGGAGTAGGCACACAACGCGGGTCGTGGGCCTGGGCCAGGCCGTGTCCGTCCGTGTGGTTGTTGACAAAGGTTTGTTGCACGTCAAGACAAAAATAGTTAGGCACTTTGGCTAGTTATTATCTCCTCCCATCACTGAACTTGTGAGAAAGAAAGCTGGATTAACCAATTTTCCTAGAATTTAAATGCATTCTTATTAGTATAAATAAAATGTTTAAAATCGAGATATGGTTATTTTTGTGTTACATTTTTTAAATGGATGTCCTGTTACTCATATAAAATAGGATGGTATTAAGTGCCTACTTACAAAGGAGAACTAAAAATTTGTAGTTATTTATATGACGATATTTGTTTTAGGATTCTGTCATGAAAATGCATAGTGAGGTAATTTTCTTGTTGAACCCTTCATAAATAATGATTAATGTAGTGCCATATTACTAGTTGTGAGTTGTATATCGATAAACTAATTATTAATGGAAATATTGCTAAAAGATAAATATGTATACCTCTTTGCTTGCTAGAAGATTTTATGGAACACATCAGAATTTTCTAAAGCTATTTTGTTGTTGAGAAGGACGCGCTTTGCGAGGAAAGAGCTGTTGCAATTTCTTCCAGGCACCCATGATCTGTACATCAATGAATTAGTGACTCGAAGGAGAAGATACAAAATAGATGAGTCACTTATGTGAGGAAATACTATGAGATTGAAGGGGAACGCGAGGCTTGTGTGTGGTTGAGAGAGCGTAACAGATGCTTGGAGAGTTGGTATGATGCAGGATGTTAGTGATTCACCAGGCACTAGTGGACGGACGCTGCGGGATGTGGTAATGCGGAGTAGGCACACAAGGTGGGTCGAGGCTAGGGCCGAGCCATGTCCATCCCCACATCTCCTATTGTTGACCTTTTCTAGGTCCATATATGTTTGTTGCATGTTGAAACAAAAAGAGGTTAAACTCGTTATGTTGCTTCACTAAGAAACTCCTTGGTTGTGCACACGGTGCAATTGACTGAACCAACCAGCATCTTCTGGCAGCCAGGATCATTGGACTGTCTAGGTACTATCTCCTAGGGCATGAAGCAAACATATCTTAAACTTATAGGAAGAAAGATGCATTGCCAGTTGTGCTATAACTTGAATATATCTTACTAGTAGCAATAAAATATTTAAAACCATTTATTCAAAAATCATGCTTATTTATGTCTTGAGATCTCTATAGGGTTTCATGTAACTCTTAAAAAATAGGATAGTTTTAAGTGGCTACTTTGAAAGGAGATCTAAAAATTTCTAGTCATTTATGTGGAGATATTGTTTTATGATTCGGTCATAAACATGCATAATAGGGTCTGATTTTCTTGTTGAACCCTTCGTGAATAATGGTTATTGTAGTAACATATTGTCAGTAGATAATTGTATACCAATAAACCAATTATTAATAAAAGCATAGCCAAAGAATAGAAGATGTATATGTCTTTACTTGTTTAAAGATTTTATCAAAAGTGTCTAAATTTTCTAAAACTATTTTGTTATTGAGACCGGCGCACTTTGCGAGGAAAGAGCTATTGCAATTTCTACCAACCACTCACGAGTTGTACATCAACAAATTGGTTAAGCGCATGGTGAAGTTGCTTGGACCAGGAGGTGGACAGAATCATCTACGTAGCCAGGAACTGCCTCCCAGGGCATGAAACAAATATGCCCTGAACTTGTGGAAAAGAAAGATGTAGTCGTGCTAGAATTTAAATATATCTTACTATTATCAATAAAATATTAAATATTTGAAACCACTCCCTGACTGTTTCGGTCACCCAGGCAAAAGATGTGGAACCACGTGAAACGTTCCAAGCGAGAAATGTTTCGTGACTTATCCATTTGGCAGATAATCGAAACTGATTCCCTCCGCCAAACGGTCCTTAGTGTGGGACAGGATAGTAGAAGAGGTATATGTTTGTACTTGCTTGAATATTTTGTCTCTAAAGCCACTTTATTGTTGAGACGGGTGCACTTTAAGGAAAGAGCTATTGCATTTTCTACTAGCCAATCATGAGTTCGGAGCAAAATAGATGAGTCACTTATGCGATGAAATACTATAAGATTTTACGAGACGCAAGGCTGGTGCGTGCTTTGGAGAGCGCAACAGGTGCTTAGTGGAGTGGGGTTGGATGCTAATGACTCATTAAACAGTATTAAATTCATCCCAAATTATAAGATATTTGACTTTTTTAACACCAAGTTAGGCTAAAAAAGTCAAACGTCTTATAATTTGGGATAGAGGAAGTACTGAACAGCAGACTTGGACGAGATGAGGTAATGCGGAGTAGGCTTGCTTGCATGCCTATTGCCGAGGCTAGGGCCAAGCCATATGACCATCCTCACGGTTCCTGCTGCTGGCCTATTCTAGGTCCAAATATGTTTGAGGCACATTGAGACAAAAAGAGATAAAACTAGTCATGTCCCTTCACAAAAAGGTTGTTTGGTTGAGTGTGTGGTGAAGTTTACATGACTGGCAGCGTCTTCAGGTGGCCAGGATCATCTAGCTGGTCAGGTACTGTGTCCCAGGGTGTCAAGCGAATACGCCCTAAACTTATAGAAATGAAAGATGTATTGTTTGTCGTGCAAGAATTTAAATATATCTTACTAGTATAGCAGTAAAATAATTTAAATCATGAAACTTAAAAAAAAATATGATGATTTATGTCTTGAGATCTCTGTAGGATTTTCCATAACTTGAAAAAAATAGGATGGTTCTAAGAGGATACTCCCTAGTCCCTCCGTCCCAAAAGACCACATTTCTAAAACAACAGTCTTTTGGGGATGGGGGAGGAGTACTTTGAAAGTAGATCTAAAAATATGTACTTATTTATGCGGTGATATTTTTTCAATGATTCAATCATAAACATGTATAGTTGAACTCTTCATGAATTATGATAAATATAGTTGCATATTATCAGAAGTGAGTTGTATACTAATAAACCAATTATTAATAGAAGCACAGCCTTTTTGCCAAAAAAAAATAGAAGCACAGCCAAAGGATAGAAGATGTAGACATCTTTACTTGCTTGAAGATTTTATTGAAAATGTCCATATTTTCTGAAAGTATCTACAATGCCAAGGTGGGGTGGGTGGGGGTGGGGGGGGGGGGGGTAAATAGGTGTATTTGAAAAATCTTAAACACAGTCTTGAACACAACAGATTAGTACTTGCCGGAAGTTTCGACGGATGTCGGAATTTCCGACACCCACGAAAAGTAGGAAACCAAAGAGCAAATTAACTTCAATTTTGGATCTGCTTTTTACCCCATTTTCCTAGTAGATAGATGATGATGTTGAACCACTTCCTTGGCCTCAGAACACGTCCCAATGGTAGATTGGGGCCAAACCCTAAGAATGAGATTGAGAGAGGAAGAGACAACAAAGAACAACTAATTCCAAGCAATCAAAAACAACAACAAGCACGCGAGACACAATGATTTATCCCGAGGTTCGGCCACCCCACTAAGGAGTACCTAGTCTTCAGTTGTCGAGGTGACCACAAAGGTTGGAGTCTCTTCCACCACCTTGCCTCTCCCAAGCAACCACAAAGGTCAGTTCGAGTTCTCTAGTAGAAAATTAAGGGTAATACAAACTTCCCAGGTTCTCCCACCGAACGGGAGCTCCCGGGCGATGCCAAGCCGGCTAGAGGCAAAGCTCCAAGAGTAAAAAAATGCAAATTCAATAGGCTTGATGAAGAAATCAAGTGCTCAAGCTTACTTTTGATGATTCTCTCACAAAATCCCTTCTCTCAACTCAAACTCATGAAAGATCTGAAGCTAGGAGCAAAGAGGAGAAGAGAAGGGGGCTTTGAATGCTAGGAGGCTGTTAGTTGGTCGTGAATGAATGAGTGGGTAACGGTCAAAATAGAGGAGAAGAGATATATATAGGTCTAACTCAAAAGAGGTCTATCGAAACTTTCGGCGATCTGCGTCAGAACTTTCGACAGCCAGGGTTTCGTACAGGGTAACAGTATGAATAGGCTAACAGGCTATGCGCGAAGGACTGTCGGAACTTCTGACGGTCAGAAGTTAGGAGCCAACTTTCGATGGCCTCAACCCAGGGCTGACGAAGGGTACATCGGGACTTCCGACGTCTGTCGAGAGTTCCGAGCGTTAGAACTTCCGACGACCGTCGGAACTTCCGATGAGGGAAACTCTAGAAAGTAGCCCTAAGTGCCAATGCAGTGATTGAGTGTCTCTCATATGATTTTATTTATATACTTAAGCACTCTATCTTCTTTCGACCACCTAGAATTGCATCCCTCTTTATAGTGCGGTGACACCTAAACTTGTATTCAAACATAAAGCAAATTTTAAACCACTTGAGATCGAACGCCTTTCAAACTTCAAATTGAGGGGTGCCATTTAGTCCAAGCCATCATTTAAATCCTCCAAGGGACTAAAAGCTGCAATATTACTTGATAAACTCATTAGTCCCAAAATTTGGATGTTGACAAGAGTCTAACATAGGGGTATGTTAAGTCCCCGAGAAAGAGGAAGCCGACAGACGGACCCCCCCCCCCCCCGACCGATTCCATACATGGACACCCATTGGATACGCTCACATGTACCCTCTGGAGTAGTCAGGGCATGCCCGAGCATGCCTGTAGCTGCTGCTCAAGGCTCGGGGCTCGGTGATGGCCCTGGGCTACCGGATGACGGCAGCCCAAGCCTGACCTCCACCCCAGTGCCCACCCCGAGCCAGCACCCAGGAGGCAGCCGATGTCTTGACCCCCCAGGCCAGAAGCCGGTCCAAGGAACTATTAGGCACCCAGACCTTGACAGGTATGGAGGTGCTACACCGTCTATTCGTTCAACGACTGTGAGGCCCTGTCTGCCACTCCCTCAGCAGGTTCACGCAACGGGCGTGACACATTAGGACAAAGAACACCCCAAGCCCACTAAGGAAGCCTCGAGAAGGCTCACCTGGGGGAGGCTGCATAGCGGCAGGCAGCCCCTAATGGTCAAGCACCAGACTGTGGCAACGGCATCAGGGAGCAGTTGCAGAGTTGTTGGCCCCCCCTCCTAGATGACCAGACGACATCCAGCAATGCTGTAGCAGAAGACGCATACACCTGGTGTATAGACCATAGACTAGAACATGAACCAACTTGTACACCATGCCCTCCTCGGAATATAAGGGGAGGCTCGACTTCCCATAGAGGGGGGCCGAGGGGATTCGGCCCAACTCAACTACAGGAGGAGGGGGACTAAAGAACACACAGAAGAACTCTAGGATAGCACCGAGCAATCCCCTACCAAACTCTCTCGATTTCCACCATTGTAACCCATCGACTGAGCATTCCTAACACAAAGATCATTGTACTGCTGAACATAGAGCTCAGAAACCCGAACCAAGATAAATCGATCTGTGTCCCTTCTGTGTGTTTGAGTGTCTAAGCCATCGGAAACCCACACATTGACCTCCGATGAACAATTCTGATGCTTGCCGCAGTTACAAACATGCAACAACTAGCATGCCAGGTAGGGGAGCGTGTCGTGTGTGATCGTCGCTCTACGGTGGCTAGAGCCACCCACTTCGCCGCCGGAGTCTGCGACATCACCCTCGAGGGCGGCGTGCTTATTTACGTTCTAGAATTTTTAGTAGGACTACGGGTAGCTCTTAAAAAATAGGAAGGTTTTAAGAGAATCTCCAAGGGTTTTCAAAACCCACTCCCAATCTTGAATTTCTTTGGCAGGATTGAAAAAAACTGCTCTCCAACAACTCCCTATCTTAACTCCCAATCTTCCAGCACTTTGGAAAATCAACCCTGTCGCACAGAAATATACGCGCCCATATCGATTGGCCAATCTGGAGGTGGAAGGATGTGAGGAAGAATAAAGAGTAGGATAGGTTCCCAGGCAAATGTACAAGAGAGAAAGAAAGTATAAAAATAGTTAAGGTGATTTGGAAATAGGCTAGGATTCTTGATGCATAATTGCAGGAACGGGATTTTAGAAACTGTTGGAGAAGCTCAACAAATATGCTTCCAACTTTTTTTAGCCACATGGAAAACTCATTGATTTACCAATTCATTTTTTGGGAATTATTAGAGATGCCCTAATAAGTGGTTACTTAGAAAGGAGAGCTAAACCAATTATTGTCATTTATGTGATAATATCCTATTATGGTTCTATAAAAAACATGCATAGTGAGATCACCATTCTCTTAGTGAACCCTTCACAAATAATGTTTAATGCAGTAGCACACTAGCACACTGCCACAAGTGAGCTACATACCAACAAACAAATTATTGGTTGAAGCATAGCCAAAGCAAAGGATAAAAGATGTATATAAGAGTTTGCTTGCTCGATTTTTAAGCATCCAAAATTTCTACAAACTACATTTTGTTTAATTAGAGTGGTGCACATTGTGGGAAAAGAGCTATTGCAATTTCTTTCAGATACTAATGAGTTTTACATCAATATATTAGTAACTCAAAGGGACGTGAGGCTAGTGCATGTTTGGGGGAAGAGCGGTCGATGCTAGGAGAATTGGTGGTTGCGGTGAAACAATGTAGGCACACAAGAAGCAAGCCGAGGGCTAGGGTTGGGCAGTGTCTGTCGCCGTGGCTCTCCTATTGCTGGCCTGTCCTAGGTCCACATAGGTTTGTTGTATGTGCTGAGATTAAATGAGTTGATTGTCTATATCCTTCCTTCACTGAACTTATAGAAAATATGGTTGTACTGACCGGTTGCTAGAATTTGAATATATATCTTGGTAGTAGTAATAAAATATTTAAAATGTCTATCTTCACATAAAAGTGTTTCTTCATGTCTTTTGATTTTTAGTAGGATTTCAGGTAACTGTTAGAAAATAGGATGGTTTTAAGTGGCTACCTAGAAACGAGAGCTAAAAAATTGTATTCATTAATGTGATGATATCTTCTTATGATGTTCTAAAAAACATGCATGGCCAGATGACAATTCTCATAGTGACCCTTTCACAAATAACGATTAATCCACCCATTAGTGAGCTGTATACCAATAAACAAATTATAGTTAAAACATAGCCAAAGGATAGAATACTATGCGTTTGCTTGCTTGAAGATTTTTTTAAGCGGTATTACTTGAATTTTAATATATCTTAGTAGTAGCAATAAAATATTTAAAATAATTTATATTCATAAAAAAACGTGCTTATCTCCTATGAATTTTAGAAGGATTTGACGCAACTCTTAGAGAATAGGATGATTTTGGTGGCTATTTAGAAACGAGAGCTAAAAACTTGTAGTCACTAATGTGATGATATCCTCCTATGATGTCATCACAAAAATTGCACGGTCAGATCACGTTTCTCATAGTGAACCTTTCACAAATACTGATTATGTCCTTTATTCACAAACATGAGGAAGAAAGGGGATAATCCATATTTTTTAATTGACAAATTAAGCAATAATTTGAATAAATATTACTTATGACACTAAAATGCTTGAAATTATTTACCTTTTGTTAGCGTAAAAGACGACCACACACCATAACGCTAGGATGCTCGCATAGCAGATCGCCAAAACATGGGCACCATATAATCGGCACTGTAGCTGGAGCATGCAGATGTATGCACAAAGCTATCCGGTGGTTGGCGGGATGCGAGTCCCAGACTGTCCGGTGCTAAGCGCGGACTGCCCTGTGCGTTGATTTCCACCTTTTTTTTGACCTATGAATGCCTCCTGGGAAGGACTCATCGGGGAAGCACCTAGGGTTATTCTAGAGTCGATAAGGCCACCTAGAATACCCACAAACTTTGTCTAGAAGGCTACAAGTTTGTATAATAGCATATTAGGGTTTGAAGGAGATTATGGCAAAAAAGGGGATAAAAAGTAAGGGAAAAAATTATAAAAGTATTGATTGATCGATTGGATAGCTTAATCGGTCATGGGCTCATGGCCCATTGTATTTATAGGGTAGAAGGTCATTCATGGGGTCATGCCCAAATGCATCACGAAACAATCTCAAAACGGATCCAAAACAAACATAGAAATTGAATACATATTTTTTTTTGAAACAAAAATTGAATACATCTTGGACTCCACCTGAAATGCACACACCAGACAGTTCGGCTTGCACATGCCGGACAGTCTAGTACTTGCATTTTGTGTCCGTGGCTATTTAGGGTGCGAACATATGCTCTCTGTTTTTTTTTGGGCAAAGCTTACATGACAAAAAAAAAAAAATCTTCCGCATCAAAATTATCTAAGGATGATGCTAAGTAACAAGTCATCTGCCATAGTTGTTCTTCTTCATGGTTGTTGTCTTCTGCTTAGGCTTTGTTAGAATCACCTCCACTTGTTCCTCATAGCTGCATGCAAACGTTGTTGTAGTTGCCTCTAGATGCAAATATATGCAAATTTAATGAGTTACGTTCCACATAGATGTTTTATACTTCTTGGAATGCTAACAGAAATGTTTTTAAGTTGTTTGATCACCATATGTACAGAGATTTCCTGTAAAAAAATGTTTTTTCGTTGTTTGGTCACCATATGTGTAGTTATCGTTGTTGACAAGTTATAAGCATAACTTATATATTCATTGTCAAACGAAATGTATTTTTTGTGATCTTTCGAAAAGAAATGTATTTTTTGTTGCACAAAAGACACTGGTAGGTTGTATGCAAATGAACTGATAAGTTGGAGGAACTGACAAAGGATAGAAGTCCCTTCTGTGCTAAGGTGTTGTGGGATTTTATCGAAGGCCCATTTATTATTATTGCTTTTGATGAGATGCATCTTCTCAAGAAGCAAAGATGAGCTGAAATCATCCTACTTCTATATATAATGGCAAAGCTGCAACACATTCGGTTTTTGGAATAAGAATAGCCAGTCTTATACGTGCCTAATAATTGGGCTCAAATTAAAGCTAAACAGACCTCAAATTAAAGCTTATCAGACCTCATCTTCACATAGGAATCTCAACGTACTTCGAATTGTTGGGCAGAGCCTGCACATGTTCTGATTTCATAGCCCAATCTACAACTACAGACACCCAAAGCAGCTATTGGTCTCTCGATGCCAAATCTTCCCACATGGAAAGTGGAAACACTTGAATTCTGATTCAAAATAATGTTAGCCAAACCTCAAGCACATCGGCAATAACACTGCTCTATGTTGTAATCAACAAATAATAGTACGCCAGCTAATAAGCGATCAGTGGCAGAACCAGAGGAGCGCTAACAGGGGCACCCCCCCCCCACCCCCAAAACACAATGAAAACTTTTTAACATTCCTTCAAATATTTTAACACACACCACAACAATTCATCAATTCAGTATCATTTCTGATCATGATATTGTGATTTTTCGTTATGAATACTAACTACATGTGTATAAGCATTGAAAAAGCTGTTGAAACATACGGTTGATGTGTATATTTATCACACTTACACTTATGAGGTGTCATCATGTTTGCCCGGTCCCCCTTAATCAAAATACCTGGTTCCACCACTGTAAGCGATGTCATTTCACATTAAGATTCAACTGGAGTTCATACTTCATAAGCACAGAGAAAGCGACTACCAAGTAATTTACATTTGGGATAACTAGGCTGAGATGGGGACTTTGCAAGTTGCTTTATTGTGCCCATAGCCTTTGCATCTGCTGCAGCGCACTGCTCTTTTGATTGCAATACGCGGATCAGCTGGCTTTTCCTTTGGTCTGCCCACTTGTCTTCGGGTCAGAATGGGGCTTGAAAGTAATGTCATCGTGCCCTGTGATGGGTCACCTGCTGCAGTAGGTACAAAAACATCAGGTATTGGATTTATGGACATGGCATAAGTCAAGCGGTAACATTCTGTTGTGAAATACTTGGAGCAGTAGTCAAGTGGACACTGCTCAGTACGGTCAAATACCGCAATTGCATGTGAGCAAGGAATCCCAGACACATGCCATTTTCTGCAGGTGCACTCCCATGTATCAATGTTGACAACATTGACTGAGTCATCACACACCTCAAACACATGACCATTTCCATCATTTCCAGTTGAGCAAACAACATTGAGTGTGAGAGCTTTGTTCATCTGTTCCTGAAGTTTCTGATTGGCTGATGGTGTTAAGACTTCTGTCCAGGTATTGGAAGATTCCCTGCGTGTATACATCATCTCCATTAGGTTGCATCTGATCGTGTCAACCAACTGCACTACTGAGAGCTCATATCTGCTAGGAATCCAATCCGAAATTGTCTCAGAAACATTGCAAGTGTACTGGCCAAGTCGTGACCCTTTGAAAAAGGCATCTGACCACCGCTCTGGTTTAGTTTCCAAAAGCCATTCAGCAAGCTTATCAGATTCAGTTTTGATGAGTTCAACATACTGATTGAATTCATCAACTTTGCATGAATAAATGGCTTTCTCAAGATGCGCAACCATCGTATCTTTTACTTCTTCACTCCAACTGCCATCCAACTGCTGCTTGAATTCTTCAATAAAACAGTTGACATGGTATCCATGATAACTATCTGGAAATATAAGAGAAACCTCGTCCCACAGACCATTCTTACCATTAGATATGAATGTTATTGCTCCAAGTGCAGGTAATGAATCATTTAGCTGCTCAAGAAACCAATGCCAATTTTCTTTATTCTCATCATCCACTACAGACAGTGCAACAGGGAAGATATCACCTTCACCATCAACTGAAGTAGCAGCTAATAGCTTCCAGTGTTTATTTGATCTGACAGAAATCACATCAAGAAAGAGAAGATGCCTGCAACCATGCTCAAAACCATGAAGGGAGGCATGGAATGCAACAAAAAATCGAAACTTCGAATCTTCCAAGGCCACTACTGTTGCCACACTTCCAGGGTTGGTCTCAACAATCCTTTGGCAAAACCAAGGTAGCTGATTGCATGCCTCTTCATCTGAGCTGTAAAGTTCTTTTCGGGCTATTGCTTTACCACGCCAAGCTTGGGAGTAGTTGAGGCACAATCCATATTCACGTTGGAGATCATTTGCAATATCTCTTGGCCTGTAGTTTGGACTATCACGTATTTTTTCCTTAATAACACTAGCAACCCATTTCTGAGATGCCAAACGATGAGTTTTGATGGTCTCTGATTCACAAGTATGAGTACCAAAAACTTTCTTGACCATGAACTCCTTTGAATGAGACTTTGATGCATGTATACGCCATGCACACCCTCCATCAGTACATTCCGCGGTTACACGAGAAGAGTCATTCTTGACAAATTTGTAATGAAACCTATGAGCAATAGCATACTTGTGTAATGCATCTCGGAATTCCTTTGCACTTTGAAACACTTGACCAGCTCCTGTGATCGCATTCTCCCAACTAGCACAAATCTTTTGCCGCTTGGATCCATCTGGAGTAGTTGCTATCACAGCACAATCTGCCGGAGCATCAGCGCCTGCAATGGAGATCTTCAGCCTGCAAAAATGTACCACATCATTTTTGGAAAGCTACTACGAATGATACTTCTCCTTTCAGAATTATACCTGTTGTCAGCCTTCTTCATGACATATATGTAAGTTGTTTCTGACTCCGCATGGAATTCAACCATGCGCTTCAAGTCTTTGTCATTTGATATTGAAATCAAAGTTTTGTTATTTCTCGGAAGGAAGTACTTGAACACATAGGAATCAAGTTTGAGATTATTGAGTGTTGAAGATATTTCATGTTTAAACGCTTTAAAAGTCCAATCACTCTTCACATGCATAGCATGAGCCTCTCCACCATAATAGGACATCCGTCCATCATCATCTGTTGAAAATTCTCCACCTACTTGAAGAACAGCAACAATTTGCCTACTTCCCATTACTCGCTCCTTCCTAAGAGGCCCCTTAAGTTAGGCTACACAGAGAAGAAATTCCTAGTCAGCTTCGATGAATTAATAGCTGCAATATTGATCAGTGACAAACTAGTTCCGAACTTACACAGGAATGGTTAAAAGATAGAAACACCATACTGCCATTATACACAGGGGATAGAGTGCAGAACTGCAGCATGTGCATGGACTTTCAGTCTTACTTGCATATCAGTGGAATTTTGGAACTCTACACCATCTAATTAATATACAAAAGACTCCAGCTAAAAGTTATAGTTACAGAAAATAGAAGTAAAGACCTAGTAGAGGTGCAGGAAGAACAAGATAGAGAAAAGAATATATGGTTCAACTGAGTTTTTCAATATTTGATTTTTGAAAATCAGACTCAAAGGAGAGAATCCTAAGATGACCCCATCCTAATTAACTGCAATAGTTCTGTTCAAGTCAGGTCAGTACATTAGAGTGAAGTTAAAGTTAATGAATGAATGAATGCTTTGAGTGTAGAAGTACAACGCATCAATTTACTAACTATACAAGGCAACTCCCTCTGAAAATACAGCATATTATGGTAGAAAAATACCAAATAAA
Source organism: Saccharum spontaneum (assembly GCA_022457205.1). NCBI lineage: Eukaryota > Viridiplantae > Streptophyta > Magnoliopsida > Poales > Poaceae > Saccharum > Saccharum spontaneum. Next base: position 15,465,972 of record CM039594.1, on the reverse strand, counting down.
GAAGAATTCATAACCAAAAGATCATATATGCCCCACGATATAAAATATTGAAATGCAAATTTTAGAAAATAACAATTAGCACTCGTCAATCAAAACAGGATAAATAATGCAATTTTTAGAAATAACAATTGGCACTCGTCAATCAAAACAGGATGAATAATCACTAATCAGGAAAGAATACTCACTGTCCGGCTCACTGTGGGGGCAACCGGGCAAGGGCAGAAAGGCTTGGCCGCTTGGGGCCTGGGCGCCTGGCGCCCTGGTCAGCTGGCCAGTCGCCGCTGGCGGGCCGGGCAGGCGGCAGGCGGCAGGCGGAAGGCAACAAGCCGCAGCCGGCCAGGGGCAAACCTCGTTGGCCGGCTGCCAGTGGCCAGATCTGCGCTGGGGCGCCGGGAGACGGCCGGCCGGAGGCTTGGTGGCTGCTGGCTAGCCGAGAAGGCGAGCTCGGCCGGACGGGTTCGAGGGGTAGGGGCGCCGCCACTGAAGACGGAGACACAGGCGCGGTCGTCGGGAGCCCGGAAGGGAGCGCTGCGTGCGGCGTGCCTGCCTCTGTTCGTTTTTTTAAGAACGTGTTTTTGCCCCTGCACAGGATTTTACCCTTTTTTTTTAGCGTTAATTGATTTGTGCCATTATAATTTTGGCGGTGTTCAGTTCCTTCAAAATTCCAAAAATTTTACGAGATTCTCCGTCACATCGAATCTTTGACGTATGCATGAAGCATTAAATATAGGTAAAAAAATAACTAATTACATAGTTTGGTTGTAAATCACGAGACGAATCTTTAGAACCTAATTAGTCAATGATTGGACACTAATTGCCAAATACAAACGAAAGAGTTACTGTGCTTTTAAAAATTTTACAGGGACAATTAAACGCACCATTACTATTTAAGAAACTATGTCAGTGTCATTAGAACTCTACAGATGTTTACGATACACCGTTATGTACGCCTAGAGATGACTCGAGCCTAGTGTATAGAGGGGTACCGTATATCAAAAGGATAAGCTTGCCTCCTTCCTCTTCTCTCTCACACTCATTGACACGTGGGGCCCACTAGTCAGCCTTACACATAGTCCTCCCACTTTCTGTCTTCTCCGGCTCCGGTCATGCGCTGCTAGGGCCTGCCGCCATAGCCTGATAGTCGACGAGCACGCGACAGCGTAGCCGTGCCGCCACTAGGCGAGCAGGCGGTTGGTCGCGTCAGGCTAGTCATGTCGCGCGAGGCTGCTGCACTACTGTTGCCCGAGCTGCCGCGTCACGCCGCCGCCGAGCGATTAGGTGAGCCGAGACTAGCTGCGCGGGGGCTGCTGTGCCAACGTTGGCGAGCACTTGCCCTCGCCTCCTCCATCAACGGCAACACACTCTTCCATCGGCAAGTGGCAGCACCCTCGTCTCCTCCATCGACGATGGAGCCACGCCCTTGGCTGGGCACGCAGCCCAAGGCCAATCGCTGCGTCGGGGAGCCGCACCCCTGGGCCCACCACGCCGAAGACCGCCTTGGGCTAGCTGCGACGTCTGGAGCGCCGCCGCGAAACCACTTTCTTGCATGTGTTAGTACTATGGCCCTGTTTAGTTCCCAGAAAATTTTGCAAAATTTTTCAGATTCTTCGTCACATCGAATCTTTGACACATGCATGAAGTATTAAATATAGATAAAAAATAAAACTAATTACACAGTTTAGACGAAATGGACGAGACGAATCTTTTAAGCCTAATTAGACCATGATTGAACAATATTTGCCAAATAACAACGAAAAACGCTACAGTGCCATTTTACCAAAAATTTCGGATCTAAACCGACCCTACGTTCAATGCCTACATGCACGCAGAGTGAATGCCAGCAGTATGGCAACGGTCGGTGTGAATGCCGGCACCTGAGCGGCTCTTATTCTGGACTGTGCTTTGACCTCTCCAACCATTGCAATGAGACTTGCTCATCTGAAAGCTCTGAGAACATTTACGGCAAATGTGACGGACAACTGGCAATGCTCCTGCTATACTCTATGCTCCTCTCTCTCCTTGGAGACTGTGGTTGTTGCTAGCGCTCCGATCCAGCCATGATGCAATGATCCCAGCTTGGCGTTTCTTATATATAAATTATTCCTTCCTAACTCTTATTATGTAATAATACATATATAGTGCTCTTTCTTAAAATAACAAGAGGTTACCTCTGCTAGTTAAATATAGAGTAAAGTACACTAATGGTCTCTAAACTTGTACGTTATTTTTGTCTCCAAACTTGCAAAACTACCAGGGTTCAAGGAGGCCGTGCTCCTCGTGTTATGCTCATGCCGAGGAGGCCAATATTGTGGCGCAGCGCAGTGTGTCGCAGCAAGGCACGTGCGCTTCGCCATGGACAAAAAATGACTCCTGGCCGCACTTGATGGTGGGCTTGTCTCTGCTACTGCAGTGCTACTCCAAAGTCGAACAAAGATGAGAATAAATGAAGAAAGCATCGATCTAAGGAGGGAGGAAACAGAAAGATATAAAAGTCAATAATAACCCGAAAAATTTCATTCAAGCGGCAAAGTCTGTATCTATATCTATACTAGATATATTCCCGGTGCGTCGCACCAGGCCATAAAATTTTGCCCACACCTATGACTAGCTTAGACAAACATATTAATTATTTTACTATTACTAATTAGAGGCCCCAACGAAGGCACCACATTAATTTTCACCATACGCGCTAGGAAAAAAGATAAATCCTAAAAATTCTTACAATAATCAGAATCATCTAGCCTTTGATTTGGTAGATTCTAATTATCATTACAGATAATAGCCATTGGATCTGTAGTTTATTGAAAAATTACCCACCACTGTTATTATGAAAAATACATAAAGTAACCCCTAATTTTGCATGTAAATTACCCATCTCTGCCATTACAAAAGATAATTCAAAATAACCCCCTAAATATGCATCTAAATTATCCACCCTGGCCATTATGAAACATAATTTAAAATAACCCCCTAACATTGTGTCTAAATTACACAACTTTGTCATTGTGAAAGATAATTTAATTCTCGAACTTTGTATCTAAATTACCCATATATACCATTATAAAAGATAATTTAAAATAACTCCTAATGATTTATAAATTCTCTACCTTTATCATTATGAAAGATAATGCAAAGTAATATTCTAAGTTTGCATTTAACATATCCATATATGTCATTATGAAAGATAATATAAGGTATTTCTTTATACTTGTAGGTACCTTAGTCATTATAAAAATTAACAAAAATCTTTGAAATCTACACATAAATAGTAATATATATTATTAAAAAATAAATCAATATCCATGAAGTACGATACATATATATTTCTAGTTCACAGACTTCAATAATCGTGAAATAAAATAATTATGATACTATATTCCACCATGTATATCAAATAACCATGTATACATTAGGATAAATAACTATTTTAACAACTTATGAAACATGGAAAAAATGTTGCTTAACAAACCACGTCGCAATAACACTTCATATTTATACTCCTTGATAATAAATTACATAAATTATTATTATTTTAATTAAGTTTATATATTTAAATTAAAACATTATGTCATATCAATATTATTAATTTAATTTTATGCACTATGATACATAAATAATACTACACACAATTTATCCTATGATATTAGAAATTTAACATGTTTAATGTCGGCATACAAGTCGAGTTTCAACTTATGTGGAAAACAATATATTGGGTGAAAAGTTCAAGTCAAAAGACACAATTTCACACAATCATCAAAAAATTTCAGACAAGACAAAGTTGAGAGCAAAAGTCGCCTTTATTCCATGATCTTTCCATACATATCAGAGGGGTTATTTATAGGGTCTAGTCTTAGTATTTTACATAAAATAACTTTTTTACCCCCGACCTAAATATTTACACTCTTTATTTTACACAAGGGCGAAGTAGTCATTTCCCCTGGATTCAGACTCCTTTTTCTTGTTTACTTCTTTATACAGCGAAGTCAACTTTATGTCGACGAAGTCGTCAGGCGAAGTTGATCGTCGAAAGTTGATCGACGAAGTTGTCAGGCGAAGTTGATCGTCAAAAGTTGAACGACGAAGTCGTCAAGCGAAGTTGATTGTCGAAAGTTGAACGACGAAGTCGTCAGGCGAAGTTGATCGTCGAAAGTTGAACGACGAAGTCGTCAGGCGAAGTTGATCGTCGAAAGTTGAACGACGAAGTCGTCACGCGAAGTTGATCGTCGAAAGTTGAACGACGAAGTCGTCAAGCGAAGTTGATCGTCAAAAGTTGAACGACGAAGTCGTCGAGCGAAGTTGATCGTCGAAAGTTGAACGACGAAGTCGAAATATATTCTTCGCTATACTTTTTTCTGCAAGTAAATTTTATTAGAAAACTTTATATAACTCCAAAGTTTTGGTTCCTGAAGCTGTTTTCTTCCTCAATTCTTTTTCTGTAATCTTCATCAGACTTGCAGTACTTCTGGATTTCTTCATAAAGCTGAGCTAGTGAGGTTGGCTTTTCTCGAGTAAGGTGTGCTGCACATTGTCCTGCCCGAAGTCCCTTGATTGCTGTAATTATGACAACTTCGTCTGGGATATTTGTGATTTGAGATTTGATTTGAATGAATCTCTTGTAATATTGACTTAGAGGTTCTTTGGGCTGTTGTTTGCAGTTGAATAAATCCATGTCCGTAAGACCAGTTGGTTGAAATCCTTGGAAGTCAACGAGCAGATTTGTCTTTAATTGTTCCCATGAATGTATGGATCTTGCTTTTAGAGATGAATACCAATGTTGTACTGGACCTTTTACTGCCATGACAAGTGACTTTGCAAGTGTGGTTTCATCCCCACCACCTGCAATTATTGCGGCTTCAAAACTCATTAAGAATTGCCTTGGGTCTGATTCACCATCGAATGTTGGTATCATGTTGAATTTGTACCCTATAGGCCATTGAGCTAGCTGCAAATTTGTTGATAGTGGGGAGCTTGTATCAATGGATATGAATGATTTCTGAGTATTTCTCTTTTGAGAGATTCTTGTCGCTGGATGCGATTCTTCTTGATTTATAACTTCTTGATTTGCATTTTGCAATTGCTCATTTAAATTGCGAAGGGTGGCTTCGGCTTCTTCTATTCTTTGTCTTAGTGTCTTTTCTCGTGCTCTTGCGCGACATTCTTCAAGTTCTTTTTGTCTTCGTAAAACTTGTTCTTCAAGTTTTTTGAGTCTTTATTCTTCAGCTTCGCCTGTTCTTGAAGAGTTTGCACCTTGAGAAACTTCTTTTGTAAGGCCTCTATCTTCTCCGAGTGGTTGTTCGTCTTCAGTTTCTTCATTGACAGTCTTCTTGTTTGGTCTTGCCATTTTATTTCTTGTGGTCGTGAAGATCTTTAGATGCACACACAAACGGTGGGCGCCAGATGTTGGGTGAAAAGTTCAAGTCAAAAGACACAATTTCACACAATCATCAAAAAATTTCAGACAAGACAAAGTTGAGAGCAAAAGTCGCCTTTATTCCATGATCTTTCCATACATGTCAGAGGGGGTATTTATAGGGTCCTAGTCTTCGTATTTTACATAAAATGACTTTTTTACCCTCGACCTAAATATTTACACTCTTTATTTTACACAAGGGCGAAGTAGTCATTTCCCCTGGATTCAGACTCCTTTTTTTTGTTTACTTCTTTATACAGCGAAGTCAACTTTATGTCGACGAAGTCGTCAGGCGAAGTTGATCGTCGAAAGTTGATCGACGAAGCTGTCAGGCGAAGTTGATCGTCAAAAGTTGAACGACGAAGTCGTCAAGCGAAGTTGATCGTCGAAAGTTGAACGACGAAGTCGTCAAGCGAAGTTGATCGTCGAAAGTTGAACGACGAAGTCGTCAGGCGAAGTTGATTGTCGAAAGTTGAACGACGAAGTCGTCAGGCGAAGTTGATCGTCAAAAGTTGAACGACGAAGTCGTCAAGCGAAGTTGATTGTCGAAAGTTGAATGACGAAGTCGTCAGGCGAAGTTGATCGTCGAAAGTTGAACGACGAAGTCGTCAGGCGAAGTTGATCGTCGAAAGTTGAACGACGAAGTCGAAATATATTCTTCGCTATACTTTTTCCTGCAAGTAAATTTTATTAGAAAACTTTATATAACTCCAAAGTTTGGGCTTGAGTTTTTTGGGCGAAGTCAATTTCCCAACACAATACTACTAGGACCTTGACTCTTTTGAATAAAAAAATAATAAAAGATAAAGAATACTAGAATTGCTAATTAACATGTGAAAAAATTACAACAACTTGAGTAAAACTTAAAAGATAAACTATAGATTTACTATTTCACAAAAAGGGTTGTATCAAGAGTTTATATATCTGAAGACTAAATTTTGACTAAATACATACTACACTGGTGAAAAAAGATAAATTCTAGAAATTCTAACTGCAGGTCCCTTGGAGCCCGCATGTTAATCATCATAAGACTTGACAGCAAAACACAAGATAGATCCAAATAATGCTCATAAAAATCATAAAAATCTAACCATTAATTAGGTATAACTAATCACTATTGGTAATAATAATAGTTGTTGGATCTATTCTATTTTCTAAATAATTATCCACTTATGCTATTGTGTAAAGCAATATAAAGCAACTCATGACTCTAACTTATATTGTCCACATATGTGGTTAAGAAAAATCATCTAAGGTAGACCTAAATTTGCTTTACTGATGTCCTCTTTTTATGATCGATAATTTACGTAACTCAACTTTCATCTCATTATTAGAAAAATTAAATACCCCTCAAATATAAATCTAAATTATCAACATCTCCTATTACAAAAAATTATTTAGCTAACAAACAGAGCAAATATATGTTTCTATATTACACAACTATATCAATATTAATATAGCAAGATTTCGTTAAAGTAAATATATGTGTCGTGCCAACATGCATGACAATAATATATATATATATATATATATATATATATATATATATATATATATATATATATATATATATATATATATATATATATATATATATATATATGTTATGTTTCATCACATAAAAACATTTTCTTAACAACTCATATACTAATGATACTAACAAATTATTTAAAACTATATAACCATAAATATAATTTATATAGACGGTTACTTTAGATATACTTATGTATTTTAACTAAAATGTTTGACATGTCTATATTGATAATATAATCATAACTCCAAATATAATTCCTTGATAGAAAAATTCAATCATTTTGAGAAGTATAGACGACTGGTGGCTATATTTTCTTAGTCCTTTAAGAATACTTTAGAGTAAAATGTCGATCATTATAAGATATAACTATTAAAATTCTCTTGAGGTCAGCATAGCTATCTCTGTTTAAGATCTCATTTCAAGCTCTATGACTTATCTTAAGTAATATGGTAGATGCTTCAAATAATGGCTAATGTTGTTGTAGTACTTAAGAACATACTCTATGGCCTAAAATCCTTATTTTAAAAGTGCAAAAAGGAGGGTTATCGAAAGATACACTAAGAACAAGAGTTTCAACTTAACTTGAGGAAATAAAAAAAATCCATAGTAGTTGATAATAAATAAAATTTGAAAAATCAAAATTTGGATTCATGGCTTCGTAAGATTCATGATGCAACAAGAGCCACCATGATTAATGATAAGGTTTCAAAGTAATTACATATTTAAAATATATTGAGGTGACATACAAAGGAAAAATATGAATATGGATAAAAAAATATATAGATTAGTTCCTTGAAAAGATAGTAGTTAATAAGTTTACGATAACTAGATAAGACTACAGAGTATCTACTATGTATATTATGTTAGAAAATAAACAAAGTGAAAATATACAATTTAATATAAATAATTCTTTATTAATCAGATATACTCTCTCTATTACAAATTAGAAGGCGTCTTGAGTTTTCTAAATACATAAATTTTGTTATACACTTAGATGTATTGGCCAGATACATAATAAGAAAATATATCTAGAAAAGCCACTTATAATTTAGAATGAAGGAATTATTAAACAATGCCTAATACTTATATCTCTTGAAATTCTGACCTGTATGAGAGCACAGGTTGATGGACTGGTTGTACAAATCTAATTACATAGAAATATAAAGCTCGTTTCATGATCTTTTATCACTTATATCCTGTAGATTTGTTTATAGAGACCTAACGATATTGGTTTCACTTTTTTCTAATTAATACTTATGTGGTTTATTATTATGTATTTTACAAGTTTAAGCTGATTTGATCATTCTAGGAAAAATAATAAAAAGCTTATAAATGATTTTTCTCTTAGTTATTTATCAACGTCCGACATATATAGTAGCCCCAATCATCCATTCCATCCTACATCTCCTCTCTAATAATTCGATTCCAATCAAGCACCATCATTCTCCATCCAAAATTCCCATTTGCATCCAACTATCACAATCTAGATTCTACCAGACGCTGATAGGATTAATGATCTTATTAGTAGTAACAACACAGAAGAAACCTCCAATTTGCTCTCCACCGTACCCCCTCCAAACCTTCCAATCCTAAACCCAAGCCCTTTTGACCGAGGTAGTGTAGTGATTGGTGAACGTGGCCATCACATGGATTATGGGTCTTTTTTGAGGCCGATGAGGCGCGCAAAAAACCATTGTCGTATCCATGATCTCCATCATCGATCCGTCCATCAGGTCCACCTGAACGCTATCGATCGGGCTGGCCACGCTGTGCTTCGGTGCTTCCTGTCCGACAACAGGAGCCGCCCGAAGCCGGTGGTGCCCGACGGGTGCAACTTGGACGTGAACCTCACCGTGTAGCTCTTCTCCCCCACCGACGTGAACTCCAGCTCCGTCGGCTCCATGGCCAAGCCCTTGGTGGCGGCGAGCGACGACGTCGACACCTTTGTACGTGCCCGCCCCGCCCACGTTGGTCAACGTCCGTGTGTGCGTCAAGGTGGTCGAGTCCCGCCGCCGTCGAGTAGGCCACCGAGAAGGACGGGTAGTTGAGTCTGCCCACGGAGTAGGTCTTGTTCTCGGCACACGCGTACTCCAGCCAAGGCGGCGATCATTGTGGAGCTGTACTTGAGCGCACACAGAAAGTTCACGTAGTCGCGGGTGCCCAACTCGTACACCAGCCCTGGGTCAAGCGGCCGCGCGGGGTCTAGGTGCCCTGTGCCGCGCCGTAGTCGAACGACATGGTTGTCCCGCCCGTCGCCGCGTCCAGCAGGGGCGACTCGCCGCCGGAGTAGCCGGCGTAGGCCGTCGACCCGTGGTCAATAGCGCCGAGCATGTGCCCGCTCACGTGCGGACACGACATGGACGTGCTCGAGTCGTTGTTGATGCCAACGCACCGGGTGCCGGCGGCGAGGCTCGTCGGAACGGCCTTGTCCGTCCATGCCACCAGGATGTTCAACCCCGGCACAATCATATCCGGCTTCAGGATCTCTGGTGTCACTGTCACCATGTTAGGCCCGCGTGACGAGAACACCGCCACAACCGACGAGTGGCGGACGTCCACCTGCGTCCCGGCGACCATGGTCGTCGCCGTGGGGTTCGGGTCAGAGGCCACTTACGAGGTACGACTTCATCGCGGTGCCTTTCATCTCGCCCACGCCGGCGGCGAGCAGGACCATGATCGTCGCCGTGGGGTTCGGGTCGGAGGCCACGTACGAGGTATGACTTCACCACCGTGCCTTTCATCTCGCCCACACGCTGGCGGAGAGCAGGACGACGATCGTTGCCGTGGGGTTCAGGTCGGAGGCCACGTACGAGGTACTTCATCGCCGTGCCTTTGATCTCGCCCACGCCGGCGGTGAGCAGGACAACAATCATCGCCGTGGGGTTCGGTTCAGAGGCCACGTACAACTTCATCGCAGTGCCTTTCATAGTTTCGTCTCGCCCACGCCGGTGGCGAGCAGGAGGTGTGTGTCGACGATGATCTCCTGGCCGTTGGCGGCCGTGTTGGAGAGCACCATGCCAGTGCGGCTCACGTCGAGCATGACGAGGCCTTTCTGCACACGACGATCTAGCCGGACACCTTCGGCGTGAGGGCCTCGAGCATGCACACATTACCCGCGATGGAGTTCGATGTATTGGCCGGGTAGACGATGGGGATCGGGGTGTTAGAATTTTTTTTTTGCCCTTTTTGAAAGTTTTTCACAGATTTGCCCCTGATAGTATGCTTTCAAAAAATAGACTATGACCTCGGCGCCGAGGTTACATATCTCGGCGCTAATTGCTCTAGCACCGAGCTAGGAGTGGAGCAGCCGTGGACGGGGACGTGTCGGTGACCTGGCAACAGGCTCGGCGCCGTGGATCTTGCCGCCGACCGCGGTGCCAAGATGTGTGGTGCCAAGCCAGCTGACTACTGGGGCCCACGCAATAGCTGCCTGAGTCTCTCTCACTCATTCGGACAACCTCTCTCTCTCTCTCTCACTCCCTCGCTGCCGCCGTGTCTCCTCCACCGCAGCACCTCCCCTCTCAGCCCGACCTCCTCCTCACTGCCCACCTGTATCCTCTCCCCAGCCTCCCCCTGTCTAGCGCGCCTGCCCGCCTCCCCTGCACTGCTCATGACCACACTCCCTTCCCCGGCCGCCCGCCACCCTGCCAGGCCCTCCCTGCTGCCTCGTCGATCCCTGCCCACCCGGCTCGTCGCCCCCACCCTTGTTTTGCCTATCATGTAGGTTGCGGCCGTGGACTCACAGCTTTCACTTACCTTTTAGGGAGATGACAGTTACACTCCAGGACCGTCAGAAGATGCTTGGTTTGAGGATTCATGGTATTCTGTGATTGGGCCCTGCAAGTCAGAAGGTTGGAGAGCACGAGTGGAGGCCTTCCTTGGGAGAGAGCTTCCTCCTACTGAGGCAGGAGATCACACTTCCGGAGTTTCAATCACATGGCTTCCGGAGTTTCAATCACTTTTTTGGTTCAACATAACATTTCGTGCAAACGGCCATGTAGTTCTTGCTGTCGCCAAGCACGAAGTAGGCCGGGAAGTCGCAGTCAAGCGTGCCGTCGCTCACGCTGGTGAATCCCTAATTACTACTCTGTATATATACGTTATTTAATTACCCGGATTGTCTGCCGCATAGAGTCAGAGCGAGGTGAAGCGGCGCTACGGGGGAGTGATACGTACGATGACATAATAATGTTAGATATGTTTTAGGTGTAGAGTAGAAGAAGAGAAGAGAGAGATCTATATGTCATGGTCCTAAGCCCCCTCCCCCCTCAGAACAAGCCAAACGGGCCGGCGGGAGCCTGCAACTCAGTCTTGGCCGACCCAAGCGCCAGCTAGGAGCAGGACGGCAGGGGCGCACAACCAGGGGGCGAGCCACCGTCACTTTCCAAACTGCCTAGCTTTCTAGGAGGTTCCAAATAAATTAGGGACATAATATTTCTTGGATATAATATATTAGGATTTGGTGAGAAAGGATACAAAGTAATTAGTTTCGAAAGCAGCCCGAATCTATAAGGACCATTTCCGTAAAATTAGATTGCTTAAGGACCAAGTCTCCCAGGACTATAAATAAATTAAGGAGCCCTATAACCATTATTCAATCTTAAGCATTAAAGAGATAATCTATTCCCTATCTCTTTCTCCTCTCTCCCTGCCGCCGCCCCTCCTCCCTCGCCCCCGTGCTCCACTGCTCGGCCGCACGCCTCCGCACTTCCCTAGGACGCGCATGCCCCCTCTGCCCCCTTCCCACGCCACCACCGCCACCTGCCCACGCTGGCACAGTAGCGCCGCCGCCCTCTCCACCGCCGCCCACCGCCCCCCTAGCCGACCCTAATCCGGTGCCCCGAGCAAGGACCACTACATCTGGTATCTTTAGACCAGATCGTTCCTATGGCCTCCACCACCCCCGCCATGATTGCTGAGATGACATCCAAATCCTTGGAGGATATTCGCGTCATTACTGGTCCATGGAGAAACAAACTCAACGATTTCTGGGTAAGCTCCAAAAATCAACAGTAGCTTCACAGGAAAATCTGGATCAGCTTCCAATCCAGAGCCCCCCCGGCAAAATCAGATCCAATTCAATTGGAGAGCAACACGCCATAGGATTCCAACGCCACAAAAATAATCATGGAAAAACAAGAAAGGGAGATTGCTGCAGAAGAACTCCAGAATCAGATGGAACGCCCCAAATTGTTAGAAATTTTGGAGATCGTGGAGCAGGTGATGAACAAGCATTCATCACAAATCTGAAGGAGGCGCCACCTGTTGACACTAGATATAGCAAACAGATAAATCCGCAAGAGTACGGATATTAATATAGCTTTCACCTAGGAGTACTCCAAGGTATCAAATTTCCATGGGAAACGTGAAGTGAACTAGTTAAGAAACAAGTGTGTCCAAGGATAGAGCAAGGGTAATTGATAACGGGTAGAGAAGACGATATCTATGGTTTCTATGAACTAAGGCAAGACTAAAGAAGACTATATCGCGATTGTTTATACTTCGGGGGACAACCCGTCTTGCCAACCTAGGAGATTAACTAGACAAGGTCTGCCACGAGCCCTACGATTTAATAACTAGACCTAACATGGTGGAATACAGAGGATGGATAGGACTATCACCACCTGCCACCTACCACAATCTATCCGAGCACATAGCCGTAAACACAGGTAAGTTATAGTATAAGCACCATGCTTAATCTATAAACTTACTACTCTAATCCTAGCTACGGTGGAACAAGATCAGAGCACTCTAACCAAGCAGTGAAACCCGTAAACACAATAATATAAACAATACTTAAATAATGCAAAAGAGCAGAGCTACCACAGAAGATGCCAGACTTCACTCAAAGAAGAGCTTCATCCACCGAAGCACAAGTGTGAGAGGATGCTGACAGCTCCGGCTCCTCCCCAAGCTTGTCCTCACTCTCTCCCTATCTTCTACTTCTAAGTAGTAGAGCTACAGAGCTTCCCCTTGCTTCTATTCTACTAGATATTGATGGAATTTATGGGGGATGGTCTTGATTAAGCTCCACACCTCCTTTTATATTGTGTAGAGGAGGTAGGGGTATTTATATTCAGCCAAGTGGGTGGTGGAGGAAACTTGGGCGTCGGGCGATGTCCAAGGGTGTGGGCGACGTCCAAGGGCGTCGGGCGACGCTTGGATGATCTGTCTCTGCATCCTACGTCCTTGGATGGCTCCTTGATGGCGGTTACATGGCAGGTAAGGTGGTGATTTGGTCTGAAAGTCATTGGTTAAGTTAGTGGAAGCCTCCAAGTGTATGATGGTGGACCCAAGGATCAAAGGGAGCTCCATCTCCTCCTTTGGATCAAACTGACTCAAACCAACGGTGGATGGACACTCTTGGGTGTGCCACCTGGCTCTCCCATGGATCACTGACGTGGTAGGGCCAAGTGGGGCGTCGGGAGACGCCACTTGGTGGCCCTGGCTCTCCAAGTACAAGTGGAACCAAGTGAAATCTAAACATAAAATGTTGCTTTTCGATTGATTTTATGTATTTTATGGCTTTATGTTGATGGCAAAAGATGGTGTTAAGATCCATCAACAACCTCCCCTACACCAAACCTTTGCTCGTCCAGAGTAAAGGAACCAGACAAGAAAAAGAACCGAGCAAAGATTCAGGTGGATTCGATACACAACTTTCTCAAGATATGAATATGATGCAAGCATAAAAGATATTCCAAGTCAGATACTCATACCTGTGGGTTTTGAAGTGGCTAGAACATCACCTTGGGCGGTTGAGAAATGGAACAGTTCTGACTTGAAGACATAGATCACTTCTCCTTTTCAAGTAAGATTGGAGTTTTTGATAATATTTTTCAAATAAATCATAACTTATGTTACTCCTCATATGGTTCTCTCATATCACTCATTGGTATTTGTGTGTATATGTCCTCACCAAGATCTTTCTTTGCCTTAAGGCCTTACAACTATGGCTTATGTGGAGTTTTGGGTAAGAGAACTTAAAAGGCATACATAGAATGTTTGTATTGTAAATTCAAAGCACGGATCCATGGATGGAAACAACATACAAACTATGATCAAGATTGCAAGTGTGTGGATATGAGTGGAAGGTTGACTCCTAAAAGATTCTCTCTCCAAATCTAGATGCTTGAGATCATGGGCTATCCATGATGTTCATCTTCTTTTTTTTGCTTGACACTTTTTTCACTCATCTCTCTTTTTTCATCATATTTTCTAGCTCTTTCTTTTTCAACTCTCTCTCTTTCTCTTTCTCTTTTTCATAACATACAACCCATGTCTCTTTTTTAGACTTGTATGGAGAATGGAGAGAGATCTTGAATATATGGAGTCTTTATTTTGTGGAGAGGTGAAAATGTATGTTTATGGAGAGGTGGAAAGGCATGTTTGTGCTTACTCTCAGTGTAAGAGTATAGTATATATATGGGTGGATGTACGTGATCTTGATCATGCAAGCATGGTGCATCACTCACTAGGGTCACACGATTTGACAAAACTCAAAACAAAATCTAAGCAGCAAGAATCTATGAGTTCGTAAACATATGGCTCTGGTAGGACATTCATGCCATAGAGGAGTATAAGAAATGGCTTCGAGAGACAGGTAACTAATTGTCTCATAAGTTTTACTTAAGGTATTTCCCGAACATATGGTGGATTAACTAAGGTGCAATGATGCATATCTTAATTTCTCCTTAGGTCTTGCCAAACCATAAGTAAAAGGGGAGCAAAGGGATCAAAGTCTAAGGAGCCATTGATGGAATAAAGTGAAGTCGAGCCTTGGAGCTTTGCATTAGATTTAAATTTAGTTTATTGATGATGCTTTAGTTATTTTAGTTTTGAGAAACCTATTGTATTCTGAACATATGTTCTTGAATTTGGAGTTTATGAGCACATCAAGAAATTTATTCCATTATCATTTATTTATTGGCAAAGATATTTATTTCCTGTAATATGAATTTCCTTATATCTGTTTTATCTTTAAGTTAATCATTAGTCAGATGATGAGACTTTATCGAAATTGTGTCACTATGGTTAAGCCACATTTCAAAGGGGATGGACTGTCTCATCAGGAAAGAGATGCTTTATTATTGATACCAATTTTTAGAATAAAACTTATCATAGTCCAAAACATGATCATGAATTAATAAAACATACTAAGTGCGGAAAACTTAGTCTAATGACAAACCAAGCTTAGCTGCCGCCATGAAAGCCTCTTCTGGTGTCGATGTAGATATGTAGATGACACAGGTTCACTACCTGAGGGCTGGGATGCCCTCTATCGGTGAGCAAGATGGCGCACGGAGTAGTGGCGGCCTTCTGGATGCCACCAAGATAACCTAGACAGGATGCGAACCTTCCTGAACCCTCCAGCGCCTAATTGACCAGTTGTGTTATTAGATTCACGTGGATGGTGACGCCAGAGGCGCCTCCTCTTATTTATAGACACACTATGGGCCAGGGGTCCAAACCCTACAAATCTAAGGGTTGCCGCCGATCACAGCAGATCTATTCAGTTGGAAATATATCTGACAGGTGAACCAAAATTAGATTCTAATTAATCCCAGGATTAGCCAAAATCACATTTCAACACCATCCACTCCGACAGGCTTGGTACCCCTCCTGCACCGATGATTCCTTCTGCAAAAGAATGCAAGGATCCTGTATGATGAAATTTTTGCATATAATTATTTAAATATCTGCTACGCCAAGTAATTGAGGCTACCATTGTTAAATAGTCGTGCAAATATACGGTTCTAGCACCGCAAATTCTAGGGTGGTCTTATTAATTTTATATAAGGAAATTATATAGGGCTAATCAGCCCATTGGTCGCTGGCCATTCATGTTACACAATAATCCCTCTTTGTCTATTCCTTTTTCTTCCTACATATCACATGCCACCTAGGAGAAGCCAGGAGCGCGGCGCTACAACGTCTAGTCTTCGTCAACCACTCCAACAGCTCCACATGATCAACCACTCCGACAACTCTACGTGATCAAGTTCTACGGCGTACCACGACGATATTGCCGAAGAAGTCCAAAACGATTCAAGCTACACTAACCATGCAAGTGTGACTACAATGATACCCCGTGCCGTTTGACACCAACAAGACGAACAACGCATGCGGGCATGGCTGATATTCCAGCCATGTTTTACCGGCTCATGGACCGACGAGGCCCGGCTGATATTCCAGCCTTGTTTTACCGGCTCATAGACCGACGAGGCCCTCAGCCGATGCCACTTACATCCACACCAACACCACATGCATGGAGACGTGAAGCGAAGACCGACGAAGACGACCATAGCAGCTTAATCGGAGGTACTCTGTGAACTTAATTCCATAAGGGTAATTAACTGGGAGCTTTTTGAGGCCCCGGGAACCATGAAGACCATATCGCCTAAGTTAGATCGTCGCCAGTAGCCTAGGGAGCGCGTATTTGTACGAGATTCGCAACGGTAATTAACTGGGAGCTTTTCGAGGCCCCGGGAACCATGAAGACCACCTCGCCTAAGTTAGATCGTCGCCAGCAGATTAGGGAGCGCGCATTTGTACGAGGGGCGAATATTTGTATTTTCATTAAATATGAATAAATTGTGTTCCCTCTCATTTATTTATTTTTGTATACTTTAGTACACTGGCACGCCTGTGCATTATTTTTACGTGCACAGAGAGATCCTCTCTTAGAGTGATTTTTCTGTCAAACAAAGTGCACTCCCGGACTTCCTTCCACACTGTAGGAACGCCCGCCTGCGCCTGTCTATTTCCTTCAATGCCCACTTGGACAGGCAGCAACATATAGAAACATGGATGGGGATAGCAGACCGTCCCTTGGTTAGTGTGACCCTCCCTGCCGTGGTAAGCAAACCGGCTTTCCAGTCTTTTTTTTTCGAAAGACCTGTTACCAGCTTTCATTGAATATAGAGAAGAGCAATGTTACAAAGTACAATAAGACACAAGATGCGCCGAGACGGCACAAGAGGCGCCACACCCTTTTGCTTGGGGCTAACAGCCGGGCCCCCAGCCACCCCTGAGGATCAAGAGGTTAAAATGAAAATCTAACACAACTGAGTATCCAGCAAACTATGCTGCAGCCATCACCGGCAGCAGCAACTCGAGTCCCTTGTTTCCAGCGAAGCCCCACATCTGTGCTACATCTTGGATGGAGTGCACGATCTGGCAGAAGGTTCTTGCCTGTTTCCTGAAAACGCGATTGTTCCGCTCACACCAGATTTCCCAGACTGTCAACATCACCATTGATTGAACCCCTGGCTTTGTGGATGGAGCCGCAGAGTCGATCAAGCTGGTAAACCACTCGGCCATGGTCAAGCTGTTGCTCCAGTTGGATGGCAACAGGGAGTCCGACTGAATCCATCTCGCTATCTCTTCCCAGATTCTTCTTGCTACCTGACACTCACAAAACAGGTGCCCAGTAGTTTCCAAGTTACGGATGCACAACTGACAGAAGTAGTCATTAGGCCATCCCCGAACCTGCAGACACGCCGCAGTCCAGATGCGGTCCTGCAACATTAGCCAGATGAAAAATTTGCATCGCGGCGGTGCTCGTGTTCTCCATGTCTAGTTTGCCGCCATAGATAGGGTCTTGCCCACAAACTAAATAGAGTACGCAGATTTGGCATTGTAACTACCATCAGCTGTGAGAGTCCAGCGAATCTCATCTTGATGTGCTTCGACAAGGGTGACCCCTTCCAGGTCACTGTAGAGGCTGACATATTCAGCTATGAGTTCTGATTCAGGCTGTGATCGATGTCTCTGATCCAGCAGTTGTTTGTCAAGGCCTCCGCCACCGTTCTGCTCTTCCTCTTGCTGTGCTTATGCAAGGCCGGGAAGCGGGCTGCCAGCGCCTCGCCATTCAGCCAACGTGAGTTCCAGAAGGAAGCCTTTCGGCCGTTACCAGGGTAAACAACAGTGGCCGCATTGAAGAGTGAACGGTCGTCATCGTTGATGGGCAGTTGCATTCCTTTCCGAGGCTTCTCGTTTGCATCCCATTCATACCACAGCCATCTTAGTCTAAGGGCACGACTGAAAGACTCCAGGTCTTTGATGCCAAGGCCGCCATTTGGTTGGGGCATACATACCCTTGGCCAAGCCACCTTGCACTTGGCTCCAGTCAGCTCGGTATCACCAACCCACATAAATTTCTTCCTAACCTTGTCCAGTTCTTTAAGGAACTTCTTTGGTGAATTGATGACAGTAAGCAGATAGATAGGCAGTGAACTGAAAATTGATCTCACCAGCTCTCGCCGCCCTGCAATGTTGACAAGTTTTCCTTGCCATCCTGCCAATTTTCCCCTTGCTCTGTCTTGAATGTATTGCAGATGCACCATTTTAATCCACCCAAGTGTGAGCGGCAGCCCCAGGTATTGGATCGGAAATGTGACTCTCTTGCCTGCAAAGTCAGCGAGCACGTCATCCATATCAATGCCTGCGCATCTAATCAGAGCGATTGAGCTCTTGGCCATGTTGATCTGTAATCCAGTAGCATCCCCGAATGCCTTCAAGATTTGCATGATACCTGTGATGTCAGACTGGACAGGATTGCAGAAGATCGTCACATCATCAGCATAGAGGGATAAATGTAGTTTTGCATGTCGTCCTTTCAGTGGTGTCAGGAGGTCTTCTTCCGTAGCTATGTCAAAGATTCTGGATAATACATCCATTGCTAGAATGAATAGGTAGGGAGATAAGGGGTCGCCTTGCCTTAGCCCCCTGGAATGGCAAATTCTAGGTCCCGGATTGCCATTCAGCATGATCACTGAAGAGGAGGTCCTGAGAAGTGCTGCTAGCCAATCAGTCCATCTTCTACTGAAACCTCTCTGGCTTAGCATCTCTAGCAGGTATTCCCAGGAGACGGTGTCAAAGGCTTTACTGATGTCCAACTTGAAAAGGCACACCGGGGTTTTGCTCCTATGGTAGTGTCTGGCCTCATACATACATGAAGTTGTCCTGGATGCATCTTCCTTTGATAAATGCACTCTAGGACTTCGAAATTAGTTTGCCAATGTAACCTGACAACCGCAATGCTAGGACCTTCATGAAGAGTTTAGCAAAGGAGTGTATGAGGCTTATGGGGCGGAAGTCTTTCGGTTCAGCAGCCAATTCCACCTTCGGGATTAGAATCACTTGGGCTCCATTGATCTGTGCCAGGTAGTCACAATGCAGGGAGTGGATACTGTAGAAGGCGCTGAGTACATCGAATTTGATTATATCCCAGCAGCTCTTGTAGAAGTCATTTGTGAAACCATCCGGCCCCGGCGCCTTGCCATTAGGGAGACATTTGACTGCATACTCGATTTCTCCCTTGCTGAAAGGTCGGTCAAGCTCCAATCCAGGCAGCTCCTGTAGTCTGGACATGGAAAGTTTATCCCAGTAAAATGTTCTCGAGCGGGCTTCCTTTGTCCCCATGAGTTTTGAAAAGAAGTCATGAATGATTTCTTCTTTCTCCTGGTGCGCCCATGTCAGCGTTCCATCTTGTCTTTTTATGGAGTAAATGTACTTCCTTCTTCTTGCGCTCATTTTCAGATGAAAAAACCGGGTGCAAGCATCGTCCGATTTTATCCAATTGATTCTGAAGGCCTGTTTTCTCCTCGCTCTGTCCAGGGCCGCCAGTCCAAGTGCACGCAGCTTGAGTCTTTCCTTAGCGTAAGCTCGTCGTTTGAGAGCAGCCTGCTTTCCTGTGCAACGTCCAGCCGGAGTATGACCTCGTTGGCAATCGGTAGCTGCAGCCGTGCATTGCGGAACAAGGTTTTACTCCAGGCCTTCAGTGCTCTAGCCGTTTCATTCAGCTTGATCTTCAGCACATTGTGAGCCGAGCCATTGTGCTGTTTGGCCCACGCATTCTGTACTATCTCCTTGAAACCGCTGAGGTGCAGCCAGTGATTCTCAAATTTGAAGGAGGCCTTTCGTGGCACTCTATCTTGCCAGGCTAGGACTATAGGGCAGTGGTAACCGGCTTTCCAAGTCGGGATGCGTGCTGCCACAGCATCGACCAGAGGCTGCTGCACCGTGCGGCCCAGGTAGGAGACCAACAGTGGAGCACCCAAGTAATGACACGGGAATTCGGAAAGTTGACATAGAAAAACCTGTTGCACCGCTGCGATGTCCTCGTCAGAACACCGGATAGGCATGATAGAGCACTTGTCGACATTTGTGATCAAACCTGATGCTCCCGTGAACAAGTCGAGGATGGGCAGCAGAAACATTACCAGGTCATCAACGTAGATTGAAGTTCGGTGTTTGATTGCCGTCCCAGGCAGCGGCAACAGAAGATCGCAGCTGTCGGCGTCCGCCACTAGTGCATTTAGCACTTCGATGACTGAATCTCTGTGCTCGCTGGCTGAA
The DNA here is from genome assembly GCA_022457205.1 of Saccharum spontaneum. Classification (NCBI taxonomy): domain Eukaryota; kingdom Viridiplantae; phylum Streptophyta; class Magnoliopsida; order Poales; family Poaceae; genus Saccharum; species Saccharum spontaneum. Next base: position 15,445,666 of record CM039594.1, on the reverse strand, counting down.
TACAGTAAGGCGGCTATCCAGATTCCAATCTCGCCAGCGCTGAGAGAACCCCACCCGTTCCATGACCTCAAATAAAAACGGTCAAGTCACGGAGTCGAAGGCCTTTGCAATATCTTCCTTCAGGAGGATGCATGGGCAACGCCTAGCATGCAGCCAGCGACAAGCGAACTGAACATCTCTGAAATTGTCATGGATTCTACGTCCTTTGATGAAAGCCGACGGATTACGTTGCACCAATTCCGACATACGTGGAGCAAGTCTCATAGCCAGACCTTTGGATACAGTTTTCCCATCCAGTGAATGAGACTGAACGGTCGGTAGTCTTTCAGACCTGCTAGCACCATCGTCTTCCTTAAGAGGACCATAAGGGCGTCATTCAGAAGATGCAGACACCGACAATCCAACGCCCATTAAGCGTGGAAGAGACTGACGATGTCCGTTTTGATTACATCCCACGCCATCTTAAGGAACCTTCCATTGAATCCATCCGTCCCTGGCGCACGATCGCCGGGCGTCTCATGGATGATCCCTCTGATCTCCTGTTCAGAGAAGCAGACGTCCAGTTCCTGTAGTTGGAGCCTCGGCAGATTCAGTATCTGTAAGTCAATGCTCTGCTGCCTACTGAATCTGACCCCCAGGATGTCGTTGTATTATGCAAAGATTGAGTCAGCTTTGTCCTCATGCTGAAAACCTGAAACGTGGGGATATAATTTTTCCGGCTCCGATGACAAGCCTGTAGGTGGAAAAAAATTTGTATTGGCGTCTCCCTCCTTCAAGTGCCGAATTATTGATTGCTGTCGAGCGATGGACCCCGAAAACGACGCTAGACCGAGTGTAGAACATTTAAGCACCTGTCAGTTCTAGCTCAGCTGGTATTGTGCTGCATCCAGATCCCGAATGACCAGTTGACCACACGGCAATCGCTAGCTGCTGTATTTCTCATCTTGTAGTCAATTGTTCGGCATAACTTTTCAAAAAAAAATGTTCGGCATATATCGGCCTCCCGCAGTGGGCATATCCAACTATCCAAGCCTGTTGAACTACTACTGCTAGGAATTCCTCAAAGTTGCACCAGATGTTCTCGAACAGTCGTCGAACCTGAACCTTGGCCTTGCCCAGGGATCAGTGTTGAGAGACAGCATTAGGGGTGCGTGATCCGAGCAGTCCATTGAATGCAAGGCACCTTAGTAAGTGATTCGGGTGTTTTTCTAACCATTGGACCGACACGAATGCGCGGTCAATTCACTCCATGGTCAGCCTTCTCCATTCATCACTCCAGGTATACAGCCTTCCTGAATGATGTAGCTCAACAAGCTGCAAATCATCCAGTGTTCCGCGGAACTGACGCATGAGCCCTCGGTGCGACCGGTCATTGCTCTTGTCCTGACTCCAGAGCTTGATAATAAATTAGGCTGAAATCCCCATGTACTAACCAAGGCTGTGTTCAGCTGGCTGTATTTTTGACTGATGTTGATACTGATCAAGGCTGTGTTCAGCTAGCTGTATTTTTGACTGATGTTGATACTGATGTTGATTTGTTGTGAGAGAAAAATACTGTTTCATAGCTGGCTGATTTTGGCTGATAATCTTAAGCGAACAGAGCCCGAGAGTCCTGGCAGGTAGCACTGATTTTTGACAGCTCCTGAAGCAAAGCGTCCTTGTCCTACATCAGTGTCGGACCGTAAACCGACATCAGTCTTCCTGAACCTCTCCGCATATGAGGCGGCGTCTGGTGTTTCGACTGGTGAGCTTTGAGCCCACTTCAAACACCTTTGGCGCTGCCTCCTCTGACACCTCCCTCGTGCACCCCACAGAACTGGGCTCAATCACCCTCGGGCTCAACGTCCACACTTTCCATTGCAAGCTCTGCACGACTTGCCATATCGATCAAAATCGACCGTGGCGGAGAAGCCACCCACTCCGACCAGCTTGGTACCCCCTCACTGCCTGCACCGATTCCTTCTGCAAAAGAATGCAAGGATCCGGGATCCGGCCTCTCCACACCATTTTCTTTGGCTCAGGGCAGGTTTAGATCCAAAAATTTTTGAGAAAAAAATTCCTGTAGCACTTTTCGTTGTTATTTGGTAAAATTTGTCCAATCATGGACTAACTACGTTCAAAAGATTCATCTCGACATTTATAGACAAACTATGCAATTAGTTATTTTTTACCTACATTTAATACTCCATGCATACATCTAAAGATTTGATGTGACGGGTACTGTGCAAAAATTTTTTGAGCCTTTTTGGCCATCTAAACGCGGCCTCAGCAGTAGGCGACACCATAATAATGTTGGCCTCTAGAAGCTCAGAACGACTCAGCATGCTTACGGCCGGCTTCCAGCTCCATGGCTCGCCCAGCGGCATTCAAATTTGTCTCCAGCTGCAACCTTTGGCACCTATCGCCTGGCACCATGGCCAGTGCAAGCCCAGCCTTGCGACCGGCCGGCCAGCTTCTGTTGGAAAATGCTAGGGGATAGGATCGTATGTTTATGCTTCTACGGTGGAACACACTAGGCATGTGATTTATATATATATATTGTCGGACTTCTCTTCACTCGATCGTCCACCAACCTGCTCGATCGCTCAACGTACGAAAACTTCCACAAAAATAACAACCAATGGCGCCTTCAAGAAAGAATTTGTCTGTAGTCATGCTCCTAATTGCCATCATGGCCACTGGTATGTATGTGCACATGTATGAATTATTGGAAATATAAGTGTCTCTCCTAACAACTTAAGTTAGCGTTGAATTAGCTCATGTATGCAACTTAATATGTTGTTTTAATTAATCTTTTTTTGAAAGATGTTTCGATTAATCCTTCAGCTAATTAACCACGTTCTTGCATGTGCTAGTATGTCCACTGTGTTCAATAGCAAGGGATAATTGCAAGCAGAGTGAATGCCGGCACCTGAGCGGCAATTATCATGGACCGTGCCTTGGCCTTATTTGGGAAACTTGCTCTGGTGTATGCCAAGCTGAAAGCTCCGATAACGTGTATGGCGATTGTGGCTGCGACTTTAAATGCTGGTGCTATACATGCATGTCTGAGACGGTTGCTGTTCCTAGCGCTCAGATAAAGCCATAATGCAATGATCCCATCCTGACGGTTTCTTAAATATAAATTATCCTTCCAGGCTCTTATGTAATAATACATATTCCCTGCATACTCAAAAATAAAGTCGTTGCTTCCACTGTGACACTGTTTTCAGATATGAAGTCGTTTTACATGCACAAACCCCAATCGTTTCGTATCCTGTCGGCTGTCATCAAGTCCCGAGGTAACATTTAACCGCGCCTCCTCGCTTGCCGTCGTCGCTTGCTTCGCTCGCTCCGCGCATCAGATAGAGAGTCCCTGCCTCCCTGGCGCCGCGTATGGAGGCCAGGAAGCGACGCATGGAGGCCGTCGCGCCGTAGGACGTCATGGCGAAGTCCGTCGAGCCAGCCAGACTCCATCGCGCTGCAGGACATCGTGTCGGAGTCCGTCGAGGCATACTCCATCGCGCCGTAGGTCGTCGTCTCGCCGCGCCAAACCCATCGCCTTCCTCCTCGCCGGTGTCGCCGTCCGTCTCGTGCGTACTACAGCTACAGCGCATGGTCGCCGATGCAGATACGCATCGCCTACGTACCCTGGAAAGGTAAGTCGCTGGACCAGATCCCGGCATACGGAAAGCTAAAGTAGCTGAATCAGAGTAGTATCTGTTCGATCAAGATTAAATATCTCATGCATACATCCATTATTTGCCTAAGTACCAAAGAAGTCTAATTGTGCAACTACTAATCGAGGTCTAGTTGTTCCATGAACAAAGCTTGGCCATAGCATTGGAATGCGATCCCGAAAGTTGCAATAGCAAAACTTTCAACTAAGGTCTTGTTTGGATACGCATGTATTCATCTCTATCCATATGTGTTGAAGTGGAGTAGAATAAAATTAAACTAAATTTACATTCTATTCCATGCCAATACACGTGGATTGAGGTGGATACACATGCATAAAAAAAAGGCTTAAGTGGGGGATTGAACCCTGGCCCTTATATCCCTCAATGAGGTAACCAACCAAGCTGTGAACGTTTCTTGAATGGGGGATACCCACTAACCTATTTATTAATAAGGGCAAACATTGAAAAAAAATAGCTTAATTAATCACTCTTTGGTATGCTAAATCCTGTCCAAAACACCTTTATTTTTTTAGTATGGAGGGAGTATATATATATATATATATATATATATATATATATATATATATATATATATATATATATATATATATTTTAAAAAGGATGGGTTACCTCTCCTAATTAAACATAGAGTAAAGTGCACTGCCGGTCCCTAAACTTGTATCGTTATATCATTCTGGTTGCCAAACTTGCAACACTTTCATCAATATAATTTTATCGGGTCTCATTTTGGTCCTCGAATTCATTTTCCTATGTCATCCATGCCCTAGACTATCAAAACGCTCACTCCTAGATACAGCCGGGTTAATTCCAATGATCCTCTATGTGTCCATCTCTCCGCAGTCCCTTGCCATATGTCGTTGAGGCTAGACCACAGGCGACTGCGCTAGCCTGCTCAATCATCTACAGCCGTTGACGCGGAATGACGCGCACCGCAGCCCATCCACAGCGTGGAAGACACCTTGGACGCCCTCGCGGACATCCTCGTTGGCGGGTGCGCTCCCTGGCTCTGTTGACGAGGGCCTATGAACCTGAGCCCGCACTCCAACAAATAACCTCGATGTTGCCACTGACGGGCATCGACATTGGCAACAATAGCCTCTGTCGTTTCGCTGGCGCTACCACGCATTCGCCATGCCGGTCCAACGTCCCTGAGCTCCAGCTTGCATTGTTGCGCTTCCTGCCAACGCTGGCCGAGCTGTACCTGTGTCGTGCCGTGTCCAGAAGCAGGCAAGCAGCTGGCTGGCCGGGTTCGTGCTCCTCGTGTTATGCTCACGCCGAGGAGGCCGAGATCCTGGCGCAGCGTGTCGCAGCAAGGCACGAGCTTCGTCATGGATAAAAAATGGCCGCTGACCGCAACCTGATGGTGGGCTTGTCGCTGCTACTGCAGTGCTGCTCCAAAGTCAAACAAAGATGAGAATAAATGAAGCAAGCATCGATCTAAGGAGGGAGGAAACAGAAAGATATAAAGTCCATAATAACATGAAAATTTTCATTCAAGCGGCAAAGTCTATCTATTGCTATACTAGATATATCCCCGTGTGGTGCACTGGGGCCATAAAATTTTCCCTACACCTAACGGCGGCGATGCACGTGGCTTGTGGCCTAGCTAGACAAACATATTAAGAATTGTGTACCGTCAGAAAAATTCCTGTTTCCAGTTGTGTCAACATATCCATGATGTACTTGTCTTGACTCTCAAATATGTCATTCTTTATTTGCTTAATTTGAAGTCCAAGAAAGTAACTTAGCTCTTCAATCATAGACACTTCAAACTCATGAGCCATCATCTCTCCAAATTCTTCAAAAAATTCTTGCTGCAAGCACTTGTTTGGAGATTTTGGGAAAATTTGCAGGAGTGACAGGGTGTTTTGGTGAAGAGTATCATATCTACGTACGTCCTCCAACAAGTGATGAAATGGAGAAAATCTTAAAAGTAAACATGGCTCGTGGTTTCCCTAGAATGCTGGTAGCATCGATTATATGCATTAGGCATGGAAGAATTACCCGAAAGGTATAATGCCTTATATGTTTTTTCTAAACCGTTTGGCCAAGAAGAGCCATAGTGTCGCTGCCGCCGCAGCAGCCGCCCCCGTCGTCCACCACCGCTGGTCCCCCTCCCTTCTCCTCCGGCATCTCGCCGGGGCCTGAAGGGAGTGGGGATCCATTGTTTTTAATAAGTTTTTCCTAGTAGATCGAGTCATTAGGGTTAGCGTCTCTCCATGTCAAATTACTTGGTACTGGAGTTTTATCTCCTCCTTCTCCTTATCTCTGTCGACGGTGAAGGAGAAAGGTGGAATCGTCTTCTCCATGGCGGCTCCGTTGAAGATGAGGGCGACAACATCGGCGTCAGCATCTTCATCGACATGACGACATGGAGACTTTGGTTTCCGGACGACGACATCAAGGCGGAGATGATGTCGCCGTCATGGAATAATTTTCTCCGGTCTTTTCTCCGTTTTGTTGTGGTTAGATCTGGCCACGATGAAGGACTAGGGAGAATAATTTTCAGATCAGTCTTCCTCACTCTTCGGTGGCAGAAAGAAGAAGGAAGACACCAGAAAGAAGAAGTTCCTCAATTCCGCCTACATGAATGTTGGCCGTTGTTCGTTGGGTATTTGTTCTCAGGCCATTTGCCGAGTGTTTGCCTGTGCGGTCATCCATACTGCAAAGCATTTAACAGGTTAGGTGTTGAGTTATGCTATTCACAGCATGGGTACTATTTTGTAATCCAGAGTGCTTGTAATGTGTTGATGTACCCAGCTATCATATAATATAATTCTTCTTTCGTCGCAAAAAAAAAAAAATTACCCGAAAGGTTGGGCAGGTATGTTCACTTGTGGTGACAAAGGCGTACACGTATTGTACATGTGCTGCCATTTTTTTATTCTTTCTTGTCATTACAGATTTTGATTTTCTGAAAGTGGAAGACAACAAACATAAATCTTCCTGAAGCTGTTATGTGACGTATATGTGTGGTATTTTTGTTTTATCTCTTTTTTTTGTGTCACATGTGACGTGGCAGATCACTCTAGGCATGTGATTTACATATGTATATTCGTTTTACGGAGAATCCCGTATGTTTATGCTTCTACAAGGAACACACTAGGCATGTGAATTATATATATTGTCCGGCTTTTCCTCACTCGATCGTCCACCAACCCTGTTCGCTTATTCTTTTCTTCAACGTACAAAAACTTCCAAAAAAAACAAGCAATGGCGTCTTCAGGAAAGAATCTCTCTGTAGCAGTGCCGGCACCTGAGCGGCACTATGGAGGACCGTGCGTTACCGACCAGAGTTGCCATATTGTATGCAAAGATGAAAGCACCGACAACATTCACGGCACTTGTGACAGCTGGAAATGCTATTGCTATACCCCATGCTCCTCTGAGATTGTTGCTGTTGCTAGCGCTCCGATCCAGCCATGATGCAATGATCCCAGCCTGGTGTCTGTTAAATAAAATAAATTATCCCTTGCTAGCTCTTATGTAATAATACATATATAGTGTTTTCTTAAAAAAAACAGGAGGGGTTACCTCTGCTAGTTATATAGAGTAGAGTTCCCTAAACTCGTATTGCTTTGTTATTCCTATCTCCAAACTTGCAAAACGTTCATCCAGGGACCTAAACAATGTTCTGGTGTCACCACAGTTTTATCAGGTCACACTCTGGTCCTCAAATTTATTTTCCTATGTCATTTGGATCCCAGACTAGCTATATCAAAACGCTCGCTCATAGACACACCCGGTCGGTCAATCCAATGATCCTCTATCTGTCCGTCTCTCCGCCGTCCCTTGCTGTATGTCGTCGAGGTTAGGCCATTGGTGACCGCGCTTGCCTCCTCCTCATCTACAGACGTCTGCTACAATTGCAAATGACGCACCGCCGCAGCCCATCCACAGCATGAAGGACACCATGGACACCCTCGCGGGCATCCTCGGTGGCGGGCGTGCTCCCTGGCTCCATCAGCGAGGGCCTACGACCCTGTGGCGGCACTCCTCAATGACCTCGACATTGCCACCGCCATGACGGGCCTAGACGCCGGCAGCGACAGCCTCTGTCCAACGTCCCCGAGCTCCAGCTTGCATTGCTGCACTTCGTGCCGACGCTGGCCGGGGTGTACCTGTGCCGCGCTGTGTCCTGAAGCAGGCAAGCAGCTGGCCCGGTTCGAGGTCGTTCTCCTCGTGTTACGCTCATGCCGAGGAGGCCGAGAGATCGTGGCGCAGCGCAGCGTGTCGCAGCAAAGGCACGTGCGTTTCGCCATGGACCAAAAATGGCCACTAGCCGCAGCCTGATGGTGGGCTTGTCGCTGCTAATGCAGTGCTGCTCCAAAGTCGAACAAAGATGAGAATAAACGAAGAATACATCGGTCTACGGAGGGAGGAAACAGAAAGATGTAGAAGTCAATAATAAGCTAAAAAGTTTTCATTCAAGCGGCAAAGTCTATATCTATAGCTATACTAGATATATCCTCGTGCGTTGCACTGGGGCCGTATAAAATTTTGCCCACAGCTATGATGACGATGCACGTGGTTTCTAGCTTAGAGAAACATATTAAGAATTGTACAAATGTAACTACATAGAAAATATAAAGCTTGTTTTATATGATATTTATCACTTATATCCTGTAGATTTGTTTATAGAAACCTAATGAAATTGGTTTAACTTTTTTTAATTAATACTTGTGTGATTTGTTATTATGTATTTTACATGTTTGAGCTGATTTGATCATTCTAGGAAAAATAATAAGTGAAGGATCGGAAATGGCGACTAGAGGGAGGGTGAATGACTCTATAAATTTCATTTCGGTACCGGCCGGAATGGCCGGAATACCTCGTACCGGCACCTAGACCGGCATAGAAGAGCCTCAATCTCGTACCGGGTCGAATACCGGTCAATGCTGGGCAATACCGGTCATTCCGGGCAATACCGGCCGAAATGTTTATTCCGCTTGTTTCGGTACCGGACGACGCTGCCACGGTGCGCCTGCCCGACTCCGTGAATTCATTTCTCGAGGGTCCCTGCACGGAATTTATGCGGTCCAGGAACGTTTGGTTAATGGGCCGACGCGTGGGCTGAGACGTTATGTCTCCAACTCGGCTGCCTGACACGTGATGCATGGACCCATATCCACCCACCCGTTTGGTTGCTCGTTGCTCGTTGTCACATCGACACCGTATGGCCTCCGTCCGTCTCTCGTCGACGTACGTGTACGTGTACGTGTAGCTGTGCGATGTACGCCTGTACCCCATCCGGTATTCGTGTTACTATGTTTGTGTTTGAACTTTGAACAATCAACTTATGAATTTGTGTTTGCATGTATTTTATTTTTCTATGAATGAGCTTTGGAGTTTGAAATAAGGTCCTGTGAACTTGCTAAATTATATGTGAGCTTGGCAAAAATGTTATTGCGAGGAAGCATAATTATATCAGAAGTTAAGTCGGTATATATTTATATGCATATTTATGTATAAGTACATTCATATATTAGTATTATTTTAAAGTTCGGAATAGTACACCGGTATCGGCTGGTACCGGAATGTTCTATTCCAATAAGCAAAACACAATAGCCTCCGGAACGGAATTTACAAGTTAGATGGGAGCCTCAAATTTCTTTCGAAATATTTGGCCGTTGTCCCAAACTCAAACCCTAAGAAGCAAATACAAACACCGTGATGACCACGACCCCAGAGAAGGGTGGATGTTTCCTCGAAACACAACGAATCACCACAAAGCAAGCGGATCAAAGATAGAGAGCGCACCGAACCAAAGGACAAGAAAACGAGACACTCCACTTCTATAGAAAAGAAACAATGTCTCAAATCTTGGATACCCAAGCCAACCGGTGACAAGAGCAGCTAGATAAGATCTATGGAACGGTAGAAGTCCAACGCAACAAACGGAACGGAAAACGGAGCTCAAACGCACAAACCGCGGAAGAAACGGCTGCTGAACTGAGTACTGTCAGCAATACCGGACCTGATACCGGACACGTCCGGTATGCATATCGGACAAGTCCGGAAATACTGGACCTGTTACCCGACACGTCCGGTATTCTGGACAGCACAAAACAACTTTGGGAGAAAAATCGAAAACCCTAGCAAATGGCATAAAAAATCATGAAATCTTAACTATAGCCACTAGACACCATAGGGAAGGTCTCCATCAAATTTCAGCTTGAAACTCGAAAGTTGGAAATACCAATACCGGACACATCTGATACTTACAAGTTGCTCTCGGAAAAAATCGATTTCAAGCCCAAAACTTGATCAAAACACCTCGGAATGACTTGAAACTTTGCAGAGAGGATCAATACCGAGTTGGTAGGCTACTCCTAGACGATCATCGCCTAAGACCAAGCAAATCATCGAGAAATAGAAGGGGAAGAAAAAACTGTCACGGAACCGCCCAAATTATAAAAACAAAAGTACAAAAACAATAGCCAGAGCAATTAAATTCCTGTACTTAAGCTCCTATAACTCCGATAGTCCAATAAAATCACGAGGGATTTCAAACCAACCAACATACAAGCCAAGATCGTAGTGGTCCAACATAACAGGTCATATGTTACATCCATTTCATAAGTAATTCAACATATATCGGAGTTCAGTAGAGTTATTACAACTCAAGTTCAAAAGTAGCGGAAGCAAAGTAGTTTGAAACTAATATCACCTTAATTCAAATACATGCCAGTACCAAGGTCAATTTCCATCAAAAGCATGAGAGACAAGATAGCTCAGAAGGATCATGCCTATGATCACACTCCGCCACTACAGCAGGAGCCTTCCAATTCTTGCAGTAGCTATGATACATCATAACCTGCAACAAGTGGGAATAAACCCTGAGTATGAGAAGGTACTCAGCTAGACTTATCCATCATAAACCAGAAATAATATGATACCAAGGAGTATGCAAGGCTTTCTTTCAGTGGGCTAGCTTGACTCATTTGCGAAAAGCATAAGTTATTATGAATAAACTAATTTAAGTCCTTTTGCATCATATTTATTATAACCTATTCAATCTAGGTAAGCACCTATGCTAAAGCAATCACTTGATTAACCATGAACATCAAAGGTTACCATCTCAGGTTTAGCATTTCCAACATCATAACCATCCGTGTTCCATCATCATTACTATGATGCCGTAACTCGAGTCAAGTGTTCACTATCCAGTGAACAATGGCGATTCGAATCGATTATTAACCAGCTGGTAATTTATTCCTCACACAAACCTCACTTACCCGCTAAAGTGAGGTATTGGTCACCGAGTCAACTATTCAGGTAAAGTCGTGAGTTTGCCAGGAACCACATGTACCCGGGGGCCGTCCGACTGCTCTTTGGCCTTATCATCGCGCCCCCGTATCCTGCCACTACTGCTCCGGTACAGTGCGTTGCGGGCAATCCACTCGGCCCGAATAATCTCCCAGCTTCGCGGTCGAAAGGTACCTTATTCGGCTAGCTAAATGTGAGGCATGCGTTCAACATGACTCGAGGCCCAACAACGATCGGTCCTTAATCGACACAGGCAGAAACTACAAGCACCCCAGAACCCTGTCTGGTTGCCCCATACTTATTCCGTCCGGTCTCCAATTATCCATCAACACTTGGCTATTTCCAGGATATCATCCATTCCATGGCTAAAGTATTCCAGTAACCACCTATAGTTGCCGGTGACAGGAAATCACCGATCGCTACCGGTCTAAGCAGGGCTAAGCAATATTTTCGATCTTGAACCAAAATAGGATTCCAGGCATATTTACGGGACAAGGAAAGGATATATATGCAGCAAGTGTTTTCAATCAACTCCTATAACTTAATGCAACAAGACATATATAACATATATATACTCAATTGCTTTTGTAAAGTAGGAGGCTTAGAATGCTCCGGTGCTTGCCTGAGATCGAACACTAAGTTAGTGATGACAGATGACACTTGCTTGGCGAACATCTCCCATCCCGACACTTGTTTAGTCCTTCCATCTTCGGGATAGGTCCACCAAACACCATCTTCGGGTTTGGCTCCAACATCTCGTCCTTCACATGGTGCATCTAGCGAACCTAAATGAGATGCAAGATGCATGTGTATGAATATGACGAATGGTAACACAAGATGCATCACATAATCATTCAAGTAAACACATGATTAAGACATAGACACCAAAAGCTATTTAACTAACATCACATAACCAATTAAAGAGGGCAAGCACATTAAGCATAACACAAGTTTAACAAGATCACAAGTATCTTAACTTGACCATCATCAAGGGTATAAGCCACACTTAGCAACACATGGAGTAAACAACCATAACTAGCATCTGATAATTTCTGGACTGCAAACAATATCTACATGTTTGGATCATAACTGGAGTTATACAAATCCAATAACCATGCAACAAGACATTCGGGAAAGCTTATGAAATTTTCTATAATTCATCTTTAATCATCTTAGCATGATTCTCAAGTTAACCAAGTCAAACATGCATAATTACAGAATCTGGTCCAGAGATTCCAGAGAACAACTATTTCTGGAACCCAACTTGGAACAGTCATAACTCACAAACTAAAAGGCCAAATGCCACCAAAATTTAACACAAGATATATTAATGAGTTATCTACAACTTTGTTATAAGAATGTTTCTCAGCAAACATCATTTTCATGATGCAATTACCAAAGTCCCAGAAACTGTCCAGGAAAGCATCAATTGCAAGAATAAATATTAACTTAGATTCCAAACATACATTTGGCCACAACCAATGTAACCATCATAAAGTGCATGTTAAATGATCACCAAAAAGGCATAGTGCTTATCACTAAATAAATTCTTTTAATGCATTTCTTAATTTATTTAGATGCCTAGGTGATTTAATAACCATATACCAAAAGTGCACCATAAATTCTACAAAAATTACAGTAGCCCTTACATACACCCAATAGTCTACTGTATAAATTTCAAGCCATTTGGACATGTATATCAACCTCTATGAAAAAGACAAATTGCTATTGCAAGAATTCATGTGAGAGCAAGATACACTAATAACTCACTCAAATGGCAACCAAAATTCATGAAATTTTTACCACACATTAAACATCATATTAGTAGCATGCCACAAAAATTTCACTTCATTTGGAGCCCTAGATCTACAGTTATGAAAATGACAAATACATCTAACATTAAAAATCTAGCTGCACAAATCTATTTTTACAGAGAAAACTTTAAACTAAAATATGCTATATTATAGATCTAGTGCATAGATAATTTTACAAGGATTCCAAAAAGTTCTCATTTGCTATTTTACGATTTTTCTACAATTTACTACGAATTTCCAAAGTTCCTGCAAAAATAATTACGAATCAGTCCTCGCGACACTATTCACATGAGTCTATGACAGTGCAGAAAGACCCCTCCCTTTAGTCAAATTGTTGCGCGAGGTCCTTGACGCGATTTTGAGCAGGCGAACGCTCTGTAGCTCGCGGAGGCCGGCCGAAGGAGGCACGTCAGAGGCGGCTGAGGGGCGGGGGAGCCGCAGGGGCCAGCACGCACCCGCTGGGCTGGTTGGCTTGGCCCGAGGCGCGACGTGCAGGGCCGGCCACTAGCCTGCACGGGCCGACGATAGTTGCTCCGCCGGCGAGGAGCAGCGGCAGCTGGCGGCGCTGCCGGAGGGGGCTGGTGGCGGCGGTGCGAACCAGAGAACGCGATGACGCGGCTGGCTCGGGCAAAGGTGGCACGCAACAATGGCAGTGAGTGAGCTCGGGAGTCGGCCATGGCGGCTGCTCGAGCTCGGCCATGGCAGAGCGCGAGGAAAAGCGATAGCAAGTGCTTGGGGGAGTGGGGAGCGCCTGGGCAGCTCGGCATCCACTCAAGGAGGGCATAAAGACGCGACAGAGGATGGCAGAGGGAGAGGAGCGCGTGTCCAGCCATGGAGGGCGCGAACTCGTGCATGCCGACCACGTTGGCATTTCTTCGGGCACCTGGCGTGCGTCGGTGGGGCTGAGGTGGGCGCCGATTTTAGGCCTCCTACAGGCCGAATTGGACCTCGGACCAAAAACGAAGTTGGAAGCCCATCCGAAGCTCTACGGTTTTCATTAAGGCGCCCAGGTCACTAGGCCAACGGATTAGGAGATAAAATCATGCCAAGATGACAATGCCAACATGTTGACAGAGATCACGGAAACTCGCATTCGGAGGTCAAAACCTGATCAAACTTAATCCAACTTTTTACATGCTCTTCTCCAAGATGTAAACTCCAACTTTTATTTTTGGCTCAACTCAAGTTGTTTAGTAAAAACACGAGAACGCGACGTGCCAACCGTCTTGTCGTTGCCGGTCCAATTTCATGAACATGACGAAACTAGCAGTTTTGTGAATTGATTTTGAAGGTCCAACCAAGCTCCAAATCTGGTGAGACTTTATCTATTCTTTCCTTCACAAGGTGTACTCCAACTCGTATTAAGGACTCCAATTGAGCTTCCATATGAATTTGGAAGATAAAAGGTCACAAACATAGCAACTCACTGCTGTCAATCCAGGACTTGAATTATTTCTAGGGCTGAAAAGCAGCAGCTGATCCAAACTTCGAGCCTCTGTTTAACAAGCTTACAAGCTGGTCTAGCTCTTGGTCCAAAAACAAAGTTTCTTCTACACAACATGAACTACAACTTTTATTTAAGGCCCAACATCATAACTGGTATAGAACCTACATTTCTACTCTGACCAATGTAGTATCGCGATAAAGCTTGAATTGTTCGTTTTGATCCATTGGAGCATTTTCTGGGCATTTGCTCAACACGAACCTTTCACGACTTTTGTTGTAGAGTCCATCTAGAGTCTTTTGGGCAAGGTTTCAAGGTTTGGTCGATGACCTATATTTCCATCCACTTAATAATGCAATTCCAACACTTAGTAAAGTCATTCCAACAAGGATATAACTTATCATTTCATGTGACTTTTTGATTCCAAACGTCATGAAACTTTTCCAGTGACCAATATAGATAGGTACTAAGGTGAGACACATGAAGATATTGCAATAACACCACCCAAGAATATATCTTGAAAATGGATTATATGTAAAGCAATGGTGCAACATCCAAGTTTAGGTTGGGGCTCGTTTCCATAGGTTTGACCTTGACATCTTCATTACCACTTAATCTACCATGTTTGAGATTAAACCCACTGCTTAACTGGTGGCAAACACCTCGGGTGTTACAAAAACACCGGTTTTCAAACCCTAGATCATGATTTGACCCAATCTGTGATCTCATGTCACATCCAATTTTTTTTATTTTGGGTTGTGCATGAAAAACACTAAATAAAATAAATATTTTAATGTTTGGATAAAAATTCCTAAGTTTAGTTTATCTTAACATTAGTAAGTAAAAGAAAAAAAATGTGGTTTCAATTTTTCTTTTTGAACTAATTTGACAGGCTTGTGATGTTTGCATGTTGCTTGACTTCGTGTTGTGAATGCATAACGTTTTCGAAGCGCATTTAGTAAGTCATTTATCTTTCTCCGGCTTGTCTCTGTCTTTTTTTAAAAAATCAAATCCATGCTTTATCAAGCTTAATCCTTTTTGTTTGGAGTTTCCCCAAAATCTCTTTCTTCTGCTCCAAATAATTCATTTGAGATCATCGTCCATCAAAATATCTCTAATATCTTCGCTGGTATTTTTCTGAATTTTGCTAAAACTTTTCCCATTTATCCGAGGAAAATCTAATGCAATTTATTTGGATGCTCGAATATATATTTTTTTTCGTGCTCTCAATCTTTTATCTACTTTGGTTCCAGCCAAATTCTTTATCTTAACTATAATGACGACTCAAGGTTTAATTGTTGCTTGACTTCATGGATCACACCATCTGCTTGGTCATTGACGTCCATGGGCCGTGTACTAGCGTCTGCTCCTTTTCCGTCACTCCAACAAAGCCCAATCAAGTTGGAATCCAAACCTGTAGATCAATTGGATGAGCCACCCTGTTTATATCAAGCCGCCGTCTTTGGTCGTTTTCTTTAGGGCAAATCAAGGCATCCATGCCCTAGCTTCTGTCAAAGCGCCGCTGCCGCCGTAGACTGCCCAACGAACGTGGCCGCGCTGCCCCTATGCGTGAGTGTGGAGATTCTACTCTGGCAGTCCGTGCTCAGCGCGTGCCATCATCGTCTTCTCTTGGCCGCACGATTCAGCGCCCTGCCCTTCCCTGCCCTGAAGCCAGCCCCACATCATCTCAGTCGAGCCGATCCTGCATGCAAGCCGGCCACGAAGGCTCAAGCAGGGGCAGCAGTCGGCCATGGCCATGTGAGCAGTCCATCCAAGGAAGACACAGCTATTGGTAAATCTCTCGAAATCCTTTTCTTCTCTCTTGACTCGTAACAGCACCAGTTGCCTGTTCCTCATCACCTTTTTTTTGCGACGCCTGTTCCTCATCACCTCTCTATGTAGTATACAGTTCTGTACGTACGTCTTGCCGTGTCCTGCAGGCAACAGCAGAGCGGAGCTCATGCGTATGTGTAGCTCGGCCTGTGTAGCAGGTCACCGACGCCCCCTCCTGCTGTTGGATGCCGAGCCCTTTTTCCCCGCTGCAAGAAGCCCCACGACCAGAGCTTTTATGGTGGCCATATTCTGTACGTAGATGGACTAAGGAAGATGATGAGGTATTCACAGTTTTGCCACCGAGATGAAATTAGCCACCATTTATTCGATTTAACTCTGATTTAGTTTGTTCTTGTTGCGTTAGGTTTGTTTCGATGTGATCTACATGGTAGTACTGATGTTCACGATGTCAAATGTTTTTCTATATATAATTAAAAAAACAATATAGGTTTAACTCGATTAATATTAACTGGTTCTTGATTTTAATTTGTTTAGTTTAAATATAAAACATGAGATGGTTCGATTGGTGCTTGTTTATGTGTCAGGTTATATAATTTATAAATGTTTAATTAGAATAATTAATGTTTATGCCATGCTCTTTTAAATTTAAAACGACATAGGTTCATACGTCGGCATTTCTTAAAATGTTAACTCGATTAATATTCACATTAATGCATTTTTATTTACAAATTGTTTAGTTAAACATGAAATCTATAATTAATTAGATTAATTCTTATTTAATGTCTTGTTGAATTAAAAGCAACTTAGGTTTATATATATCGGCCTTTCATTAAATAATGTTGTGAGAGTTAAAGTAAACTTAATTGTTTCTTTATTAATTGTGACTTGTTAGGTGTGAACACAAAAGCATTGAATAGTTTGATTCGTGTCTCTTTCATGATGTAGGTTTTCTAAGCTATAAAATGTTTAAATGACATTAATGGTATGTGATATAAATAAATGTTAACCTAATTAATATCAACATAAATGACTTTTCAACGATGGCATGCTTAGATCAACCTTGAAACATACAATGATTCATTTAGTAGCTATCAAATCTTTATGCTTTCTAAATTATAAATGTTTATTAAATGATTTAAATATTAAATACTACTAATTATTCATAAATAAAATATAACTAAGATTTAACTTTGGCTTTATAATTTGATTAATTCAACTTTAGAATAATTCTCTAAAATGTCTATCACCTTAATTAATTCATTAACTAAAATAAATCAAACGTATAGTTTGTCTTCTCCGATTTGTTGCAAACTCCTCGATAGTCGCGTGTCCTCTTTGATGGTAGCTCCATTATTCGTCGTTCTTGTGTTTTCGCGATCGTATCAACATATCGTATTGTTTAGTGCGTTCTCTTTTAAAGTGTCTCCTTTGTATGATGTTTGTTTTTAGGTGTGTTTGTTGTCTGTTTGCTGTGCTTGGTTGCTGCGAGTAGAAGTGTGATTCGCGAGCGCTGAAGACTAGGAGCTGAAGACCGACAAGTACAGTAGAAGCTAAAGATCAGAGATAGAGGTTGAAGACTTCTGAGCAGTTTAACTTTGGGAAAAAGATAAATATAACATGAGACCATCCTTGTTAACCTATTCACTATAATTGCTATCATATGCATGTGTCCTCCTTGGCAACCTTAGAGATTTTAACTTAGCGACTGATATCTTAATTCCTTGTCACCTATGGGATTATGTATTTGGGTAGCTTGGCTAGTGATTGATTTATGAACATTGATCTTGTAATATGACTAATGAATGGTGTAATCAACCATTAAGATGATTTAATTCCTGTTACAAGGGGACTAGAGTACTGTGTTGTTTGTTTGTTGCTCTAGTTACTCTCCATAAGGACTTATCTGTAAGCATTAACCGGGATTGACAGTACAGCTGTGAGGGCTATATGGCTTTGGCTTTAGTTGTTCAAGAGACATTTTCTAACTTGTTAGTGGTTACCTTAAATGGCGTAAGAATGACTTGCCACTTTAGGTGTAGGGCAAGCCCCTATTTTTTGTGTGTGTAGGCTGCGAGTTATGTGCCACTAGGAAGGGGGTTCTACATCTTTCTGCCAAGTGAACCTAATGACCCTAACTTGTTAGACAAACTTTTGAATGACTTTATATGGTTTCCGATGTTTTGGACCTTGTAAACCCATGCATTTGGAAGTCATGACTCACAGTGAAAGTGGACACCTCTGTGCAGAGTTTAATAAACTGATATACTAGCTGTGCTCATGGATACAAGCGGCCTTGGGTATTCTTACATAATAGTTGATCACATTATTATATCATGTTTTAATTAATGTTGATATTATTATGCCATGATAATGCTATTCCATTATTCTTATTACAATTGATCATTGATTCATTAATGGGATTGGGATTACCTTGAGGCTACTCAATTGCCAAACATATAATGGATAAAAGCTAAATGCAGTCAAACAGTGTCTAGCCTTTTGTGCCTCATGAACCTTGTGTTATACTTGCTGAGTTCGACATGGCTCACTCTTGCTATTTTCACCACACCCCAGTGTGTAGTAAGGTGCTGCTCAGAAGAAGGATAAAGATGTAGTGGAGTTTCCAGAAGTCTTTCAGAAGAGCTTGGCATACGGATCCCCAAGTCAGCCGTCTCTGAGAGGAATGGAGCCTGAAGTTTAGTCACCGTTTTTGTGATACTCTGATGTAAGTGTTATTATAGCTATGCGTACGTTAAATACATAACATTGTTTCTGATATTTTTTCATTCTGACGTATGTGTGGACTTCCTAGGCACATATATGGCTGACTTGGTTTAGTTCTTTAAAACCAGGTATGACATCTCATGAGGAATTGATTGAATTCTTTCAGTGGAAACACTCAACTCACGTCATAGATCAACCCAACACAAAAGAAACGAATCGAATCGGTCTCAAAACGAAGAATCAAGCCTCCAAAGAAAAGGGGCAAAGGAGACCTTGTGAAGAACAAGATGAACACAAAGCACAATCTTCACAAAATGAATCCCAGAGGACACGAGGTGGTTAGGGCCACCATTCCCACAACAATCTCTCGAGTTCTTACACAATTCTCTCAAATTGTGAACCTTTCTCTCACAAGCACATAAGGAGAGGGGGAAATCCTAACAAGGATGAAAGAAAATGCAAAATAGAGGAGGCGAGGGAGATGAGGCTCCCTCATCCTATTTAATAGGGCTATTATACAATCCCAGTTTTGCCCCTGGATACAATTAAGTCAAACCACTTAGTCCAAGGGCGTTATGGCCCAACCCAGTATCATCTTCATCCGACGGCCACCGCGCCTCCTCATCAGTAGCTTCGCCTCGACACGAACTCCCCGATGCCACCGCGTGCCGTCCGTTCCTCCTCGGAACCTTTGCCCGGGTTTTGAGGCCCAAACCCGCAAACCAGCCACTAATGGTTTTGAGACCCAAACCACCAAACCGCTCGCGAGTAGCGTACTCCATACGCGTCCCTCGCCGCTCGAGACGTGTCTCCACCATCCTCGACCGGCCAGCCGCCAAGTCCTCTGAGCCCCGCTCGACTTGCACGTCCTCCGTCTTGACTCAGTCAACACGGACACCCATGTACACTTACGCTCGTCGATGTCCCAGGTGTCAGCCACAGCGGCTAGTCACCTGGCCTCCTGTTCCCTCAGTCCAAGCCTCACGTCCATCGTCGACCACCGCCTTCGAGCTCCACACCTGCACAACACAAGCCAAGAGACATGTCGCACACATAGCTTTTGCCATGGTAGGGTTAGTCACCACTCAATCTTCTTCGTAGATCACGTTGACAATCACTCATCACAAAACGAAACACAAGGGCACATTTCAACCTTGTGTTCACAATAAGAAGCTTATAAAGGATTTTTTCTCTTAGTTATCTATCAACGTCCAACATATAGTAGGCCCAATCATCCATTCCAAACAATTCCATTCCGATCAAGCACAATTTTTTTCTCTTAGTTATTTATCAATGTCCGACTCAACAATAAGGCCATGCGTCTAATCTGCCTTAAAAAAATAAACGTAATTCAAATATTAGGACATGGAATTATCCCTGGTACAGCGAAGCATAGTTTAGATATTAACAGATGGGAGTGGCCTCCAGATTGAACGAGTACGAGCGATGTTTGCGCTACTTAGGTTATCCGCACTCGTCATACTCTAAATTCATCCTCCTAAAGGAATATTCTGTCTTGGTCATCGAGATTCTCTCCTCTATACCACTTTCTCCCGCACTCATCCATCCTCTATATCTTACTCTATACCAAAAGTAGACCCATACATTAGTTTTTTTCTTTTTTCCTCATCACCCGTCACCCTCCCTCGGTCCCTCGGTCCCCATTCTCCCTCTCCCCTACTCCTCTGCTCCTCGTGGTGGAGGCAGAATCCGCCACCGTGGTCGATCCAGCCCGGCCCGTCGGTGCTTGTCCGGTGCTTGGGAGGTCCGGCGGCTCCTCTCCGGCGAGCGAGAGGCGAGCAGGTGGCCCGATGAGCTCGCGGAGGCGGCTGAGGAGCGGGCCTCGACGAGCTCACGGAGGACGGGTGTTGGGGCTGCCGGAGGACAATGAGCTCGTGGAGGATGGGCTGCTAGCAGTGGATGGGCTCGACCGCGACCGCGGTGGCAGCGGCGGTGGATGGGCACGAGGAAGAGGCGGGCCCTCCCCGGTGCGGATCTGCTCTTCCCTCGATGACGGCGCGCCGGTGAGAAGCGGGAGCCCGAGGACGAGCGGGCGAGCTCGGGCGGGCGAGCGCCCTCCTCCCTCCTCTCTGTCGGTCACACGAGCGGAGGACCAGCGTGAGCCCCGCATGCGTAGCGGACGCTCGCTACCCACGCCATATTTAGCGCTCGAGACCACGTCCGCTATTTTACCGTAGGCTTTAGAGTACCCCGCTGTGGCACTTCCTGGTGCAGATAGTCTTACCTCGGTAGCCTTCTTCTGCTGACTCGTACGGCGCCTGTGCGGCGAGGAGCGACATGCTACAGGGAAGTCCGCAGGGGCGGAGGCAGCCTGACGGTGCGGACGAAGCGGGTTCTTCAGGGAGTCGCTGAGTCAGGGGCTCAGGGCCCAGCCAATGGAGTGATTTAGGAAGCGACGTGATTAAGGGATGTGCGATCCAATTAGAATTAATATAAACAACTAGATTTACGAGCTAAGGCATGGGCGTGTTTGCAATCAAGCCAAGCCGCGCGGAATTAGATCAAATAGCTAGATCAGTCTCATTCTCAGTTTCGGTTGGGTCTGCGCGCTTGCCGACATACTTATATAGATCTACATGTCGACTTGGCACGAATGTGAATTTTATTTTAGGATTTAATGGCGCTATGCTTTCAATGTAGGCGACGTCCCCGTCAACAGCGAGGCGCCTGCGGTGACTTTGAATCTCAAGATGTGTCGGCTCAACCCTTTGGAGGTGCTCATTGAGGCAGGGTTTGCGTACGTTTGTTCATATGGATGAGTGTGCGTGCGTGTCGTGGACGTCTACATTGTATTGTGTAATTTTAAAAAAAAGATCTATATCGATATCTACATGAACCTAATATTAAAGAGGCAAAATATATATACATATATATATCTATATCTATACCTAGTAATAATGAGGCAAAATTTCAGCCTATTTTCTTGATCCATCCATTTTTTGTACCGTCTCTTTCTAACTACCGAACAATGGATAATTTGATACACACGACCTGCGCAACATACTAGGATGAATTTTTTGTTGTTGCAACATGCCACTAATAATAGTTCACATGGTTGATTACACTCTCAAGTTATTTGGATCATTGCAACATATGATCTTGGAGCTTTGCAACATAATATGGAAGTACTTGCAACTTACTATTTTGGACCAAATATATGATGGAAGCAACTGCAACAATATATTCGTTTGGATTTTGAGGATTGCAACATATGATGTAAGTACTTGCCATGAAACTAATGCTAGTTCAACATGGTCAATTACATAACAGAAATGGCATAGCTCACTTGGTTCCAAGAAAACTTCCATACTTCACATTCACATGTATCGTACACATAACAGGATACTGATAAGGAACCCCAACTATAATAAATAGAGTATGACTAGATTAACTATACTATGACTAATGAGATAGTCTAGCAAAATCAACAATGCTAGATGATGAGGTCAGATGTGGAGGTTTTGTTCCTTGACGATAGAAGGAGGACCACGCAACAAGGTTCCTGACATCATAGACTGAGAAAAATGATAAGACAAAAATTAAAAAGATGGGAAATATGAAAGGAACGTATCAATTGAAAGAAGAAAAGGAAAAAAAGAATAACACAAACACAGATGTGCTCAAATGTAATGTTCATCTTTTTCTCATCCGAAGACTCAATTGAAAGCATTTCATACAACATATGTGACATTTTACACTCCCAAATATTTATTTTGACCAAGATGACATAACCAATCTAACACGTCCTCATTGTAACCCTACCCCTCCGCCTATGTAAAGGAGGGTAGGTATCTCGTGATCGGGATCCATCTCATTCCCTTTCATCCCATCTACTATGTAGCTAGGAGCAACAGCCCTGTAACCGAGCATACGAATACAAGAAGAGCAGCGTCACCCCCAACTAGGGCAACCCACATGCCTGAACCAGTATAAATCTTTTGTCTCGTGTGCTACTATCTGATTCCTCTTATGCGAATTAGTTGCTAGGCATTGCCGGAGCTAAATCATGCGACACCTTCTTGCATCGCTTCTCGGTAAATCAGTCCACACGTCTACATTGTTGGTTTGTCATCGCCACCACAGATCGGGACGCCTCCGCCGACTTCTTTCATCGTCGCTGCACCTCGCATGTACACCGCAGCATGCAGACACTCTATATGTACCAAGAGTCTCAATGCAATACGATCCATCCATTCATACTAGTATTCCCTTTCTTCTTTCAGGCATATCCAAGCATGTTGAACTACTGCTAGGAATTCCTCAAAGTTGCACCAGATGTTCGTGAACATGAACCTCAGCCTTGTCCAGGGATCAGTGTTGAGCGGCAACATTAGGGGTGCGTGATCCGAGTAGTCTGTTGAAAGGCACCTTAGCAAGTGATTTTTTTAAAAAAAACTAGAGGGGCCAATGCAAGGCCCCTACAGAACTTTAATAAAAGAACAAAGGATCCAGATACAAACAAAGAAACTAAAACAAGCTAAACTAAAATAAACTAGACTTAACTTAACTAACAACTTAACAACTTTGAGAAACAATGAAAGAAACAAAGAAAATAAGCCTAGTGCTTTGATCAATTACATATGTTGGATCCATTGGTCGAAGGTAACTGCAAGGCTAGCTTTAACCCTTAGGGAGACTAGCTTTACTTCTCTAAAGAAGAAGTTTCTAAAATATTGTATCCCAACTTGATTATTGTTGAAGATCAATTCATTTCTGGCCCACCAAATTGTCCAGCTCATAAGAATGATAGCCACCATGAAGAACTGACTCTGCATTTGATCTTTGATAGCTGAAACATTATCAAAAGTTCCCCCTCCCTACACC
This sequence comes from Saccharum spontaneum, assembly GCA_022457205.1. NCBI lineage: Eukaryota > Viridiplantae > Streptophyta > Magnoliopsida > Poales > Poaceae > Saccharum > Saccharum spontaneum. The sequence continues at coordinate 15,422,096 of CM039594.1, read as the reverse complement.
ATGTGTAGGTTTATAATTCCCCAACATTGTTGGGCAAAAGGACAATGCCGAAAAAGGTGTTCAACTATTTCTTCCACTAGTAAGGAACATATTTCACAATTATAAGAATCCAGAGCCATGTTTTTCCTTCTAAGAATGTTCCTTGTGCTTAACATGTCTTTTAGTAGTAGCCAGTAGAAAACCTTGTGTTTTGGTTGGCAATAGGATTTCCATAACCATTTGAAGGCTAGGTCAACTTCATTATGCCCAAGCATCTTTCTATATGCCACTATGGGTCTGAACTTTGTTGATCCTCCAGAATAAGTCCAAGCATCATTAATTAGCTCACCTAGAATTGTATTATCCATTACTTGTTGTATGTTCAGAACTTGATTAAAAGCCACTTGAGACAAGGGTAAGTTAAAGAGCTCTGTAATGTCTTCATTGTCAAAAGCTTTCTTGATAGATATGGATTTATTCTTTGCATTTGGTTCGCTCATAAGTATCTGATTCTGCCGATGCGATGATATAAGAAGAATCACCAGGGACAACCTCAATCTTATCCCCAACCCACTGTGCGAGGCACTGATGCATTGTAGAAGGAATACAACAATTGGCATGAATCCAGTCCCTTTCTAGAAGCAGATTGCACGCACCTTTACCATTAATAACAAAGAATGTCGTCGGCAAGGTTTTGCTGCCGATGGTCAATTCAACGCATACTGTCCCTTTAGCCGGTGACACATTGCCTTCGAAATCTTTCAGCATCATATCAGTTTTGGTTAAGTCTTGATCTCCTTTACCAAGTTTCCGATACATCACATAGGGCATAATATTAATCGCAGCTCCTCCGTCGATAAGTATCTTGGATACAGGCTGTCCATCAACTCTGCCTTTCACAAACAAAGCTTTGAGATGCTGTCTCTCGTCATCGGTAGGTTTCTCAAAAACAGCCATCATTGGATCTAGTGCCAGCTGAGCTACTTGATCGGAGAGAACAACTTCTTCCTCATTATCAGAGAGTGCCAGAAACTCCATCGGCAACATAAATACCATATTAACATCTGCCGATGGGCCTTTATCTTTGTGTTTCATCTGCCACTGCTGATGGCCAGACCTCTCATTGGAGGAACTTTCCGCTCGGTATAAATCCTCCTGATGCTCATGCTGCATCCTCCTTTTCTGTGTCTTTGTCAGACCCTCAGGGCACCATCAAGGAAGCTTAGTTCTCGAAACCGGCTGATAATGGGTCCCAGTTGATTCTACACGACATATATTAGGATCCCTGTAAAATATTTCTTCATCGGGAACTCTTACATTTGCCATCTCCTCAAGCTCCTCTTGATTCCTTGGAAAATATCTAGTGCGTTTACCAAGCCTTTCATATACACTAAGTCTGCCCCCCAGCCGATCATGCACTGATGCTCTGCCTCTGATCGGCTCATTGATAAATAAACCCTGATTACCAGGTTGAAACCTCCTTTTCTGGTCGATTGGCCCCATAATAACCATTGCACTCAGGGCAATTTTCAACAGTTGGCAATTTAAGACCTTCTTCCCAGCAATGGATGAAAAATGGGCACCTCCAATGATCTTTATGCCGATACCACTCTTCCTGACGTCTCTCTTCTTGCTGTTGTCAATATCGGTCCCTACGCTGACGCCAACCCTCCTGCTGTCTTCGATGGGTAATCACAATGCCAGGTCGAGGAAGTTTTTTGGAACTACTACTTCCCCTAGCAGACCCTTACTTTTTTGCATCATCGGTAGTTATCCGATGCTGGGGATCCGCTGATGCGTTTTTCTCAGCAGCCTCTGATGTCAATACCTTGGTTTTACCCTTGGCATCCAACATATTTGCTGGAAATGGGTGTTGATCAATTTTCATCGGCTTCTGGGTCTTGGAGTTGCCAAACTTAATTCTCCCAGATTCGATGGCCGATTGCAACTGCTGCCTGAACACCTTGCATTCATTTATACTATGTGAAGTTGCATTATGCCATTTGTAGTACAAGATCTTCTTCAACTCTTCTGCTGATGGAATCACATGATTAGGTGACAGCTTAATTTGGCCTTCTTGAAGCAAAAGATCAAATATCTTGTCGGCTTTGGGGATGTCAAAGGTAAACTTCTCTGGTTCTTTCTGACCAAAGGGACAAGATATCGGCTTTTTATTCTTAACCCACTCAGCTAAGCCGATAAATGGTTCTTCATCAGAATCAAAATCTTCTACCTCCTCAACAAATGATACTTTTTTGCTCCAATTCTTTTTAGGCTCAAAAACCCTAGTGTCTTGATCAGAGATCCTTTGTACAAGATGACTCAGACTTTCAAACTCCCGAGAGGCATATATGTCCTTAAGATGTGGCAATAACCCTTGAAAAGCCAGATCGGCAAGTTGCCGATCATCCAGCACCAGGCTGTAGCACTTATTCTTTACATCTCGTAACCTTTGCACAAAGATTTCTACCGATTCATCATTACGATGTCTCAGTTTTACTAAATCGGTAAGCTTCTTTTCATGGATTCCAGCAAAGAAATACTTATGAAATTGTTTTTCTAGATCAGCCCAAGTAATAATGGAATTTGGCGGTAATAAAATGAACCACGTGAACGCTGATCCAGATAGAGATGATAAAAATAGTCGAACTCTTAATTCATCTCTGCTAGCTGCCTCTCCACATTAAATAATGAAGCGATTGAAATATTCCATCGTTGATGTATCATCTTGTCCAGAGAATTTAGTGAAATCTGGTACCTTGTACCGATTTGGGAGAGAAATTAAATCATATGCTGGAGGGTATGGAGTCCGAAAAGAATAAGTATTAACTTTGGGTTTTATCCCAAACTGATCTCTCATGATTTATGTTATCTTATCGGCCCAAAAAGCATCAGCCTCCTGCTGACAAACTGGCTAAATTTCTACGAGAGGTGCCTGCTGATGTCCCTCCATGTATCTTTGTGGCACACGATCTCCAGCAATCGGCATATTCGTCATCACTTGTGGTCCACTAACCTGCTGGAAAGGATTCATCGGCTGAGCTGCCGATGCTTGATTCTGAAAACCAGCTTGTATATGACCTTGCTGAATCCCTGCAACTTGCTGATTTTGCTGAACTGTATGCTGAACAGGTAACTGTCCTGACCAACCATTATTAGAACTCATCGGTACAAAACTTGCCGATGGCTGGTAACTTACTGACATTGTTGGATAACAATTAGTATAATCAGCTTGAGGCATGAACTGAACCCCAGGTTGACTCATAGCAGGGGCCTTCTGCTGCATCGGCAGTAAGCTTGACGATGGACTTGTGTTGGGTGCTTGAAACGAAGGCATCTGAAAACCTCCTAGAGTTAGTTGCACGGTAGCTGATGTAGCATATTGAGGTACCTGATTCATCGGTGAAAAAGCCGATGATACAGGGGCTTTTCCTGCTGTGTTAAATACTTGAGGTAACCCAGGATTGAAAGCAGATGACTCCGGAGGCATACCATATCCCCCACCAATTAATAGGAATCTGGCTATTCTGAGACACAGGGCCTGACATAGCTGATGCCGATAGATCTGTATTAAGCTGAACTCGCCCTTCTGAAAGTACTGGATCTGATCGTATCGGTGTAGATTGAACATTAGGCAAGTCTGCCGATACTAGAGGGGAAGTAACTTCTGTACCCACAACGACTGAGGGAGCCGATGGAGTATTGACCAATGCCGGTTCTGGTTGGTGATAAGCTGGCCCAACGTAATGTGGTGACATTTGTCCTTCTTTAAAAGTTTGAACCACAACATTATGAACAGTATTGGACAACACATTAGAGTGGTTAATCAAAGCATGATTTACTGCAGAATTAACCATCTCTTGAAGTTTACCAAGATTGGAGTCAAAGGTAACCTGCCGAGGCAACGACAGATCTTGCTTCTGGATGACTTGTCCGCTCTTGTTTATGCTGAATGATTTTTAGGCAAAGCTGCCTGTATTCTTCTATAGCCTTTTCCATAGCCTACTTCTGATCTTTCTTAAGATCTTCTTCTGATACCGCGATGATGTTCCCCGAATCGATCTCAGGATTGAACATATTGATCGTATTGATTCGTCCCACCAGGCATGCCAAAAGATGTGTTGATGCAAAAGTGGATCTGCAAACACAAAGGGCTAATACCCGAATCGATATCCAAAGCGTGCCCGTCGATTTGACCTGTTAATCGACAAGGACGAAAATACGAGTACTTTGGTCCTGGCAACAGCGATACGCCCGGAAGCCACGGCCAAGAGGTGCTCACGCGGAACTCGAGGATCGCCGAAGGTCGCACTGAAGCGATGCAGCTCGTCGAATCGATGAGAACTCGTAAAAAGAAAAAATACGCAAATTGATGAAGTCGCCGAAAAGTAAGTAGATGCAAAATAGGAGTAAAATTGGTTTGATATTGATTGATATATCTCTTACATTGTGCCTAAGTCTATATTTATAATCTGATCTAAGGAAACATAACCAGACACGACTAGGACATCGAGTCCATACTTAAAGAAAAACGTGACTCTTACATGAATCATACTCTACCAAATATAGAAAAAGAAATCAACACCTATCTATTTCCCTATCCGCCTCAATTACGATGGAATTCTTATCGACCTCCTTACCATCGGCATGCTTCCCGTTTCATCGGCAGTAGTCCTCAAATCTTCCTTCATCGGCATCGGCAATAACATCTCCAATCTTATCAGCAACGCCTCCGAGTCTAAATCAACCTTTCCATCGGTCACCACCATTCATCGGCAACAATCCTCACAAGCTGATTTTCATCGGCTATCAGCGTATACAGTAACTTTCCTCATACCGATTAGTCTACTCTGATCATTTTGACACGTGCCAAAAACGGTGTCAACACGTGCTTAGCACAACTTTAGCTTCAGCAATAGCTGCTTCCGTTGTGGCTTCTCCAATAAATTAGTTTTTTTTTCTCCAACTTCTCTATTAGAAAAACATTAGGTAAAACAGCTTCATTTAAAAAGTGTCAAATGTTCGTTGCTCTTTTTTTCTTTTTTTCCTTTTCTCTTATTTTTTCTCTATTAGTTCTTTTTTATTTATATTGTCTCCCTACCTTATCTTATCTCCCAACGCCTCCACCGCAGGGGACTCCTCGAGTCCTTTGACACCGACGCAAGCGAATAGCATCTCCACGCATGGAATCTTTCGCCGCTGCTCCCTGTGCCAGTCTCTGATCCCTCCCCGCGTGGGCCCCATTCCTGGCTGCGCTGGCCTCCTCACCCCTGCCTGTGCTGGCCCTAAACATTATTCAGCGCGCGTGCATCCGTCGCCCTGCCGACGCACGCTTTCCATTTCTAGCTCCGTTTCCTTTTACATCCGCAATACATATGCACTTTCTGTTTTTGAGTCTGCTTTCTTTTTCCGTGTGACTGAGCGTGGAGGGTGGACGCGCGGGAGGGGAGAGAGGCGCACGCATGTGTCAGATCTGTGTCAGATCCTGCTTATGCGAAATATGCAAGTGGTACACAAAACTTTAAAATGTTATAACTTTCTTGTCAAGCATCTATTTTTAATTCCGTTTGCACCGTTACGTTCATTATGACGAGATCTACAAAAGTAGATCCATGTTGAATAGGTTTCAAAATAATTTTCGTGACGATAAAGTTTAGAGCCTGGGGTTATAAAGTTTTAAATGTTGTAGTACAAATTTCTAAAACTTAGAGTGCAAAGTTTCGAATTACAGAGTTCTATTTTTTAGGTGTACAAAGTTTGAAATGAGCTAGTATAAAGTTCCTAAATTTAGGTGTAGAGTTTTAAAGTCCCAAAGTTTTGAAGCTTGCAGTACAAAGTTTCCATATACTAGTATAAAGTTTCTGAATTTTAAAAATAAAATTTAAAATTACAAAGTTTTAAATCTTAAAGGAAAAAAGTTTTGAATGTGCTAATTCCTGAATTTAAAAGGTAAAGTTTAAAGTTACGAAGTTTTAAAGTTTGAAATACAAATCTATAAATGTGCTAGCATAAACTTCATGAATTTTAAAAATAAAATTTAAAATTATAAAGTTTAAATCTTAAAGTAGAAAGTTTTAAATGTGCTAGTACAAAGTGCATGATTTTAGAAGTGCAAAGTCTGGAAATGTGCTTCTTGAAGCTTCTGAGTGTACGGTTTTGAATCTAGCAGTATAAAGTTTATAATATGATAATTCAAAGTTTTAAATCTAACAGTACAAATTTTGTAATGTCATAGTTCAAAGTTTATAAATTTTGAGTATAAAGTTTTGAATCTAGTAGTACAAAATTTATAATGTGATAGTTCAAAGTTTTGAACCTAACAAAGTTTGTAATGTCATAGTTCAAATTTTATAAATTTTGAGTGTAAAGTTTTGAACATAACAGTACAAATTTTATAATGTGATAGTTCAAAGTTTTGAATCTTAAAGTGAAAAGTTTTAAATATGCTAGTATAATGTTCTTGAATTTAAAATTAAAGTTTGAAATTATAAAGTTTCAAATCTTGAAATACAAAGTTTTAAATGTGCTAATATAAAGTTCCTAAATTTTAAATTACAAAGTTTTGAATCTTAAAGTAAAAAGTTAAAACGTGCTAGTATAAAGTTTCTAAATTTAAAGTGTAAAGTTTGAAATTACAAGTTTTTAAGTTTGAAATACAAAGTTTTAAATATGCTAGTATAAAGTTCCTGAATCTTAAAATAAAATTTAAAATTACAGAGTTCTAAATCTTAAAATAGAAAGTTTTAAATGTGCTAGTATAAAGTTCCTGAATTTAAAATTTAAGTTTGAAATTATAAAGTTTTAAAGCTGAATACAAAATTTTAAATATGCTAGTATAAAGTTCCTAAATCTTAAAAATATAATTTGAAATTACAAAGTTTTAATTTTTAATGTAGAAAGTTTTAAATGTGCTAGTATAAAATTCTCGAATTTAAAATTTAAGTTTGAAATTATAAAATTTTAAAGCTTAAAATACAAAGTTTTAAATATGCTAATATAAAGTTCCTGAATTTAAAATTGAATAAGCTCGTAGAAAATTATATAGAGCATAAGATAATATTAACTTTGTATATACCTGTTTTGCATCCATATAGATATGAAACCATCCCCTGCCCGTTTCATCTCCCACGTACCCGCTATCTCAAAGAGAAATAAAAAGCTCGAAGAATTCAAATACTGGACCTTGAATCTAGACAAGAGAAATATAAAATGACAATTAGGCCAATTTAACACATATGGAAACTAGACATGAGAAGGAAGAAAGAAAACTGGGCTGAAACTAGACACGAGAAGTAAGAAAGCAAAATGCTTCACGACCCACACGCACTCACCTGCCTTCCGCTCGTTGGGAAACCACGACGTCACTGGACACGTGCTGCTTTCTCTTCTGATGCTCGTGCGTTGGGAACGCTGCTAGCGCATGCGCACTGACCAATAGTCCCGGTGCTGGCCACCTCACCTGGCCTCACGCCTGCCCGCGCTGGCCTTTGTCGCTCGACCAACAGTCCCCGTGCCCTGCGCCTTGACGTAGGCAGCGGCCCCAAGACCAAAATCGTGCGATCAAAATTAAGGTAGAAATTTTACCTCTTTATTATATTATTAGGTATAATATAGATGCATTTTTTCTCATAAATAATAGTCACAAAATTACTATAACACTTTCTGTTAATTAGTTTTTTATCGATTAATCTGTTTGCTATTTGTTGATCTCCAATTTACCCAAATTGCTTTTGATTAGAAAATTCATGGATTCTAGTTCATTATTTATCGTGTAGTTAAATACAATCTTGTAATTTTGTATTGATTCATATAACAAATGACTATAACTTTTACTGTTATTTTTTTTAGAATTACATAGTACAATGCAGATGCCCACAACACGCACACACACTCACCCCTATGAACGTGCGTACATAAACCTACCACTATGAGCACATCAGGTTGCAAATTTGAATGACTGACTTGGTTGCAAATTTGAAAGGAAATTTGTACAAGATCACTCTGCATCTTTTCCTTTCCAACGCACAGGGCTCATCCTTTTCCTTTCCATCGCACAGGACACAAGAGAATAGTACTCCGTCCCCTAATGTGCTAGACAAGACAATAAGAGAGACGAAGGGCAAAAGCCACGAAAATCCCATGTATGCACAAGCAACGCTGCTGCAAAATCATCGGCCGCGCCGCGCCGGGCCGGCTCCTTCATTGTCTACTCTGCAGGAGTGCTTGCACCTTTAGCTCCCCCGCTTTCCTCAGCGACCTGTACTGCAGCCGTATGCTTTCTCCGCTATCAACTGCCTTCACAAGGTACCTGCAGTCCCCGGACAGCTTCTGCCACTAAGCAAAACTTCTAACCCAAGAAAAAGAATCCCAATACTGAACGAGTGAACCAGCAGTGCACGCTTACCAGCCATTCAGGCACTGTGATGTCACCACCATAGTCACATAAAACGGGTTCACCACCTTCGACCCTCGACCCGGGTTCATCGACCCCGACCCGGGTTCATGGGTTCATTTTCGACCCGAAGTGTAAAAATCTCTCGCGAGTAGCGTACCGCGACCCCGTACCTCGACCCCATCGACCCAGAAACTTTGTGACTATGGTCACCACCGCCTCCTTCCCAACGAATTTATCAGGCGTCCTTTTGTTTCCCTGCACGCACAGAGAAAGAGGAAGAGAATCCACCTCTCAGAAAATTGTTCTCCATTACCCCCATTTCATTTTTTATAGTAGCTGTCGCCAAAGAATGCATTTCCATGTACCATGATCACCACTCTCTCACCCGCCACGAACGGGTACTGCACCCCCTTGAACGCTCTAGGGCTTTCAGCATCTAACCCCAGCTCAATACTGTCCTGTTAGATGCTCAAAGACAAAAATTATCTCAAAATCATACAACAATATTACTTATACAACGGAGGCATGCTCCAAGAATTATGCACCTTGCTACTTCCATTTCGCCTTTGGGCGTCCATATCGTCTTTCCTGCGCTTTCGAAGGGCCGCATTATGAAAGAGCCTCCTATCGTCTTCCATCTTCACCACTGTAGCTACCGCTCTTAGAGCTGTATAACATTCAATACTGACAACTGTAAGTGAGCAAACGGAATATGTCTGATACCACATTCATGTCACAAAATAAGCATGGAGACATACCAAGGTTAGGAAATAAGGAGGCCTCATCAACCTCTCCGTTGCAAATGCTGCACCTTGCCTGATTAGATAAAAAGTTTTAAGAAATGGTATGCTGTCTCAGTTGCATGTCAGCTCCTACCGAAAATACTTCATGGATTATTAAATCATTATCAGTTTCTTATGACGAATGTGGCTTCTGATCGCAATGACTGTCTTAGCTGTACTGTACTCCAGAACAGAGAAATTTTGCTTATAAGGGATTGACCTACTAACTACGAAGTTGCAGATACAGCAGACTGAGCTATACAAAACCATAATCAGACGAATCAAAGGTTCAGGGTAACGATTGATTTCGATCGTGTATAAAAGAACAATACCTAAAGTGAAGGATAGAACTTTATTCTTGATGACAGAGATGTACAACAAACCGAATTTTGAGAAATGGTAAAAAAAACTGAATACAAAGTCTCAGAATGTACCGTTTCAAGAACTTTCTTCAGCATGAGGCCGCCAAATGAGTGCCCACATGAGAGAACCATAGCATCTTCAAGAAAAGCCCCACTGAAAAAAAAAATCATCACTATGTGTCTATATTCATCATTTGTAAGCTAAGTGATTAAGTGATGTGTCATGATCTGAATTTTGCAGCTGTATGCTTCCAGCAACTTTCTTTTGATCCAGCATGTCTAAAAGTGACTCTCTTCTTTACTTGTAATATTAAGATAAGAAACATAGAACAACAGACATAGAAGGATCCATGCAGAAAAGCAGAAACTATATGCACGGCATTGATCTTGGGATGAAGTGTTACATTCAACAAGGAAGAGCTTACGACAAAGGGTCTGAGAGCACACTTCTGAGCGACGGTTCATTAACAAAGTTTCCTTGTGATTCCTGCATCCCAAGTTGGCAAAGTATAAGCAACTTCAGAGTTTTAAGGCTTCTGATGAAATAAGCTCTGAAATACACAGCACCCATCTAGTTTTCAATAAAGCACTTTACTACTCTTATTAGAGACAGTCAAGAGGTTTACTTGCTCTCATCATCTCATGCATCACTGTAACTGAATGTACAATAAGATCACATGCATGTGATGAAACTTTGGATGTATACTCACAGGTGGTGCTTCCAAGTGATGGTAAACATTCTCTTCAGCACGCAAATCATCCATAAACTGGCTTGCAGATATGGGCCGGTGGATCTGTGGTATGCAATGCCCAGCAGCTGAAATTGGAGAGCAGCCCAATATAGCATTGGCACGAGGCATCAGCCTAAACATGAGTGATGCCCTGGAAGATAACGGAGAAAGAAAATAAATGATACGCCAGTGGAAAACTTTAATCCTTCTAGCAGCCCACAACTCTCACCTGTTTCCATTATTAGTGATCTTGTACTGAGAATTTAGCTGTAGACCAGCAGTAACATGACTCAAGGCTCTTCCAGTCAAAAGCAATAGGACATCAGGGCTTGACAGCGCATCTGCTGGGTACCAATGACCATTTGGGTTGCAAACCTGCAAAAGAAGATAAACAGTAGGAATTAAAAGATGAAAACGCACAAGTGACAAGGCATAGTGACGAAATCAGTTAAATATAAACCAGGGAAGAAAACACTGACTGACTAAACAGGAAGAGGATACAAAACAGTTGTGCATTTCACCAAAAGTAATACTCTAGAACCAGGCACAAAATTTGTTATTTGTGCCATTCGGGATAAAGATTACAAAAGAGTTACATGATGAGCAACTTCACACCTCAATTCCTGGATGGTCAGAAGCAACCAGTGTAACAAAACCTCTATCAACTTCAGCCATGGATGACCTGAGGCCCACCATAGGTGCCTGGCTGCTTTGGGGGTGTCCATGAGAAAATGATACCATCAATTCTGAAGCTGAAACCTCATCAAGAGGCAATGGGTTGTCATCAAGCAAATGGCTGAAAGCACTGGAAATCAAAGAAGAACGATTAGCTGGTAGAAAAAAAGAAATGTGAACAAGAAGGCATTACAGAAAGAAAATAAATTAGAAAGAAAGGGCAAGTGCATTACTCTGAACGTAAGCGTAGGTTCCGTGCTATTGCACAGAGAGCAGCACGGGCTGCCTTACCCAAACATCGGAAAGCATCAGCCATGCAAGCAGGTGACAACTCTCCATCATCCAGAGCTCTGTTATAGAGTAGATTAAAGCAAAAGTATTGAAGACAGGATAAATGCAAACCAAAAAATGATGAAGATGGCACTGATAAGGGCATATGGTGAATCAATAAGTGAACATAATTTGTTTGGGAAAAAAAATACTATGTTACACATAAAACTGAGATTTTGTTGAAAGATATAGCTATCCCATAACAAGTGCACAGAGGGTACTATGCAGTAAGCAATAGTTGGGTACAACTGGGATGCCTTGTGTGATTGTATACAGGAAGCTGGTTGGATATGAAGCACACACAACAACTTGTGAACACATTTCAGATTAGTGACATTGCCGAAATGCTTTATGGACGATTCACACACATGACGCTTCTAGCAGTAATATCTAAGGTAGAGCACACAGTTCCAGTAGACATCTCACATCTCAGTGTGCTATCAGCATACTAACTCCATTCAAGTTAAAAGGTACCGGAGCATTCCCACACTGCACAGTGTGATACTACTTATTACAGCATCTAGAAGTCCTGCTGCTGCTACTAGTACTAGAATTTTATAGTAATAAAGGCCATGTTTAGATGACCCCAAAATGCAAAAAGTTTTCAAGATTCCCCGTCACATCGCATATGTCAGCACATGTACAACAACAACAACAACAACAACAACAACATAGCCTTTTGTCCCAAGCAAGTTGGGGTAGGCTAGAGATGAAACCCAAAAGAGACGAGAAAACAGGGAGACACATAAAGGGACAAAAATGGCACGAGACAAAAAGAGGTCACGGTTCAGGCACGTTGATTGCCAATCTCCAAGCGCTCCTATCCATAGCTAAATCCTTGGGGATATTCCACTCTTTAAGATCTCTCTTAACGGACTCGTCCCACGTTAGTTTAGGTCGACCTCTACCGCTCTTTACATTATCGGCCCGCTTTAGAACTCCACTACGCACCGGCGCCACAGGAGGCCTCCGTTGGACATGTCCAAACCATCTCAACCGATGTTGAATCAATTTCTCTTCAATTGGCGCCACCCCAACCCTATCCCGAAAATCGTCATTTCGAACTCTATCCCTCCTTGTGTGCCCACAACACCAACGCAACATACGCATCTCTGCTACACTCAATTGCTGGACATGTCGCCTTTTTGTAGGCCAACACTCAGCACCGTATAGCATCGCCGGACGAAAATATGTCAGCACATGTATGGAGCATTAAATGTAGGTAAAAAAATAACTAATTGCACAGTTTGTCTGTAAATGTCGAGACGAATCTTTTGAGCCTAGTTAATCTATGATTGGACAAAGTTTGTCAAATACAAACGAAAAGTGCTACAGTGCTTTTTTAAAAAAATTGCAAACTAAACATGCCCAAAGTCGCAAAGCAATAGGTGCAACGGGAAAGCAGCTGCTGCAGCAGCTCTCCATCCAGTGAAGTGAGGTGACACAACAGAATGAGCAGAATTGTATTGAGGCCTCGTTTAGTTCCCCAACTCGGGATGGCCAAATCATCGCTTGGTATTCACCCAGAAAACATGGCACATGGCAGCCTGACGCTATAGGGAAAATAAACAAACACACAAAACAGTCATCGAAAGTAATACAGAGTATTTTGCAGCACAAATGTTTGACAATTCGCACAGCTAACACAAACACTAACCGAATAGGCTGCAGCCAGTTCATTCAGCTCATCAAGGTAACATAATACAACATCACAGCCAAGTGATGTGAAACAGGTTAAATCAAATTACATAATATATTTCACTTCAAAATTGGCAGTAAAAACTACACATCACATCGGAAACAAGGGAAACCGACTGCAACAGTGACACATGGCACAAACCTAACATAGCATCGCTAAGCATGAATATCCAGCAAAAACACCCAGGGGAGTTCATCCTGAAATGAGTGTTTTCATTCTCAAAATGAAACATGAAGTTTCAGAGCGACATCTTAAAACGATGAAAATTGATATGCCTACAATTTGGAATGACATTTCACAAAACAAAATGCCACAGACCTATGTTGCGAAATGTAACCACACAACAACATCCAGACGCATACAACAGGAAGGATTAACCATAAGGATTAACTTATTTTCTCTCTGCAAAATGTCAAGGAAATAGTTGCTCCTTGCCCTCATCTTGATAACATGTGACTACCAAAGATATATGGCATGCATTCTGAGTTCATGGAACTTAGAATATAAAATGAATTGAAAAAAAAACACGAATCTGCATGCCTGGATGAGAAGCATTTCAACTCAGCATACATGACATGACTGAATGGTAAACCATCGACAGTCACCCATCCCATTAATTTAAAATGCAAATCTCATCTAAAACAAACCATTTTGAGCAATAACAGAAGTTGGCTGTAAAAAGGTGATCTGTCAGGCCAGGTCCAGCTATTGCATACATCGATCCTGGTGGTTAGGCTTTCTTGTCAGCAAGCAACATCGGGAACTGAGCCTCAACCTTCGTCCACTCCTGTTTGGCGTCACCCTTGACAGCCTTTCTCATGGCCATGAGAACCTCCCTCGCGTGCTTGGCCTTCCTGCTCTTGAGCAAACCCTGAACCAAACCTTTGACAGCTTGGAACGGCGGCGCCCACTTGTTGCGCAGGCACTCCTTGCAGACCTCCAGGGCAGGATCAAACAAATTCTTGTTGACAAGGGCCTCGAGCAGCATAATATAGGTCTCAAAGTTGGGGGAGACCCCTTTGCCGTTCTGCCTGGGGACCTCGGGCATTCTCTTGAAGAGAGCCATGGCAGCACCCACCTCCCCCTCGTTGCAGAGCCCCTTGATGACCGTGTTGAAGCTCACGCGGTTGGGAGGGACGCCATTTGCTCCCATGGCGTCCAGCAGCTCTTCAGCTTCAAAGCTCCTGCCTTTCGAGCACAGAAGGGCCATCCGGAGGTTGCATGTCCCGACATTGGGCTTGAGCCGCCTCTTGGGGCCAGCGATCTCCTTAACTAGCTGATCGAAGGCGGCATCGTCGCCGGCGTTGAGGTAGCCCTTGAGGATCTCGTTGCAGGAGATGATGTCCGGCTGGACGCCAGCCGTGTCAGGCATTTCGTCGAACACGGTGCGGGCGGCCGCGACGTCCCCACTGGCGACGAAGGCCTTGAGGAGGACGTTGTGGGAGACGAGTCCCGGCTTGATACCGAGCTCGGCGGGGAGGGTGTTGAAGGCCCGGACGGCGCGGTCGTAGAGGCGGTTGTCGTGGTAGGCGGAGAGGAGCGCGGAGAGGGCGCGGTCGGAAGGCGGGTCGACGAGGCGGAAGACGGTGAGGGAGTGGTCGGGCATGCCGGCGGCGGAGTAGAGCGAGATGAGGCGGAGGAGGAAGCCCTCGGACGGGTGCGGGCTGGGGAGGGCGGTGAGGGAGGAGGAGAGGACGGAGGCGACGAGGTCGCGGCGGCCGGCGGAGGCGAGGCGGTGCACGGAGAGCGCGAAGAGCGGGCGGTCCGCGAGGAAGGCGGGGTGCGGGAGGCCCGAGAGGAAGAGGGTGGCGAGCGCGTCCGGGCTGGTGGCGGCGTCGCGGATGGAGGACTTGAGGCGGGAGAGGTCGGCCGGGGTGGTGGGCGTCGGTGGGGTAGCGAGCTGGGTCTGCGTGGAGAGGAGGCGGACGAGGAGGTGGCGGCGGGTCAGCAGTGAGGGGCTCCGGCAGAGGGCGGCGGAGGCCATGGTGGGAGAGGCGAGGCGAGGCGAGGCGCGGGGGAGGCCGGAGGGGAACGGGAAGAAGGGAAGAGTTCCGGAAGGGCTTAACTAGCGAGCCCACTGGACTGACTTCTGCTCACGGATGGACGGCCCACAAGTTTCCAAGTGGGAGACGCAGATCGTGAGAGGGTAGCCGGCGGAGAAAATGGAAGAGGAGCTGACCGAATCTGAGGAGGAAGTCGAAGAGGCGTCGGACGTTGAGGGAGATGTTGGAGATGAACTCGCGGTTCTCCCAGTCCGCCTGCACCGCGATGCACCGGGTTCCCCATCCCGCCGCCGCGACCCATCCCCGCCACCTGATGGCTGCTGCTCCCTGCTGGCTTGCGGCTTCTTCCTCCTCGTCTGGCCGTGCCGCTTCGCTTGCCTTGGAAGGCTGGGCTAGATGATTGGTGTGAGTGGGCCAGGTTGGACCGGCCCTTCTCACACAAAGCCCAACTAAGCGAGATACCCAGTGGGCCTCGAGATGGGCAGCCATTTCGGCCGGCTGCAATCGCAATGCAATGGCCGACGGCGGCGCTGCAGCTGCTGTGCCGGCCGTCGCTGAGCGCCGCTCAGCTCCGGCAGCTGGACGCGCACCTGCTCAGCTCTTTCTCACACCTCCTCGCCGACCGCTTCCTTCCCAACCAGCTCCTCCGCTCGCTGCTCCCGGCGCACCCGCTCGGCGCCCTCCGCCTGTTCCCGCGCCTCCGCCGCATCCTCCCCGACTTCCGGCCAAACAACTACACCTTCTCGTTCCTCCTTAAAGCCGCCGCCGATTCGTCAGCGCCACCGTCTCTGGGACCAGACGGCGCCCACGCCATCATCCCCTCTCTCCACGCCCTCGCCGTCGTCCTGGCCTGGGACGCCCACGCGTACGTCGCCAACGGCCTCATCCACGCCTACGCCACCCACGGCGTCCTGTCCTCTGCCCGCCGCCTCTTCGGCGACGCCGTCGCCTCCCGCGCGGCCGACGTGTGCTCCTGGACGTCGCTCCTCACGGCCTGCGCCAAGGCCGGGCAGGTGGACGAGGCGCGCGCCCTGTTCGACGGAATGCCCCGCAGGAACGACGTCGCCTGGAGCGCCATGCTGAGCGCCTACGTGGCCGCGGGCAGCTTCGCCGACGCCGTGCGGCTGTTCGAGGACATGCTCAGGTCCGGCGTCCGCCCCAACAGGGCGGCGGTGGTCGGGGTGCTGGCTGCCTGTGGGGCGCTCGGGGCGCTGGACCAGGGCAGGTGGGTGCACGCCTTGCTGGTCGGCGCCCATGGTGGTGGTGCGACGGCGATGGACGGCGTGGTGGCGACGGCGCTGGTGGACATGTACGCCAAGTGCGGAAGCCTGGACACGGCGAGGCAGGTGTTCGCGGCGGCCCCGTGGGGGCAACGGGACGTGTTCGCCTACACGGCCATGATCTCGGGGCTCTCAGACCACGCCCGCTGCGAGGAGGCAATCGAGCTGTTCGGGCAGATGCAGGCTGAAGGGGTGCGGCCCAACGAGGTGACCTTCATCTGCGTGCTCACCGCGTGCGGCCGCGCGGGCCTCGTCGGCCGCGCCAAGGAGGTGTTCCGCAGCATGGCGGCGGTGCACGGCATGGAGCCCGGCGTGGAGCACTACGGGTGCCTGGTGGACGTCCTCGGCCGCGCCGGGCTGCTGGCGGAGGCCATGGAGGCCGTGCGATCGATGCCGATGAAGCCCGACTCGTACGTGCTGGGCGCGCTGCTGAACGCGTGCGCGGCGCACGGCGACGTGGAGGCCGGGGAGCAGGTGGTGCGGTGGCTGGCGGAGCTGGGCCTGGACCACAGTGGCGTGCACGTGCAGCTGTCCAACATGTACGCCGGGTGGAGCAAGTGGGAGGAGGTGCTCAAGGTCCGCCGGAACATGGAGGACAGGAAGGTGGCCAAGGTGCCCGGGTGCAGCATGCTGGAGGTGGATGGCGTGGCCTGCGAGTTTGTGGCCGGCGACCGCTCGCATCCGCGGATGCGGGAGATCATGTCAGCCATTAGAGACCTCCACGGGCAGCTCCGGCAGTTGGACCACGACTCTTGTTACCTCACCATGGAAATGGAGCTCCAGCTTAGCTAAGGCCTGGTTTAGTTCGCGAATTTTTTTGTTCGTTGTTATTTGACAATTAGTGTCCAATCATAGTCTAATTAGGCTTAAAAGATTCGTCTCGTGAATTTCGTCTAAATTGTGTAATTAGTTTTATTTTTTTATCTATTTTTAATGCTTCATATATGCGTTTAAAGATTCAATATGACGAGAAATCTTGAAAAAATTTGGGAACTAAACAGGCCCTAACTAGCGGCCAGTGAACCGAGGCACTTTGTGAAAGCTTGCATTGGATAATTGGATTGATGCCCATGAGTGACAGAGTGAGACCGATAGACTCGGGGCCTCGTGGGGAAGGTGCTCAACCTTCCTTGCTGATCGATTCACCAAAAAAAAATCCCTTCCTTGCTGATCGCTTCTCTCTGTCACAGACTCACAGGCTAAAGCATGCCCACTTGTGATATCAGAGTTGGCACCAAGGTCATGTATGTACACAGTTCTTCCATTTTACTGCACCTCTGTAAAATCGCAAAAGTTGGGTACATATTGTTTGTGTGTTGAGTTTAAACCTCTGTAAAGTCGCAAAACTTGGGTACATATATGAGCAATTTTGTTTGTGTGTTGAGTTTAAATGTTTTTTTGTTTGATAACTATTTTAAATGTTTGGAAATGATATGGGTAACATATATGGGTACTTTTACTACACGTTACATTTTATAAGTCCACCGTTAGAACTATGTTACGGGAAACCTGTAGATTTGAGATTTGCATTGCATCTATGGTTACGTAACTGCACTAAGGTACACAGTTTAGTTGTCTTTAATGTTCGATTTACTTCACATCTTTAAAAGACAGAAACCTATAGATGACGATCCATAAATAGATTTTCAAACTTTAATATTCGTTTATTAGATAACGTTACAACTTAGAGGCACACATCTAGCTTGCAGTAAATGTTACCACCGAGAATGTCTATCTTCATCAAAGCAAAGCAATGTGCCCAAACAACTATTCTTTTTTCTAGAAAATACTGCGATTGGCCGGCCCTTGTCTGTGGATGCGCTACTAGTCAATATATAATCAACTGCCATGAAAATGCATTATAAGATTATACTTGTAACCACTACAAACAGTCCCTGTTTAAGCATAAATAACAGCCTAATTGCCATGGCAATCATTTCGGTCGACGCCCAGAGAAATCTTTGAATGCTGGTGAGCACTACGCAGCAACAGGAACCAAGCCGTTGTGCCTAAGGAGTGGTTCAGGTGAAGGCTCCCGTCCACGGAATGAAACAAACACCTGCAGGCAGTGGCGAGCATTAGTTTGGCTCCCAGCAACTCAAAGAACCCAAAACAAATTTGTATTCCAAATCATATGGCGACTACACTCAAACTTCAAAATACAAATCACAATTCTATTTTAACAACCATAATAAGAATGCCTTGATGCTAAACCATGCTATCAAAGCAGCCCAAGAGATCACAAGAAGCCATTACCTCAAGCGGAGACTTTCCACCTCCAAGCGCAAGAACAGTGTCTCTGAACCGTCTGCCAGTTTCCTCAATTGCCTACAAAACAGGAATACGAAATATTATAATTTACATTGATGCCATTGGCAAATGGGACAAAGGAAATGTTGACCCTGCTTCTTCGAACATAGAAACAGTCCTAATCTTTTTTTCTTTTTTGGTGAAAAGCATACCTTCTCATTATCCAAACCAGCGTCTTCAAAAGCTGAGAATGCATCAGCTGACAGTACTTCAGCCCACTGAATCAAGGACATGACATGGTATTAGCGTTACCATACCCTCAAGGAATATAAGGTCGGGACAGAAGGGCATTCAAAGCAACAACCAACCTTGTAACTGTAGTACCCAGCAGCATAGCCACCTGCAATTGCCCATAAATGAAATGAGGTCATTCTGTTATGAACTTGACAGAATTTATATGATATATACAGAGTGGTGCAAACCTGCAAAAATATGGCTAAAGCTGCAGAGGAATCTGTCCTCCGGCAGAGGAGCAAGAACTTGTGTCCGTTCTGCAACTCTTCGGTCAACATCATATATGGACAGTGAGCCATTGGGATCATAAGTTGTATGAAGTTCCATATCTACGCTGGCAAATCGTATCTGCAGAAGTAAAAGAAATAGAAGGTGGAATGGCATGGATTACTCCTTATATAAATGTATAAGCAGAAAAAGCAACATTCAAAGGCCACAACAAGCAGGGCATATACCAAGAATCAATCACGCAATGACTCCAAAAGGAGAAAACCAATTAATAACAAGACAAATATTATGATGCATATTTTGTAATGTAACCATACCAGTAAAAGTTATTACTAGAGTAACAAGTTGAATATGATGAAACAAGCTTACGGACCTGGCGCAGGCTGAAGGTGCCAGCACGGAAATTCTTTGCAGCTACAAGCTTCGCATAAATTTCCTCTGGAAGAGTTTCACCGGTTTCATAATGCTTTGCAATGCTTAAAAGAGTATTCCTGTTACAGACACGCAAGAGATCAATCAAACAAAAAATGAGAGAGATTCAAGCTAAAAACCAACTGATATGGACCAATCATACTTGTGATAACACCAGTTCTCCATGAACTGGGAGGGTAACTCTACAGCATCCCATTCAACTCCACGAATACCAGCAACAAAGCCTTCATCTTGTTTAGTAAGCATGTGCTGAAGGGCGTGACCAAATTCATGGAACACAGTTTCAACCTACAGGCAACATGCAACACAATTTACACAACTTCTTTATAGTACCATAGTAATGAGAGAGCTACTGCTTTCTCCAGATATCCTTATTCACATGTCACAGATGTATTACTTACCTCACGGAAGGTCATAAGACTGGGCTTCTCACCAACTGGTGGAGTCTGATTGCACACCATATGGGCAACAGGAAGCCTAGCAGCCAAACCATTGCAAGCTAGCACGCGACTTCGAGAAAAGACCACATTCATCCAAGCCCCTCCACGCTTTTCAGATGGTCTTGAATAAAGATCGAAGTAAAAATAAGCAACAGGGCTATTGGAAGAGTCTTTGACACAATAAAATTTGACATCACTGTGCCAGACCTGAGAAGGTAGTCACTTGTCAACAATTGCAGAATGTGTATCATGTGAAGAAAAGTGAACCAGTACTTACAGGAGCCAGCCCATCTGCAGGTTCAACAGTAACTCCAAAAAGCTTATGTGCCAGAGTGAAGAGGCCATCCATAACCTTGGGTAGTGCAAAATAAGGGCGCAGCTCTTCCTGCAAAGACAGTGTTCAAATAAGCTCATTGGTCAGTCGTTACCATGTGTTTCTTTCAATGAGAGAACATTTAGTGGCACTTCAGCATATGAGTATCAAAGTATTTCAAATACATATGCCCCGAGGACCTAAGACAAAATGGAATACAACAACAACAACAACATAGCCTTTTGTCCCAAGCAAGTTGGGGTAGGCTAGAGATGAAACCCAAAAGAGACGAGAAACAGAGAGACATAAAAGGACATAAAGGGCACAAGACAAAAAGAGGTCACGGTTCAGGCACGTTGATTGCCAATCTCCAAGCGCTCCTAAGACAAAATGGAATACAGTGGAAAATCAATAAAGAAAAGGGATTGACTACTGAGAACAATAAAAGAAACTTAGCAGCTTGCGGCTAAACTATTGAGATACTTAAATGAAGCAAAATAGAAAACAAACCTCATTGATATCATATTTGGACTCTCTCAGTCGTTCACTCCAGAAGGTAAGGTCCCAGTGAGTCAAATCATTAGCTTCAGGAGAACCAGAATCTTTCGCAAAGATTTTTAGATCTTCCATATCTGAATACACAAATCAGCAGTTAATATAAGTGCGTGGACCCTATCTGAATACACAAATCAGCAGTTAATATAAGTGCGTGGACAAACAAGAAGTGCAGTCTACTTTCCCTACACAAGAGAAAACGATTGCTGATAAGAAATATTCATGTTAGGGTATCTCAGAGGTTAAAGAATACCTAAAGTTTGGTGCACGGGCTCAAACGCAAATACAACACAAGTAATACAAAATTCAGATTGTGATAGAATAATAGGCATATCTCTGGAATCCTAAATACAAACTTGATATATTTGATCTATTGAAAATATCATCAAGGAGAACAACTTGATACAAATTACATAACGCAAATGACGCAGAAGAAGAAATGCAAGGAAGCAAACAACCTTGTGACTGTACAGAAGAAAAAACCTATAGGAAGAAGAATAGTGATTTGGTTGGTTGTACCTTTGACAGCATGATCCCAGGAAGCAGCACGCAGCTTCTCGAGAAGCTCTTCTACTCGCTCAACAGTTGCCATTTTCTGGGCCATGCTTACCTTCACAAGTATCATCAATTAGTTAGAACACAACAATTGCGCGCTTGTTTTAATGTCAAGGAAAACGTAAGAGCGTAAGCACCTCAGCATAGTTCTTGTAGCCAAGAAGTTTAGCCTTCTCTAGCCTTAACTTTAGAATTTGGGAGATGATATTGGTGTTATCAAGTTCACCGCTAGAGGCGCGGGTAAGATAAGCACGATAAACTTCTTCCCGGAGCTCTCTGTTCTGAGCATGTTGCATAACAGGGATATAGCTTGGTGCATCCAACGTGATAACCCAAGGTCCATTTTCAGCTGTAGCATTTTCATGGCCCTAACAATATTGCTTGTCATCAGCATATAGAAGAAGTAATAGGGGAAACAGCTACTGAGATTTTGTGGCAGGGCAATACCTTTGACACAGCAGTCTGTGCTGCTAAACCAAGGGCTGTAGCAGGTAAACCCTCAATTTCTTTCTTGTCGGTAATTAACTTCTCGAATTTCTTTGTGGCGTCCAGCACATTTTCGCTAAACTTTTGTGTCAGTTTTTCAAGCTCCTGAAATGAAATTAGCAGTCCATTAATTCACGTAGTGACATACACCAGTAAAGATTAGAAGAACCAAACGAACCGGAAGCGATTAGTTGGATGGTCATTCAAGTGGCACGACAGTGACAAAATCTGGGCTTACTTGTTCGATTTGGTTAAATTTCTCCCTTTGTTCATCCTCAAGTGCAACTCCACTGAGAACAGCTTCCTTTATTTGAGCTGCATATGGAAAGAAAAACTATTACTCTATTAGTAGAGGAGAATCGCACTCAGTTCTCTCCCATGGGGTCACTGGAAGTGGACATCAGTTATATTTTAGAGGAAATTACTCATATGGCCCTCTTAAAACTCATCCTTGCTTTCTTGGTCCTGAAAATTTCGAACTTACCTATTTGGCCTCCAATCTAACTTTCGATTCCTTATCTGGCCTTTCCGTCAATTTGAACCTGTAACGGTGTTAGATGGGAGGCAAAAAAAAGTCGATTTTACCCCTGAACGCTAAAGCATCATTTTTCATAGTTTAGATTTGATTCAGTTCTATCTCAACATGTTCCTCAAAAACATGTTCTATCACATATATATATCTTGTAAAGCTAGTCCTCAAAAACATGTTCTATCTCAACATTACAACGTGTAAGACACCCACGTCCACATCATAGTTATCCACGTCATCTTTCACTAATAGCTATGTCATGTCACTGACTTTAAGTTTTTAATGCAAGGTATCCATATCATCTCCCACTAGATATCTACGTCATCTTCTACTTAGCCATGTCATGTCACTGACTTTCAACCTTTTAATACAACCTATACACATTATCTTCACTTAACTTCATTTCAAAAATTCTTCACAGTCCCCGCAATGACGTGTGGCGTGTCTTATAGTTTCTCTCACGTGAGTGCCAAATGCAACCACAAGTAAGTCCACGGGACCACAAGTACTCCAGAAATGACACTGACTTCATTTTTTAGAAAAAAATACGTACTTCGCTTTGTTGTGAATGCTTTCCTCGCCTCTACTCAATTTGTTGCTAAAACTAATCCACCACGCCTGCATGGATCACTCGGTCGATTCCTACTTATTTTTGCTGATTAATTTAAAGCCACAACAAGTCAAACTAGGTTAGTCAAACTTGTTGTTCTAAAGTAGCAAAATGTGGGTTTATCAACAACGTTAACCACCCTGTTCGTTTGAGCTATTCAGCGAAATCAGCAGCCATCCAGCAGTGTTTTTCTCTCACAACAAACCAGCGAACAGTACTTTCAGCCACAATAAACCAGCGAAACAAACAGGCTGAACAATGTTGGTGGAATCTCTAGGAGTCGGTCAGGGTTATACTCATGCAAGTATGTACTACCTTCGATAAAGATCACATTGATGATGTCGATGAACACGAGCTTTAACCGGTTAAGCATGTACTCATGTGAGTATCTACCTTCGATAAAGATTAAAGAGGCAGTCCCTAGATAATAATGATATCCCTCAACCGCGAGTGAATCTCTGGCTCCTCCACACTTCAGCTACTGTGTTGACACTGTTTATGGCCATGGCGTCTTGCACTGTTCATGACAGCGACATTCGCTGTTCACTTTTTCCTTTTTTGCTCAGATGAATTTTTTTTTAAATCACTGTTCACCATGGGCGCGGCGTCATCACGCCCACCGTGCTAGTTGATGATCACGCGCAGTGGGTTGGTTGTTTCGACACATAATCCAGCACAGGGGTTGCCGTTTTCAAAAAAAATATAGAGCAAACTAAAAATTCAAGAATATGTACTGGTTCGGAAACTTTCCCTCGTTTATTTCTATTGACTCTACGAGAGTTTAGAAAAGAGTTAAATGTACCACAGGCCCCTGAACTTGTAAGCGTGTGTTACATAGGCCCCTGAACTTTGAAATTGCATTTCTGGCCCCCTAAACTTGTCACGTGGTGCACCGCAGGCCCCTGAACTTTGAAAATGCATTTCTGGCCCCTGAACTTGTAAGCGTGGTGCACCGTAGGTCCCTGAACAGTAGCATGCCAGCACAGTAGCATGTACGTCGGCCAAGTAGCGTTCAGCAGCACATGCCTATCGGTCAGTGAGCTGCCGACAGGGCCCCTATCGGCCGTTGAACAGCCGAGAGGCTTATATATATCCATTTTTTTATAACAGCTTCTAAATTTGTAATTAATCATAAAAAATATTATTTTAAAAAAAAATCGGGCCTTGCACTCGATCACCAACTGGTAGCAGGTGACGCAGTACCTCGCGGGGCCCATCAGCTTCACGTCCACGTCCGCCTCCCTGCGGCCGAGCTCGTCGGCGAGGCTGTCGCGCGCGAACCGCGGCACGGGTACCGCGGTGCCCCACGCCATGACGTTGCCAACCTCGGTGGCGTTCTCGTTCTGGCCGCAGAACCCCGGGACGGACCCGCTGGCCAGCCGCACGCGGCGGTAGGACACGACCGCCGTGGTGCCGCGCGGGACGCACGCGGTGCTCCAACTGCGCGGCTCCTTGATGCGGACGGTGAGGTCGAACGACGGGTCCAGCAGCGTGGGCGTGGCCCGAGAAGCCAGCCACGTCGACGCTGTACTATGGGTACTTGCCGTTGTCGAAGGACATCTGGTAGGGCCAGTAGAGAAGGGGCACGTGGACGAGACGAGACGATCCTGTACGTACAGGCCTGCTATGTTGTGGCCGTGCACGTTCCTGGCATGTGCTCTCCCATAGAGGTTGTGCTGAAGTTAGTTCCATGAGACTGAGTTGCGCAATCACACGGGAGCCAAACGTGGATGTGAACCAAAACCACCTTGTACAGGCCTGCAAATCTGCAATGCCGCTGTGCCCGTGCAGTCGTGTCCTGCACGGGCTCTTCGTTGCAAACAAACAAACTGATTTCAGCGGCCGCAAGAGCAAGAGATGTCAGCACTTCTTCGTCTGCGTCGGCATCGCCGCCGCGGTGGCCAGTATCGTGGTGGGATTTACCATCGTGTTCGACTCCTTCGAGACGCCGATCTACTCCGCCACGATCATCGCCGTCTGGGGCCTTGACCCGAAGACGGACCTACGGCAGCAGAGACGTGCATGGGACCATCAGGACAGGACCCAATGCAAGCTCGTGGTCCGCGCCGATTTTTTTTAAAAATATATTTTTTATAATTAATTACAAATTTAGAAGCTGCTATAAAAAAATGGACATATATAAGCCTATCGACTGCTCAACGGCCGATAGGCATATGCTGTTGAACGCTACTTGGCCGACGTGCATGCTACTGTGCCGGTATGCTACTGTTTAGGGGCCTACGGTGCACCACGCTTACAAGTGAAGGGGCCAGAAATGCATTTTCAAAGTTCAGGGGTCTGCGATGCACCACGTGACAAGTTTAGGGGGGCAGAAATGCAATTTCAAAGTTCAGGGGCCTATGTGACACACGCTTATAAGTTCAGGGGCCTATGGTGCATTTAACTCTTTAGAAAACAAGTCAAAAGTAACCAGACTCAATGAAGAGGCTGTACGGGGAGCATCTTAATTACACCAATACATATAATATAAGTATCCATCAACTAAGAATAAATTGGAGGCCAGAGATTGCCCTGACACTACTCATCATTGTTCATGACGCGACGTTGACATTCACTGTTCATTTCCTTTTTTTTCTCAGACGAATTTAAAATAATTTCTCCACTGTTCATCGCGGGCACGGCGGCAGCGCTCCCAACCGTGCTAGTATAAGTAGTACTAGCGTCAAAAGGTTGTCAAACCACATATTATAAGGCCCTGTTCCATAACCTTTATATAATCAAATTTTGATCTAAACACAATTAATTGTATGATGGATTATTGTAATCAGAACTCTTGATTATCATAATCCCATAATGCAGGTGAGACCCGTTCATAAGGGATTATGGGTGCTGGAAGTCTTACTTGCCCCCGATCGTATAAAGGATAAGACAGAATTTCTCACTTTAACCAACCATAATCATCAACATATTCCATGGACTCAAACAAGCTAATTATTATAATCCATAATCATGATCCTTGTTATAATAATCCTCTGTATGATCTAGATTATAATAATGGAGTTGTGATCCAAATAGGCCCTAAATCGGATGAGACGTAAGATCACGATCACATGATCTTAATCTTAACGGAGGTGCTAGCACCCAAACGTCCGGATGGACGCGCGCATCCGGATGCCCCCATCCGCTGATTTTTCCTACCAAGCACGTGTACCCCGCGCCCTTCGTAGCGCCACATGTATGGAGAACTCGCCTCGCACTTGCAGCTCGCCCTATCCACCTCAATTCGTGTCCGTTCACCCCACCCCGCACTCACCCTGTCCCCCCAACGTGCCCCGATCGTCGGCCTTGAGCGTGCCCCGTCTATCGCCCCCCAGCTCATCGCGCCCATTCCCCAATGCTCGGGCTATGCCACCATCACTCCACGCGCCCCCTGACTCTTCGAACAACATGAAACACTTGAATGCAACATACGTATATAACAGATGAAACATCTGAAACATATACTTACAACATATGTGTGAAATATTTGCAACATTCGGATAAACATTTGACTTAAACAGCTCAAACATTTGGAACATATTCTTGCAACATATCTATGAAACATATGCAACATCTAGATCAGAACATTTGCAACATATGTCTGGAATAGACGAAACACTTTGAACAAACCTCTGAAACACTTCCGCCATGCCTCTAAAACACTTGCAACATGTGCAACGTCCTCGATCTACCTTGCAACATCCATACAAAACATTGCAATGTACCTCTAAAACGTCTGAAACACTTGATACATACGCTTGTAACATGTGCTTTCATCGCAACATCTCCTTTTTGAGATCGCACATCGCAGCGGCCACGACCTTCTGACGGGGAACGACGGCGTCGGCAGCACCTTGACAGCACGCCAGCAATACCTCAACGCGCACAGGGGACGGTGCGCAGCAGCGGTGGCGCAGCGATGGATGGTGTGCGATGCGGGAAGGAGCGCGGCACTGGATGGGGGAGCCGCGCGGTGCAAGATGGGGTGCGCGGTGGAGAATACGACAACAGTGAGCGCACGACGCAGAAGCACACGATGGGCGAGAGCGATTGAGAGATATTTTTTAGAGGTATGCTGGGCCTGTTGGGGAGACGCAGAGAATAAACAGGCCCGTTGGACCGGTATGCGCAGGCCCGGAAAGCGGCATGCGTGGTCCGGACGACGGATGCCTGCTCTAATTTTAAACATAAAGTAAAAGCATAGAAGCGTGGGTATCGGAGACATGAATGCCCACTGGCCAAGATCTTACATAATCATGAACGCATATACGGTATTCTGTTGATGCTTCTTTTATTTATTCTCTTCTTGAGCCCAGATTACTATCGAAACGAAAAAAGATCGACCAAAATTAAAGAGATTACAACTGCCCTTGATCCGGTAAAATGCTACTGCACTGTCGTTAGTTATACGAAATGTACACAACTGCATTGTTCCTCCTGCATTCAATTTAATTTGGAGGGGCAAATTCAAATTCAGCAGTCTATCTGAAAAGTCAAATCTCATCACGGAACAACAGTACCGGCCCTATATATAATGTACTGTACTGCTCTTTGTTAACTAATTAACCAGACAGGCTCGATCGGATCAACTAACCCTGAATGAAATGAATCCTGATGATCTGCATGTGCATGCATGCATCTGTTGGTTGGTTGGTTGTTGCATTGGTCAGTCAGTATGCATGGGATAGATTAGTAGTAGGCTTGGTAGCTTGGAGCCATCATCTCAGTAATTCCATTCCATTCCATTCCATCCGGCTGCTGGAGGAAGCTAATTAAGGCAAATTGAAGAAGCTAGCTGCTAGCGCAAGGTGGTGATGAGGCGGCTGCAGAGGCGCGACAAATCCGACGCCCTCACCGGCTTGATGAGGAATTCCTCGGCGCCCTCCTCCAGGCACCGCCGGATCCTCGTCGGCGAGCTCTCGGACGACATGAGCACCACCGGGATCTGCCGCAGCTCGGCCGACTCCTTGACCCGCTTCAGGAGCTCGTACCCGCTCATCTCCGGCATGCAGTAATCCGTGATGATCATGTGCACGTTGTCACCATCCTGCTTCAATTAATTTATTTATTTATTAATATTTATAACAAGTACATATACTCCGTATATGTACAAACAGGGATGCATGCCACTATGACGGATGATGAGTTTGAGCTTGAGTTTACATACCAGGCTGAGAACCTCCAAGGCTCTCTTGCCGCTGTCCACCGTTGTAACTGCAGCAGCAAGCAACCCAACAAAAGATTTTGTTATTTTTCAGACCAATGTAATGCAAGGGCGGGTAGGCTTTTAATTTAATTTATTTTTTCAGACCAATTTATTTTTCAGACCAATGTACTAGATATGAGTAGAATATGAAGAAGAAGAAGAAATACAATGTTGCATTGAGATATAGTAGATAAACTCTAGTAAAGTAGCAGTAGTAATTACAGTACAGACTAGAGCATGCACCCACCTCGGTATTTGGAGCTGCGCAGGAGCCTGGAGATGACGGCACGGTCGACGATGCTATCGTCCACGGCCAGGACGTGCGGCGGCTCCGGCGTCACCGTCGTCGTCGACATGCCAGCTGCGGGCCTCTGGTGCCTGCCTGCTACATTTCACTCTACATGTTATACAGGCACTAGCATTTTATACAGGACAAGCCAAGGGCAGGGCAAGGCTTATTATGGCAGTTCTAATGAAAGAAACTAGTAGTTTCTATAACATAGGATACCGCACCAAAAAAGTACTGCTTTCCAATTCATAGTTTCTATGAGTAATAATTATTTTCTCTTTCTCCTCCCAACTCTATCTTCTTCCTCCAATGGAAGTGCGACACGAGCTCCTTAGAAACTGGTGGTTTCTCCCCAATGATGATTTCATGGTTTCTTGTGCATTGGGTCAAGAGTAGACCTGATTTCTTCATGAAGAAACCATTTCTATGATTTTTGCTCTCTTTCTTTATTAATTACGTTGCCATGTCAGCATTTTGCCTACGTGGTAAGTCATTTAATGAGGATACCACCCCTGTTCTACAACTGAACTGGCAAAAGCATGCAATGATTCACAACCTAATGGAAAATTAATAGCTTGGAGATTCTGAATTGTGATGACTGACCTGATGCCGGAGAAGTGAGGAGCCTTTTCTCTAAAATAACTCCTCTAGTCAGTTTCTCTGCACCTGGACTTCCATACAGACAGAAGGCCACAATGCAACCAGGACATGGCTTGTGGCAGCAACGTGATTGGTCTCAGAAGAGGGATCAATCACTGCCACTGATCGATCTTGGGAGCTGCACCCTTTTTCTTTATGGAACATTATAGTATTGCCGTGCCATACTTCAGAAGTGCCCAAGTGATATTAGGTGTTCAAAAAGGAGCCGCTGCTCGAGTCAAGAGCGAGCATCAGAAGCAAAAGGTCAACTCAAGACAAATACATCTCAAATGTTGCTTCTGAACAATAAAAGAACTAGAAGAATATAATATGTTTTCCTTTGAGCTCCAATTCAAATTCACTGCAGAGTAGGAAAAACAGTATGTAGATGGTTCCAAAGGTTCAGTTCAGGTTGAGATCCAATGCAATGTGTTCTGAAACATTCCGTTCTTCACTGCAGCGCTAATCGATCAATTTCATGAACCATATGCATTCTAAATGGTACAGTTTCATGTACCTGAAACAACAACCACAGAAAATGGACATATCACACACCAAATATATGCGTTTCAAATGAGAGGACATACTAGTACACACTAGTAGTGTGGCAGACCGTAGATGGGGATTCTTCAACTCCAAGGCCGTATCCTGTGTTGACTTTTATTAAAAACAAAATTATATAGTATGTATCACACAACATATCTTTCAGAAGTCAGAATCATATCTTTCAGCAGCCAGATGGCACTTACATAGGTCTTCGTTCAGGCTCCAAGAAAGAAGAGTTCAGATCAAGCATTGTTAGTGTTTTGACATGTCAACAGATCTTGAAAATCTTATTAGGTTGACATAGCCCATACACTATGCATGCACACTACATGTAACATATTTAATGTTTGGGGTCAATAATTTATTCAAGTCAACAATGTTACTGTGGACTTGAAGCATCCAGCATGATCTGCCAACCTGATGACTGCGGCATCATATAGTTCAGAGACAATTGGCAGCATGCAAACAATGCTGCAAAGTTAAGTTGTGATCCATCCTGCAGGAAATTAGAAAAGCCTCATGTGTGGCATGGCCAAGCAATGCTTTTGCACAAATAAGGAATAAACATACTCAAGTAGCTATGTGGCAATTGAGAATAGAAGTGACCTTTCACTGCAAAAGGAGATTCTGATACAAGGAAAACACAATACAGGATTAAATTATCAACGTTCAATACTAATCATATTACAGTAAAACAAAGTACATCTGGTTACAGGAGGAGATATAATTTGTTGCATCAAGACCTTCTAGCAAACAGGGCATCTGTAACTCATTGGAGTTGCATCACATCATGGATGTGAGAGAGCCCTTCATGGGGTATAATTAATTCATAGGATAACGAGAATCTAAATAATTGATCCACCATAAGTCATAAGAAAACAGTACCAATTATTGCAGCGTAGAGAAATAGAAAAGTACAGAGAATATATGACAGAAGTACACAATTCTTTTTTGAAATATATATGCAGTACCAACATGAAATACACAAACAAATCCTCTCTCATCTATTACCAAAAAGTATGTGTATTCTACATCCAAAAAAGAGAAAAAAAATCCAAATCACTTGTGTGATTGTGTCCTACAATCCCATAATAAAATGACACTAAATTGATGCCCTATATCTATATTTTATTACTTTTATTCTTCTCTTTTTTTCCTTTCTGTGGGGTGGCTCATGTGGGATTCAAATGTAGCTAGCCTACCTCAACTTCATTGGGACTTTCTTGTTATTGTTGTACTTGTACCCTACAAGGCACAGACACAAAAAAGATGAGATGTGAGATGCATTCATCTAAACTACCATCGTCACATGAAGAATGAGACATTTTAAAAGATTTCCAAGGAGATATCAATGGTTAACATATTTACCAAAATATGGGATACGTACAAATGTATACACAGGCAATTTAGACCTTTTCTTTTTAAAAAAAAAACTCAAAAGGACATCCTTCTCTTTATAACAACTCCGAGATTCTTGGCAAAAATACTGTCACTATATCAATGTGTTTCATAGAAAATGATTGTTCGTGTCCTTAACTGTAAGGTCATAGTTTTTCTTTCTTAATATACAGGGAGAACAGTATTTCATTTCATTAAAGAAGAAAGAGTAACAAGTACATACAAACATTGGACCTTGCTTTACAAACTAACATCTTGCCCCATAAGATACATAGTTTATTTCTTCCAGAGTTCCAGTGAAGTGATCCGATGAAGTCCATTAGGATAGCTATAATTTATTTACCATTTTTAGATAATGGAAGTATGTCAGCTGGCCACTATATGTAGTGTTATTATAATTGACATGAGAATGTTTTAACCGTCCTATATTTTCTTTTGCATTTTGAGCATCATTATTGTTTGTTTCTTTCTTAGTCTTCCTCATCTTGGAAAGAGGCCGAATGCAAAATGTTTTGAAGTAATAGAAATAGGAAACATATAAAACATTAAAATTACCATCCTCATCTCTTTGTTTAGTCACAGTATCTCCTATAACTAAAAAGAAAGAAAGTAAGACCATCATTTGGTGCGACATTCGATCGGGTCACCTCGCTGTCTACGACGTGCGATCCCGCGAGCCTGCCTCTCCCGAAATCGTTTCCGGCAGTCCTGCGCTGATCACAGTAATCACGGCACCCACCTATCCCACCTTCCTAAATTCCCCCCGTCCTGCCTCCTAATTCCTAAATCGTGCATCCCGCGTCTGCCGCCACCATCTGCCCTCCCCTCCCCGAGGGTCTTCCAGCAGGAGAACGCCTCATCCTCGAGCAGTCCAAGCAGACCGGCAAGCTCGTCAACCACCTCGGCCGATCCTTCTTCCAGATCCCAGTTCCCACCTGCAGTCCGCAGCAGCGGCCAACGGCGAGAGGCGGCCGACGAGGCGCGGGTCGTTCCCAGTTCCCACCCGCACCGGGGGCCACAGTCGCAGCAAGGTGATCCCCGATCCCAAAGACAGTCACCGCCTTACCGATCCCTCTCCATCCCCAATGAATCAGTGATCACCGCAAACCTTCTCTCAGCCTGCACACCAGCGTCGTGCAGTCTACTGCCACATGCCCACATCCACACTGTTAGCACGCTGACTTCATTGCCGTCAGCGTTTCCATCCGAGAATCATCCGTGTCGACAGGTACATTTCATTTATTTATGATTTTCGTCCTGTGATCCATTTCTTTTCGAGGACGTGCCTTTATAGATCTTAGTAACTGCATTTAGATTTCATAATGTGTGATCTCTAAGCTATTTGGATTCGAATGGTTTTATAACTGAAGGAATCCTCGTTTATCTAAACACTGACGGCAATGAAGTCAGCGTGCTGACAGTGTGGGATGTGGGCATGTGGCAGTAGACTGCACGACGCCGGTGTGCAGGCTGAGAGAAGGTTTGCGGTGATCACTGATTCATTGGGGATGGAGCGGGATCGGTAAGGTGGTGACTGTCTTTGGGATCGGGGATCACCTTGCTGCGACTGCGGCCCCCGGTGCGGGTGGGAACTGGGAACGACCCGCGCCTCGTCGGCCGCCTCTCGCCGTTGGCCACTGCTGCGGACTGCGGGTGGGAACTGGGATCTGGAAGAAGGATCGGCCGAGGTGGTTGACGAGCTTGCCGGTCTGCTTGGACTGCTCGAGGATGAGGCGTTCTCCTGCTGGAAGACCCTCGGGGAGGGGAGGGCAGATGGCGGCAGCAGACGCGGGATGCACGATTTAGGGCCTGTTTGGAACAAAGGAACGAAAAATACAGGAATGGGAGAAAACAGAGGAATAGGAAAGGAATGAAGGTGTAAAACAGAGGATTGAAAAACATAGGAATTTTATAGGAATAGGCGTTTGGAACACAGGAACATAACTGGTATAGGAATTTTAGAGTTAGCTTTAAACTCAATGCTTTAAATTAAAATTAATAGTAAATACTTTTCCTTTTTACAAATCTGGTACGTACATATCAAATAAAGCATAGAAGAGGGCCCCACAAGTAGCATATGATGAACTGTAGCTCTGAATGACAACTCTACGAGCTTGATTAGTGCTCGGACACGCAACCACACACGCGCTAGCGCTGCAGGAAAATTTCCATTAGCTGAGAGTGGATTCTTTCATTCCTCCAAAAGTACAGGCTTCGTGGCCGTTCCGGAGGAAAGTTTGGTGCTCGTTCCCGTATTCCAAACGCTGCTACAGTGAAAAAAAACTATAGGAACTGCATTCCTCTGTTTTTCCTACGTTCTTCCTGTGATCCAAACGGGCCCTTAGGAATTAGGAGGCAGGACGGGAGGGAATTTAGGAAGGTGGGATAGGTGGGTGCCGTGATTACTGTGATCAGCGCAGGACTGCCAGAAACGATTTCGGGAGAGGCAGGCTCGCGGGATCGCACGTCGTATACAGCGAGGCGACCCGATCGAATGTCGCACCAAAATGATGGTCTTACTTTTTGGAGCTATATTAACTGGCACAGAATTGCTAAGTTCATTTAACAGAGTAGAGTATCTATTGTATTAAAAATGTTTGGACACATCACTCATAAAACATCACTCTTCAAGTATGTCAAACATGCTTAATGTATTATGTTAGTTTTTAAGTTGACTGTACTTTTAATCAGTGAGACCATATAACTAATCTTGTGTGTTGGCTTCCTCCTTCCAGTTTCCATTCTTTCTATTTGCTTCTATTAGCAATATACCAACAACACTATGAATGCATAGCTTGATGATTACAAACCATTAATGAGAATTTTAGCCATGCACAAAATTCAATTTGTATTATGGATATTCCGAACATCACGCTCGTATTATCGTTTTTTTTAACAATACAACACGTTCATGCTCAAATTTTTTGGGCATTATTTGTTCCCGTTGCAATGCACGGAAATGTCTATACAATAGAGTTGGTGAACCTGCGACGCCGCGCTCTCCATGACTTTGTTAATTTCACGAAGTTTATATTTTGGATTAAATGTCACTTTAACGTTGGTATTTAATTTCACAGTATTGTTATCTTATTCTGCGATCCGTGTGTTTTTAGTACAAAAGTTTAGTTGTCCCATAGCAACGCACGGGCACGCTACCTAGTGCATTACAAAAGACACAGGAGAACTACTGTGGTGTCATACGTCCAATGAGAGGCCCACAACCCATAGCTAACGGGCCTAGCGAGGCCCAGAGAAGGGAGTTGGCTGGCCTCAACCGGTTCTAGCGCGCCCTAGAGGGGCCGCGTGCCAGGAGGAGGGGCGCCATCATCGAGGAAGGAGTAGGTCAGGAGGTTTACCATACTAGAGTTTAGTTAGAGTTTGGTTAGTTATGGAAGGGAGAATCCAACCATTAAGGATCTCTCGTAGTTGCTTGGGATACAAGTCTAATAGGGACTATAAATACAAGGAGGATGTAATCAATCTAATCAAGCAATAGAAGAGCGATTTCTCCTTCCCTATCTTCCTCTCTACGCCTGTCGCCCCCTCTCCCTGCGTCGTAGCCGACAACCCCCCTCCCTAGGACTCCAGGAGGACTCTTACACCTGGTATCTCATAGACCGGTTCAATCCCATGTCGTTGCCATGGGTGCCAACGACAACAATAGTGAATTCAAGGTCGCATTCGACAAGCTCGTCGCTGATCTACACACGCAGTTCGACGACATCAAGGGCCAATTCACCTCCACCAACGACCGCTTGACGAGTATCAAGCAACGTGGTGGCCCTAAGGAGGCCGCCGCTGATGCCCGCACCGAATGTGAGCGTAAGGCCATTGCCACCAAGCTGGAGGTCAACGCCAAGAAAGCCATGGAGGACGTCGGTTGAGCCTTCCTCAAGCAGCAAAAGGAATCAACACCGTCATTAACAATCCCTAAGATTGTCGATGACCTAGAGAACAAGCTCTTCAACGACCTCAACAAGCAGGAGCCCCCCCAAGATGAATATGCCTCCACCGTACCCGTACACAGGGACACCACCAGGCTCCTTCCCCGTCCTGACGCCACGCATCCACAAGCTCAACTTCCTCACGTACGACGACAAGGAGGATCCATTGCCGTGGATCAACCGCTGCGAGCAGTTCTTCAGGGGCCAAAAGACCCTAGAGACGGAACAAGTCTGGTATGCATCTTACCACCTAACAGGTGGTGCACAACAGTGGTACATGCACCTCACTGTAAGGTCCAAATGGCTAGAGGGGGGTGAATAGCCTATTTAAATTTTCTATAAGTTTTACTAAATAACAAGTTAGTAAATAAGATGGCGAAACTAATTCTAGCACTAGCTCAACTACTTTTATGCAAGCCACATATACAATTCTAGTGTAAGGCTATGATCTCTAGTTCACACCAACAAAGCTAAGTCTCTAAACTAATTACCCCTAAGTGATACAAACTACTCTAAGTACACTAGATAAAATATAGTGCATGAATGTAAAAGGGAAGTGAATTGATTCTTATGAGCTACTCTCCATATATGTAGAGATGAGATGTATCCAAAGAATTAATCACACACAATCACAATGAGAATCCTCGGCAAGGGATAACACAAGAATTTTTACCGAGGTTCACTTGCTTCTCGGTAAGCTACTCCTCGTTGTGGTGATGCACCCACTTGATGGATCGCGAGCTAATCAACTATCAAGAGTTGAACTCTCAGCGGGTGCCGCACATCTACTCACAAGATAGGGATCCTCCAAGTCACGAGCTCCACTAGAGTAGCCAATTCGCGAACTCCCGCGAGGAAGGCTCAAGAACCCCTCACAATCGCTTGGTGAGGCTCGAAACAATCTCCAATCACGAGCTCAACACCACCGTTGCTCCAAGCCATCTAGGGTGTCAGAAAACACCCAAGAGTAACAAGCAATCGGCAACAAACTCAAGAATCAAGTGCCACTAGATGCAACTCTTAATGCAATGCACTTGAATCTCACTCAATCTCTCTAGAGTATGCAACCAAGCAAGGAGATGAGTGGAGGGGAAGTTCTCTAGCTCAAAGTGTGCCTCAATATCTCAAATGTGCAAGAGTTAACCCCCAAGGGTCAGCCACCTCTTATTTATATCGAATAGAAAAGTCACTAGCGGTTATACCCTTTACTGGGCAAATTTCGGGGCCGACAGATGCTGCACAGTAGCGTCTGTCACCAAGCCGACAGACGCTACAGGCGCGTCCGTCGCTCCGTACGACACCACGTGTCCAGCACATTCGAAAACCAACGGTCATGAACAGTAGCGACTGATGTGTCTGACACCGATCGACAGATGCGCCCGTACGCCCGACAGACGCGGTCCAGTGACGATGTTTTCGCCCGAGTTTGTCAGACGCGTACGCCGCAAGGCCGACAGAAACGGCGTCGAGCATCTGTCGCTCACACTCTGGAACAGTACACGAGGCCACGTCTGTTGCCTTCGCGACAACGCGTCTGTCGCGCCCGTGCGCTCAGGCCAAGCTAGGGTAGCCCGATAGACGCTGACGTCAGCGTCTGTTGCTCCCGGCTCGCGCGTCTGTCGCGTGTATCTCGGCGACACTTCGTCGTTTTTTTTCGTTCCGCTTGATCGTCCTTGTCACTTATGAGCTACTCTCCATATATGTATCACTAAAGCACATGTTTTAGCTCAAGAAACACTTCCGTGCTTTCACCACTTTTTCAACCTCCAGCGTAATGGAAAATAGGCATTTCATTTCCCCGAAAACGCCTGAATTCACAATCATTTTTCAAGGCACTACGTTAGCTCTCTACTAGATCCTAATGCATATGCTTAAGATGATGACCTAGTAGCACTTGATTCACGAGCTAACCGTGATTGCCCCTCTTGATAGTCGGCTATCAATTCTAAACCCGGTCAATCACTTCTCTACTCATCTTAGACCGGCAAAAGCAAACCCTATGATTTACCTTGGCCTTGATCACTTTGTTCCATGTCCATCTTATGCTTGATCACCATGACTATCATTTCATGTCCATGCACCATCTCTTTGTGATCTTGTGGCCACCACTCCATGCCACATGCACCTTCATCACATGTGTTGCTTATGCCTAACTTAAACCACTTAACACATGGCATTAGCAACTTGGTGTCATTAATTACCAAAACCAAACTTGGTCTTTCACTCACATAAGACAAGACGGTGACCGTGATGAAATACAGGCCCGATCTTCCGAGAGGTAGCCGATAAGTTCGATTTGTGGAGATCTCGACGTTGGCGATCCGGCTTCAAATCAGACACGATTCAAACCCTGTAACCGTTACACCACTGCTCCATTGGTTATCAACCAAGCACAACTTGATTGACCTCGCCAAGAAGGCTTTTCCTGCAAGCGAATCGAAGAACACAAGCAAGAAGGTAAAACACGCAATCTGAAATTGCAAATATGAATGATGCGAATATCAATAGAGGGTTCAAGAACTCGGTTCCAAAGGACTAATCGACACAGTGGAGGAGATCAAGAACAGGGGCCTTGGATCACTGTAAAAGGATTTGTCACCACAGTTACAATGAACGATTCAGTTTCTCGATGAAAAACTAAACTCTAAACAAAACTCAATTGTCTAGCAGCGGCGGTGGCTATTTTTATAGTCTAAGACTCGACCTAGGGTTGAGGACGGCCAGGGGTTGGGCGCCCATAACTTGGGCTTAAGGCTCGACACGATACATGGCCAAGTTGGCCCAAATAGATGACGCAGCACCTTGCCGTGGTCACACAGAATGATCCATGGACCTTCTGGATCTAGGACTGGATCCAAAACAACGGCGTCGTCATCCCCTTTCCAACGCATCCAAGAACACCCCATTTTGATGTCATATGAGAGAGTTATGACCAAAATAGTGACGACATGTCTGCTAAATCCGAGGGTGACGTGGCAGCTGAGTTGGGGACGAATTGCAACTTGGAGAAGACCATAGCGTCGATGTGTCCAACGTGGCGATGACCTCATCATCCTCCCCTTCTTTAATTGGAGTCGTCCTCGACTCCATCTTGGCGATGTCCTCATCATCCCCTCCTTCTAGAATTGGAGTCGTCCTCGACTTCATCCCATCATCAGCGAACTCCTGCAAAAGGTTAGTGACAGCAGGCAATGCACCAGACATAATAGATTGACAAAACATAGTATAACATGGTGCATTAGGATTATCACATAACTCAGCAGTAGCAGAAGTTGTAGCAAGAAAAGCACCTCCTTTTAACTTAATCCCATTATTTTTAGCAATGTTAGTTGGAGGTTTATTTTTAATCTCATTAGCATATTTAATAATATCCGTAGGAGACAAAGACAGCAATGTAATTTTCTTATCCTTATGTATGATAGTGTATGTATTAGTTCTACCATGGTGTAAAGCATCATTATCAAATTCCCATGGACGACCTAACAAAATGGAACAAGCATGCATAGGAACAACATTAAAATCAGCAATATCATGATAAGAGCCTGTGAAAAAGCTAATGCGTGCTGATTTAGTTACCTTAGTCTTACCACTATTATTGAACCATTGAAGTTTATATGGATACGAATATTGTCGTGTGATCAAGCCAAGCTTCTCAACCAAATCTGAACTCACCAAGTTATTGCAACTCCCGTTATCAATGATAGTGAGAACACGACAACCCTGCACAATAAAATACATGTGGAACAAATTGTGGCATTGGATCATCATTGCGTCTTCATGTCCCACACATACTCAACACACGCTGCACAAGAAGACTAGGGTAGTCTGCGGCAGCAGCCACAGAGTCAATGATGATGGCCTCCTTGTCTTGATCGCCCTCGGTAGAATCTGCATCAATGTTAGAAGCAAGGGCTAAATCATCTTCAACATCACTAGTACTTACATATCCATCCTCAGTAGCAATGAAAGCACGACGACTGGGGCAATCCTTCATGACATGTCCCATGCCTTTTCATCGGTGGCAAATGATTTTAGCACTGGACGAGGAGGAGCTAGTAGAAGCACCCGGAGTGGCACCTTTCTTCTGCACATTAGACAATTGACTTACCCCGGAAGACAATGGAGATGTAGATGGCTGTGATGCAACAGGAATCTTAGGCGTATCTGGCGCTGAACGCTGCTGAAAATTCCTCCCATTGGTAGACCTGAAAGGCTGGTGTTGTTTGCGTCCCTGTACTTCACGTTCTGCCTTAATAGCAAGATGATACAATTGGGAAAAATTGCGCCAATCTTTATAATCAAGTATGTTCTGTATATCATGGTTTAAACCACCAAAAAATCTAGCACTAGCATCATTATCATCTTCATTTATACCACAACGGGCTAAACCAATAAGCAATTCTTGATAGTAAGCTTCTACTCCTTTATCACCTTGTTTTAAAGTTTGTAGTTTCAAACGTAAATCACGTTGGTAATAAGGAGGAACAAAACGAGATTTCATACGTTGCTTTAAAGCATTCCAAGTTTAAGGCACAGCAGCAACATTATTAGCATTGCAAAGATCACTCCACCAGAACAAAGCAAAATTAGTAAACTCACTAGTAGCAAGTCTAACTCTATGCTCAGCGAAAATATTATGAGAATCAAATTTTTGTTAAACAGCAAGCTCCCAATCTAAATAAGCCTCTGGATCAACATTACCAGCAAAAGGAGGAAGGCTAAATTTAATTTTAGCAAAAGGATCATTATTACCATGATTATTACCTCCCATACCGCGACGGTTGAAGTTGACGCGGCGACGGGCATAACCGTCAGCATTCGCATCCGTATCGTCATCACCAAAATCATCCACATCTTCATCAGCAGCACGATGAGGTGGTGGGCGTTGCTCGAGTTGTTCAATGCGGGTGACCAGATTGTTCACATTACGCGTCAGCTCGGTCATAAGATTGCGTTGTTCAGTCATGAACGTTGTAAGCTCGCCCTTGGACACGCACTCACTGAACCTGTGCTGACAGAAGAATATATGGAGCTATGGGTAGGCACACAATATGACAACAAGGATTAGCAATTAACGAGTACAGATTAGCGATTGTTCAATCTGGATCCAAAGTACAAATCACAACTGCTGGCTAAGACATGTCGAGACGTAGCGCAACAAGGTGAAAACAAAGGACGATGGAAAGAATGCACAGAACAAGCAAATAACCGGATTTTTCCTTTTTCCTGAATTTTTCCCTGATTTTTTCAAAAAACACAGGTAGGAATCAAACTTTTTTATTTTTTCACTATTTTTTTATATTTTTTATCTGAAAAAGGATCACAAAAGATGCAACCATAAAAATTGGCACCTACAACTGAGGTGGGATGTGGTCTACAGAAATACAGCACGTTCTCTGAAAAGCGTGCAAAAGCTTTGACAATTTTTTTTCTTTATATTCCTGAATTTTTTTAGCAATTTTGATGAGACCAAACAGGGCGTAGCCTAGTTTGGATCGGCTCCAAATGGAGTCAAGAAGCTGCTGTAAAATTTCAGATTTTTCTGATAAACGAGCGAAAAGTTATGCCTGTTTTACCGAAGGTATCTCAAGTTATATTTTCCGGAAGGCACACACGGCAGCGGCAGTTAGGGCAAAGCGTCCCTAAATTCCAACACCGATCACAAGATCGTCCCTGTGACTCCAATAGCGACAGTAGGTATTCGCCTGATGATGTAAGGAGGGCTGCGATGCAGGCAAAATAAGAGCGGCTGGCAATCTATCTAGGGTTTGTGCGGCGGCGAGAAGTTACACATGGCGGCTAGTGGAACAAGTCGAGTAATGTGGTGGATTCGACTTGTTGCTTGGAAACGGTGGATGGGATAGCGGTGGAAAACAAAAATCACAGCAACGGGCGATTGAACTACGACCACGAACACCATCTTAAACCAGCAACAAGACTCGACCACGGACACAAACTCAACAACGC
Organism: Saccharum spontaneum; assembly: GCA_022457205.1. Classification (NCBI taxonomy): domain Eukaryota; kingdom Viridiplantae; phylum Streptophyta; class Magnoliopsida; order Poales; family Poaceae; genus Saccharum; species Saccharum spontaneum. The sequence goes on along the minus strand of CM039594.1, from coordinate 15,381,179 downwards.
GAATCTGAAACGAAATTGCAAAGGCACAAAGGATGATAGGACAGCGGAAATTGAAATATTGTTGGGCGTTTTGTGGACTCTAGGTAATGAACAAATATGAATCTAAGGCAAACGAGAATATACCTCGCGGTAAACCTAAAATCTCTGATACCAAATGATACATCCGGCTCAGGTGGGGTTGGCCGAGGCCCAATAAATTAAGGTTGCTCGGACCCTAACAGTTCCTATGCACATCCACTCGGAGAAAGGCCCAATGTCCCTAAAAGACTAGTATGATAGGGGATGGGTGGCTCTCTCTTTTAAGGTGGCCTCCTCTCAAGCTAAGCAAGGTGGGATTATTCAGAGGCTCACACGGTCGCCGCCCGACTACAACTAGGCCACTTGGCCCTTTTTTGTTGCGTCTTTGCCAGCGAATAATAGTGGAGGATGTCCTCATCATTCCCACCCCCTTAAACAAGGGCCCAGCTCCGATACCAATTGATGAAATACATGCCTGATCTTCCAAGAGGTAGCCGATAAGTTCGATTTGTGGAGATCTCGACGTTGGCGATCCGGCTTCAAATCAGACACGATTCGAACCCTGCAACCGTTACACTACTGCTCCGTTGATTATCAACCAAGCACAACTTGATTGACCTCGCTAAGAAGGCTTTTCCTGCAAGCGAATCGAAGAACACAAGCAAAAAGGTAAAACACGCAATCTGAAATTGCAAATATGAATGATGCGAATATCAATAGAGGGTTCAAGAACTCGGTTCCAAAGAACTAATCGACACAGTGGAGGAGATCAAGAATAGGGGCCCTAAATCACTGTAAAAGGATTTGTCACCACAGTTACAATGAACGATTCAGTTTCTCGATAGAAAACTAAACTCTAAACAAAACCCAATTGTCTAGCAGTGGCGACGGCTATTTTTATAGTCTAAGACTCGACCTAGGGTTGAGGACGGCCAGGGGTTGGGTGCCCACAACTTGGGCTTAAGACCCGACACGATACATGGCCAAGTTGGTCCAAATAGGTGACGCAGCACCTTGCCGTGGTCACACAGAATGATCCATGGACCTTCTGGAGCTGGGACTAGATCCAAAATGACGACGACGTCGTCCCCTTTCCAACGCATCCAAGAACACCCCGTTTCGATGTCGTATGAGAGAGTTATGACCGAAACAATGACAACTTGTCTACTGAATCCGAGGGTGACGTGGCAGCTGAGTTGAGGATGAATTGCAACTTGGGGAAGACCATAGCGTCGATGTGTCCAACGTGGCGATGTCCTCATCAGACAGACTGGGCGTACTTTGCCCGGTGCGTCAACGAGCGCTTCGGCCCCCTACACGGCGTAACCCCCTGGGCGAGCTCGCGTCCCTACGCAAGACCGGCACCGTCGACGACTACACCGAGCACTTCCTGGCGCACGTGGCACGCGCTGGACCCCTCAACGAGCAGCAGCAAGTGAACATCTACACCGTCGGCCTCCTCGAACCATTGAAGATGGACGTTGAGCTCCAGAACCCCCAGGACATGGAGATGGCCATGTCCCTAGCTAGGGCATACGAGCGACGACTCGCGGTCATCTCCGACACCAACAAGACACCAACCACCAAGCCGGCGCCACGGGCCCTGCCCTTGAAGGTGCCTTCCTCGACAACGCCGACGACGGCACCTGCATCAGGCTCTTCATTAGCAGCTCCCCCGCGCCCGTTCAAGCGTCTCACCGCCAAAGAGATGGCGGAACGTCACCGATCAGGGCTCTGCTTCAACTGCGATGAACACTTCACACGCAGCCACAAGTGTAAACACCTCTTTGACATCACAGCCGTCAATGACTACGACAGTGACGACATCGACAACAGCCTCCTCATGATGATCAGGACCGAACAATCCCCGGTGCGCGGCTATCCCCCCATGTACCTGACAGGTGTGGTGTCCAGGACTGGCGTCCACATCTTGGAAGACACGGGCGCCACGCACAACGTCATCAACATCAACGTCGCCCACCTCATCAGCCTACTTGAGCAGCGCATCGACACCACCATCCTCGTTGGCAGCGGCAACGAGGTACCCTGCAGCGCAGCCGCTTTCAGCGTGCCGCTCTGTATCGACGCTGACATCTATATCGACGCCTACCTCCTCGACATCGGCAATGATGTCAACATCATCCTCGGCACACCATGGTTCGCAGGCCTTGGTCGCCTGACATGGGACTTCTTCGCCATGGAGCTCCAGCACTTCCGCAACAGCCACCCCATCACCTTCACCCCCGTACAGCCACGACATGCCCCGGCTACCATTCGTGCCCTACTAGCACCACCACTGATCAAGAGGGCAACACAAGAAGCGATGTCGCTGTCGCCGCCCCGCAACATCTTGAATAGGGCAAATCGGGCTCGGCGCCCCAATGCCCTCGACTACATCGACACCACCAACATCATCTTTGAGCACCTGCGCTGAACTATACTTCAGGAATGGGAGCTACACAACGTAGCCATGGCTATCGCTGACGGCGCAACCGCCCCAGCTTGGTCGATCGACCAGGGGCTGCTCTTCTTCGACAGTCACCTCTACCTCCCAGCAACTTCGTCGCTCCTACACGATCTCCTACAGGTCCTACACTAGGGTGGCTCAGCAAACATGGAGCTCCTAGCGCTCGGCTCCCACCCTCCACCGACGGCGGCCTAGCCTAATGGGGTCCCTACAAGGGACCTGCTCGGGTATCCGTGGCTATAGGGGAGTGCAATATCAGCTACAACGGCGATCTTCATCGACAACTTGAGCTGCCAGCTCATTGGCGTCGATAGCATCTACATCACCCTGCGCCCCAACTCTAGCATGCAACGCCTTTTGCTGGGAGAGTTTGACTTGGGTAACTTCATGTTTGGCACCATGTTGGACTTGACGACGACTCCATCAACACGCTCCAGCGCCACAGTTTGGCACCAAGTCCCTGCCTACATCACCCCTAGCACCGACAACCACATCCACGACTTCATCGCTCCACCAAGAGAGATGTTGCACTTCACCTTTGGGGTAGCGGTCACTCACTCCCTCCTCGTCATGGCACGCCAGGCAACAGGAGCAAGCACAGACATCGGAGCGCACAACTACTTCTACGGCTACATCGGCAATCTCCTCTATTTCTTGGAGTTTACGCCAACACGTACAAGGGAGAACATCATCCTCGCAGAACCCGTCTATGGCACCGTCTTCGCCCGCATTGAAGCTATCTTGCCGGGACAAGCCTTCCCGCCCAATGGCGTTAACGACTAGGCATTACTTCAAGCAATAGAAGAGTGATTGCTCCTTCCCTATCTCCCTCTCTTCCTCTCTGCGCCTGCCGCCCCCTCTCCCTGCGCCGTCTCCCTCCCCACACCGCCAACCCTAGCCGCAAGCCCCCCTCCACCATAGCCGCCAGCCCCCTCCCCAGGAGGACTCTTACAATGGTCTTTTGTACAATATGCATTACAGAATCTGAATTAGTTGAAGAATTGTCAGGGTCATTGCCACCATCAAGAGAAACTGAGGACCCAGCTATACATGAAGAAGTCATCATGAAATATCTCAGACAATAATTTCAATAATCTTTGAGCACCTTAAAGTGTCTCCGTCATATAGCATCTAAAATATGTTGTTACCCCAAATTGTTAAGACGGGTTTCACAAGTGGCACCTTGGCGAGCCATGTAAATATCCTCAAAAACCAAATTGGTTTCATTTTATTGTTGATTGGTTCCTCTTTGATCACTGTCCAGAGATTCAATCAAGATGACTTCTGCAGAACACAATAATAGGTTTGCATTGTCTGAATTGCTTTCAGAAACAGAAACGTTGTCCGGATAAACAAAAGTCTCCTTAAACATTAAGAGGTCCAGAGGTTGTGCTTCAGGTCCATGCATTTGGGTTGAAGAAATGACTTCCTACTGTACTGTGGAGATCTGAAGCATGATTAGCGGTAAGCAAATTTTTTGCATTACTAATCCCATCGGGAGATATGCAAGTCCCTTAATTAGAGGAAAAGACCTACATCTTGGGACTTGGATAGCCCTGGCTGAGCAGATCCTGAAGCATCGTTTGACATTTTCTTGCTATTTTGGAGATTTCCTGTTATATTGGTCAAATAAACCCCATCATTGCAGATCTCTTTAGTAGTAACGTTAGTCTTGGCAAAAGTAAAAACATTTTCAGATTGCAGCTTAGAGAATCCCTGACCCTGAGCAGCTTGCAAGCCTTCAGATGCATCAAATACTAGATCAAATGAACACAACAATAAGTCCAAGGAGTTATCGAATTGATTGACACCATCGCCTACATCAGGACCTTCCTTTAAAACAATCAGAACTTCGGTAATCTTAGCCACCGCACTGCACGACAAAATTCTGATGTAGCAAATGAATCCTCCAAAGCATTGACCACAAGGGATCCATAAAAGCTTCACAGTGCTCCTTCTCCCGTAAGTTCAAATAAGATGTTTCGTCATCCTTGGAGTGCTCATCATCCTCTGCAACAAATTCCACAGATGCCGTGTAGTTTGACACAAGAATGAGGAATGACAGATAAAATATTGATAATTGCAGGAAGCTCCATCATATTGGAATCTTGAGCACGCAAAGAGAACCCTCAAGTTCCAGAGCACTGCTCAGCAGTATTGACTGCAGGCATACTTAGTAAAGCTTCCTCCTCTGAATGACGACTATACTATTCAACTCATCTATGTTTGATGGACATGATTCTTTCTTGCTGTCATCTTTGGCACCCTCCGCAACTAATTTTGGAGAGGATAAGAAGCTCAACTCAGGACCTACCTTAACAAAGCAGGCACCTCCAGCAACGTTCTCTTTCTCAATCTCTTGACTGCATAAAAGTCTATCCGGAAGTCCCCAAATGACGTTCAGTATTTTGTACTATTGCATATGGACCCATTAAAAGCTCCTCTCCAAAACGAAGGGCGTCCTGCTATCCTCTAATCCATGGAACCTGCTTCTCAACTCCATCTGCAACTCTGCAATTGCAGGAAGGTCATCTGACTTAGGCTGAATTAGCGCTATTTGCACAGCATCTTCTTCAGCCAGACCTCCGTTTGATTTTGGGCAACTGTTGGTGAACTAAAGTCAGCATGAACCCTAGCATTCGAAACTAAGAGAGAACTATACTTCAAGCAGGTAAGAATTGGGCTTGTCTCCTCGGTAGAGTAAGCCATGCCACTCTCTGCAACAACATCAGGTCCTGAGTTGCTATGTTGTTCCGCGGTGCTTTGCATATAATTGGGGTCCTCTGGGTTGCTAGATAAATGCTCAGATGACCAATTAATTGGTTGTATGAGTGCGCTGTTGTTGGTTATTTGTGTTTTGTGGATTGAGACTACACTTCTCCATAGGCCATCAGATTGCATTGGCTGGAAATCCTTGCTATGGCCCCAAGACGTATCTCCTCTACCGTCATCTCTCAAGTCAGTACTTGGCCAGTGGTGTTCCTCAGACATAGAAGCTTCTACCGGATCAGATTGAGATGGAAAGCTGCTGGTAGCTTCATCCACAGGATCACATTCCTGCATGAAATAAACAAACAGTTAATTACGTAAAGAGGAACTGAATGATATGTGAAGAGAGGATGTGGTCTTCTGAATCACAGATATGTAAAGCAAAACTGAGATGATTTGCCATTTTCAGATCCTGACCACATAAAACCTCGCCGTCTTTTGTCCAGTTGCTGGATAACTGATGGTGGCAGCGGCAAGGAGCTCATGAAATACACCAACTGGCTATTCATGACTGCATTCACCACACCCCATCGTATTCAGTAGACGGGCTTGCCAGTTTTTTTTTTTTTTTTTTTTTTTTTTTTTTTTTTTTTTTGCAAGTCATGGGCTTGCCAGTTTACCAGATATCAGTCAGACTTCTGAATATAGGGTGTATGTATGCTGAAATTGGCAATTTGTTTGTTGGAAGTGGCAACCCCAGGTAGGTTTGTGGAAAACCTTCTCTCCTACATCCCAGGGCTTTTACACAAGCTTGAGTTGTTGCTTCAGCCATGTGAGTAGGGATCATTGTGCTCTTTGATAAGTTGAGTCCAGTCAGGCTTGCAAATCGGTCTAGAGTTGTTTTGAGCACAGTGACTCCCTGGATGTCTCCTTTGAGTACAATAAGTGTATCATCGGCATATTGTAAAAAGCCACAAGGAAGGTCATTGTTCACAGGGTGAGATATAGAATCTGAATTTGCCTTGATTTTTTTTGAACGGGGGAGATCCCCATTCCCATTCATTTGAACGGAAATACGCTGGGAGAGCGATTCGCTCGTTCCCAGTGTGAGACCGGGTTCGAACCCCGGCCGGTGGGCACTACCACGAGCAGCCACACCACCTGAGCTATCGCCAAGCACTGCAGCGTTTCTGCAACAAGTAGGAACAGGTACGATGACAGTAGGTCACCTTGGCGGAGACCACGTTTGCAAGATGTCCACTGTCCATGGCTCCGGGGTCCCTTTTACCAGAACTGCAGATTTTGATGAATATAACATCGAACGCATCCAACTGACCCAAAAGTTCATCAAAGCCACGAGCCCGAAGACCCAATGATGGTGCTTGATTGGAATGGAATTGTTAGAGAGGAGATGTAGGTTGGAATGGATGATTGGGGCTACTGTATGTCGGACGTTCATAATAACTAAGAGAAAAAATCGTTTATAATTTTTTTATTATTTTTCCTAGAATGATCAATCAGCTCAAACTTGTGAAATACATAATAATAAATCACACAACAGTATTAATAATTAAAAAAGTGAAACCAATTTCGTTAGGTTTCTATAAACAAATCTATATGATATCAGTAATAAAGATCATATGAAACAAGCTTTATATTTTCTATGTAGTTAGATTTGTACAATTCTTAATATGTTTCTCTAAGCTAGAAGCCACATGCATCGCCGCCATAGGTTCGCTTAAACTTATCAGCACTACTTATCAGTCATTTCTACAATATTTTTCTCTCACAACAAATCAGCGAACAAGGCCACATGGCCCTGGTGCAACGCACGGGGATATATCTAGTATAGCTATAGATATAGACTTTGCCGCTTGAATGAAAATTTTCGGGTTATTATTGACTTTTATATCTTTCTGTTTCCTCCTTCCTTACATCAATGCTTTCTTCATTTATTCTCATCTTTGTTCGACTTTGGAGCAGCAGCAGGGTTCAAAATTTCAGCGAAATTTTGGCCGAATTTCGCGAAATTCGGTAATTTCGATGGTGGCCGAAAGAAAACTCCGAAATTTTATAATACTCTAATATATATGATGTATAACTCTAGACTTGTATTTTTCTATTGATTATATTGTATATTCTTCTATTCAATAGATGTGTAGTCATAAATCACACTAATATTTATTTAGATTTAAACTTTTTTAGAAACAACATACTTCATGTTCTAATCTCTAAAAAAATTTCGGCGAAATTTCAGCCGAATTTCGCGAAATTCGGTAATTTCGGTGGTGACCGAAATTTTTAAGATAACGAAATTAAAATCCTTGAGCAGCAGTGCAGTATAGCAGAGACAAGCCCACCATCCCAGCGGCCATTTTTGGCCCACGGAGAAGCGCACGTGCCTTGCTGTGACACGCTGTGCTGCGCCACGATCTTGACCTCCTCGGCGTGAGCGTAACATGAGGAGCACGGCCTCAAACCGGGCCAGCTGCTTGCCTGCTTTAGGACACGGCGCGGCACAGGTAGACCCCTGCCAGCTCGGCACGAAGAGCAGCAATGCAAGCTGGAGTTCGGGGACGTTGGACCGGCATGCTGAATGCGTGGTAGAGCTAGCGAAGCAACAGAGGTGTCGTTGCCGGCGTCCGGGCCTGTCATGGCGGTGGCAACGTCGAGGTCATTGAGGAGTGCAGCCACAGGATCGTAGGCCCTCGCCGACGGAGCCAGGGAGCACGCTCGCCACTAAGGATGCCTGCGAGGGCGAAGGTGTCCTTCACGCTGTCGATGGGCTGCGGCGGCACGTCATTAGGTGTTGTAGCAGACGACGGCTGTAGATGAGGAGGTGGAGGAGGCTAGTGCGGTCGCCTGTGGCCTATCCTCGACGACATACAACAAGGGACGGCAGAGAGACGGACAAAGAGAGGATCATTGGAATTGACCGAATGGGTGTGTCCAGGAGTGAGCATTTTGATATAGTCTGGACCCGAATGACATAGGAAAATAAATTTGAGGACCAAAACTGTAGTAAGACCCGAATATTGTTTAGGTCTATGGACGAACGTTTTGCAAGTTCAGAGAGCGAGATAACATGGCAATACAAGTTTAGGGAACTTCATTGTATATTTAACTAGCCAAGGTAACTCCTCTTGTTTTTTAAGAAAACACTATATATGTATTATTACATAAGAGCATCTCCAGCGGACTACCTAAACAGATTACATATCCTATATTTGGGTAGTGGAGGCCACAAAATGCACTCCAATAGGCCACATATCAGACTACCTATTTTTGTTGACCCAACAAATTTTCTCTCCCACTACCCACATCTGTTGGACCGACAGACTTGGCTACCTATTTTTCTTTCCCCCACGTGCCTCTCTCTCTCCGCGCCCGCACGCAGGCACCGCGCCCGCACTCGTCGCCGACCCTATCGCACCACTGCACCGCCACCATTCCCAGGTCTAGCGAGGCCAGATCCGGCGCCTACTCGCCGGCGCGGCGGCCCTGCTCCTGGCCCCTCCCCAGCGCGGCGATGCTCCTCCTGGCCAATGGCTTCCCTCCAGTGGCGGCTCTCCCCTCCCGGCGCGGCGGACCTCCGACGGCTCCCCTTCCCTCTGCCAGCTTCGCACAGCCCTCCGGCGGCTTCCCTCTCCTCCCTGGCGGCTCCCCTCCCCTCCCCCAGCGGCGCTAGCACAGGTGTGAGGCGGCTCCAGTCTCTGGGACGCTCCTCCCGGGTAGCCACGGCGCCCCTCGCCTTCTGGCCACGGCCCGCCTCCCGGATGGCCACGACACCCCGCCGGAACCCCTCGCCGTGGCGACCGTCCTATCAATGACCGAGTTCATCGATGGCAACAAGAAAGAGGTTACATGTGGGGCCCTTATGTCATTGACTGCTAAAATAAATTTAGGAGCCATGTTTTTGGTAGCACTGCTGGAGTTAAAGGTAAAATATAGGTAGTATCAAAATAAGTGGGTACCTAAATAGATATTTAGGTAGTGTGTTCTAGGTAGTACTGCTGGAAATGCTCTAAGAGCATCTCGAAGAGACTCTTTAAATCTTTCCTAATTTAGAGAGATAGAGATTTTGGTGAAAAAAATATCCTCCAACATCCTCTTCAATTGGATATGCAAATATAGACATCCTCCATTCCGGATTTCTCAATAGCCAAAGATGAAGAGCGAGGATGGCTCTCTAGACTGCACGTAAGATATAAGCTGTTGAAGGATACAAAGATATAAAACCGATTTTTACTCAAATAACTCTCTGATTTAGAGAATAGATTTTAACATGCTCTTGGAGATGCTCTAACAGGCAGCAAAGGATAATTTATTTTATTTAAGAAACGCCAGGCTGGGATCATTGCGTCATGGCTGGATCGGAGCGCTAGCAACAGCAACAATCTCAGAGGAGCATGGGGTATAGCAGTAGCATTTCCAGTCTTCATCACAAGCGCCGTAAATGTTGAAGGTGCTTTCATCTTTGCATACAACATCGCAACTCTGGTCGGTAACGCACGGTCCTCCATAATTGCCGCTCAGGTGCCGACATTCGCTCTGCGTGCATGCAGGCATTGAACATACTAGCACATGCAAAGAACGTGGCTAATTAGCCGAAAGATGAATCAAAACAGCATATTTAGTTGCATGCACCATCCAATTCAACGCCAAAACTTAAGCTGTTAGAAGAGATATGGACAATTAATTCACTTATATTTCCAACAATTCATACATGTGCAGGGACATACCGGCGGCCACGATGATAATTAGGAGCACGGCTGCAGAGAGATTCTTTCCTGAAGGCGCCATTGGTTGTTTTTTTTGGAAGTTTTTGTACATTGAAGAAAAGAATAAGTGGGTAGGGTTGGTGGACGATTGAGTGAGTAGAAGTCCGACAATATATATATAAATCACATGCCTTGTGTGTTCCGTCGTAGAAGCATAAACATATAGGATTCTCCGATAAAACAAACATATATATATGTAAATCACATGACTAGTGTGTTGCACGTCACATGTGACACAAAAAAAGATAAAACAAAAATACCACACATATACGTCACATAACAGCTTCTGAAAGATTTTTATTTATGTTATCCTTCCACTTTTAGAAAATCAAAATCTAGAATGACAAGAAAAAAAATTTAAAAAATGACAGCACATGTACAACATGTGTAAGCCTATGTCACCACGAGTGAACATGTCTGCTAGCCTTTTGGGTAATTCTTCCATGCCCAATGCATACAATCGATCAGCAAATTTTACATTCCCAATGCCCAGTGCATACAATTCTTCTATGGCTTTTGGAAGTAGATAATCTTCACCAAAACATTCAATCACTCTTTCAGCAAATTTTCCCAAAATCTCCATACAAGTGCTTGCGGCAAGAATTTTGTGAAGAATTTGGAGAGATGGTGGCTCATGAGTTTGAAGTGTCTATGATTGGAGAGCTAAGTTACTTCTTTAGACTTCAAATCAAGCAAATGAAGAATGATACATTTGTGAGTCAAGGCAAGTACATCAAGGATATGTTGAAGAAGTATGGGATGGATGAAGCAAAGCCAATTCACACACCCATAGCCACCAATGGGCATTTGGATCTTGATACAAGTGGTGATGTGGTTGATCAAAAGCTATATCGGTCAATGATTGGAAGCCTAGCCATGGCACCCCTCCAACGGCTAGTTTCTCAATGCGGGCTATAAATACCACCCTCAACCGGCCATTTGAGGCTTGGAAGAGCTGAGGGAAGATACTAGGGTGTTGCTACAGCACTTTGGTGCTCTCCATATGCATAGCGCTTAAAGAATCACTCGGTGATTACAGTAGATGCTTTTGTGAAGTGTTAGGTTAGTTAGATCACTGCTAATTATATATGCGCTTGCTCTAGGTTTAGGCATAGTAGTTACTGAGCTTAAACTAATTAGGCTTAAGGACAAATTACTGATTAGGGGCCCCTAATTTTAATTTGTGGGGCCCGTTGTGGCCGCGCCACTTGCGCTGCCTAATATACGGCCCTGTCATCGTGAAGCTAAAATCTGAAGTCTTTGTTTGGATCGCATGCAACTGTACATCATTCAAAGCTGACACCATTCGACAAGGAGAACTACCCTCGAGCGTTGCGCGTTTGGCTCTTGGTGTTCCACCTGCAGCGGCTGTACATGGCCGCACACCCGAGGGGAGAGTAGGATGCAATGGTTTGGAGGAGGAGCGGGCGAGGGTTTCGAGGAGGTGAACAGGCGCCGGTTAGCCCACCTTTATCCGTTATCATCTAATTAGAACTAGCCGATCAGACGTGAGCCGACAGGATCCCCTTCCGCTTCACCGGATTCCAAGGCCTCTGTCGCCCATAGGGCAGCCACCATCACTGGGATCATGGTCGTCCCCTATGCCGAAGTCCTCTGTTGCTGCTGGTGAAAGCTTTCAACCGCTAGGAAAGTTGTAGAACCACCCTTCAAGAGATAGTGACCCTTAAATCTCGAGGACGAGATTCCTATAAGGTGGGAGGACTGTAACCTACTGGGTTTTGTGTAATACAAAAATACAAACTTTTTTAAAAATTTGGCTTGAATGTGTGTGCATGTATGTAGTCGTTAGTTCAAACCTAAGTCAAATGTTTCCCTCTTCTCGCCCCATTTCAAATTCAAGCTGGCTCCGGGAGGTCGACTCTTCGTGCCCGCTATCACGGGGGTAGCATCGTGGCGTCAGTCATGTGTACAGGGCAACCGTCCCTTGCCGGATGTCAGCGTTCTCGGTCGCGGTGGCATTGACCCGACCACATGTGGTCGATCGGGTCGAGGGTCCTCTGGCCTGGCTGGCTCTGGGAGGTCGACTCTTGGTTGTGAGACCCATGCCCGTGGCAGGTGTAGCCGTACACCTGCTCCACGTTGTGACGTGCCGTGAGGCCCAAGCCCGTGATCCTGAGCCATATTGTGACGTTGCCCTATCACGGGGTGGCTCTTTGACTTCGTGGGGGGAGCAGTCTAAAGGGGTGATATGCTTCCCCCAGGGTCCTACGGTCTAAAGGGTGATGCTTCCCCCAGGGTCCTATGCTTTCCCCAGGGACCGACCTTTCATGTTAAATATGTTTTATTGATTAATCTGTTTGCTACCGGATTGATCTCTAATTTATCCAAACGTTAATGTGCAACAAGAATAGAAGTGTTGCAAATTTATTTATGTTTTACCCTTTCCTAAAAGAGTAAATTGCACTCACTATACAACAACTATCCAAGTGGGTGCATTTTAGTCCAATATCTTGTAATTTGTCCAATTTAACCAATTTAATAGAACAAGTGGGTGCATTTTAGTCCAATATCTTGTAATTTGTCCAATTTAACCAATTTAATACAACAACTATCTAGGTGGGTGTATGTTTGTCCAACATCTTGTAATTGTTTAATTTCATGCGAGAACTTGGCTCATTGGTGCATATATGGTCCAAGTATTTTAACAACATGTCTAGGACTAGATAACGAGCCAGCTCGGCTCGATTCGGCTCATTCTGGCTCGTTAAGATAATGAGCTAACTCGTCTCGGCTCGTTAGCTTAAAGAGCCAGAAGGCCAGCTCGGCTCAGCTCGTTTTGCTCGTGAGTCAGGTGTATAAAAAATACATAAATCATATTTTTTTTATTTATGAAGCTTGAGACTAGTAATAATACAAAAGTAACACAATCATAAATCTTAAATCAAACAATAAAGTAATATGTGCTGACATATACATAGTACTACTACTACACCATACTCTCTCTGTCCCCAAATAATTGTCGCTATGGTTTCCGCGCCGGTCAAACTTTCTTAAGTTTAACTAGATTTGTAAAAAATATTAACAACATTTGTATATCCAAATAAGTTCATTAAGAAAATAGACTCAATGATCTATCTGATGGTACTAATCATGTACTATGAATATTAATATTTTCTTGTATATATTTGGTCAAAGTTAAAACCGATTGACTCATCGGGAAACGAGAACGACACTTATTTGAAACGGAAGGAGTACATCCATATTCCATACTTTGCCTCCATAGGCTCGAGAGCAAGCTCGAGCTAGCTCACAAGTTGGCTCGTTAACTACATGAGCTAAAATGCTGGCTCAGGTCGTTGAAAATTATAAACGAATTGAGCCAAGCCGAGCCAATAACGGGTTGAGTCGAGCGAGTTATCGAGTTGCGAGCATTTCGTCTAGCCCGAAATGTGTCTTTGTACACTCTGAATACTGTCATTGTAAGCTACACACCCTAGCATGCTCATCTCATCCATCAGTTCTCAGCTTGAATTGTTTACTATATGATATCGTTCTGAATTTGACAAAATATAAAAGCTGCCATTAATTTCATAAATATGGAAAATACCAAACCGTCCATTTCTTTCTATACTATAATATTGTTTTCATCCGTTTTCACCCCCTACTTATGGGCATTCATGGCTCGCTAATGCCGATACGTGGGTTATCCATCACATAAGAATCAGGGACCGACGAGTTCTTTTCAAAAACAAGAATCGACAAAACTCGGTTTCAGTATAGCTTCAGATGACATACATTGTTACAATGGGACAGTATATGCACCAATGAGCCAAGTTCTCGAATCAAATTAAATAGATTAGAAGATGGTGGACCAACATGCACCCACCGAGCGCATTAAATTGGACAAATTACAAGATGTTGGACTAAAATGCACCCATGGATAGTTGTTGTCGGGTGAGTGCAATTTACTCTTTATAAAATTTATTTATAGAGCTAATTTTTTATGATAATAACACCCCCTATATAAGTTAATATTAAGAATAATATGATAGTATCCAATTAAGTGTGTACCAATTATAAAAAATAATTTAATAATTTTCCACTGTAAAGCACAGAAATATTTACTCATAAATTTATTATAACATTAATTTCCTACTATCCATGTATTTGTAGAGTTAAATATCGAGTTACATGACTTTCTTTGAGGACACATAAAACTATATAATTTAAATATCTGATTACGTCAACAAGGAGTTAGTTACGTTGTGTCAAAGATTGTTCCAGTTTATAAGGCGCCTTTTGATATGGCATGATCTTCTAAATTATACTTTGACCATTTTTTATTTTATATATTTTCATGAGTATGCATTTATAATTATTGAATAATAGTACATTTAATTAGAAATCTACTAGTATCAAGTTTGCATTACAATAGTTAAAAGTTGTTATTGATATTATTTGAAAAAATTATAAAGTTTGACTTTATTTTGACCTATGTAATTGAAATGCCCCTTATAAACTGAATCAGAGGGAGCACTCGAGATAAGTAAAACTACCGAGAAGGTAAAGTGTTGGACACAAAAAAATACTCAGTTGAATCCTGGAATAAATCCAGAAAAATACGAGCACCAGTGCCAAATCGAGGACTTAAACCCGGGTGGGTAGGTTCCACCATAAGGAGCATAACCAACTGATCTATGATCAGTTCGCTTAATTATTTTTATTGACTAATATAACAAATGATTTCTGCCTCAATGTGCGTATAATCATTGTAAATATTGTTGCCCGCACCATAGTAAAAAGAAAAAATTATTAATTCACACCTTTTGAATTATTGTAACTATTTCATTCAAAATTCAACTCGTCGTTAAACAACTAGATGCAAAATTGTCCACTCCTTAATTATCATATCGTGCTAGTCAAATTTTCGTACCTATTTTTATTTTATAGTAAAATTTTATGAATTGTCATAACAATTTCAGGGTGATTTCAACTCGTCTTAGTAATTGACTCCGTCAGAAACAACTAGATGCAAAATGGCGGTAACTCCACATCCTAATTACTATCATCATGCTATTCGAAATTTTCTAGCTATTTGGTGAAGCGCACATGCCTTGCTGCGACACGCTGCGCTGAGGCACAATCTCGGCTTCCTCGTCGTGAGCATAACACGAGGAGCACGGCCTCGAACCCAGCTAGCTGCTTGCCTGTTTCAGGACATGGCGGCCTTGTTTAGTTCCCAATTTCTACCTCAAATTTTACTATATAAAAAGAAGATTTTCATCACATTAAAATATCAGCACATGCATAGAGTACTAAATGTAGATGAAATTAAAAACTAATGCGTGGTAGAGCTAGCGAAGCGACAGAGGCTGTCGTTGCCAGCGCTCGACCCAGATCCATCTAGGCGTTTGGGCCCATCACGGCGGTGGCAACGTCAAGGTCATTGAGGAGTGCGGCCACAGGGTCGTAGGCCCTCGCCGACGGAGCCAGCGAGCGCTCCCGCCACCGAGGATGCCAGCGAGGGCGTCCGAGGTGTCCTTCACGCTGTGGATGGACTATGGCGGCGTGTCGTTTGGCATTGTAGCAGACAACTGCTGTAAATGAGGTGGAGGCTACCACGGTCGCCTATGGCCTAGCCTCAACGACATAGTACAGCAAGGGACGGCGGAGAGAGAGACAGACAGAGACTATCATTGGAATTGACCCAGGCGTGTGCAATAGTGAGCGTTTTGATAACCTTAGACCCGGATGACATGGGAAAATAAATTCAAGAGGACCATACCGAGACCTGATAAAACTATAGTAAGATCCGAACATACATTATTTAGGTATCTAGACCAAAGTTTTATATGTTTGAAGACCAGAATGACATAGCTATATAAGTTTAGGGATATAAGTTTAGGACTATCTGGACGAAAGTTTTGCATGTTTGGAGACCAGAATGACATAGCGAAATAAGTTTAGGGACCGGTAGTGCACTTTCACTACAGCAGAGAAGAACATCACTGGCGGTTCAAAACCCCCCTTCACTGGCGGATTTTGAACCGCCATAACCAACTCGGCAGTGATGAGCTGATCACATCACTGCCGGTTATGCCAAACCGGCAGTGATAGCTCATGTATCACTGCCGGTTCGTGTTAAAAACCGGCAGTGATACTTGAGCCATCACTGCCGGTTGTTTTAACCAACCGGTTGTGTAGATTATATTATCACTGCCGGTTATCTTTGAACCGGTAGTGATATAGTATTCACAATTTGCATTTTAATAATTGTTTTATTTTCATTTCGAGGGGAGGTGGTGGGGTGGGAGGTCGGGGAGGTGGAGGTGGAGGTGGTTGCTATCGATCAATTTGATATCGATGTGAATGAAGACAATACAAACCCATCAACATTTATATTACAAAAGTTTCAAAAAAAACTCTAAGTATCGAATTAAGAGTCGCATTACAATAGCCTATCAATGTGGTCTCTTCCGTACTGCGCCTTGTACTTCTTAGTCCTCGCAATGGAGAATGATCCTGTCTTGGTCAATATCTCGTCCAATACAAACCTTGCTACCTCCTCTTGAATTCCTCTCATCTCAAAATCTAGCAACTGGTTGTGATTGTTTGCTTTGCGCTGTAATTGAAGCAAGATGATATTGAGATGCACAAACGTAAGACAAAACAATAGAAATGGAATGCCTACGTACCATGTCATCTCCCTTATTTGTTTTTGCGCCAAAGTATTTTAGCATTGCCCACATCACATAGAACCCGCATTCGTTGTTCCCCATCGGTTGATCTAGGGTCTTGAGATCCTCCATATACTTTACACTGAATGGGGCCCTCCATTGCTTTTGCATCTTGCTATCGAGATTTCTCCAATTCGGTAATGGCTTCATTCTATGTTACATTGTAAATGAAGTGTGAAGACCGAGGACATTACAATATCCTATGTGATTAGAAAGTGTTGTGATATTGGGTTCATTTACTTATTCAGCACTTTGACTAGGGGGTCGATAAGAGAAAGTGGCTTTTTCTTTGAGTCCCACACCTCGATATGTGAATCTTGAAGATAGATATCTACGAGGATGAAATGGTTGCTGCAATCACAAAGTCCATGTTATTGAATGACATATCAAGAAAAGAAACACTAAAATAAGGGTCGAGAACACATACTCGCAGTTGTAGGGTAGGAGTACGTTTGTTTTGTTGTTTCTGAACATACTTTCAAACTCAATCTTCAAACTTGTTGGTACATAGTCATCATCACCAGGGGCGGTGCATGTTGTCTTATTTACAAATATGGGATCTAAGAAGTCTATATTGCTCAATTGCTTCTTTAGGCACCATTTTACCATACACCTGCATAATAAACATATGATATATTCAAATGCAAATCACGTAGTTTATTATAACGTTGTGAGGGTAGGGTACTTACATAGACCATATCATCAAAATCTGCGTATCGAGCGAGCGCCGTTGGAAGAGCTGAAAGAGGTGTTCATAATAAATAGTATACACCGTTTCTTCAGGATGATTAAAAACCATTCCGGGAGGGATGCAAACTTCAAAACCGATACAGTCTCCGTTGGCAGTATCCAGGGAGTAATAATCATGCAACTGTCGCATGTATGTTGGCAAATCTTTAAACTCTTGTTCGGTGGCGACCAAAGGTTTGCCTCTTGAATACTTGTATGCGACCGTGGCTTTTTCAAAATCTCTCGTTCAGTAATACAACTCCGTGGCCCTCTCCATGGATATGCCCATGTTGTTGGCCAAGTTCTGTATCTCTAGCAATTCTTTGGTGTGTATTTCTCTAGCTCTGATTTGATTACTCTCTTTGTTGTGTTGCCTTTCAAATTCGGTCTGTTGTCTCCACTTAGGTAGACTGGCTATTCGATTAAAGAAGGCAATGGCGGCTTTCTTGCTTGGAGGCTCCACAATCGGGTCCTTCATCTTACTCGTAATGCTAGCATCCACCTTCTTTTTACTTGTCTGGGGAGCATTACCAACCGAAACTGATGACCTCTTGTGTTGCGAGGTCGAACCAGATCGCACTTTGGATTTTCGCGGAGGAGGAGGAGGTGTCTTCTCTTTTGGCTGTGGAGGAGGTGGAGGAGGTGGAGGAGGTGTTTTCTCCTTTGGCGGTGGAGGAGGTAGAGGAGGTGTTTTCTCCTTTAGCGGTTGAGGAGGTAGAGGAGGTGTTTTCTCCTTTGGCGGTGGAGGAGGTGTCTTCTCTTTCGAGGCAGGAGAGGGAGAATGAGGATCTTGCAGAGGAGAGAAACCTCTTGGCGGCGGCGATGCCGATGATTCACTGCCATCCTCATCATCCGAAGATGGCTGCTCATCCAGCTTGATGAAGCGTTTGCGCCAAGCCACATGAGTGCCCAAGTTGTGAACAAGACGCGGCCTATCTTCCTCCACTGGGAAATCAATGTGTATCTTATTGTACTTCTTATCCAAGATCTTATCAATGCTGACCCTGGCATACCCGGGTGGCATTGGCTTGCCATGAATGATGCCGTCTCCTCTTGGAAATGCTTGTCCGACCGCCACCTTGTCTTTTGTCCACTGCTGACGGATGTATAACCTGACATTAATAGGTCCAGTGATGTTGTCCACCGGATGAGGAGCATTGACCTCTTCTTCGTCAAGCATAGAGGTTGAGCCGCAGCTACTGCGACCCTTGGGCACTGGGCTATTCAAAGTCAGGATAGGCTGCGGTTGTGACGAACACATGGATTGCATAGCTGACATAACTCGTGCCTCAACTTGAGCAGCTATCCGTGCTTCCATGCTATCTTCGATTTCCTTTCGAAACCTTTGGAGCTCTTCTTCTCTCTTGTGTTCTAGCCCTCGCCCGGCTCCTATAGGATGAAGATTCACCTTCGAATGCTTTCACCCAAGGTACATTCCCGGCTCCTCTAGTGCGACCGGGGAGCTCCTTGTTTCCAAGTGCTTGTGTGAGCACGTCATTTTCTCTATCGGACTTGCGGTTACCTGAAAGGTCTTGACGGCTAGAGGGGGGGTGAATAGCCTTTTTTAAAAAATTTCTACTATGACAAACTAAACAAGTTTATCAATACAACAAATAGCGAGATGCGAGTTTTGCTTAGCCTACGGGGTGTTTGCAAGCCACCTATCCAATTCACAATTCTAGTATATTTGCACTCAACCGCACAAGTCAAACCGAGGAGGTAACTACCACTACAACTAGCAAGCTACACAAAAGAGCTACTAAAGCAAAGCTAACTAGCTAGCAAAGATAACTAAGAAAGTAATACAAGTGAGAGTTAGGAGGGTATCACCGAGGGGCGAAGTATTGAGCCAACCAATATGATCAACAATGAAAACCAAGACAACCGAACCCCGGGATCAATCAATCACAATATGAAAGTGATGACACGAAGATTTATCCCGAGGTTCACGTGCTTGCCGGCACGCTAGTCCCCGTTGTGTCCCTTTTCACCACGTGGTTCGGTGGCTAATCGGTCTCACACCGAGCCTCTCAAAAGGCGCCACAAGAACCTACCAAATGGCAAAAGGTTGCAAATGACACGAGCAATCCACTAATGTTGCCTTTGGCGCTCCGCCGAGGTAGGCACAAACCCCTCACAATCACCGGAGGTGGCCAAGAACAATCACCAACTCTTGCCAACGCCTCCAAGCTGCTCCAAGCCGTCTAGGTGGCGGCAACCACCAAGAGAAACAAGAATCCCGCAGCAAATCAACCACCAAGTGCCAACTAGATGCAATCTCACAATGCAAATGCACTTGGATCACTCAATCTCACTTCGAATATGCAAAGAAGCAAGAGAGATGAGTGGGAGGGGAGTTGCTTAGCTCAAAGTGCTCACAAGTATGTCAAATGTCCAAGTATAAGAGCCTTGAGCCGGCCAACGAGTATTTATAGACGTACCCCTTCGAATATAGCCGTTAGGAACGAGATCCAGCTGAAATCGCGCTGACCGGACGCGCTGGTCCAACTGACCGGACGCTCCGGTCGCGTAACGGCTAGTTATTGAAACGCCGACCGGACGCGCCGGTCGCAACGACCGGACACGCTGGTCACGACCGGACGCGCCGGTCCCGTGACTGACCGGACGCGCCGGTCAACACTGAGTCGCGCAAAAAAGAACCATCGACCGGACGTGCTGAAGAACTGACCGGACGCCACAGTGCCCGCGTCCGGTCGGAGTCCAGTAAGCTCCCTGGACGACCGGACGCGTCCGGTCGCCTGTGACCGGACGCGCTGCGCGTCCGATCAACCAACTGAAAAACGTGCAGACGCTGAACGCTGACCGGACGCGTCCGGTCAAAACAGTGACCGCGTCCGGTGCAGCGTCCGGTGCAGCGTCCGGTCACCACTGTGACCTCCGTTCGCCTCCGTTTGATTTTCGTTTGATTTCCGACTTCCGGCGTAGTGGAAAATAGGCATTTCATTTCTCCGAAATCGCCTGAATCCCGCGCTCGCACGCTCGGCGGGAGGGAGAGAGGACCCCAAACCCTCTCTACCGCTTAAACTCCAACGCCATCGCAAATGTGCTAACACCACCATGTGATCTCGTCAAGTGTGAGTGTGTTAGCATTTTCACAATCATTTTTCGAGGCGTTATTAGTTCTATCCAAATGCATATGATCATGAAATGCACACCTAGAGGCACTTAGGAGTTTAATAGCCGCGTCATTCCCCTCTTTATAGTACGGCTATCTATCCTATAATGTAACCACACCCACTAGGTGTCTTGGTTACTAAAATACAACCCTTAAGCATATACCTTTGCCTTGATCACGTAGGGTCGCGTCCAAATCCAAGTGTGGCCATCATGATCACCATGTCCATCTTGCCACCAACCTTGGAATGTACTAATCCTCATATGCTACATACAACTTAGGCATAGGATTAGTACTTAGGCATTGTCACTAATTACCAACACCAAACATAGGACTTTCAATCTCCCCCTTGTTGGTAATTGGTGACAACCCTTTCACAAAGATATTATGATAAAATTTTGATTGAATCCATGTCACATTGTCCAAGTATATTACCATGTGTAAGAAGTATGGACAAGTGATCATGAATTCAAATTGATAGCAATGGCTCCCCTACATGTATGCTATATGTTTGGATTTAGGAAGCATACATGCTTAGATAGAAAAATATAGGAGCATTGACTATCAATAGGTGCTAAGTGTTTTAGATTATAGACCTTTGAAGCGTGATACCATCGGAGTAGCGATAAACACCATCTTAGCACCTTGTGTAGTTAGATACCACTTGAAAAGCACAAACAAAACTAGAAACCTCGTGAGATCAACATTATAAGCAAGGCTCTAGTACCACTTTGAAAAACATGAAGCAAGAGAAATCTAACTACTTCCTATTCATGCTAGTACTTCAATACACCATTCAATTGTATACTAGCAAGTCACCACACAAGCAAAGTATCGGAGAAAAAGAGATGCATAACTATGCATCATACATATGAAGTGCACATGGAAATGCAACATTCATGTTTAAGAGCTTGCTCCCCCTACTTGTGTGCTCAAAAATTTAGTTGATCCCCTTCTTTTATCAAATTCTCCTCTTTTTAGAATCTATCTTTGTGAACAACATTTTTCTCCCCCTTTGTGCTTCTCCCCCTTTGAGTTCTATCTTTGTGAACAATATTTTCTCCCCCTTTGGCACCAATGACCACAAGGGACTAACTTTAGATAGATTATCATGTTGAATTATGGGGTGAGGATCAAGTTTGTGATTCAACCTAGATTGCTTGCATAAATAAAATGCTTCGGTTTGATCCAAGGGCAAGCTTCTTCACACCTCACTAGAAGGGTTATCATGCACCATGTTGAAGCAAATATTTAGACAAGTGATCTAGATTAAACACTTAGGATCACAAGCTACTCAAACAAGTTATATGCTACCACTAGATCATACAAGTCATGGAAACAATAGTGGCACCATATAAACTTCAAAGTCATTTGATTTTCATGAACGAGCCTAGAACATAAGAAATCATGACTAGATGCACAAAACATGTCCTTAGTATAGAATGTATGACATGTCAACCAATTGTACCTTGGGGCTCGAAGGAGAGGCATGTCATATATGGGGTGCATCAACTCATGTTGGAGAAGTCAATTATGTTTAACTCATTCTTTAGCTTGTGAAATCTCTTCTCATCAAGTGGCTTGGTGAATAGATCGGCTAATTGATCTTCGGTGCCCACACTCTCAATAGCAATGTCACCCTTTTGTTGATGATCTCTAATGAAATGATGGCGAACATCAATATGCTTTGTTCTTTGATGTTGAACCGGATTGTTGGTTAGCTTCACGGCACTTTCATTGTCACATAGCAATGGCACATTCTTGAAATTGATTCCAAAATCCTTCAATGTTGCCTTCATCCACAAGATTTGTGCACAACAACTACCCGCGGCGATGTATTCGGCTTCGGCGGTAGATAGTGCAATACTATTTTGCTTCTTGGATGACCATGAGACAAGTGATCTTCCCAACAATTGACAAGTCCCGGAAGTGCTCTTTCTCTCCACTTTGTCACCGGCATAGTCGGAATCCGAATATCCAACTAGCTCAAAGCTTGCACCTTTGGGATACCATAATCCAACATCTTGTGTATGCTTCAAATACCTCAATATTCTCTTTGTTGCCTTCAAATGACTTTCTCTTGGTGAGGCTTGAAATCTTGCACACATGCATATACTAAACATCACATCGGGTCTTGATGCCGTCACATAGAGTAGGCTACCAATCATTGATCTATAAAGCTTTTGATCCACCATGTTGCCACTCTTGTTACTATCCAAACTTCCACTAGTGCCCATTGGAGTTGTAATGCCCTTTGCATCTTCCATGCCAAACTTCTTGAGCATATCTTTGATGTACTTGGTTTGGCTCACAAATGTTCCTTCCTTCATTTGTTTGATTTGAAGTCCAAGAAAGAAACTAAGTTCACCGATCATTGACATTTCAAATTCCTTTGCCATCATTTTCCCAAACTCATCACAATACTCTTGATTGGTTGAACCGAAGATGATATCATCAACATATATTTGCAATATAAACAAGCCTTTCCCAATCTTCTTGGTGAATAGTGTTGTATCAACTTTGCCCATGACAAAACCTTTGGATAGCAAGAAGTCCCTCAATCTTTCATACCATGCTCTAGGTGCTTGTTTCAATCCATACAAAGCTTTTCTCAACTTGTAGACATGATTGGGTTTCTTGTCATCTTCAAAACCGGGAGGTTGCTCCACATACACCTCCTCTTGAATGTACCCGTTGAGAAATGCACTCTTCACATCCATTTGATATAGCTTGATATTGTGAGCACAAGCATAGGCAAGTAAGATCCTAATTGCTTCCAATCTTGCAACCGGGGCATAAGTTTCACCAAAGTCAAGACCCTCTATTTGTGTGTAACCTTGAGCCACTAGTCTTGCTTTGTTCCTTACTACTATTCCATCTTGATCTTGCTTGTTGCGAAAGACCCATCTAGTTCCAATGACATTGTGATCCTTAGGTCTCTCAACTAGTTCCCATACTTCATTTCTCTTGAAGTTGTTGAGCTCTTCATGCATTGCATTTACCCAATCCGGATCTCTCAATGCTTTATCAATGTCCTTGGGATCTTCTATTGACACAAAGGAAGAGTGAGCACAAAATGATGCCAATCTTGATCTAGTTTGAACTCCCCTTTGTATGTCACCAATGATGGAATCTAATGGATGGTCTCTAGCAATATTGGTTGGTTGAAGCACTTGCACTTGATTGCTTGGATGTTGATGTTGATCATGAGTTAGAGATGATGAACTAGCCACTTGTTGATCTTGTTGCACTTGAGATGATGTACTAGCTTGATTTTGCATTAGAGAACCACTAGCTTGGGTAATTGGACTTTGGAGCACTTGATCTTTGTTGTCATCCACATCAATCACTTGCTTCGGTCTAATATCACCAATATCCATTTCTTTCATAGCATTGGTCAATTGAGTTCCTCTCACATCATCCAAGTTATTTTCCTCATCTTGAGAGCCATTTGTTTCATCAAACTCAACATCATGAACTTCCTCAAGTAAACCACTAGCCAAATTCCAAACTCTATAAGCTTTGCTAGTAGTGGAGTAACCAAGTAAGAATCCTTCATCACATTTCTTCTCAAACTTGCTCAATCTAGTGCCCTTCTTCAAGATGTAGCATTTGCAACCAAATACCCGAAAGTATGCAATGTTGGGCTTTCTTCCATTTAAGATTTCATATGGTGTTTTCTCTAAGAACTTGTGGCAATAGAGGCGGTTGCTATAGAAGCAAGCCGTGTTGATTGCTTCGGCCCAAAATGAATGACTCACATTATACTCATTCAACATTGATCTTGCCATATCAATCAAGGTTCTATTCTTCCTCTCAACTAAGCCATTTGATTGAGGTGTATACTTGGCCGAAAATTGATGTTTGATTCCAAGCTCATCACATAGCTCATCAATTTTTATATTTCTAAACTCACTTCCATTGTCACTTCTTACTTTCTTGATTGTGGTCTCAAATTCATTTTGCACTCTCTTGATGAACTTCTTGAATATGTCAAATACATCACTCTTATCCCCAAGAAAGAATACCCATGTGTATCTAGTGAAATCATCCACAATCACAAACCCATACTTGTTGCCACCAATGCTTGTGTATGTAGTTGGCCCAAATAAATCCATGTGCAACAACTCAAATGCCTTGGAAGTACTCATAATGCTTTTCAATGGATGAGTGTTGCCTACTTGCTTTCCGGCTTGACATGCACTACATAGCTTATCTTTCTCAAATGTGACATCCTTCAAGCCTCTAACTAAGTCATGCTTCACTAACTTGTTCAATTGCTTCATGCCAACATGACCAAGTCTTCTATGCCATAACCAACCCATACTTGATTTGGTGAGCAAACATGTTGAGAGTTGAGTGTCACTAGCATTGAAATCAACCAAGTATAGATTCTCATATCTAAAACCCTTGAAGATCAAATTAGAGCCATCAACACTAATTATCTCCACATCATCAACACCAAATATGCACTTGAAACCTAGATCACACAATTGAGCAACCGAGAGAAGATTGAAGTTCAACTTTTCAACTAGGAGCACATTGGAAATGCTATGATCATTTGAGATTGCAATCCTTCCAAGAGCCTTCACATCACCCCTGCTATTGTCACCAAATGTGATACTATCAATGCCACTATCATTTGATTTGAGAGAGTTGAACATTCTTGAATCACCGGTCATATGTTGAGAGCACCCACTATCAAGCACCCAATGCCTTCCTCCGGCCTTGTAATTTACCTACAAAATAAATTAATATTTCTTAGGTACCCATACTTGTTTGGGTCCTTGGAGGTTAGTAACTAAGCTCTTTGGTACCCAAATGGCCTTCTTCTTTGGACCCACAATTGGTGTACCAACAAACCTAGCATGCACACCTTTCTCACCCTTGGTAAGCACATAACAAGAATCAAAAGGAATGTAATCCATTTTAGCATGAAACTTGTTGTTGTTCTTATTCATTTTATTACAATTAATCTCTAGATGCCCAACTTGCTTGCATCTATTGCAATAACGACCATTGCTCTTCACAAAGCGAGGCTTTGGAGTAGCAAAGGCCGCCTTGCCCTTCTTGGGAGTATAGCCCAAACCCTCTTTGTTAAGAGAGAACCTTTGACTACCCAAGCATTTTAGCAAGCGGGCATCCCCACCATAGGCATTGCCTAATGCGCGGGTGAGATCATCCACTTCTCTTTTGAGAGTCTTATTTTCAACCACAAGTGATGAATCACTAGTAGTAGAGATAGAGTTGGTTGTGGTGGATGATGATGAGCTACATGAAGCATTAGTAGGACAAACAAATAAAGAATCATCAATAATATCACATGTTAGTCCAATATCACAAGTGGCAATCACTTGCTCCTCCTTAGCTTCCTTCATGAGCTTCTCCAACTTGAGGTCCTTCTCCTTGATGAGCTCAAGTAGAGAGGAGTGGGCTTCCTTAAGCCTAGTGTGAGCAACTTCAAGGTCCTCGTGGTCTTCCTTTAGACACTCACGAGAGGCCTCTAGCTCATCAAAAGATTTCCTAAGAGCTTTAAGCTCTTGTTCAATTCCTTTGCACTCCTTACTCTTTTTGAGAGCAACAAGCTCTTCCATCAAGGCATCATTTTCATTGCTCTTGGCAATGAGCTCTTGCTCCAAGATTTTGCACTTCTTGGTTGTCCTCTTGTAGCCCTTGCTCATTTGATCTATTATACCCAATAGATCATCCTTGGAGTAGTCCTCATCCTCCTCATCATCACTCCTACAACCATCACTAGCACAAGAATCATCATCACTATCATCATATTTTACCTTGGTAGGCTTGGCCATAAGGCATGTCGATGTAGTGTCGAATATGGATGGCTTGTTGGAGAGGGCGATGCTTGCAATGGCTCGCCGAGTGGTCCTCTCATCATCACTAGAGCTATCATCATCACTATCGGAGTTATCACTATCCCAAGTGACCACATAGCCACCACCCCTCTTCTTCTTGTTGATAGTGAAGCTCTTTTTCTCTTTCTTCTCCTTCTTATCCTTCTTGTTCTTCTTCAACTTCAACTCCCCATCATGACATCTTTTGTCTTCATAGGGACACTTTGCCACTACATGATCGGGGCTATTGCAATTGTAGCAAAGCACCTCCTTTGCCTTCATGAAGTCCCTTCTCTTCCTTGCACCATATCCTTTCTTCTTCATGAACCTCCCCATCTTGTGCACTAGGAGGGCCATGGTCTCATCATCGAATGGATCATCATCATCGCTCTCCACCTTGCTCTTGCCCTTAGAAGTTGAGGCCTTGAATGCAATGGGCTTCTCTTGCTTGACCTTAATCTCCTTCTTCTCATCTTCATCTTCATCATCATCATATTGAGCATCGGTCATGACATCTCCAAGCACTTGGTTTGGAGTTACCTTGTCCAAACCCTCTCTTTGGATCATCTTCCTCAAGATAGCAAACTTCTTAGGTAAGTTCATCAAGAACTTATGTGAGAAGTCCTTGTCCTCAACCTTCTCTCCAAGCCCCTTGAGATCATTGACAATGACTTGGAGCCTATAGAACATCTCCGGTATAGACTCATCATCCTTCATCTTGAAGCTTGCAAACTTATCCTTGAGCATATAGAGCTTGGCACTCTTTACCGTTGAAGTGCCCTCATATGTTTCCTCTAATCTTGTCCACACTTCACTTGCCATCTCAAGATCCTTGATTTGCTCAAAGACCTTTGCATCAATCCCATTGTAGAGAGTGTTGAGAGCCATAGTGTTGCATTGGTTGTTGATGCGGTCATTGTTGGTGAGGTTGTCGGGATCAATGATTGCATAATCATGATGTGTAACCTCCCAAACCTTCTCATTGATAGAGCCAAGATATTGCTTCATCTTTCTTTTCCAATGATCAAAAGATGAGACACCATCAAAGAATGGAGGCTTGCCCCCGACATGGTTGAACACAACTTGAGCCATCTTACACCGAGGTTGTTAAGCCTTACAAACGGTGACCACGGCTCCGATACCACTTGAAAGGTCTTGACGGCTAGAGGGGGGGTGAATAGCCTTTTTTAAAAAATTTCTACTATGACAAACTAAACAAGTTTATCAATACAACAAATAGCGAGATGCGAGTTTTGCTTAGCCTACGGGGTGTTTGCAAGCCACCTATCCAATTCACAATTCTAGTATATTTGCACTCAACCGCACAAGTCAAACCGAGGAGGTAACTACCACTACAACTAGCAAGCTACACAAAAGAGCTACTAAAGCAAAGCTAACTAGCTAGCAAAGATAACTAAGAAAGTAATACAAGTGAGAGTTAGGAGGGTATCACCGAGGGGCGAAGTATTGAGCCAACCAATATGATCAACAATGAAAACCAAGACAACCGAACCCCGGGATCAATCAATCACAATATGAAAGTGATGACACGAAGATTTATCCCGAGGTTCACGTGCTTGCCGGCACGCTAGTCCCCGTTGTGTCCCTTTTCACCACGTGGTTCGGTGGCTAATCGGTCTCACACCGAGCCTCTCAAAAGGCGCCACAAGAACCTACCAAATGGCAAAAGGTTGCAAATGACACGAGCAATCCACTAATGTTGCCTTTGGCGCTCCGCCGAGGTAGGCACAAACCCCTCACAATCACCGGAGGTGGCCAAGAACAATCACCAACTCTTGCCAACGCCTCCAAGCTGCTCCAAGCCGTCTAGGTGGCGGCAACCACCAAGAGAAACAAGAATCCCGCAGCAAATCAACCACCAAGTGCCAACTAGATGCAATCTCACAATGCAAATGCACTTGGATCACTCAATCTCACTTCGAATATGCAAAGAAGCAAGAGAGATGAGTGGGAGGGGAGTTGCTTAGCTCAAAGTGCTCACAAGTATGTCAAATGTCCAAGTATAAGAGCCTTGAGCTGGCCAACGAGTATTTATAGACGTACCCCTTCGAATATAGCCGTTAGGAACGAGATCCAGCTGAAATCGCGCTGACCGGACGCGCTGGTCCAACTGACCGGACGCTCCGGTCGCGTAACGGCTAGTTATTGAAACGCCGACTGGACGCGCCGGTCGCAACGACCGGACGCGCTGGTCACGACCGGACGCGCCGGTCCCGTGACTGAC
Organism: Saccharum spontaneum; assembly: GCA_022457205.1. Classification (NCBI taxonomy): domain Eukaryota; kingdom Viridiplantae; phylum Streptophyta; class Magnoliopsida; order Poales; family Poaceae; genus Saccharum; species Saccharum spontaneum. The sequence continues at coordinate 15,352,544 of CM039594.1, read as the reverse complement.
CGGACGCGCCGGTCAACACTGAGTCGCGCAAAAAAGAACCATCGACCGGACGCGCTGAAGAACTGACCGGACGCCACAGTGCCCGCGTCCGGTCGGAGTCCAGTAAGCTCCCTGGACGACCGGACGCGTCCGGTCGCCTGTGACCGGACGCGCTGCGCGTCCGATCAACCAACTGAAAAACGTGCAGACGCTGAACGCTGACCGGACGCGTCCGGTCAAAACAGTGACCGCGTCCGGTGCAGCGTCCGGTGCAGCGTCCGGTCACCACTGTGACCTCCGTTCGCCTCCGTTTGATTTTCGTTTGATTTCCGACTTCCGGCGTAGTGGAAAATAGGCATTTCATTTCTCCGAAATCGCCTGAATCCCGCGCTCGCACGCTCGGCGGGAGGGAGAGAGGACCCCAAACCCTCTCTACTGCTTAAACTCCAACGCCATCGCAAATGTGCTAACACCACCATGTGATCTCGTCAAGTGTGAGTGTGTTAGCATTTTCACAATCATTTTTCGAGGCGTTATTAGTTCTATCCAAATGCATATGATCATGAAATGCACACCTAGAGGCACTTAGGAGTTTAATAGCCGCGTCATTCCCCTCTTTATAGTACGGCTATCTATCCTATAATGTAACCACACCCACTAGGTGTCTTGGTTACTAAAATACAACCCTTAAGCATATACCTTTGCCTTGATCACGTAGGGTCGCGTCCAAATCCAAGTGTGGCCATCATGATCACCATGTCCATCTTGCCACCAACCTTGGAATGTACTAATCCTCATATGCTACATACAACTTAGGCATAGGATTAGTACTTAGGCATTGTCACTAATTACCAACACCAAACATAGGACTTTCATTACCTCTATTCACTTCCTCAGTTAAGGTTGAAATCCTTTGGAGGAGATCGCTGACGGGTTCACTATTGGCATTAAGGCTCCCGTCACTATTGTATCGTGCTCCCCTTGCAAGTAGGTAGTTTACTGATCTGGGCTGCCAATCGCTTGTCTGAGGCCTAACGCCGCGCTGCTCTAGTTTCTGGACTTCCATTTCCCATTCCGGAATCTTTCGTACATAGCCACGCGATCCTAGGCGATGAGGATCCTTTGCCTTAAGTGAGTTTGCTCTATTTCTTTCGCTTGATGCCTTGGCCTCTTCGGATAGCTTGTAAGCCTTGAACTCCTCCCAGAAGTCTCTCTGCTTGGTGTATTGACCTCCCTCAAAATTTGGTTCTCTTTCCTCCTTGATTAACTTGTACAAGGTTCCCTTGAAAGTCTTGAACGAGCGACCCATGATTTCCTTGGCCTTCTTCTTGACTGTCGCCTCGTCATAGTCATTAGGAAAAGTGAAAAACCCTTTCAACTTGTTCCAAACTAGCTCCTTCTCACTTTCTGGAACCCTCCATGGGTCATCCTCACGACCAGTCCATTTTCTGTATTTGATCGGGATAAAGTCTCTTACAAGTGCCCCGATGACACTCTTGTATGGGCCTAATGCTGTAAGAGGCTCCACCGGCTCCCCTACTTGGTCGAACTCAGAGATGTGCCAATGTTTACTTGTTTGAGGAAGCTTTGTTGCACCACGCTTAGTCTTGCTGGTACCCTCACCACTTGGCTCTTGCGGCGGAACCTGCTTCAAAATTCATAAATAAGTCCCCATCAAACTTATCTAGCGTGATTTCTTACTATCACGTTATTAGGTTTGACCTAAGTTATTACCTCGTCTCCTTGGTCTAGCTGCAGATAATGGCTAGGGCTCCAATCATCCTGATTACCACCACCATTAGTTGGATCCTGCGACGCTCCTATCGCAGTGCTCTCTGCTTGTGGGGTATCAGTAGCTCGGCGACGGGTGGTGAATTGGCGATGACGAGTCATGTTTCTGGACATGCAATCAAAGGCATCAACTTTCTTAGGGTAAATCTCATATATGCGTCAAAACACTCTTGACTCCAACTCTTGATCAAGTTACCGACTCGACCCCGTATAACAACCAAAGGGGCACAAGAGATGAATTCAAGAAGTTTTTCTTCAATTTATATAGGGCTATTAAGCATTTCAAGAATACCCCTAGGTTTAGACAAGAACCACTTCGCAAATGGAGGCAAAATAGTCCATGATGATCTTCCAAGCATTGGACGACCATTGTCCCTTCATGAAGTCGTTTTGCCTCAACGCAAGCTCTCTGATAGTTCCATGTGCCACCATGAGATCCTCTCCTGGTTTTTTAGGCCCAAACCTGTTAACCACTCTGCCCAAGGTTTTGAGACCGAAACTGCCAAACCTCTAGGATCTACGGCACTCTGTTTATGACATAACTGTACTATGTATCTATCACTATGTATGAATTTTTATACTTCCGTATTTTTGCAAGAACCATCATTGAGTTGCTATTATAAAAAAAACATATGCTCTGTTTATTTTGCAGATGCATGCTTAACACGATGTAGTTTGATTGAAATGGATCTTCATTCTGTCCTTAATTTGGTTTATTTTTCCAATTTGTAACTTGCCTAACATTTTGTTGAGTATCATCTATTTTTTATGTCTATATTCATGAGCTTTAAGTTGCAGTATGCCCCATTATTTAGTTGATTCCTTTTGGTTTAAAAATGTGTGACTTCACCTCCTTCATCATGGTATAATAATCTTGGCATGCATGTGAAGGCAATCTCTCAAAGGTATACCAATCTTGACATGTTAGTATTAATATTCAATATGAGATCCCTTGCTGGATTTAAACCCAAAAATTTAAATAAATGACAAATTGGATCCAACTACTAGAGTATATATATAATCAGAACTGAATGTATGCAATTTTATCATACTCAATGGACTTCATGCATTTTGATGAAAGGCACGCAGTTGACATATGAAATCCCACTTGAAATCAATTACGATACTATATATAAATAGCAATAATTTTAACATATAATATTTCTCAAGTATACACTGTAAATTTCGGTAACAATAGTTTGAGGAAGAAAGAAAGAAAAACTTACGTAATACTTAATGGACAGTTTACTTGTTGCAGAACATAAAAGAAATGGTGAAAATGAAAAGGAAAAAAACAAGGATAAAGAAAAAAAATTCCCGCATGCATCAAACTGGCTATTCTTCCATCTACTAGATTTGTGGTATAACATGTGTTCTCTGCAACTATACTATTACTCTGTAGCTTAGGTACCATAACATGAGGCTGAAAACAAGAATGCAATATAGTTAAGTAATGGTAGAGGCATTTCACCGAACACCTTATGGGCACTCACCCAAACTGCAGGGGTGGCGCGACAACGACGTGGAGAAGCTCCTGGCGGCGTCGAGGACGGCGGCGTCGGGCTCCGGCGTCGGGCTGCGGCGTCGTGAACGGCGCGGTCGGGCTGCGGCGTCGTGGACGGCGAGTCGGGCGGCGGCGGCGTGCACTGGCGGGAGCTTTGGTTTTTTGTCGAGCAAAAGGGGCTGGCGGGAGCGCCAGCCCCTTTTATAACCTCAGCATCACTGCCGGTTGGATATTACAACCGGCAGTGATGTTGGCCATCACTGCCGGTTGGTCATTAGAACCGGCAGTGATGTCCCACATCACTGCCGGTTCTAATAACAAACCGGCAGTGATGGCCAACATCACTGCCGGTTTAAAACCGGCAGTGATGTCCCACATCACTGCCGGTTCTAATGACCAACCAGCAGTGATGTCCTACATCATCTGCCGGGACATCACTGCCGGTTCTAATGACCAACCGGCAGTGATGTGGGACATCACTGCCGGTTGGTCATTAGAACCGGTTTAGTTTTACTTTTTTAAAAAAATTAAAAACAACAAGTTCAAACCAAATTTTAGAACCCCAAATTATTTCAAATGAAAAAGTAAGGAATACCAAATTTATACAACTCATGAAGATCTACAACTTTGATATAGGTCATTTCTTCATTTGAAAAAAATTGAACATTTCAAATTTGAAATTTTGAAAAATGGAACGTCCAGTCCAAAATTTAAAACCCAAAATGATTTGAACATAAAACTTGATGAATACCAAAGTTGTTCAACTTATCAAGATCTACAACTTTTGTATAGGTCATTTCTTCATTTGAGAAATTGTTAATATACATTGTTCACAAAACCTACACGTGTCTCATATGGTTTATGAAATCTTATGAGAGATGTGTAATATTTATGAACAATGTTATTACCACTTTGTCGGATGAAGAAATGACCAATATAAAAGTTGTAGACCTTGATGAGTTGTACAACTTTCTTTACATCACTTTTCTAGTTGAAACCATTTGGGGTTTCAAAATCATGTTTCAAGTTGTCTTTTTTTAAAAAAATTGAAAAACGACAAGTTCAAACCAAATTTTAGAACCCCAATTTATTTCAAATGAAAAAGTGATGAATACCAAAGTTGTTCACATTTGACAAATTCTTAGTACACATTGTTCACAAAACTTACATCGGGAATTTGAGATGTTGCACATGTTTCATTGTCATGTTTCACTAGTTCAAACCAGAATTTGAGCCCCTAAATGATTTCAGCTCAGAAAGTGATGAATACCAAAGTTGTTCAACTCACCAAGATCTAAACTTTTGTATGGGTTATTTTCTCATTTGACTAAATTTGAAATCGAGCCTAAATTTGAAATCGAAAGTGATCTCAACTTAAAATGTGATGAATACCAAGGTTGTTCAACTAATGAAGATCTACAACATTTCATTAAGGATTACATAGTTTATGATATTCTAACTATGATGGCCTCATCGTGATCACTCCGGAGGTAAGCAGGTTCGTCACCCTTTTCAAGGATAGGTAGGGTAATGTCTGCCCCAAAAGGAGCCATTTCTTGATAACCTTTGTACTCTTCTTCGTCCGTCACTCCTTCAACACCGACAATCTTCCTTTTGCCTTGCATGACTACTTGTAGTCTTCCCTTTGTATTGTTATCCCTTACATAGAAGATTTGCAAAACATCCTTTGCAAGGACGAAGGGGTCATCTCTGTATGCGGTCTTGGATAGATCAACGGTAGTGAACCCATCATTGTCGGTGTTGATTTCATCTAGCCGGACCCACTGGCAACGGAAAAGAGCGACCTTCAACTGTCGTCCATAGTCTAGCTCCCATATCTCATCTATGAAACCATAGTATGTTGCCTCCACCGTGCCGTATTCATCGTGGGCGTCGAAACGAACAGCACTATTTTGGTTGGTGCTCTTTCCATCCTGTTTTTTTGTGTAAAATGTAAAACCATTTATATCATAACCTTGGTACATCATCACCGTAGTTGAAGGTCCGGGAGCTAAGAGATCTAGCTGACATCCCGACACCATTCCTAGCCTGCGGCGTCGAAACCAGTCACCGAATTCCTCCTTATGTTTTTTCTCAAGCCAAGCCTGTGACCTACCGATGTGCTTACTTTGCAGTAACTGCTTGTGCTCATTAATGTATGCCATCACACCGTCGGCCTGTTGGAGAACAGCGAAGTGTGCCTGTCTGAAGGAAACCACTTCGACTATTTTGATTGCTTTCTCACCTATCGTTCCTTTGCCCCCTAGTCTTCCATCGTGACGAGATACTGGAACTCCGACCCGATTGATGTCCATATAATATGTGCAGAACTCAATGGCCTCCTCCGTTGTCCATCCTTCTACCATGCTCCCTTCTGGTCTGAATCTATTCCTAACATACCGCCTGAAAACTTTCATCAACCTCTCGAAAGGAAACATCTGGTGTAGATACATTGGGCCAAGGGCTTTAATTTGGTCCACAAGATGAACAAGTAGATGCACTGATATGTCGAAGTAAGTCGGTGGGAAATGCATCTCAAGCCTGCATAGAATCTCGGTTATCTCCTGCTTCAGCTGGTCTAGCTTGGCCCCTTCAATGACCTTTTCAGAGATCGCGTTGAAGAATGAACACAACTTTATGATTGGGGCACGGACCTTGTCAGGGAGGATACCTCGTAGGGCAACTGGGAGCAGCTGAGTCATAATGACATGACAGTCATGGGCCTTCATACAACCATAGTTAAACTTAAGTTCTCTCATGTTAACTAGCCTCTTCGGGTTCGCACAGTAGCCAGTTGGCACTTTGAGATCATTAAAGAAAGAAATAAGCATGGCCTTTTCTTCCTTTTTCAGTGTCCATGATGCCACCGGAAGTTTCAAGTGGCCATCCTCAAGAGTTATTGGGTGCAACTCCTTCCTGAGGCCCAGGTGTTGCATGTCCAAGCGTGTCGCGAGAGAATCCTTTGTTGTTCCCCCGGTGTTCATCAACATGTTAAGTGTGTTACCGCACACGTTTTTAGTTATGTGCATTGGATCAAGACAGTGACGTACACTCAAAAGTGGCCAATAAGGTAGTTCCCAAAAGATTGATTTTTTCTTCCAGATACTACCGGCTGGCGCTGGTACTGCACCTTCCCCCTTCCCAAGGACAACATTTGTGAGTTTGCTTACTTGTTTAAGTATCTGTTTCCCGTCTCGATACTTTGGAGGTCCACGTTTCTCAGTAGTCCCATTAAAATCTTTTCTATTCTTGCGGTAAGGGTGATCCCTTCGTAGGAACCTACGGTGTCCCATATAGACCATCTTCTTGTTTTCTGGTAGATGTATAGCATCAGTCTCGTCCAAGCACTCGACACACCCAGTGTATCCTTTTGTCTTCTCTCCAGACAAGCAACCTCGCCCTGGCAGGTCAGTGATTGTAGCGATAAGTATAACCTTTATCGTGACATGTTCTTTTTTATACTCATCCCAAACATCCTTCACACCCGTCTCCCACATCTGTAGTAGTTCATCGATCACTGGTTGTAGAAGCACATCGATATCATTACCAGGTTGTTTTGGCCCTTGGATTAGTAGTGGCATCTGGATGTATGACCGTTTCATACAAAGCCAGGGTGGAAGGTTGTATATACATAGCGTCACTGGCCAAGTGCTATGATTGCTTCTAACCTGGTCAAACGGATTCATCCCATCTGTGCTCAAACCTATCCAAAGATGCCTTACCTCTCCACCGATGTTCTTATAGAACATAGTGTTGATAGTCCTCCAGTCCGACCCGTCGGCGGGGTGCCTCAACATTGTATCTTTCTTACGCTCTTCGCCGTGCCAACGCAACAGTTTGGCTGACTTTGCATTTGCAAACAACCTATGCACTCGTGGAGCTATAGGAAAATACCATACGACCTTTATGGGCCCTCCTCTGGTCTTGCTTCCCTGATTTGACGGCCCTTGCTTGTATCGGGGAGCTTTACACTTGGGACACGCATCCAAGTCTTTGTATTTTTCTCCACGGTACAATATGCAATCGTTGGAACACGCGTGTATTTTCTCAACCTCGAGGCCGATTGGGCAAATCATTTGCTTGGCCAGGTAAGTCTTTTCTGGTAACTCGGTACCCTTCGGGAGCAGTTTATGCAGTATACCTAACAAGCTATCGAAGCCTTTATCACTCAATCCATTCGTTGATTTGAACTCTAATAGCATGATGTTGGCTTCCAGTTTGCTTATTGGGCAGGTCGGATACAATGGTGTTTTTGCATCCTTTCTCATGATCTCCAGTTTTTTCAACTGTGTAGCACTAAGGAATCCGCCATGCATGTCATGAAGAAACTGTGAAATGCCATCATTTTCCTCTGTGTCGTCAACTAATGTATTCCTAAACACATTATCGTTGGTAGGCACAGGTACTGTGTAGCATTGGTCATCATTAATAGGCAGAAATGCGTCTAGGCATTGGTCATCATCAATAGGCACATCATCATTGTTTTCTTGTGCAACATTTTGACCAACCTCCCCATGCAAAGTCCAAATCGTGTAGTCTCTCATGAACCCCCTGGTAATCAAGTGCAATCGTATATGCTCCACGTCGCCCCATTTTCTCGTATTCTTGCAATCTTTGCATGGACAGAATACAGGCTGTGAGTCCCCAGCATTGGCTCTAGCGAGCTTGATGAAATCGTCGATGCTCGTCAAGTACCGTTGGTCTGTACATGACAGATCGTACATCCACCCTCGATCCATGTCTGCACAGGTAAAATGGGCCGGGCAGAGGAAACATAGGAAAGTTTTAATAAGAAACAATTATTGCACAATATTGAAGAACAATTATTCTACTCCATGCAACATAAAAATGGAGACACTAATTTAAAAAAAGACTAAATTTGGAGACATGATCATGAATAACAATGTAGCTCCAAACAATGCCCATATAAATTAAAAATCGCAGCCCCATAAAAATTAATTATTGCACAATATTGTAGAACAATTATTCTACTCCATGCCACATAAAAATAGAGACATTAATTTAAATAAATACTAAAATTGGAGACATTATCATGAACAATGCATTGTTTCTAGTAGTAAATCAAGTCATTAGGGGGCTGGAGCCCACCTACCCCCCTTAGATCCGCCACTACTGCTCAAACAATGCATTGTTTGGTGACACATGGGTTAATTTGCTCATCAACATTGTAAAAGAATCTACTCTACTCCTAAGAACCAATTATAACATCACATACTAACAATGCATTATAGCCATGAATTAGAAAAGTGCTCTGTAGAAGAATGGAGAAATAAGAATGAGAATCAAGCATTATAGCCATCAAAACAAAGCTAATTAAGCAACAAAATCGAAGGAATGGAGGCTGGTTACTAACCTTAAAGCAAAAAGATCAAGCCATTCTTCCAAATCCAAGTGGTAGCTTCACGGATTTGGGCGACCGCAACATTGGAGGGAGTGGCCCAAACGCGCGCCTCTGTTCTCGGGATAAAAGAGTGGAGGAAGAAGATGACGGCTACAACCTTTTTATGCTGTCAGGCTCATCACTGTCGGTTCTATCCTAGAACCGACAGTGATAGAATCAAATCACTGTCGGTTCGTGGCTTGAACCGGCAATGATAAGTGGAGTTGTCATCACTGCCGGCGGGAGGCACAAACCGGCAGTGATAGTTGTCATCACTGCCGGTTCTCGCACCCCCCAATTATTTTCTGGTTGTCAGAGCCTAGAACCGGCAGTGAAGGGTCATCACTGCCGGTTATCCTAATTTCGGCAGTGATGTGGCCGGCACTGTTGACTGTTTCTGTAGTAGTGTTTACTCTATGTTTAACTAACAGAGATAACCCATCCTTTTTTAAAAAAAATCTATATATGTGTTATTACATAAGAGCCTAGAAGGGATAATTTATATTTAAGAAATGCCAGGCTAGCCTAATTGCATCATGGCTGGATCGGAGCGCTAGCATGTATAGCATCAGCATTTTAAGTCGCAGTCACAGTTGCTATACAAGGGACGACGGAGAGATGGACAGATAGAGCTCATTGGAATTGACCGGGCGTGTCTAGGAACGAGCGTTTTGATAGTTTGGGACCCGAATGACGTAGGAAAATAAATTTGAGGACCATACTAAGACCCGATAAAACTGCAATGAGACCTGAACATTGTTTATATATTTGGACAAACATTTTGCAAGTTTGGAGACTGGGATAACATAGCGATACAAGTTTAGAGATCGGTAGTGCACTTTACTCTATATTTAACTAGCAGAGGTAACTCCTCCTGTTTTTAAGAAAACACTATATATATGTATTATTACATAATAGCCCGAAAGGGATAATTTATTATATTTAAGAAACGCCAAGCTAGGATCATTGCATCATGGCTGGATCGGAGCGCTAGCATGTATAGCACCAGCATTTAAAGTCGCAGTCACAATCGCCGTACTTGTTCTCGGAGCTTTCAGCTATGCATGTATCACCGCAACTGTCGTCAAAGCCCCAGCACGGTCCTCTATAATTGCCGCTCAGGTGCCGGCATTCAGTGTGAACCTCGCATGCAAACGCCGAACACTGTGGACATACTAGCACATGCAAGAACGTGGTTAATTAGCCCAAAGATTAATCAAAACAACATCTTTTGAAAAAGATTAATCAAACAACATATTAAGTTGCATACACTAGTTAATTGAACGCCAAAACTTATGTTTTTAGGAGAGACATTTATATTTTCAACAATTCTTACATAGTTATATGTGCACGTATATACCGGCGGCCACGATGATAATTAGGAGCATTGCTGCAGATTTTTTTCTTCAAGGCGTCATTGATTGTTTTTTGTGGAAGTTTTTGTATGTTAAAGAAAAGAATGAGCGAGCAGATTGGTGGACGATAGAGTCAGGAGAAGTCTGATAATATATATGTATATATATAAATCACATGCCTACCGTGTTCCACCATAGAAGCATAAACATACTATCCTTTCCCCTAGTGTTTTCCAACAGAAGCTGGCCGGCCGGTCGCAAAGCTGGGCCTGCACTGGCCATGGTGCCAGGCAATAGCGAATATGTATTGCAGCACATATGTATTCAGCACGCGCTATCTCCCACCGTCCAAATGTGCTTCGAGATTCGTGCTGCAGCACTCTCCTCCAAAGTGTTTTGCACTCTCTCTCCTGAAGCACATATCTCGATGCAAATTGGACGGTGAAGATAGCATGTGCTGAGCACATACACACCAAAAAAAAAAAAAAAACTGCTGAATAGCCGGCCGTAAGCAAGCTGAAGTCGTTCTAAGCTGGATCGTGAGGATCCCATGCTGGTAGAGGCCAACATTGTGGTGTCGCCAACTTGTTGATGGCCAAAAAATGACATCACCGAGATATTTAGACCCCACAACTTGTTGAGAAGTTCGATGCATGAGGCTGTAGACCTTTGGACAAGTTTGAGGCATATATACTGAGTCCCTGTATAAGAGGGGACCGCGTTGCCGTCTTTGCGGCCCAGCAGCAGTTTCCGGTTGAGCGTGATGCCACTGCGGAGGCTGTCCCTGCGGTCCGCCCTGTTCCCGGACTCCGCGACAGCAGGCACCGGCCGCCATGCGCGCCTGCTCGTCCTCACACCGAACGATAGCAGGAGCCGGCCACCGCAGCCGCAGCAGGCATGGCAGCGGGCATGGCATGGCATGGCATCGAGGCCGCAGCAGGCATGGCAGCGGGCATGGTATGACATCGAGGCCGCAGCAGGCATGGCATCGAGGCAGTCGCAGCGGCAGCGGACTTCGTCGGCCATGCGCTCAACCACCGTGGCGAGCTGGGCGCGCGGCCACCGCCGCTGCAAACCGGTCCAAAGAATCAAGCGTGGTCTGATCTGGTTTTAATTAGCATGTGGTTTGGTTGGGTTTGGACCAATGAAGCAGAAAGGGTGGGGTGGGGTGGATTGGGTGGGCGTTACCTTATGCAATTGGTTTACTACCAGTAAACGTGTCCATGCGTTGCAAAGAAATATGATATGTATAGGAATCGGACTCCACATTATTTTGTTCTACGCGATTTCTTTTAACTTCTATGAGCATGAGTCATGAGTCCACGTCATATACGAGATATGGAAGGCGCGATCCGGTACGTATTGGATTCAAAATGATCATGTATCCATTATTGCTAGACGCGAGCTATTCTAACTCGCATGCGTATGAGTCATAAGTACGGATCAAATAAAAAAAATAGGATAAAAGAAACTCTTCACTGTCCAGATAATTAAGGGAAAGTGGATGAAAAATAGGATAAAATTTTGGCACTTTAATATTGGGCTAGCAAACAACCTTGATAGATTTTTCTCTCGTTGCAAAACAGAAAATATTTAGACATAAATATATCGTGACTTTAATTTTCATACTATCCATGTGTCGCTACAATTAAATATCGAGCTTTGTGACTTCGATTAACCCATAAATGTATGTAGTTCTAATCTTAAAGTGAGCACTGAGTTAGTTGTCGTGTCAAGGATTAATCTATCCACTGATAGTTATGACTTTCAATTATTCACATGGCAATCCTCGTCAAGGATTGTAGCGATACATTTATTCATTAGACAAGATTAGACCTCTCAAAATTTCATTTCATAGTTCGATTGGTTGGACCATCAGCTGATCAAATCTTAACAAAAAAGATTTGTTTTTAATAAAAACTACATTAAAAACTTAGTGGTGAAAACCTTTGCATTTTAGAAAGGGCCAATGGTTAGAAGGCATGTAATATTGTATTTATTTATTTTAGCTTATTTGTGAGAAAAAAATTAGAAAAAGCACCAGAACAAAAGTGCAAGATCGAAACAGAAGAAGAAAAAACGCTGAGAAATTGTATTTTCTTTTAAAATTTTATGTTTATTTATGAGAAAAAACAAATAAAAAAACACCAGAACAATCCAGCCAATTCAACACCGAAACTTAAGTTCTTAGGAGAGACACTTATATTTCCAACAGTTCATACATATGCATGTACATACCGGCGGCCACGATGACAATTAGGAGCATGACTGCAGCGAGATTCTTTCTTGAAGGCGCCATTGGTTGCTTTTTTTGTGGAAGTTTTGTACGTTGAAGAAAACAATGAGAGAGCAGGTTGGTGGATGAACGAGTGATGAGAAGTCCGACAATATATATATAAATCACATGCCTAGTGTGTTCCGCCGTAGAAACATGAACACAAGGGTATTATCGAGCCCATCAACCACATTATTGTCAGCATTTGATAAGCAGGTCCTCCATTGGTGGTGGACTGAAGGACAGGTTAACATAGCTTAATATGCCAAAGTAAACATGACATCAAGTTGCATTGGTACTAACGTGCGTACCTTGTCCACTGATACAGTCGAAGCTGGCCAGTGGTGGGTCTTTGGCTATAATGAGCTAACGGGATGGGACTTTAAATATACTGTGCTGCCGGCGGTGGGTTTTTCCGGGGGTATCATAGTCGCGTGGAGAGACGTGATCTCTGGGCTGCTTCGCAGCCGAGCGTTTGTCGCTTTTCACCTTTCCATAACGATAAGATTGCAGGCAGTAGCAAAAAAATTTTCCTTGTTGTCCATAGAGAAAAGAAAGCTTACTTTCCCCTAATTGAGCAATAGCTGCCCTTTTGCAATCCCTATGATCTTCTTTGTCTTTTTTTTTGTTTTGTTTCTTGATGCTTGTATTACATTCTTCTCCTTTGATTCAATACTAGCAAAAATATCCGTGCTTTGCAACGAGAGGGAAAAAGCTATCAAACGTTAACAGAAAACAAGGGCAGAATGTTATATATCTATTTATGTTTTACCCTTTTTATAAACTTTAAAAGCTATAATTTATCTTTTTTGTGAATAGCTATAATTCATCTTATGGTGACCACATGACATGCGCGTGCGCCTCGCTAGTGCCAAATGGCCGTCCACGATGATGTCTAGACTTAGTCTTTTCGGTGCGACAGTGTTGTCGATGTAGATGTGGAGCCGTTATGGATGGCGTCCAGGTTCGCCTCCTTGATGCGGCAGCATCGTTGGCGTAGGCCTATAGGCGCCATTGCCAATGACGTCCATGGTTGTCCTGACGTCGCTCGGTGCAGTGATGTTGGTGTAGGCGTGGAGCCGTTGTCGATGGTGTTGGGGCTCGCCTTCTCGATGGGGTGACGTCGTTGGTGTAGATTGCTAATGGCATCCATATTCGTCTCGCTTTTACCAAGTTTCACATCACATGGTCTTGCCATCTCATGCCGATAAGTGTGGCTGGCTCTAAACGATGCAGCAAACGCTGTTGCCGATGAGCGTGGCCGGCCAGAGTCCACGTCCACCTTGCTTCTTGGCTCTTGTACAAATGAGCATGGTCCCTCAGCACAGCAACAGGACCTTGTCGTGTGTAGATCGGCGAAGCCTAGGGATGTGTGTCACTCTTGTTTTGACATCTCCACATGCTTGTTAGTTGTTGGCGCGGCCATGCCGAGCAGATGGCTATGATGCAGACGTCGCGGCCGGGATATGCTTGCAAATCCCGGCCATGATGCAGTTGTCAACGCAGCCACCGTGTCATGGATACAGAGACATCGGGTCTCCTCGATAGGTCATGATGGTGTGGTGTACCATGGTGAGTGCGAGGGTGTCGACGCACATGCATGCGGCACGACAACCATATGTTTCTACCTCAAGACAACATGGGCTGCTGCTGCTAGCTTCTCGGCACAGCTGACCTAATCACCATATCCGTCGTGTGCGCATATCTTGCGTGTGTAGATCTCCTCCTGGCACCACTGCTCGGTTTCATGTAAGTATACAAAGAAATAGATAATAGATAATAGATATAGATATATAGATATTTATAAGAAACACACAAAAAAGATAGAAAAGAGATATGAAAACTTAAAAGTTGCTAAAGGATGAAAAGAAAAAATAAAAAGGAAAAGCACCCTATGCGGACGGACAGAAAAAAGGAAGATAAACAAAGAAAAAGAAGAAACAAAAATAGACGTATATGAAAATAGGAAACGGAAACGGGTGTCATGACGAAAAAAAGGAAGGTAAACAAAAAAAAAGATACAAAAACAGACGTACAAAACTGAAACGGATGCCATGACCGATGAAAAAAAAAGGCAAAAACAACTGATAAAGAAAAAGGCCTCTTGACGAGACCAAGTGCACGGCTTATGAGTCCTGGTTACATACATAATCTAATATTTTGGATTTAGAATCTGTATGGTGTTAGAGAAGAGTTATTCTAATTTGTATGGGCACTGATTATATATATAAGTTCGGACAGTAGAAACTCTCCATTATCTGGTAGTTACATGGCGACAGACAAAAAAAAAATGAATGGACAAAAAAATAGGCTGAAATTTTACCTCTTTATTAATAGGTATATAAATATAGATATATTTAACTACCTCGGGTAAGCCCTCCTGTTTCTTAAAAAACACTCCATGTATCTCTATATCTATAGACCTAATATTAAAGAGCCAAAATTTCTTCCCTTTTTCTGGTATGAGCTCTCCTAACTAACTTTGTGAATGACTATCTCAGTTACGAGTCTACAGCCCTCCTGTTTTATATATGTCGGCACGTCGTGCTTGTCCAGCAACATAGATAGCTACGAATTCTAATTGTAATCAAATAGATTCTTCGCATTCTGAGTACCTCCATTGGTTGTGGACTGAAGGACAGGTTAACATAGCTTAATATGCCAAAGTAAACATGACACCAAGTTGCATTGGTACTAACGTACGTACCTTGTCCGCTGATACACTCGAAGCTGGCCAGTGGTGGGTCTTTGACTATAACTAGTGGAAGGCGGGTGCCATCACGCGCGGTATTAGCCAGCAAATGATCTGGGAAAACCAAGCGGACAGAGTCTAGTACAGCTTGGAGAAATACTTACCACCGTACCATAATGAGTAGGGATGAAAACGGTACAGAAATATCATGTACCGAACCACATCATTTTATATATTTAATCTGATCGAATTCGTATTTTTAGATAAATTCAAATTCGGTTCAAAATTTGGAACATCAAATTCGAAATTAGAACGAAAACGGTTTTGACATTTTTCCGACAGTTTTCTACTTTTCTACTTTTAATTCGAAATATCCTGAATTCAAAATTCGGTTTAAATTAAATTTGGCCCACTAGAAGTTCAGTTTTAGAAAAATTGTATCTTTTTCATATGATGTTGGATGAATGTGATTTTTATATGAAAATTGCAGCTCTCAATGAGATCTACAACTTTCTAGCTTTTAGTTTTTTCATTTGAGGTCTTAAGATGTTCAAAAAAATAAAAAAAAGTCTCAACGGTATATTAATTGCGTACAAGCGCCTGCTGTCTTAGAAAAATTATATCTTTTTTACATGGTGTCGAATGGAGATTTTTTTAAGAAAGTTGTAGGACTTGTTAATTATTATTCACTTGTTAATTGTTATGCACTTGGTCCTATGGGTCAATATTCTGCATTGATTTTTCGTGACGATGTTCGACATATAATTCTGTTCGAATTAGTTCGTTTTCGAAATTCTCGAAATTCCGTAAGTTCATGTTCGTTTTCGTATCCAACTTTACCACTTTCACTTTCGTTTTCGTATTCAAATGTAGAAGTAGAAAACGGTTGAGAGGTTTTCCGACAATTTCCGACTGTTTTCATCCCTAATAATGAGTTCGAGTCTATATATTACACAGATGGGTTTCATAGGCCCAATAACGTTGTGACCCTCACTACTACATAAAATCTTTTGCGAGACGGTGCCTTTTATTAACCGAGGCATTTGCAAAATCCAATCACCTCGGTTAATGTCTGAGATTAATGGAGGCGTTCATTTTTATTAATCGAGGCAGTCACAATCAACAACCTCACAAAATACGGAGACGGTTAAAAAAATAACTTACCTCCTAAAATCTATCCCGCCTCCAAAAATACCCCCATTTACGGAGGTGGACCCTTATAAGGCCCGCCTCCGTTAATGCGGTCGAGCCCACTCACAGTCCATCTTGGGCCGACACCAATGTCACAATATATATAGGAGAATGAAACCCTAGACCATCTCCTCTCCCTCACGCGGCCGCTCACTCTCCTCTCCCTCACTGGCTCGCCTCCCTCTCCCAATCCAACGCCCACCTGCCCCTCTCTCTCCCTCACTCGCTTCTCTCCCTCACCTTTCTCGCTCCCACACGACGGCCCCAGTGGTGGTTCCTCCCTCTCCTCTCCCTCTCCCTCACAATCGGTGCAGGCACGGCACACACACCTCCCTCTCCTCTCGATCTTCGTCGACGGTGGCGCATCCCTCTCCCTCTCCATCGAGCTCGCCCGGCGCACAGTGAAGCCGGATCTGGCCCTGGTGTGGGCAGATCCGACAACGACGGTGGCGCTCCCTTCCCTCGAGCTCAGCCAGTGCACAGGGAGGCTGGACCTGGCCCCGGCGCGGGCGGGTCTGGCGACGGTGGCGATCCCTCTCCCTTGAGTTCGGCCAGCGCACGGGGAGGCCGGATCCGACCTCGGCGTGGGCGGATCCAGTGACGGTGGCATATGGGGAGGTCGGATTCGGCCCCGGCACGGGCGGACCCGGCGACGGTGGCGCTCCCTCTCCCTCAAGCTCGACGGCGCATGGGGATGCCGGATCCGGCGACGGTGACACAGGGAGGCCCAAATCCAGGCCCGGTTAGGCCTGGGCTGCGGGCTTTTTTCTTTTTTCTTTTTTTATTTGATTTACCGAGGCGGACATTTGGACCGCCTCGGGAAAATGTTTGATTTATCGTGACCTTTGGATCGAGATGAATGAGATGCCCGACTCGGTTAATCTATTTTGCCCGTCTCCAATAAAATTCTTGTAGTAGTGCCAGGAGGGTGCTAGGTAATAGGTGGCATAACAGTGTGTAACACCTATGGTTTTTATACAAAAGGCTGAATCATAGGCAGTAGTGGTGCCTTGCACATGAGGGCACGTACTTTATATACATAGTGTCAGGCAGAGTAATTATACATTTTTGGCTGGAAGGATAACGATGATCTTCTTAGCATGCTGGTTCGCGGTCTGAAAGGTGTGTCCATGGAGGCTGTGGTGTCGCTGCTGGATGAATCTGCTTGCAGATTTGGCTATGTTAGCTTAGTTCCGTGTCCGAATCGCATGATAAGGGTACTCAATTTGAACGTATGAGAAATGTACCTGATTCCTGATAGCGGCACATGCATTTCGTGTGGTGACTGCATCCGGATAAGTAACCTTTGAAGCAACAAAGGAGATATATATACTGAGGATTGCCACATACTCTGCTGAATAGTATCTTTTTATTTTTTATTTCAATATATATATATATATATATATATATATATATATATATATATATATATATATATATATATATATATATATATATATAGGGAGAGTATACTCTATAGCTGGCTACAAAATAAGTTATTTTGTAGCCACCTCTATTTACGATAATTTTATATACTAATTTACGACAGTGTCAGTATATATTTACGATAGTTGAATTACTATAACACATTGGGATATTTACTATAATATTATAGTAAATCACATAGTAAGGAGTTACTATAATCTCGTAAATTAGCATAGCAATTATCGTAACTCAAAGTGGCTACAGAATAAGTTATTTTATAGCCAGCTGTAGGGTAATAGTTATATATATATATATATATATATATATATATATATATATATATATATATATATATATATATATTGTTTAGGTTTCCAGGGGCCCTAAGCAGTAGTGTGTGCAAAGTCGTGGATTGTTTGGATGATATTCTGATAAGAGGCATGTTTGTTGTACCTGTGCAGTCAAGTGCAGAAGTGTCTCCTTCATGCTCACTGTAGTCTGCTGGGATCCTGTCGTTGCAGCTAACACAGCCTATTGATTTTGATGGTGGGGTAGTGGGGCAAACAAAGTTGATAATTTAAAGTGGAGCTTTGACAATCAAAGGTGTGGAAGTTGTAAACGTACTTAGCCTCTCATGGTCCTCTTCTTGCATGTGCTGCAGGTTGAGGCTGTCTTTACTGGTTTTGTGTGTTTTTGGAACGTGCACGGTAAAGAGAGCCCTTTCTTTTCTCTGTAAACGGATATTGTCAAGAATAGGAGAACCTGAGAGTTCTATGGTCCAATATTTCCAGAATAGTACGCTTTAGTGCTGCACGGCTGCCAATATGTACAGATAATTAGAAAACTATATGCATATATGTACACATATAATTAGAAAACTATACGCTTTAGGGCTGTACGGCTGCACGGCTGGTGAGTTAGGGCGGATCTACAGTAGGTGCATAGGGGTACAGCTGTCCCCCCAAAATTTCTGGAAAACAGCAAGTATATATATCCTTTAATACCTTGTACATATATAATACATTATTAAATACAATTGCTAGCTTGCTCAGCCTATACAACAGCCCCAACACTCTACCTTCGTTGCTTTCTTGCCTAACAACAACCCAGTTCCAAGCAGCACAACACGTATATTGATGTATAAGCATTGCCGAATAGCCAGACGAAACGACACGACTTGCCGACGAATCTCTTGTGGGTTACGCCCCAATGAATCTCTTGTGGGTTTCAAATCCATGAGAGTGACTGTTTTTTTTTACTGTTGGTTCGCCAGACCTTAACACACCCTCCTCCTTTATCCGGGCTTGGGACCGGCTATGTTGAGACGACTTAAGAAAGTCTTCCAGTCAACATAGACCGGCTATCTTAATAGCATGACTATCAAACATAAATCCGACTATCTTAATCTTCTCTACACACCTTATAGCCGGTAAAATAAAACACCCTATGTTTCATACCTTTGCCTTGCACAAATCCAAATGCCACAAATTTGATGCCCGCAAGGAAAATGTTGTCCGACATATTCACTAAGCCACTTGAGATAAAAAAAGAATCTTTCGCTTGATCTTCATAGATGATGTGGATCATTTAAACCACCACATAGACTTCAAGTCCATTGACCTTAGTCTCACTTGCTCTTCACCGTTGTTTCGGTCCTTCGGTGCCAAGTCTCGCTCAAGCTTCTCCGCTACGTGCGGTCCGTCGCTACAAAACCTCTTGATTTGCCCTTCACTATCGCCTCGGTCCATCGGTGTCAAGCCCACTAGCTTGCCCTTCACCATCACGTTGCACATGGTCCATTGTAGCCAAGTCTTGCTTCGGTCTTCACTTGCTTGCTATGTTTGGTTTGAGCATTCCAACATGCTAACCATCAATATCCAACCTTTCTTGTGAACTGAACCAATTTTTCTTCACACACTCAAATAGAGAAGTTAGTCCACAAGTGTTGATTTGTAGGAGCGACTGCCCCCGCCCGCTCCGTCGCAAGTCACGATATTTTTCGCGCGAAAATTACGCTCTTCGCAGCCGGTGGGATTCGAACCCGTGACCTCCCCCTCGCGAAAACCCTCCTCTACCACAGCACCTCACACTCACTTGTCTATTTTGGATTTTTCTTTCCCCACATATTATCCTAAACTAGGTTTAAATTGATTGTTTGAGGCCCTAAATGAATTCAAATAAAAAAGTTGTCAACCACAAAGTTGTATAACTTTTCGAGATACAAATTCCATTTTGGTAGTTTCTCCATCCGACGTCGTTTACAAAATTTGAATTCCAAATTTGAGAAATTCAAACATAGTTTTCTTTGATAAAATGATTTTAAATCAAAAAGTTGTCAACTACAAAGTTTTATAACTTTTTGAGATCTACAACTTTTATTTTGGTTGTTTCTCCATTTGAGGTCATTTGAAGAATTCAAATTAGAAATTTGAGAAATTCAAACGTAGTTTTTCTTCACAAAGTGATTTCAAATGAAAAATTTGTCAACTACAAAGTTCTATAACTTTTCGAGATCTACAACTTTTATTTTGATTATTTCTCCGTCCAAAGAAGTTTAAAAATTTTAAATTTCAAATTTGAGAAATTCAAACATAGTTTTTGTTGAAAAAATGATTTCAAACAAAAATTGTCAACTACAAAGTTTTATAACTTTTCAAGATCTACAACTTTCATTTTGGTCATCTTTTCATGTGACTTTGTTTTATGACTTTAAAATTTGAATTTCAAAAAATATCAACTTGAAACAATATCTTGAAAGAGTAAATGATTTTAGCTGAAAAAGTCATCAACATAAATTGATAGAGCAAGATTTTAGAAAATTTTAGCAAAAAGAATCATCAAATTGGAAGTTAGTACGAGGGAAAAAGACTAGTTACAAGTTTTAACCAAAGATTAAAAAGAGAAATCAGAGTTCTTCAACAATTTTAAAATTGAATTTCAAACAACATTTTGAAGCAGTAAATGATTTCAAATAAAAAAGTTATAAACAATAAAGTTGTATAACTTTTTGAGATCTACAACTTTTATTTTGATCATTTCTCCATCCAAAATCGTTTGAAAAAATTGAATTTTAGTACTTAATATTTACTATTCATCATCTATTTGTAGGAGCGGCTCAATATAGAGCCGCCCCTAGAGCCGTCCCTACAAAATATGACCATTTCTAGGGGCGACTGATAACACCAACCGCACCTACAAATGAATTTGTAGGGGCGGCTCATTTGGGAACTATTTGTAGGGGCGGCTCGAACTATTTGTAGGGGCTGCTCAATATAGAGCTGCCCCTATAAAAAAAGAAGGCGTTGCTACAAATCCTTTCTGTAGTAGTGGTTGACGAGTGGTCGTCGTACTTAGGGATGTGGTCATGCTATGACTCAATCCTCTTTGCTAGCATTTTGTTGGGGGACGACCCATGGGTCCTCAACCTTCTGCCCTACTGGTCTCCAACCCATCATATTAATGATCGGAGGGCACGGTGTCCCATAGACTGGGGCAGTTTTTTAGGTCGAGGACGTTGAACTCAGGGGGGAGATGGTCGGGGCTTGGTCCCGACCTTTCTCCCTTGGTCCCTAGTTCAGTTTGTGACCCTATATCGGGTCTGTTTTTTCGCCCTACGCGGGGTTAGACCGTCCACTATAACCACACGATCGAGCAATGCGTCTCGTCGAGCGTTAATGGGTAGTTTTAGTGGAACCCGATTGTCCCCCGCAACATAGTGGAGTTTGGATGTGCCTAGTTGATAGACGTCCTATTAATCATCAACCATCACTCCCGTCGATCCCTAGCCGCTTCGGTAGCGGCTAGAGGGCTAGCAGCCTCCCGGCCACCCCCCGCGGTGGGGATCACCCGGGCTGACTTGAAGTCAACAACTCAGACACAAGTTTAGATGGTCGGGAGGCTAGGCGCCATCCTGATCATAGTGAAAATTAATTAATTTTTCATTCTAATCCAACCTAATACATACGGGTTAAGGTTGGTATGAGTACAGTCAAACAAGACTTAATTGATGCCAAGATTACTAATTACCGTAAATGACGTGTATTTAGTTTATGACGCTTCTATTTTTATCGCTGCAAAGCCTCACTTTTACTCGATTAATACCACATAACTCTACACACCGTCGTAGTATATTATCAAAGTATATACACAGCCACATATAAATATAAATGGAACTTGGTCAATAAACTTGTTTTCTTTTTGTTTTCAGATTAACCAGTCTCGAAGACTTTGACAGAAGAAATTCCCGTTTTCGCTTCTTATTCTGCCTCGTCACTGATTTATCCCCCAAACTCACCGCCGGCGACGGGGCACAGCAGGCCAGTTCTCTTTTCGCCGGAATCTGTCCATCCCCATCCTCCTCCCCGCCTCTGCGCGTACTGGACCACCGTGGAGCGGGCATCCATCCGGCCTTGGTCTATTCCTTCCTTTGCTCGTAAGTAACCCTGATTTTTGCTCTACGAGTTTGTTTCGTTCTCAGCCGAATCCAAATCTCACTCTGCATTTGCGGATTCGTGCCCTATTTACTACTATTCCAGCCATCCATCCATCCATGGTTCGACTAGGTTCGTCTTCTCCATCGCGGAAGCTCAACCCGAGTTGACGCCAGAAGAGAATCGGTGCCCTAGGTGTTCGCGCAGAATTATTTTCCAGAAGATTTGGGGATCGAGTCGAACCATATGCCTCGCTTTAAGCCTGCCGCCGGCCTGCCCCCTTACCACCACCGGGCGCTCCCCGGTCCTGAACCCGGCCATGGGCAGGGTCCAGTCCCCACGGCACATGGGATGATGCACCGGGAGGTCCGTGACCCGTACGGACCGCCGGGGCCGGGGATGCACCTACCGCCGCCGGGGCACGGGGCCGGTCCGTTCCCCTACGACATGCTGCCCCCGCTGCTCCCGCCGGAGGTCCTGGAGCAGAAGCTTGTGGCACAGCGCGGGGAGATGCAGAAGCTGGCCGTGGAGAACGACCGGCTTGCTGTGAGCCACGCCTCGCTGAGGAAGGAGCTGGCCGCAGCGCAGCAGGAGCTGCAGAGGCTGCAGGCGCAGGGGGAGGCTGCGAAAGCCGCCGAGGAGCAGGAGATGAGGGGCCTTCTTGATAAGGTTGGGAAGATGGAGGCCGACCTGAAGGCCTGCGAAAACGTGAAGGTGGAGCTACAGCAGGCGCACGCTGAGGCGCAGAACCTTGTGGCTGTGAGGCAGAGCATGGTGGCCAATGTGCAGAAGCTGAGCAAGGACCTGCAGAGGAACCTCGGTGAGGCGCAGCAGCTTCCGGCACTCGTGGCTGAACGGGATGCTGCAAGGCAAGAAAATCAGCACCTCAGGTCTGTGGCAGATGCTGCGTTTATCCTTTAGCATTAGCATATATATTGTTCAATGACTTCACCTTTGCGTGCACTATTTATATTTCAGGAATACGTATGACTACGAAAGGAAACTCAGAGTGGATCACTCAGAGTCTTTGCAGACAATGAAGAGGAATTATGACTCCATGGTTACAGAGCTTGAAAAACTCCGTGCTGAGTTGAGGGACACATCTAATCTTGAAAAAAGTGGTATGGAGTTTTGTCGTTTATCAGTTATTTCCTTTATTGCTCTATATATGTTAGCATTTATAGGGACTAGATTTTTTATTTCAGGTTTTTTCACGATGAAACATTTGTATGTATAGGTTTTTTCTACAATAATACCACCCAAAAGGCCGATGGTATATCTAGCCATCTTTCTGTTGGACAAATTTCTTATGATAGTGGCTACGGAAGTGCACAGGTGAGCTGTGAGCATCTTTAGTTCTTTACTTCCTAGCTTAAAAGTTGTTAAATGTCTGTTTGCTTAAAGAGGCCATTTGGCAGCGATTCTGAAGCCCGTTTCATTCTAGAAATGCCAGAATCTCTGCCAAACGGTTTTCTACTGGACATTTCATTTCACAAAGCACCAAGAAACTGACCAAAGCTGGTTTCACATGAGAAACAATCCCCATGTTCCCACCTCCCCCTTAGCTTCACTCATATTTACTGCCTTTTTCCACTGTTAAAATAAACTCCACCAATTCTCACTTCGTCCGCAGATGATCAGATTAATCTGATCTGATAGGGTTTGGTTAGTGTGTGCATATATTTTTTATTTGTTATATCATTGGAAGCATATGTAAAGGGGTACATCAATTAATTTAACCAACATCCTCTGTTCAGTGAATCTGAATCTGGGCAACCTGCCAAACTATTTAAAAAGTGATTCCGATTCATGGAGAAACGTTTCTGAGGAGAAACTAATCTGAAACATTTCTTGGAGAATCTGGATCCCTGCCAAACAAACAATAAATATGTCCTACCGTTGTGATCATGAATTCGTGATTATCTGCCACTACAAGACAGCATTTACTTAAGTGTTTCCTCAATGTCAGAAAATCTGTTCATCAAATTGCAATTGAGCCCTTTTGTTGTGATTCTTTCATAATTTAATTTCTACCTTAATGGTTTAGTATCATGGTGCATGCTTAAATTGAAGTTGAGGTGTCCTGATGGACATGAATTCAAGAGGGTTCATTCTCAACCTAGCAGTCCACCCACTCATTGTTCTCTTCCTTGTTGTCTAACAATGCCAACTTTCCAACAAATGAACAATGGCCTCATCTGATTTCAATGCCTCATTTCTCTGTTCATTTATTCCATCCCATTCCCCATTCAGGCATTCAGCCTCAATACTAGATCCTCTCCGCCATCTCCTGGGCATCCTGCTCGTGCCAGTGCCTCCTGTGACACGCACCACCCACCAGTGCCACCTCAACATGTCATTGAGGGAACCTAGAACCTACTAATTCTTACGGAAATTCTTTCGTCACCTTAACATGCAGTTGCTTGCTCTGTATGGACAATGCTTTATATGAAGGATGCTTAAAATTTTCAGCTGTCATAGTTTGTTAAATCAGCAAAATTTGCCTGATCTGACCATCTTGCTTTGCATGTCTAACATTTGATAGAGCTATACAAAAATATGCCAGATAGTTTAAAGATGGCACATACCCGCCATGTCAAGATTCTAGTGTGCATAGTACATAGCGTGTTACTGCTACTATTGAATGATTGAATCAGTGATCTGGATGCCCCCTGTTCTCATATTGGGTAGTCATGGGCCCATGAGCAGTTGCTGATCACAAATGCAGAATAACTTGCACTAATGCTAGATTATATAGTTTCGTTAAAAAAGCTAGACTATATAGTTGGTTACTTTTAAGTTTGTCCCTTGATTCTCTCTTTTCTTTCTTCCTTTTTTCTGGCATGAAGTTAATGGATGCTGCTATCTTGCTGTGTAGAAAATGGATCGCAAAGTAATTAGTCTACCGTTTCAAAGCACTCATAATATGATTTCTGCCTTCAGCTTATTGTAACTCTGTTTGGATTCATCTTTATCTTTATCTAGTGATAACAATATGATTTTGATGTTAATTCAGGCAAGGACAACTCCTACTGGTCTGGCAGACCCTTTAAGTGGAAGCCCTGGAGGGACTGGTCTTCGTTCTGGATTTGATCCATCAAGAGGCAATGCATATGATGGTTCTCATGTTGCCAATTTCAGTTCTTCAAAAACCGGGACCCATGATGCAGCAAGGGGTGCCACTGGCTTTGACTCTTTGAAGGGTTCTGTGTATGATGCTTCAAAGGCACATGTAATTGGACAGGCGTCAGCTACAGCGGCTCATGGGGGCCTTGCTGGTTACTACGGGTCCAATCAGGCAACATCGGCTCCATATGCATGGGGACAATCGGCATCGACCTATGGATCTGTACAGGTGCCACCATCTTATGCATCTGGGTCAAACACATCCTACGGCACAGCAGCAGTGCGTCCCTATGGCTCAGCTCAGGCGCAACCATCATATGGACAAACACAGACACCGTCTGCGTATGGGCACACACAGCTACCATCATCCTTTAGTCTAGCACAGTCACAATCCCCCTTCACTGCTGCACAGGGGTCCTCTCCCTATGGGTTGGCTGCACAGCCTCCAGCATATGGATCTGGGCGAGCAGGCACTAATGCTGGCAACTATGAAGCTTCTCATGGACGTAAATAAATTTGCGGCAAATTTGTAATACTTGGCTACTTACAAAAGAGAGCTTTGCACACCGAGTTAAAATCCTTTCTGTAGCTACTGAAACCTTGTTGTTTAACTGTTTGGAGATGTCAGAGGAATCTGTTACAGTCGATAAAATGATTTATCTCTGTAAACATATATCTTGATGCTTCTGATGCATCTTTTGTTCAATAGAGTAGGCCAGTTGGGAACTCAGATTTGAGATGTGTGCTATTGGTTTTATATCTGGCTTCACCAAGTTATGCCCACTGCCTGCCTGAAATGCTGCATGTACGATATGAGATACACACTGCAAATACTGGGGCTAGGCTAACTCGCCAGCTTGTTGCTGCAACTTTGTAGCAAGCATCTGAGTTGGGAAGAAGCTGCTGGCAAAAGATCAGGAGATGCCTGCGGCCTGCCTGAAGGCATGACCACCAAGTGTCCGGATGAAGCGTGAAAGCGCATATATCCTTCCATCCATGAATTTACACATGATTGTTTGCAGTACACCAGGGTACGTTTTCATGCAGTGTATCAGGGGAAAAAAAGGGTGCACGAAAAATCCATGGTGAATTCATGTCTTCTGAATCCGCATTTCAGTGGTCACGGATTAACAGAAACTAGTCGTTGAAATTCCAGCCTTGGTTGTTGCACCAGCACCACAGCCGTAGTTCTTGGTGGCCGCACTACACTACTACATCTATGGCTCTAAACCTCTCACAGAAATTCCAGCCGTAGTTCATGGTGGCCGCACTCTTCTGCCGATGGCTCTAAACCTCTAACCGGACTCCAGCAGAATAAATTCATGCGACCTACCTTTGCAGAAAGCAGGACAGAAAGACCCAAAACGGTTCCAACTCTAGCTCTACGCACAGGGGAATATGTTAGGCCCTATACTGCCTGCCCCCAAGGTTAAACATGCAATTGGTGTAAGAAAGCTGCCATTGATTTGATGGAAGGGTATAAAGCGGAAAAGGAGAGGAGGATTTACAGGAGCAGGAGCAGTACAAGTGAAGCTCGTAAGGTAACTGGCCAGCCGGAAAAGGCTCACTGAATAAACACTCTTTTATCTCAGGAGTGCTCTATCTTTACAAAAGGCAATCTTCTTGCAGTAGCATGTAGCAGTGTCATATCACTCGTACGGTATGTGTGCTAGCGCGACATATGTATAGCTTTTAGTAAGAGGTTATCCATTAAACTAACTGATGATATATGTAGCTGTGAAAAAACTTAC
This sequence comes from Saccharum spontaneum, assembly GCA_022457205.1. Lineage (NCBI taxonomy): Eukaryota > Viridiplantae > Streptophyta > Magnoliopsida > Poales > Poaceae > Saccharum > Saccharum spontaneum. The sequence continues at coordinate 15,325,624 of CM039594.1, read as the reverse complement.
CACTGTTTTGCTTTTTATGATTTATATATTTATATGCCATTCAACATTGATGTTGTTGTTGCCTGCCTACACATTTAGGTGTTTTCTATACAATAATTAGGTTGCATTTCCATCGCTATTGCATTAGCAACAGATCGGATCAAAAAAAGAAATCTTGAGCACATTAAAACTTGGTAATCATTATCTGCTTTATCGGTCATATCTATCTTCTGCCCGCACAACATCTCTTTAAATGGATATATCACATGCTTTCTAGCTAGGTTCTATAAATAGGTAGTTACCATTTGTCGGATTCTGTTATTCTTAATTTGTTTGCTTGGCTCACATTAAAGGGAAATAGGTCATAAACTAATATTAGCTTGATAAAAAGAGGTAAATCTTTAGCACATGAAAATCTCAGCCGCAAGGTCGAGCTAGGATTATCTTCCCCCTGTTCGGCTGAGCTTATCAGCACGGCTTATCAGCCGTGGAACAGTGTTTTTCTCTCACAGCAAATCAGCCACAGCCGGCTTATAAGCCAAAAAACAGCCTGCCGATCAGGGCCCTTAACACACACACACACTCTTTTCTGTACGTACGGCCAATGCCTTCCTTTAGAAGCCATCTACCCCTCCCTGTGCCAGGATTCATATTCTGCTGGCAAAATCCCCCAATGACACTTGGACACAAAACATACACAAAAAGAAATTGGTGATGGACACATAATAAACACATATAAAAGAACTGACATGCAGCTTTACTGCACCGAGAATCAATGCAATTAGTTTAATTAGCAGCGATTAGGACCCAAACATATCTTTACATCTAAATTCGTAGTTCCTCGCCTAACAGCCCTGAACCTCTGCCCAATTGCCCATCATTAGGATTCTGCCTAAAATTCATTGTTATGATCAACGCCACGTTGTGATTACAGCAAGAGCGCATTACATGTACGGCAGGGACTAAACTAATAAGTATCAAAACAGGGGCACAAAAATGAATGAAGAGACCTTGCAGCTTGCAGCTTCCCTCCTCGTCCTCTAGTCTAGAGAGAGATGGCAAAGGCAAGCCCAGCTGTGGGTGGTGGGAGCTGTAGCCTGTTGGCAGCAGCACAGTACTGCAGCTTGAACTGATCTTTTATGTGAGTAGAATACGATCGCTTTTACATAGCATAATAATGCCCTTTTTGACTGATCCTCATTAGTCAGTAATCTTGAATTATTGTATACTATATACAGATAGTTAGATACGCACACACATACGTGCTAAAGGGGGTTGGAACTTGGAATGATCTGGTGAAAGAAAGAAACTTGTGCATGCGAGTCTACTTGTTCGGCACCGAAAAATGGCAGATTATTGGAGCAGTGTGAATGCCCGCTACTTTTTATCATGACACGAATTGTTTTTGTGGAATTCTGATTAAGGGCGCAATGCAATGCAAGATCACGGAATTGCGTGCAAATCACGGTTTGCTTCTCTGGGCTTCTCTTGTACAGGAAGCTGTAGCCTGTAGGATAGAATGCATCCGGGGTAAAAAGATCTTGGCGAGGGCCTGCTTAGAATAATGGCCATGAATGAAGTGACTGAACGTATTAGTGACTCTGATGAGATGCTGGCTTATCCCCATAAGCTTCCTTATCTGAACAGTTCCTCCTCCCTCCATTAATTTCCCATTCCCTTATCTGAAGCTATTACATTCAGACAGTGTTCTACTTGATGCACGATGAACCACTGTGAAAGCTCAACTTGTATTTTGTTCTCCTATGATTGAGAGTAATATATGTATTTATGGCAATTCTTATCTGAGCGAGGGGTTCATTATTGCTGGACAGCTAGATTTGTTCTGCGAACAACTAGAGAAGCTCTGGAGAATCCTTTTTGGCAACTGAGATTTTTACTGAAATGTGTCGCAGTACGTGCATCGCATTTCAGTTGGAGCTGAAAGATGTTGTTTTCACTGAATGGGCAATCATAATTCAGAGCCTCCAATTGGCCAGTCAAAGGATCGAGGGAAAGTGACTGGTGATAGACTGGTAGGTAATAGGAATTAGGCCATTAGGGGGGTGAAAATTGTGTGCATGTGAGTAGCCTGTCAGGACCAGGATGTGTGCATGCCTCCCTCCCCTCTTTGAAGCTAGTGTAGGTAGGGATGGATTCGATCATCCAATGTTTTCCTCTCCGATAAATCTCCCACTTGGAGCTGGAGGTTCAGGAAAAGATTCATGCATGCATCTGGTAGCTTCTGTGGTGAAAAAAAAAAGAAGTTGAAACACCTACCTGGGGCCGAGGCTGAGTGAACAGATTGAACTGGCTGTGGGCTTGTGGCTGCCCTCCCCGGCCAGTGTGATTATATTCAAATCAAATAATAAGCAAAGCATCAGAGCCACACAACATGCACAAAGAGTCTAGAAAACTGAGTCACCAACAGGATTCATTCATCAGAGACTATCGTTTGAGCAGCACCCAGCAAACGCAGGGATTTCACTGCAGAAATCCTTGGGTAATAAATAAAAGGTCAAACAGTAGGGAACAGCTCAACTCATGCGGGTACTACCCCTATCCCAAAAGGATGTAACTATACATTGCGTGCCAGTTAGAGTGCTTCGTGTTTGACCAATTTTCTAGTAAATAATATTCACATTTATGACTCTAAATTATTTTTTATAAAAATACATTTCATAATTTATCTAATGGTATTTATTTGATATTATAAATATTTATATTTTTTTATCTATAATTGGTCAAACTTGATATATTGAAACATGACACTGTTCTAGAACTGTATTCTTTGGGCAGAGAGAGTACTGTAGAAAAGAACGGCTACCACAGCAACGCTGCATGCTGCTCCACCAGACAGCAGACACCAGCTGCTCTGCTGCTCATCACCCGTGCCGTACGTCGTCCTGCAGAATCCAGCGGTGAGCGGCGAGTCTTGAGTGAAGTCTGGCCGCACGCGTGCTAGGTGCTGGGTGCTGTGCGCTACAGCCTACAGCCCCATCCCACCCCGTTCCCATGGCGCGTGCGGTGCGGGTGCGGGTGCGGCGTGGGCCTCGCTCTCGGTCTCCCGGCCCATCGCCACCGTCCAAACCGCCCGCCAACTTGCGCGGGCGGGAATCCTTCCCGATTCCGTTGCGCGCGCTCCGTCGTCGGACCTGCCACCCGCCACCCGCTGCGCTGAGACTGAGAGCCAATGAGCCCACTGAACTGCACCGCACCTTCGTCCCTCGCCAGCCAAGGCCGGACGGAAGGCCCCCGCTATAAATTGCGCTCGCGCCAACCCACCCCCGGCACCATATCGATCGGAAGCCAGCCAACCAAACCAAGCAACACCACCAGCAGCTCATCGTCATCAGCTCCGGCTGCTCCGTCGTCCTCGCGCTAGCTCGACCGGTCGGCCCAGGGGCGTACGTGCCAAGAACCCGAGCACGCCAGCGAGGAGCGAGATGGGCAGCTGCTTCTCTTCTTCCGGGTCGCCGGGCGACGACGCGGCCGCCGGCAACGGCGACGAGAGGAGGGTCAGGAGGGTGTGGCCCAGCGACGACGACGGCGGCGAGTGGGACGTCGACAACAGGGCCGCCATCTACATCGCCAAGTTCCACAGCCACCAGTCCGGCGTCGTCTGCTCCGACTGCGCCGCTGATCAGCAGCAGCAGACGCCGGCTGCCGCCCAGTGACGACTAGATAGCTGGCCGGCCGCCTATATATCATGAGCTGAGACTGATGAGATCGATCGATGAAGGAGTTCAGTAGTGATGTCTTGTTTTTGGTGGATCCAAATCCGATCCAACCGGTTATGCCTGCCTGCCATCGCTTCCACTTCTTTCTTCTTCTTCTTCTTCTTCTCCCTTCGGTTTCTCCGTAGGATTATCGAGCTAGCTGCTAATGAATAATCATATCGAGGGATTAGTCTAGATTGTGTAGTATATATGTAAATTTGTTCCATACACATATGTGAACTTGTGAAGAGAGTATATGTAAATGCGCTTGCTTTGGGTCGAATTCTTCAAATGCTTCCTCCGATTCAAATAATCCTCTCATCTCCAAATCTCGTGTTTCTTGCATGGAAATGGAAGGTACAACACTACACTGGTGCTGTATCTTTTCACTGACAGAAGCTGAAGGGGCTCCTCGGCCACTGATATGTGTTTCAGAGACCAGGACATGAATTCTCAACATGCAAGTCTGACTAAACAAGATATGATGAGAGACAATAATTCAGTTTTTTTTGCGCGACCATGCTTAGCATGTATATCATTAAGTAGGAAATAGAGTTGTTACATAGGTAAACGCTGGTTGGCCTAGAATGCGAGCGGCACACTACGGCCAAACAAAGTTAACCCTACAACAGAATAGTGGCGGCAACAATAATTCAGTTCATACGTGAGCTACATATACATGATACATGTGGCCTTCCTCCTTTCCACAAAGCACGGTGGATACATACCACATGACTACATGAGCGGCACTTTAATTTGGAACCGATGAGGGAAATAAAGAAGCCGAGGCGAATAGATGGGACTCTTCACAGTTCTCTAGTTGCTTGTGCAGTGAAAGCTCCACGGCATGCATCCGAGTGACAGTTCAATGCAAATCCTTTGACAAATCTCATTCCTAGAGCTGATTATGGGTCACTTCAAGTTTCAAGCTTGTGCAAAAGCCAAGGAGTGTCATTTCGTGCTTTTTATCAGTCCTTTCTTGTCCTATGCCATTGCCATGCTACCGATCGAGTCGCTAGTTATGCTGGAAGATCATGATTCGCTGCTGATCGGTAGCAAGCTACCTACCTAGATTAGTCTGCAGATTTTTTTTCTCAAGGAAAAAAATGTTCCTTGCTACCCGTCATATATGAGCATTTCTTTTTTTTAAGATAAAGGAAGAGATTTGTAGCCCAAGTATATATATACTTAATTTTAATTTCACACACAAACTGAAAACAAGTGCTGTGTGCACAACACCTGATATATCACCTTTTGTTCTCATGCATGCATGGTTATCAACAGTTGGCACATCTAACTTAAACAGCTGCTATCTAACTTGATTTCTTTTGAGAAAAATAGGAAAGAAAACGCAAACACCTGGTATCTCTACATAAAAAATGGCACGTATCAGAAGTATGCTGAAGTAATCTTTGCTTAGTTTCTTTAGAAGGTAGAGCGATGGTACCTTTAATTTTAATATATGAAGCTTCTTCATACTATCATCATGCCAAATTGCGAACTAATTAATGTTGTGATGCCTAGTTGCTATTTCTTTTTTCAATGTAGCAACACATATAGCTGATGAGAAACCAGCAATTCATCATTTTTCTGCAGATTACCACCCAATCACCCATAGCTGTTTTTTAGGGTGTACCTGTGAAATGAAACCTTACTGCCAGACAAACAAAAATATTCAAATTTCATCCAAGTAAAAATGTAAATTTTGGCCCAGGTGTTGCTAATTTCAGCCAGTCGTGTATTTTTCCGAATTTGATATGTTTCTCTTTTCAATTTTTTCTCGAACATGCTTATCTTTTCAAATTCAATTTTTTATTTGAAACAATAAGGCTGTAAATGACCTAGAATTCTTGTTCCACACGGCCACATTGGCATCAAGGAATCTCACAGTGCTCAAATCATCGTTTTTTACAAGGAAATGGATCCCTAAAATGTGACCAAATGTGACCTTCAAGATTCAATTTTCCCGGCAGATTATACAGGTCACACAAACTTGTCTCTGAACTCTCGTCTTTCTCTCTTTGCTCCGTGGAAAAGAGTTCCTCCCTGTGGGGGTAGAGCATCAAATCCTCCTGGCGAACGAGCCTTCCCTTTCATTCCTTTTCCTGCATGGCAAACGACACTTTTGGTAGATAAGTGATCGATCGTTCAGTGTGAGATGGATTCACCGGACCTGTTGGTGTTTACATAAAGAAGAAATAACATCTATGCTGCCACTAGTGAGGGCTATCTGCTATGAATCCATCCAATCTGCTCTAAGAAAAATGAACACCCATTAACTGATTGGATGGATTGATAGCAGATAGCCCTCACTAGTGGCAGCATAGATGTTATTTGCTCAGGTTGATTTGTATACGTTTTTCTGACTGTCCAATCCATGGTTTTTACCAAAGCTGTGAAGGCTAGCTAGCGAATCCAAATATTCTCCGAGAGATTGCTGAAATGCTATTCTATCTGGAGGTTCCACTAGCATATGGGTGCCGTGCCTTTATTTCCTCTTCTGCTTCTCAAGTAAAACATAGGTGCAAAATATTTTGTCTGCAAGCTCTTCTGAATGCATCTGAATAAGACGAAGAGCATAGCTAGCACACAGGAACGCATGCAACTATGGCAGGATTTTGCAGACCATGTGGCCTGACGATTCCTCAACCCTAATTGTGGCCAAAGTGGCAAGTGTTTTCGACCAACGAATACAATGCGTTACTGCATAAGATACTCTCACCCAATGATGCTACTTAACATATATAAGCGTAAATAATTCCATCTTATCTCCTGACAGCTGCTGTATGTAGAAACATCATCCAGGTATCGGAATATTTTACACGCTACTTTTTCAATAGTTCTCCTGCTATGCTACGCACATGCCAGTATTTAGCAACTTGCATTGCTTTATAAGTATAGTTCATTCAGGCACGCTTGCTGTCACTTTTTACAGGCCCAACTTCCCAGTAACTTCTGTAAGCAGTAGTAGAACTTGGTTTATGGAATCTGGCGAGCTAATTATTCACGGAATGTTTGGTGCTCCTAACGTGAGAATAATCGCAATATGCAGGGCCGGGGCCCCGTTCTTGGCGACAGATTTTTCAAGGCTCAGTTTCAGACAGCCGCTGCGTCGTCCTTTCCAGGGAATTGTGTGGATGCCTTGGATGGCATTGGACGGGGGAGAGAGGGCTGCAAACTGTCGCGCAGCAGTGTGAACTGTGAAGGAGACCGAGGGTTTCTGCTGGCTGCCAACAAGGAAGAAGCTTAGGTCCTTTTTCTGCACTTTGGAAAGTACTGGCAGTTTCTTTCTGTCCCCTGAAAAATGGCCACCGTGCACGTGGACAAACCATTGTGGGTACGAGCTGCACGTTACCACCAACCTAGCAATCTGCGATCATGGCTGTAAAATTGTAATCTCTACTAAATGAGAAATAGAATCCGGCCCACTGTACGGAGAAGAAGAGAAGACCGGAAGGCACACGATAGCGATAGGCCTTTAGTTTGGGGCAAAAGAAATCATCAAGTTGTTGTGTCTGCTTTTACCTTGGCCATTCATAGAAGAGTAGTAAGCGGTAGTGCTCGCTTTCTAAGCTGTAAGCTAGCTAGCCAGCCGGAAAGCTAGCACACATGCATATGCAATGCACATCACACTAGCTAGCTATATACAATACTCCCTCCGATCCATTTTATCTAGCAAAGTTAGAATGATATAATCTCCTAAATTACATTTTGACCATTCATTTGCTTTATATTATACTATTTATGCTTATAAACTTATAATCATTGGATAATATATTTTCTTACAAATCTAATCACATAAAATTTATATTATAATAGTTAAAAATTATTAGCTTAATTATTGGTCAAAGTTTTTAAAGTTTGAATCTTGATATGCATGCGCGCCACCGTCTCTGCCATTCATAGAAGAGCAGTAATTGTCTTGTAGTAACTGAAGCTTAAGGTGTGTTTAGTTCGCGAATTTTTTTTCTTTGGCTACTGTAGCACTTTCGTTTGATTTGTCAATTAGTGTCCAATCATGGACTAATTAGACTTAAAAGATTTGTCTCGTAGTTTTCTATTAAACTGTGTAATTATATTTTTTTTTGTCTACATTTAATGTTTTATACATGTGTCTAAATATTCGATGTGACGGAAAATTTTGAAAATTTTTAGGAACTAAACATAGCCATAGCTATATGGGGAGAAGCGACCAGCAGGCCACCGTGTCGCAGGGAACTTGCATTGGGGGTGCGTTCAGTTGGCGAGACGTGGGTGAAAAGTTATTGTATCAACTTTTGTTGTTATTTGGTAAAATTTATTTAACTATAGACTAACTAGGCTCAAAAGATTTGTCTCGACATTTATAGACAAACTATACAATTAGTTATCTTTTTTATCTACATTTAATGCTCTATACATGTGTTCAAAGATTCGATGTGATAGGTGGAAGAGGAAATATTTTAGGTTTGCATGGAAGTGAACACAGCCGTGCGGCCAGTGAACCAACTAGAGCATTAGGCTAGTCTTGCAGTGGTGTCAAGCTGTTGTCCACGGAATCCTGGAAAGCGTCGGCAATAGGGACTGCAGGAGAAAGAGAGGGTGAGCTGAGCCTAAGCATGACAGAGGAAACTAAAAGGAGGTCCGTGTTTAGTATCTAAGTTGGGTGCCTCAATTTGAAATAGTGCAGGTCACATGGTACTATAGCAACTTTTGTTTTTATTTGATAAAAATTGTTTAAACTTTGATTAATTAGGCTTAAAATGTTCGTCTCGCAAAGTACAACAAAACTATGTAATTAGTTTTTAATTTCATCTACATTTAGTACTTTATACATGTGCCGACATTTCGATGTGATGGAGAATCTTCTTTTTTATAGTAGAATTTAGGGAGAAGTTAAGAACTAAACAAGGCGAGCTTTGTTCACCTGACGGCTGACGCTTGAAGATAACTGTCGTCCGGCCTTCACTCTGCACTGAGAGATTTAGGCCTTGTTAAGATCATCAAATTCACTCCCAAATTCCACTATGCAAAAAGAAGATTCCCCGTCACATCAAAATACCGGCACATATATAGAGTACTAAATGTAGATGAAATTAAAAACTAATTGCACAGTTTTATTGTACTTTGCGAGACGAATATTTTGAGCCTAATTAATCAATGTTTGGACAATTATTACCAAATAAAAACAAAATTGCTACAGTGCCAAACCGTGATTTTGCACTCACCAATTTGGTGATCTAAACAAGGCCTTACAGATACCCGAAGCTCTGAACTACGCTCGCGTGGGCCCGCTTCGCCTGTACTCCCTCCGTCCCAGAAAAAGTGTCGTTTTAGGTTTTTCAGACATCGTGTTTGACCGTTCGTCTTATTCAAAAATTTTGTGCAAATTATAAAATAAATAAATCATTATTGAAGTATCTCTAATGATAAAATAAGTCATAACAAAATAAATAATATTTATTAAATTTTTTTGAATAAGACGAACGGTCAAACACGATGTCTGAAAAACCTAAAACGATATTTTTTCTGGGACGGAGGGAGTATGTACTTACTCCTGGAATGTCCGGATGTTTGTTCCAGTTTGAAGCAAGTCTGTGACACACTGACACAGGAAGCAGGAAGCCCTTCATTTCCTTTTTTTCTCTTCACAAACAATAAGGTCGATCTTGTTCATCATCAGTTAATCCCTTTCCCAAGAGGATTAGAGTGGGTGAGGCCGTGAGGGGGATTTTGACTTGTAGGCTTCTTGTATAGTTGTATTGTAGGACGACGAATCGATAGGTGTGTGGGTAGCCTGCAGGGGGCCGGGCATCGATGCTTTGCTACCCAACGGACACTGGATATGTTAGATGTGCAGTAGATCCATCGAGTAGCTATAGCCTATAGGTCTCTTATCGTGTCTCTCCGGGCGCTGAGCTGATCAAACGTGTCCGGGTTCTTGTCCCTGGCCCTCGTGATCAGGGAGGCCAGGAGGACCCGGGCTGGGCGTCCTGTCCGGACACACGGTGACGGACAACACGTCCCTGGTGCTGCTGCGACTCATAAGGCCAGTCTCAATGGAGAGTTTCATTATGTCGTTTTCAAGACTGCCATGTCATTTGAAATAAAATGAAACTTGGATGAAACACCTACTCTCAATAGAGAGTTTCATTCCGTGGTTTCATAGGCATTTAATTCCAAGACTCATAGAGAGTTGGTAACTGTGCCAAGAGAGTTTCATCTAAATGAAACCCATTTCTTCTCTCTCTTCTTAAATACACTGCCATGTCATCAAAAGTGCCTATGTGGCAACCCATTTAATGCAAATGAAACTCACGTGAAACTCCCACTGAGACTGGCCTAAGGACGTCAGATGTCCCCTTGTGGAGGATCTATGCTATTCATGTGGATAAATAATGTCGTTCCCCGATAAGCATGTCTCCTTATCCAGACGTTGTCTCCTTATCCAGACGTACTAGTGTTGTATTGTGTGTGTGGAACGAATGGATGACTCATCGCTCTAATTCCATCATCGGCTCGTCACCCTCCGATAAAGTAGAGCATGATCCGCCGTTGATCAGCGGCAGCAGGGGTGGTGCACGGTCGTCAAGACACGATCGACTCAGCGACGGTGACCTAGCTTTCCCGGCCCTTGCCGTTCGTTGATCGTTGGACTTGGCTTTTGACATCAGGGCGAGTAGCATGCTGCATGCCAGCATCCATCATGTATGTTGGATGATGTTGCGGAGAGTCGAAGCACACCGACACACCTGTAGCGCCGCCCCACGGGGCGCCACAGCCCCCGGCGCGGCCGGCGCATCGCATTATTCTGGTTCTGGTCAAGCCCACGTCGTCTCCACGGCCCGTCCCGGCGCGGCGTCGCGTGCTCATCGCGTTCTGCTCTGCTCTGGTCGTCCTGACCCATGCATGGATAAGGCTATACTACTATATGCTTCTCCTCGATGAACACCATCGATCATGCATAGGAATAACTCTATATTATTTGCCTTAGTTACGCCATTCTGCTGAGTAATAATGGACTTATTAGCACGATAGTGCTATGCTAAGGACGTCTGTCCGTCCAGACTCTCCCGTTGAGACCAGCCCAATGGCATAACTCTCCACTTGCGTATTGTGAGCCCGTCGCCATTCCTCTCCATTCACCACACCACCCGTCGCGTCCGCCTAGCTGCACATGCTCTAGCGCAACCACGCCTCCACGGCACTCTCCATCGCGCGTGTGCTCCAGCGTGATCACGCCGCCGCAGCGCTCTCCACCGCGCCCGACCAGCCACCGTCCTCGCTCTCCACCACGTTCTAGTGCCACTGCCCACCATCCTTCGTTCCTCTCCACCGAGCCATCCGCCCGTCATGGCGTTCTCCACCGCGTCGGCCGCCTTCTCCACTGGAGCGGCCTTCTCCACCGAAGTTGTGCGCCTCTCCGTGGCATCGAGCTCCGCGTCGACGAGCCTCCAATCTACAAGCAACAAGTAGATGTTGCACTAAAAATCATGTTGCAGGCGTATGTTTAAGTGTTAGATGTATGTTGCAAGATTTTCCTAAGGATGTTACAAAAGTAGATCGGAATGTTCATGTGTTGCAATGGTTGTACATGTATATTGCAAACGTCTGTTCCCAATGTTTCATCTGTTTTTTTAATGTATATTGCAAGTGTGTTTACCTGGATGCTGCATATGTTTCACACATATGTTGCAAGTGTTTTATCCAGATGTTGCGTACGTTTGCAATGGTTTTTAAAGTGTTTTCAGGTGTTTTTACAAGTATTTCAGACTCATGTTTCAAGTGTTTCATCTGCTTTCAAACGTACGTGCAAGTGTTGCATCCGGAGTGTTGCACGTATTGCAATGTAACCCGCCTGCTGTAACTGCTGGAGGACGCGTGAAGGGTCAGGCGAGGCGCAGACGTCACATGGGGTCAAGCGGAAGCGCAAACGCTGTGCGAGGTTGGGTGAGGGCGCAGACGTCGCATGGGTTGAGCGGTACGCATGGTGCAGCACGGGTACAAGGTGCAGGCGCGACCATGCGGGCGCTAGCGCAAGCTCTCGATCGACCCATAGACTCTACCGCCCTAAGTCTACGTGTACACGGATTCGACCCATTGTAATGTTGCCGTGGCTTCATAATCGTTCCAGTTCCACGTCCGAGCATATCCAAAAACTTTCGCCCCTCCCGCATGTCACCATCCTACAAAACGAAGCAAGCAATTGCAGCGACGACTCGAGAAGAGAATCGAGACCAAGACCACCGCCCGGTGCACTGGTGGTCGCCGTTCGGCACAGCTCAAGCGGGCACCATCAGGCAGGCAGGCACCGACCGCGTGGACCTGTGTGACCACATCGCCGCTGCCAGCTGATCGACCTGAACAGACGACCACGCCGGCGCATCCGCATCGGATCCACGTGTTTGCGAGCACTTCGAACAAATTGCTTGCAGGTTGCTTGTCTCTCCTGCTACGTGCTGCTCTTAATTTTATTTAGTTTTTGTTTTATGTGAGTTGTTAGTTTTCTTTTCTTTTTTATTCTTCTTTATTTTTTATTTCTTTTGTTTTTCATTGTTTTTTCTTTAGTTTTTATTTTCTATTTGTCATTTTCAGTTTCATTTTCTGGTTTCAATTTTTTTTAATGTGTATACTTTAGTTTTCATTTTTGTTGATTTTCTTTTCACTATTTCATTTTTTCATTGTGTCTTTTAGTTTCAGTTATTTGAGCTATGTTGTTTTTCTATTTTCTCATTTTCAGTTTTAAGTTTTTTTTAACAACAATTTTTAGTTTTAAGTTAATTTTTTAGTTTCAGTTTTCAGTCAAGTTTTTTTAATGTTTTTTAGTTTCAGTTTTCAGTCACTCTTTTAGGTTCGAATACATTCCTACATCCTACATATTAGTTGTACAATAATTTACCCTCTAAATTGGCGGCTTATGCAACGCTTCTCCTAATAATTTGTCTCTCGGGTGCAGCTTATCTTATTTTGGGTTGCTACTCTTGCCTTTTTAATAAATGTTGTACTCTAGTTGACAGCTTATGCAATGCTTGTTCTAATAATTTGCTCTCACATTGTAGTTTGTCTTGTTTTGTGCTGCTACCCACATTTTTTTTTAATAAATGCCCCATGTTGGTAGGAAGTCATGTTTCTTGGCTTTTTTAGTGTGTTGTAAAATAACTTGCTCCCCTGATTGGCAACTTATATAATGTTTATTTTAATAATTTGTCCATTCAAGTTGCAGCTTGTTTTGTTTTGAGCTGCTACTCTCTTTTTAGGGGTTAATACCTTTATATAAATACTATATAACAAATTAATTATATTCCCATGGTAACAATTGATGTGCATACCATGTAAAAACTTTATTATATTTTGAGTAGCAAGTTTAGTATTACATGGTAGCAACTCCTTTATAAATCTCCTAGCATATTTTAACACATAAATTGTTATTGAAATAAAATTCTTCAAAACATAGGCAGATAGGGTCTAGTTTTATTCGTCTGGTACAAACAAAATTAAAAACCAATACAACATTAAAAAGTTATAGCCATTTGAAAAAAAATGCTTTAATTTTTTTTTGTCCGTGTCAGAATTAATTGGGATGCACTGCATGTCACACATGTGCAAGTGAGCGTACTGGGCGCCTGAGGGGGCATGGGGGCCATGTGCAAGTGATCGAGCACTGTCGTGCATGCACTCACGCTAATCTAGTTTTGCTTATCTTGTCACGTAGAACACACGGGTATAAACAGAATTAAAAATCGATACAACATTAAAAAGTTATAGCCATTTGAAAAAATGTTTTGACTTTTTTTTGTCTGTGTCAGAACTAATCGGGATGCACTGCATGTCACGCATGTGCAAGTGAGTGCACGCTGCGCGCCTGAGGGGGCTGGGGACCATGTGCAAGTGATCAAGCACTGTCGTGCATGCACTCACACGTGGGGCAGGGACCTGGGGTCGCGCGTTTTGAGTACAGCGACGGGTCACGCTTTAACTGCCTCCTAAAAACGCTAATCCTAGAAAGCAGCCGTCCGTCCCTCTGGACGCCGCCCGCACTGCTCGCTCTTGCTTGCGCCGCGCACCCTAACTGCAACAATTATCTCCATCTGCCTATGCTGCCTGCCCCTGCTCGTTCGGATTTGACGCCGCGCCAGCCAAGGCCCCCACTATAAATTTGGCAGTGCTCGCGCCTAGACGTCCGATGGGATTGATTCCCATCGGATGCCCCTCCGTCCGCATGGCCTCGTCCTTGCCCTGCCCCCGCCCCCGCTTCCCGCACAGAAGAAGAAGAAGAAGAAGAAGAAAAACACGACCTCACCACGTCCCCGCTTCCACACAGAAGAAGAAGAAGAAGAAGAAGAAGAAGAAGAAGAAAAGCACAGCCTCACCCCGTCCCCGCTTCCACACAGAAGAAGAAGAAGAAGAAGAAAAGCACGGCCTCGCCCTCCGCCCCCGCTTCCCCCGTCCCGGCCCTCACATGCACGGGATCCGCCCCCTCTCCCATCCCCACTGGCGCCCCCAGCACCATGCAATTGAAGCAAAAAATTGAAACAAAATCTCAAAACCAATGCAGCATCAACCGAGACATAATGCAACAAATGCAAAAAAAACCAATGCAACACGGTGAGAAGCTCAACCCAGAGAGCTCGCCGGAACCATAGCCTACTGCAACATCACTCGAGACCTAATGCAACAAACGGAGAAAACCAATGCAACACGGTGAGAGCTCAACCCAGAGAGCTCGCCGGAACCCTAGCCTACTGCAACATCACCCGAGACCTGATGCAACAAACGGAGAAAACCAATGTAACACGACGAGAGCTCAACCCAGAGAGCTTGCTGAAACCCTAACCTACTGCAACATCAACCGAGATCTAATGCAACAAACGAAGAAAACCATTGCAACATGGTGAGAGCTCACACCAGAAAAGCTCGCCGAAACCCTTAGCCACCACCACATCCTTTAGATCCGGAGGGGGGGAGCAGGAGGAGGAAGGGTACGGCTCAGATCCATGAAGGATCCACCTACCTCGCCAGAAACCATCGCCGTCGGGCTTCTCTCCGGTGGCTAGAGGTCACCAGAGCGAAGGGAGGGGACCAAGCAGCTCGCCAAAAAGCCGCCGCCACCGCCCTCTCTCTTGGTGGCATGGAGGCCGCGGGGCGCACGGAGGGAGGGAGGGGGGCTCGAGGCCGACACGGCAAGAAGGCGTGCAGGGAGGAGTGCGCGCGGGCGCAGCGCTAGAGCAGCGCGGGTGCGAGCGGAGCGACAGAGAAAAGCGAAGAAGAAGAAGAAAGAGGAAGGCAGCGAACGATAAGGTGGGAGAGGAGGCGAGCGAGTGGTGCGGTCAGTAGCATTTCCACTGTAAACTTGCACCTTCGTCCCTCGCCAGCCAAGGTCCCTGCTATAAATATGCGGCCGCGCCAACCCACCCCCGGCATCATATCGATCAGAAGCCAAGCCAGCCCAACAAACCGAGCAACACCACCAGCGGTTCATCATCAGCTCCGGCTGCTCCGTCCACGCGCTCCACCGGACCAGGTCTCATCTCACCAGGGGCGTGCCAAGAAGAACCCGAGCCAGCGAGGAGCGAGATGGGCAGCTGCTTCTCCTCTTCGGGGTCGGCGGGCGACGACGCGGCCGCCGGCTACGGCGACGAGAGGAGGGTCAGGAGGGTGTGGCCCAGCGACGACGACGGCGGCGAGTGGGACGTCGACAACAGGGCCGCCATGTACATCGCCAAGTTCCACCGCCACCAGTCCGGCGTCGTCTGCTCCGACTGCGCCGCCGACCAGCAGCAGCAGCAGACGCCGGCCGCCACTGCCGCCCAGTGACCACTTGCTTATGCATGGAATCAATCCGAGATAGATGAAGAGAGTTCAGTAGAGTGATGTCTTGTTTTCGGTGGATCCAAATCCGATCCAATCGATCGGTTATGCCTGCCTGCCATCGCTTCCACACTTCTTTAATTTCTACTACTAAATCTCCTCCTCTTCTTCTTCTCCCTTCGGTTTCTCTGTAGGACCATCGACCTAGCTGCTAATGAATAATCATATCGAGGGATTAGTCTAGATTGTCCAGCCAGTATGTAAATTTGTTCCATACACATATGTGAACTTGTGAAGATCGAGAGTATGTAAATGCGCTTGCTTTTGGATCCAATTCTTGCAATGCTTCCTCTCATCTCCAAATCTCGTGTTTGTTGCATATGGAAGGTACTACAATAAACTAGTACTGTATCTCTTCACTGACAGAAGCTAAAGGGCTCGTCGGCATGTGTTTCAGACCAGGATCGACATGAATCCTCAATATGCAAGTCTAACCGGAAACAAGATGATGATACAAAAATTCAGTTCATACGTGAGCTACATGTGTGGCCTTGCTAATTAACAAGCACTTTTCCTTTCCACAAAGCACGGTGGATTTGTTGGACCCAAGCAAAGTTCATGCCACATGAGCAGCATTTTGGATGAAATCAATGAGAATGAAATAAAGAAGCTGAGTGGATCGGACTCTTGACAGTTCTCTAGCTGCTTGTGCAGTGAAAGCTCCACGGCATGCATCCGACAGTGTTGTTCAATGCAAATCCTTTCACAAATGTCATTCCTAGAGCTGATTATGAGTCATTTCAACTTTCAAGCCTTGTGCAAGAGCCGAGGAGTGTCATTTCGTGCTTTTTATCAATCCTTTCCTGTCGTCCTCCTATGTCACACGCTACCGATCGAGTCGCTAGCTATGCTCGAAGATCATGATTCGCTGCTGATCGATCGGTAGCAAGCTACTATACCAACCTAGATCAGTCTGCAGATATTTTTATTTCTCAAGGAAAAAAATGTTCCTTGCTACCATCATATATGAGCATTTCTTTTTTTAAGATAAAGGAAAAGATTTCTAGCCCAAGTATATATACTTAATTTTAATTGCACATACAAACTGAAAACAAGTGTTGTGTGCACAACACCTGATATATCACCTTTTGTTCTCAAGCATGCATGGTTATCAACAGTTGGCACATCTAACTTTCTTAATTCTTTTTAAGAAAGCAAAAGGCTTCTATATAAATTGATTTCTTTTGAGAAAAATAGGAAAGAAAAGGCAAACACCTGGTATCTAACTCTACATAACAAACGGCACGTATATATCAGAAATATGCTAATCTTGCTTAGTTTCTTAGAAGGTAGAGCGATGGTACCTTCAGTTTTACTATATGCAGCTTCATAATATCATCATGCCAAATTGCCAACTAATTAATGTGTGTTGTGCCTGGCTATTATTTTCTTTTTCACAGTAGCAACACATGGTACGGTCGACGGAAAAAAAAAACAGTAGCAACGCATGGACGAGATACCAGCAACTCATCATTTTTCTGCAGATTACCACCCATAACTGTTTTTTAGGGGTGGAATGAACCTTACTACCACACAAACAAACATTCAAATTTCGTCCAAGTAAAAATGTAAAACTTAGCCCAAGTGTGGCTAATTTCAGCCAGTTAGTGAGTTACATGTATTTTTCAGAACTCTGATCTGTTTCTCTTTTCATTTTTTTCTCGAACATGCTTATCTTTTCAAATTCAAATGATTTTAATTTGAAAACATAAGGCTGTAAAAGACCTAGAATTCTTGTTCCACACGGCCACGTACACTGGCATTTTGGAATCTCAGCCCCCAATCTTTTTTACAAGGAAATGAATCCCTAAAATGTGACCAAATGTGACCTGCAAGATTCAATTTTCCCGGCAGATTATACAGGTCACACAAACTTGTCTCTGAACTCTCGTCCTTTCTTTCTTTGTTCTGTGGAAAAGAACTCCCTGAGGGGGACTAGGGGTAGAGCATCAAATCCTCCTGGCGAACGAGCCTTCCCTTTCATGCCTTTTCCTTCATGGCAAATGACACTTTTGGTAGATAAGAACAAGGCGTGTGATCGATCGTTCAATGTGACACGGATTCACCGGACTTTGCGTTTACATAAAGAAAAAAAAACAAGGACCGCCGCATTGCGACAGTTGCTTGGAATAATCTGCTCTAAAAAAATGAAGACCCGTTAACTGATTGGATGGATTCATAGCAGATAGCCCTCACTAGTGGCAGCATAGATGTTATTTGCTCAGGTTGTTTGTATACGTTTTTCTGACTGTCCAATCCATGGTTTTTGCCAAAGCAGTGAAGGCTAGCTAGCGAATCCAAATGTTCTCCGAGAGATTGCCGAAACGCTGTTTTATCTGGAGGTTCCACTAGCATATGCTGGTGCCGTGCCTTTATTTCCTTTTCTGCTTCATTCTCAAGTAAAACATAGGTGCAAAATATTTTGTCTGCAAGCTTCTGAATGCATGCAACTATGGCAGGATTTTGCAGACCATGTGGCCCTGACGATTCCTCAACCCTAATTGTGGCCAAAGTGGCAAGTATTTTGTCTCGTGATTATCTACCAAACTGTGTAATTATTTTTTTATCTATATTTAATACTCCATGCATGTATCTAAACATTTGATGTGACGAGAAATCTTGAAAAATTTTAGGAACTAAACATGGCCTAAGATACTCACCCAATGCAATGATGCTACTTAACATATATAAGCGTAAATAATTCCATCTTATCTCCTGGGAGCTGCTGTATGTAGAAGCATCATCCAGGTCTCGGAATATTTTACACGCTAGATTTCCAATAGTTCTCCTGCTATGCTACGCACATGCCAGTATTTAGCAACTTGCATTGCTTTATAAGTATAGTTCATTCAGGCACGCTTGCTGTCACTTTTTACAGGCCCAATTTCCCAGTAACTTCTGTTTGCAGTAGCAGAATTTGGCTTATGGAATCTGGCGAGCTAATTATTCACGGAATGTTTGGTGCGCCTGACTTGAGAATAATCGCAATATGCAGGGCCGGGGCCCCGTTCTTGGCGAGGCTCAGTTTCAGACAGCCGCTACGTCGTCCTTTCCAGGGAACTGTGTGGATGCCTTGGATGGCATTGGACAGGGGAGAGAGGGCTGCAAACTGTTGCGCAGCAGTGTGAACTGTGAAGGAGGACCGAGGGTTTCTGCTGGCTGTCAACGAGGAAGAATTAAGAGCATCTCCAACAAATCCCCAATACAACCTCTCGTCCCTATAAAACAGAATTATTGGGGAGATAGATCAATTTTCATGCTTCAATAGTGCCACAATACCTCCTCAATTTTTGGTGGCCACCAAAAAAACACCCATCTCCCCTCAAATAAAGGGGCACTTGCAACCTCCCCCAATCCTCTGTTCTTTTGGCGCAAACACACCCATCGGTGATTCTGCATTTGGAAACAATGCCATGCCATCTCTCTTTATATCTTGTTTATGATATATCCTTGTGTGAGTATATTTAATTTTATTTTCTTATTGTTGAACAAACTGTTATTGCATTTTCGATCTTTGGTCTTAAGTATGCGACAAACAAGACATCAACAACTTATTTTGACGTGAAAAATATCCATGGGTCAATTTGCTCCAACATGGTACATAATTTGTAATATGGGTCAAAATCACATATTGGGGATGAGATATTAGGGAACTGCAAAAGCATCTCCCCCAATAACCCAAAAAGTAAATATTGGGCTACCTCAATACTAAGTTATTAGAGAAGTTTTATTGGAGGATTGGTGGAGATGCTCCTTTTTCTGCACTTTGGAAAGTGCTGGCAGTTTCTTTCTGTCCCCTCAAAAATAGCCACCGTGCACGTGGACAAACCACTGTGGGTACGAGCTGTACGTTACCACCAACCTGGCAATCTGCGATCATGGCTGTAAAATTGTAATCTCTACTAAGGCCTGGTTTAGTTAAAAAAAAACCAATTACACAGTTCTAAGGAAAATTGTGAGATGAATCTTTTAATCCTAATTAGTCCATAAAAAGCCTTAAGTGCCACAGTAACCAATATGTGCTAATGACGGATTAATTAGTATCATTAGATTCGTCTCGTAGTTTTCTGATAGATTCTGTAATTTGTTTTTTTATTAGTATCTAAAAATCTCTCTCGACATCCTTCTAACGTATCCAATATGATACTCAAAAATTTTCTTTTCGTAAACTAAACGTAGTCTAAATAAGAAATAGAATCCGGCCCACTGTACGGAGAAGAAGAGAACACCGGAAGGCACACGATAGCGATAGGCCTTTAGTTTGGGGTAAAACAAATCAAGTTGCTGTGTCTGCTTTTACCTTGGCTATTCATAGAAGAGTGTAAGCGGTAGTGCTCGCTTTCTAAGTTGTAACCTAGCTAGCTAGCCAGCCGGAAAGCTAGCACACATGCACATGTAAGGCTGGATAACGAGCCGAGCTGGCTCGGCTCGGCTCGTTCTGGCTCGTTAGGATAACGAGCCAGCTCGGCTCGGCTCGTTATCTTAACGAGCCAGAAAGCCAGTTCGGCTCGGCTCGTTATGAGCTCGAGCTGGCTCGTTAGGTTCGTGAGCTAGATATAAAAAATACACAAAATATAATATTTGCATTTATCTAAAGCTTAAAAATATTAATAATATAAAAATAATATATTCAATAACCTTAAATCGAATAAAATATTCATATGAGCTAACATATCATCCATTTGTGAAGTGCAAGACATGAAGTAATACAAAACTAATATAAGTTATGATGACTTTTTCCCTAAAACTATGGCTCATTTAGCTCGCGAGCGGCTCACGAGCCGGCTCGAGTTGGCTCATTATAGCTAACGAGCTAAAATCCTGGCTCGGCTCGGCTCATTATCATAACGAGCCGAGCCGAGCTGAGCCGAGCCAGCCACGAGCCGAGCGAGCTAACGAGCTTCGAGTTTTTCGTCCAGCCTTATGCACATGCAATGCATATCACACTAGCTAGCTATATACAATAATTGTCTTGTAACTGAAGGCCTTGTTTACCAAAATTCAGAATTCAAAAAGTGTTACAGTTAAACTTATGGCACATACATCGAGTATTAAATGTAGACGAAATAAAAAACTAATTACATAGTTTACGTGAAAATTGCGAAACGAACGTTTTGAGTTTAATTAGTCTGTGATTTTGACACTAAAGTGTTACAGTAACACTTTTGCTAATGACAGATTAATTAGTCTTAATAAATTCGTCTCGCTGTTTTCAGGCTAGTTGTGCAATTAGTTTTTTTTTGTTAGTATCCGAAAACCCCTTCCGACATCGCACGAAACATTCGATGTAACATTTTCGCCAAAAACTTTTTGGAACTAAACGAGGCCGAAGATCTTCAGGCGGAAGCTAGCTAGCTTAGGCCCTGTTTAGTTCCTTCAAAGTTCTAAAATGTTTACAAGATTTCCCGTCACATCTAATATTTGAATGCATGCATGGAGCATTAAATATAGATAAAAAAACTAATTACACAGTTTGGTTGTAAATCACGAGATTAATCTTTCAAACCTAATTAGCCTATAATTAGACACTAATTGTCAAATACAAACAAAAGTATTACTATACTTTCAAAAATTTTACAGGTACAACTAAACACAGCCTTAACACAGCCTTAGCTACATGGGAGAAGCGACCAGCAGGCCACCGTCGCAGGGAACTTGCACTGGGTCTGGGTGGGTGCGGCCAGTGAACCAACTGGAGGATTAGGCTAGACTTGCAGTGGTCTCAAGCTGTTGTCCACGGAATCCTGGAAAGCGTCGGCAATAGGCATGCAGGACTGCAGGAGAAAGAGAGGGTGAGCTGAGACTAGGGATGAAAACGGACGGAATTTTTCCCGTACCGTCCCGTTCCGTTTTCTATATTTTTCCGTCCGTTTCCGTATTTACGAGATCCCGTTTTCGTATTTGCGGAAGTAAAAAATGGTGTTTTCCGTCTGTTTCCGAGTAATCCCATTTTAATATGGAATAGACCCGTATTTATTCCGTTTTTATCCCGTTTTCAATTTGTGCTTAACATGTTCAACAATTACATGTTCTTATGTTATGTTAATATAACTACGAATCACCAAATATGCATGTTATGTTCACGTACATAGCATGTAAATGAATATTAAACTTTAAATATATTATTACATGACTTTATATATGTATACTTTGAGAATATTATATTATGTGATCTTAATTTAATTTTCCGGCTCTCTATCCGTATTTGTTCGTTTCCGTATGTCCGCATATTCCGATTCCGTTTTCGAACCCCCATTTTCCGAACCCGATCCCGTTTCCGCCAAAAAATATAGAAACGGAAGTAGAAATAGGGTTTTTCCGTCCGTTTCCGTCCGTTTTCATCGCTAGCTGAGACTGAGCCTGAAAGAGGAAACCAACTAAAAGGAGGTTGCCCCCTTCGATCAGCTTTGTTCACCTGACGGTAGAGATGAAAACGAATGGAAAAAAAACCCTATTTCTACTTCCGTTTATATATTTTTTGGCGGAAACAGGAGCGGGTTCGGAAAATGCGGGTTCGAAAACGGAATCGGAATATGCGGACATACGGAAACGGACAAATACGGATGGAGAGCCAGAAAATTAAATTAAGATCACATAATCTAATATTCTCAAAGTATACATATATAAAGTCATATAATAATATATACAAAGTTGAGCATAGATTGAAAACATGATAAAAACGGGATAAATACGGGTTTATTCCGTATTAAAACAGGATTACGTGGAAACGAACGGAAAACACAATTTTCTAGTTCCGCAAATACGAAAACGGGATCTCGCAAATACGGAAACGGACGGAAAAATGTAGAAAACGGAATAGGACGGTACGAGAAAAATTCCGTCCGTTTTCATCCCTAACTGACGGCTGACGCCTGAAGATTACTGTCGTCCGTCCTTCTTCACTCTGCACCGAGAGATTATATACCATAGATACCCAAAGCTCTGAACTACGCTCGTTGCATGGGCCCACGTCGTCGCCTGTATGTACTTTACTCCTATAGAATTAGAATGTCCGGATGTTTGTTCCGGTTTGAAGCAAGTCAGATAGACACAGGAAGGAAGCCCTTCATTTTCCTTTTTTTTTCACAAACAATAAGATCAATCTTGTTCATCAGTTAATCCCTTTCCCGGGGGGTGCGGGGTGCGGGGATTTCGACTTGTCGGTAGGACGACGGATCGAAAGGTGGGTAGCCTGCAGGGTAGGCATCGATGCTTTGCTACCCAACGGACACTGGGTATGTTAGATGTAGTAGATCCATCGAGTAGCTAGCTATAGGTCTCTTATCGTGTCTCTCCGGGCGCTGAGCTGATCAAACATGCCCGGGTTCTTGTCACCGTGAATGTTAGAATGAATGGATTGTGGACACTAGGTATGTTAGAATGAATGGATGACTCATCACCGTGATTCGATCGTCGCCTCCAAATAAAGCAGCATGATCCATTGATCGCCGCAGCAGGGTGGTGCATGATCGTCAAGAGACACGATGGACTCGACTTCGCTTTTGACATCAGGGCGACAGGGCGAGCAGCATGCATCATGTTGAGGATAGGCGACGACGCACACCGACGGCCCGGCCGGTGCATCGCATTCGCATTATTCTGGTTCTGGTCAAGCCCAAGTCGTCTCCACGGCCTGGCGCGCGCGGCGTCCCGTGCTCATCCCGTGCTCTAGGCTCTAGACTTTTTTTTGAAAGTCTACGCACACGGATTCGATCCACCGTAATGTTGGCGTGGCTTCATAATCGATCCAGTTCCACGTCCGAGCCTATCCCCTCCCACGTGCACCATGTCACCATCCTAGAAAACGAAGCAAGCAATTGCAGCGACGACTCGTAGTCGCCGGTCGGCAGATCTGACGCGGGCAGCATCAGGCTGGCAGGCAGGCACCGACCGCGTGGGCCTGTGACCACATCGCCGCTGCCCAGCTGATCGAGCAGCCGACCACGCTGGCGCATCGCGCATCGGATCCTCGCCCGCTCCTCTTCCGGTCGGCGTCGGAGTTCCGGGCTGGGTCTTCGCGGGGGCGTTTGATGGGCCGAGTTTTCATTTGGTGATCCAAAGCAACGACTGCTTTCGTTTTAGCCCAGTCGAAGGCCTCATGATTCTTGTTCCACACGGCCACACTGGCATCAAGGAATCTCACAGTTCTCAAATCATCCTTTTTACAAGGAAATGAATCCCTAAAATGCGACCAAATGTGACCTGCAAGATTCAATTTCCCCGGCAGATTATACAGGTCACACAAACTTGTCTCTGTACTCTCGTCCTTTCTTTCTTTGCTCTGTGGAAAAGTGGGTAGAGCATCAAATCCTCCTGGCGAACGAGCCTTCCCTTTCATTCCTTTTCCTTCATGGCAAATGACACTTTTGGTTTTGGTAGATAAGAACAAGACCGTGATCGATCGTTCAATGTGACACGGATTCATTCACCGGACCTGCTGGTGTTTACATAAAGAAGAAGAAAAAAACAAGGACCGCCGCATTCCGCCAGTTGCTTGGAATAATAATCTGCCTGAACAAAAACCCCGTTAACTCATTGGATGGATTCATAGCTGATATATATCCCTCACTAGTGGCATTAGCATAGATGTTATTTGCTCAGGTTGATTTGTATATGTTTTCTGACTATCCAATCCATGGTTTTTACCAAAGCAGTGAAGGCTAGCTAGCGAATACAAATGTTCTGCGAGAGATTGCTGAAATGCTGTTCTATCTGGAGGTTCCACTAGCATATGCTGGTGCCGTGCCTTTATTCCTCTTCTGCTTCTCAAGTTTTTTTCGAAAGATCTTCTGCTTCTCAAGTAAAACATATGTGCAAAATATTTTGTCTGCAAGCCTCTGAATGCACCTGAATAAGACGAAGAGCAGAGCTAGCAGTAGCACACAGGAATGCAACTATGGCAGGATTTTGCAGACCATGTGGCCTGCTGCTGGCCTGACGATTCCAACCCTAATTGTGGCCAAAGTGGCAAGTGTTTTCGACCAGCGAATACAATGCGTTACTGCATAAGATACTCTCACCCAATGATGCTACTTAACATACATAAGCGTAAATAATTCCATCTTATCTCCTGAGAGCTGTATGTAGAAGCATCATCCAGGTCTCGGAATATATATTTTACATGCTATATTTTCTCATTTTCAATAGTTCTCCTACTGCTACGCACATGCTAGCTAGTATTTTAACAACTTGCATTGCTTTATAAGTATAGTTCATTCAGGCACGCTTGCTGTCACTTTTTACAGGCCCAACCTCCCAGTAACTTCTGTTAGTAGTAGTAGTAGTAGTAGTAGAACTTGGCTTATGGAATCTGGCGAGCTAATTAGTCACGGAATGTTAGGTGCTCCTGACTTGAGAATCACAATATGCAGGGCCCCGTTCTTGGCGACAGATTTTCCAAGGCTCAGTTTCAGACAGCCGCTGCGTCGTCCTTTCCAGGGAATTGTGTGGATGCCTTGGATGGCATTGGACGGGGGAGAGAGGGCTGCAAACTGTCGCGCAGCAGTGTGAACAGTGAACTGTGAAGGAGGACCGAGGGTTTCTGCTGGCTGCCAACAAGGAAGAATTAAGGTCCTTTTTCTGCACTTTGGAAAGTGCTGGCAGTTCCTTTCTGTCCCCTGAAAAATGGCCACCGTGCACGTGGACAAACCATTGTGGGTACGAGCTGTACGTTACCACCAACCTAGCGATCTGCGATCATGGCTGTAAAATTGTAATCTCTACTTAATGAGAAATAGAATCCGGCCTACTGTACGGAGAAGAAGAGAAGACCGGAGAAGAAGAGAAGACCGGAAGGCACACGATAGCGATAGGCCTTTAGTTTAGGGCAAAACAAATCATCAAGTTGTTGTGTCTGCTTTTACCTTGGCCATTCATAGAAGAGTAGTAAGCGGTAGTGCTCGCTTTCTAAGTTGTAACCTAGCTAGCTAGCCAGCCGGAAAGCTAGCACACATGCATGCAATGCACATCACACCAGCTATATACAATAATTGTCTTGTAACTGAAGATCTTGAGGCGGAAGCTACCTTAGCTATATGGGGAGAAGCGACCAGGCCACCATGCATCGCCCAGCAGGAGGGAACTTGCACTAGGTGGATGCGGCCAATGAACCAACTATTAGTCTACACTTGCTGCATGCAGATTGCAGTGGTCTCAAGCTGTCGTCCACGGAATTTTGGAAAGCGCGCGTCGGCAATCGGCATGCAGGAGAAGAGAAAGAGAGGGTGAGCTGAGCCTGAGCCTGACAGAGGAAATTAAGGGTGTGTTTAGTTGGCGAAAATTTTTGGCTTCGGCTACTATAGCACTTTTGTTTGTATTTGTCAATTAGTGTCCAAGCATAGACTAATTAGGCTCAAAAGATTTATCTCGTGTTTTTCTACCAAACTGTGTAATTAGTTTTTTTGTCTACATTTAATGCTTCACGCATATATCCAAATATTCGATGTGACAGGGAATCTTGAAATTTTTTAGAACTAAACATGGCCTAACTAAAAGGAGGTTGCCCCCTTCGATCAGCTGCTGACGCCTGAAGATTACTATCGTCCGTCCCTCTTCACTCTGCACTTAGAGATTATACCATAGATACCCGAAGCTCTGAACTATGATCATCGTGTGGGCCCGCTTCGGCTGTGTGCACTTACTCCTATATAGAATTCTAGGGTGTGTTTAGTTGAGAAAAATTAGGTGAAAAGTTACTGTAGCACTTTTCGTTGTTATTTGGTAAAATTTGTCCAACCATAGATTAATTAGACTCAAAAGATTCGTCTTGAACTTTACAGACAAACTATGCAATTAGTTCTTTTTTTACCTACATTTAATGCTCCATACATGCGTTCAAAGCACTACTGGAAAACCGAGATTTGCCTAGTGTTTAATGGTTTGCCTAGTGCCAACCGTCGGACACTAGGCAAAGATCTTGTTTGCCGAGTGTTAAACCCCGGAGCACTCGGCAAAATAAAGGCACTAGGCAAAATAACGATTTACCGAGTGTCGACACTAGGCAAAGAAATCCACTCGGTAAATGACCATTTTGCCTAGTGTCAATACTAGGCATACAATCACACTCGGCAAAGGCTGCCGGAGGGCAACCGCCGTTACCGTTTTGCCGAGTGTCTTCCGTTAACACTCGGCAAAATTAGAACTTTGCCTAGTGTCTCCGGACGACACTAGGCAAACTGGACAGTTTGCCTAGTGTCTTACAGAGACACAAGGCAAAATATTTTTTCTTTTTTTTGATTTTAGCTTCCAATTTTTTTCTGTAGCTTTCCTACTATACCTTGACCAACATGTTGAAAGTTGGCACAATTTTATAAAGTTTTGCTATATTTCTTTAGTTTATTTAATTTCTTTGAATTTTTTTGACAAATGCAAATTTGAACTGCAAGTGTGACGAATAATGGCAATTCATGAATGCAAAAATGATATTCATGTTAGTAAGTGTTAGTTGAGGCCGTATCCAGAAACAGACCAAAAATTTCACACATCTTCACGTCGAGACATGACCACGAACTTGCGAGCAAATAGTTTTTAAATTCTATTAAATGAAAACGGAGTCTGAAATTCATGAAACTTGTCGACAAGTCAAGATATCGCATGCGGGTGCCATGATAAAAATTTAAAAAGATTTCGAGCACATCGTCACGTATGATGCTTAGAAACCCTAACATCTCCACATGTGATCATGTGGAGATGTGTGGAGATGGCAAGAAGCATGGGCGGTATTGGATGGGTGATGGTGTCATCGACACGTCCTCTACTCCCACCCTCTCCCAGATCCGAGCACGGAGCACGAGCGCAAGCCCGGCCATACGTCCACGGCCAACCACTGCTTCGCACCTTGTCATCGAACTCCAGGTAATTTCTGTTTTATTCGTTGCTTATTGATTTTTACATACCTTTGCCTTACTTTAACATTGGGGGTCAAATGTTGTAGGCCCAACTGCTAGAAGAAAGGAGGCTTCGCGAGGAGATGGAAGCGAGGGCGGTGGAAGAGCGGGAGGCCCAACGACAGAGGATAGAGGAGCTGGTGGGGTTCGTGTCCACTCTTGGCGCCGCTATGGGGCGGGCCATGCCAGCTAGCCTAGTCTTGCCACTTCCTCAAGCAGCTACTCCTGTGAGTACCAATATATTACTTATTATGTTCCAACCTGACATAGGGCACACTAGAAAAAATATGCAATCTCAAACATACAATATGGTGTTGGTGGTGACGGCGGTTGTTGTTGTGGTGTGGTGGTGGCAGTTGTGGTGTTCGGGTGGTGGTGGTGTTGGTGGCGGTGTATTGATATGTATGTTCTTGACGGTCATCGTGCCGTTTGTTTTCTTGCAGGGTTTGGAAACCTCTCCGTGCAGGGGAGGTTCTGCCAAAATTTTTTATTAACGGTATCCTTTTCATTTTTTTCAGCATCAATCGGGCGTGGCATCGAATCAAATTGAAGGGTCACCGGCTTCACAGATTGGAGCGTCGCCGGCACCACAGCTTGAGCCGAATCAAGTGGAAGGGTCGCCTGGAGCATCAAACCACGGGCCTCTTCACCCTTGACAATCGTCGTGGTCAGCTTGTTGTGAACTTTGTTAAGAAATTTGGTTGTGCACTTATGAACTTGTGAACTTGTGGCACATTTGGACTTTTGGTATGAACATGTGATATATGTGAACATGTGGTTCTTATTTATGATTCATGTGATATATTTGTGCTGTTTGAATATGATTTATATTTGTGTCGCAAATGGAATAATCAAAAAAAAATTCAGCTTCTGGTTACTTTGCCTAGTGTCAGGGGTCTGACACTAGGCAAAGGGGCCACACGTGGCACACCTGGGAACAGGCTTTGCCTAGTGTCAGGAAACTGACACTAGGCAAAGTAGGCAGTTTGCCTAGTGTCGGAGGCCTGACACTAGACAAAGCTTGGCATATTTGCCTAGTGTAGGCGGCCTGACACTAGGCAAAGCTTGACATATTTGCCTAGTGTCGGACGCCTGGCACTAGGCAAACCTTGCATATTTTGCCGAGTGTCAGACCTTCGACACTAGGCAAAACGTCCGTTACGATTTCCACCGTCAGTGGAATACTTTTGCCGAGTGGTGTCCTTGACACTAGGCAAACACTTTGCCGAGTGTCCGAGGTTTGACACTCGGCAAAGTGCTCTTTGCCTAGTGCGCCTCTGCCGACCCTTGTTTGCCTAGTGTGACACTAGGCAAACTGTTTACCTAGTGTTTCTGGGCCTTTGCCTAGTGCCTGCGGCACTAGGCAAATCGCGCGATTCTAGTAGTAAGATTCAATGTGATAGGTGGAAGAGGAAATATTTTGGGTTTGCATGCCAAGTGAACACAACCTAGAATGTCCGGATGTTTGTTCCTGTTTGAAGCAGCAAGTCGGAGACACACAGGAAAAGGAAGGAAGCCCTTCATTTTCTTTTTCTTCACAAACAATAAGATCGATCTTGTTCATTGCTTAATCCCCCTTTCCCAAGAGGATTAGAGTGGGTGAGGCCGTGAGGGGGATTTTGACTTGTAGCCTTGTTCGTAGGACGACGAATCCAAAGGTGGGTAGCGTGCACGGCATCGATGTCGAAACTTTGCTACCCAACGGAAGAGTAGATGTAGTAGACCGATCGAGTAGCTAGCTAGGCCTCTTGTCGTGTCTCTCTGGGCGCTGGACTGATCGAACATGCCCTGGTTCTTGTCCCATGGCCCTCGTGATCAGGCCCGGCCCTGGGGGGAGGGTTCGAGCTATGCAGCCGCACAGGGCCCTCAGAGCCAAGGGGTCCATCCCTGGTACTATCATCTATAGGCCCATAAGAGAAAAACAGGATAGGACTGTATTAGCGAAGGCCTGTACGTGATTGTTTGCCTTCCTCCGCTTCATCTTTATCGCTGTGATCGCGTCGATTAGAGTCTCTCCGCCGCCGGTGTCGGCCATGTCGCTAGAAACAGACTCGCCCAGAGCACGCGGCAAACCAGCATCGGCGAGTGACATCCAGACGGCAACTCGGTTTTATGCGACAACGCGAGATTCCAAGAGACTCCCAGAGTTCACATACGGGTACCTGTTCTTGCCCTTTTCATTTTGTGGATCAGTGATCACCCATGAGTAGTCCATCCGTCCGTATGGTACAGCTAGGGCAGCTAGTCAGTCGGTATGATGCCACCATCAATGGCTTGAAATCTAGAAATTTTACGATAATATTTGTAAATTGTTTAATAAAATTATTGCTTTCGGATACATTGTCGTGTATATTGAAAACGTTCTTGTTTTTATTATATTTGTATTTATATTAGGGGGCCGTATTTTCAGTTTGGCCCTAGGCCACAAAACGCCAGGATCGGCCCTGCTCGTGATCGGGAAGGTGACGGCCACAACAGGAGGACCCGAGCGCAGGGCGTCCGGTCCGGATGATGACACGTACGCTTGCGGCCTTGCCATGGACTGGAGTCGGAGGATCTATGCTATTCATGTGGATAAATGCCGTTCCCCGATAAGCCTGTCTCCTTATCATCCAGACGTACGTGTGTCGTATACTTGTATTGCGCGTACGTGTGGAATGGACGACTCATCACCATGATTCGATCGTCGTCCGTCCTCCGATAAAGCAGCATGATCCATCGTTGATCGGCAGCTGCGGGCAGGGGTGGTGCTGCATCTGCATGCCAGCATCCATCATGTATATTGAGGATAGGCCGACGCACACCGACCTGGCAGCGCCGCGCCGCCCACGGCCACGGCCCCGGGCCGGCCAGCGCATCGCATTATTCTGGTTCTGGTCAAGCCCACGTCATCTCCAAGGCCCGGCGCGGCGTCCCGCACTCATCGCGTTCTGCTCTGGTCTGGTCGTCCTCCCCCTGCCCCGGCCGCTAGCTAGAGTCCACACTCCGATCCAGGGACGGAGCCAACGGTGGGGCAGGGGGGCTCTAGCCCCCCTACCGCCGCTGAACCCTTAGAGCCCCTGGAGCCCCCCCCCCCCCCCCTATGAAGATTGCATCAGTTTTTGAAAGGGAGAAGGGGCTGAGATCCTGATCTGGGGGTTGAAGACGACTCGAATCGCGTCCAGGGCCTTTTCCTTCTCTTGCCAGTCTTTTCTCCTCCTTTGGCCCAGTAAGGCCCAAATGGCGTCCCACCATTTTTTTCGCTTGACACAGCCCACAGCCCACATCCTTAATTTCTTTCTTCCTGTGCAGGAGTGCGGCATCTCCCAGACTCCCCCGATGCGACTCCAACCCCACGCGTGAACCAACGCCGCATCCTGCGTCCGCCCGACGCCGCAACCCTAGCTCCCCTCCTCTGCTTCCACTCACCACGGCCACCCCGCTGTCGGGCCGTCGCTGCGAAGATCCGGCGACCCCGGCCGCCACGACAAGCAGCAGCGACACAGGGCCGCAGGGGGCGGTGGCCCGGCCAGCGCTGCAGCTAGGTAGTAGGTATACGATTATGTCATTAGTGATTGAAGATTGAAATTGGATAGAAGTTATTTTCTCTTCTATGTGTTTCGATGAATTCTTTGCTTATGGATTGATTAATTAATAAATGGCTAAATGGCAGATTGAAATTTGAGATTTGTTATTTGTCTAGAATCTAGAAACTCATAATGGTAAAGAGAACTTTGCGCACATATTTTCATATGTATAAATACCCTATATCTGTAGAATTTTAATATGCATAGTATCTATATCCGTATAATTTTAATATGCATAAACTCAGAAGTTCAATATTTGTGCACAGGCCTGTTTGTACCGAAACTCAGAATACTTAGTTGATAGATGATAGGAACTGGTTATGTCTCTCTAATTCTAATTCTAATTCTACATTTAATTCGAAGAAATTTATCCAATAAAACTATTGTTCAAATAAATCTACCCTGACTGGGCGACCAGATACATTATTATAGATGACTTTTGCCACAGTAAAAAAGCAGAATACATATATCTACATATAGCTTTGTGCGTTTGTCACCCCCCCCCCCCCCCCCCCCCCCACTAAACTTCAATCCTGGCTCCGTCCCTGCTCCGATCCGATCCGATCCGGACTTGGGGTTGGCAGATGTTTAAACTTTAACCATGCATGGATAAGGCTACTATATGCAACGTCGATGATCGTGGATAATAACTCTATACTATTTGCCTTAACCTTAGTTATCCCCTTCTGCAGAGTAATGGGCTTATTAACATGACCTCTCGATCGACCCATAGATAGACTCCAGCGCCCTAGACTTGAAAGTCCATGCACACGGATTCGATCCATCGTAATGTTGGCGTGGCTTCATAATGATTCCAGTTCCACGTCCGAGCCTATCCAAAAACTTTGGCCCCTCCCACGTACACGATCGACCTGAGCAGCCGACCACGCCGGCGCATTGCGCATCGGATCCTCGCCCACTCCTCAGGCATGCTTCGCCTTCCAGTCGGCGTCGGAGGTCCCGCCTGGCGGCCCACAAGCCGGGCCCGACCCACGCCGTGCCCCTATCCAGGCCGCCGTCCTCTCTACTGGGCCGAAATACCCCCACGCACACAGGCCTCTCTCCCTGACTCCTCGACACAAGGAACATGTCCTCCTCCTGGGTCTTTGCGGGGGCGTTTGATGGGCCGAGTTTTCGTTTGGTGATCCAAATCGACGACTGCTTTCCTTTTAGCCCATTTGAAGGCTGCTCAGAAGACGCTTTATCCCACACGGCCACCGCACCTGGGTCAGACCGTGTTGCTAAAAAAAGAAATAAAATACTAATGCTAGGAAGCGGGCGACCGCTCACTCCCGCCCACGCTGCTCGCTCTCACTCTCGCTCTTGCCGTGCGCCCTAACTACAACAGCTGTCTCCATCTGCCCACGCCACCCGCCCCCGCCCGCTCCGATTTGTCGCCTCCACCGCACTGGGGTGCCTCCATCCGCCTGATGTGACCACCTCCACCGCGTCAGTTCGTCATGCCGCCCGTGTCACGTTGCGCTCAAAACGTGTGTTGTAAACGTATGTTGAAGGTGTTTCAGATGTATGTTGCAAGTGTTGCATATGGATATTGCAAAGGTAGATCCAGATGTTGCACATGTTGCAATGGTTATACACGTATGCTGCAAGAGTTTATTCAAAAATGTTTCATCAGTTTTAGACGTATGTTGTAAGTTTTTTATCTAGATGTTGTATATGTTGCAAGTGTATGTTTCAAATGCTCCATTTGTTTCAACATATGATGCAGTTATTTTATCTGAGTGTTACAAAAGTAGATCTACATATAGGATTGTCGAGCGAGGAAGAGAGAGCTAGCACATGAGCCATGGCAGCGGCGGCGGCTGGTAAGCTGGCAACAACGCTCCACCGGAGGACGTGCAGGGTCACGTCCTGGAGTAGAAGCTTGTGGCACAGAGCTAGGAGATGAAAAAGCTGGTTGTGGAGAACGACCGGCTTGCTGTGAGCCATCCCGTAGGTGACCCCGCGCGTGGCGAGGATGGGGCCCTGCGGGGCACGGTGGGCGCACTCCCCTGTTACGCAAGCGCGGCAGATGCGCTTCTGTTACCCAAGGTACACGACGGGGCGTGGCAGGCGGTGAACTGGAGCTGCGATGCAGCCTAGGGCCATCCGGGCGCTAGCCTTGCCGAAAAAAACTTAAAAAAGAAAAAAAATGGGTCGGACCATGTGTTGCTAAAAAAAGGGAAAAAAAAAACTAGGTCAGACCAAGTCGCGACAAGATCACACGACCAAACATATTATCCACCATCGTTCAAACACGGCGCCGTGATTCGTGCTACAGTTGGCGGGCATTCTGGCCTTGACCGCTTGCTAGATATACAACTGCGACCAACAAATAGATTAAAGGCAACAATAATCCGGTTGTGCGCCATCACAGAGAGATAATTCCACTCGTTAATTCACCTGTTCCATCAAGATGAACTCTATTGCCAAAGTTCGACACGACCTGCTGGTCTAGTGTTGATGCTCTACCACAGTTACAAACGCCGTGGTGTAATGCACGACCAAAATAAGATGTTGTGGCGCATTAAATGGCTGAACACAAATTGTGGCGCAAAGCATGATTAGATCATATATCAAACATCATGACGCAATGCACAGTCAAACTAAAGGTCATCCCCTAAAGTTGACCGTAAATTGTGGTCATCGCAATGTGATGATTCAATCACACAATCAGATAATGATAGCAACGCTGAAGGCAACAGTAGTCGTTCTAGGGTGCATAGGGGGCTAAAACTCATCCCACCTCAACCAATGGCGGAGCCAAAATTTAAACATAGGGACCATTCGAATCGATAACAATCACACATAACAAAATGCATATACAATCAAAGTATACATAACAACTAAATAATTGTTTTGTATTATAACACCGGTTCTCCTTCTCTCCGGCGGATGGACAGGGATTCCCTCCAAGATCAAGGGTTCCCGCCTTTTCGTGGCTAGCGTCCTACGCTTGGCCCTTGTGACGAGATAGGCGTCCTCCAACTCCTGGCATGTCGATCTTCGTCCACCTTGAGGGCTTTCGTCAAGGCAGTCTCTCGACTTTTTGCGGCTGCCACATTGGCATGCGCTTCAGCAAGCTGCACTTCGAGCATCCTAGAGAAGATCTCGGCTTTATCAGCTCGGCGGAGGCACTCCCTCAGCTCCGAGGCCAACCGGTCGTACTGCTCATCTAGAGCAAGCAAGTACGTGGTCAAGTGCACCACGGTCGGGTTATCTTCTTACACGTCCCGACCCTGCAAAGCCTTCATGCGAGCCCTCCATACCCGCCGATTCTTGTCCAAAGGTGGAAAGAACTGCATAGGGGTACGAGCAATTGGCTCTTCATAGATCTGGCAAAGATGCCGCAAGGCTTTGCGGGCCGCAACTTGGTAGGTGTCGCCAAAGCAAAACCCGGTTGCGGTCACATTTCAGGCTTCAGTTATGTCTGGAAACTCCTCACTCTTACCAATGTAGACGGTGACCTTACATCGCTCAGTGCCATGCTTCATGTACTCGCGGCCCTCATAATCGGGACGATCCTTAACTCCGAGCTTTTACAGGGTGGCATACAGGATTTTGGGGAATCCCTCGGTGTTCAGGCAGCAGCTGCTAACCTAGGCTCCTGCCATCCTAGGTGGGTGGTGGTTGCAAGGAAGGCTTGAGGAGAAGTTTGCTTAAGGGCAAAGGGCTAGCGAGCTGGAATGCACCGATTGGTGATACCAAGTGACTGGGCTTGGCCCCCTTTTAATGGTAGAGCGGTCAGTGATCCAGGCACAAACCACCCTCGAGTCATGCGCGGGGACAAGTAAAGTAAAATAATAGGATTTTTACGCACACGAGACGAGCGGTGTCCGAGGCCATAAAGACTAGCACGGCTGTAGCGCAAAGGTCCGATAAGAGCGCAAAAAGGAGTGTAGAAGACGTAAGCTACGATAGGAGCGAATCACGGATGAACGCGATGCACGAAGCCGTGGTACCTACAAACAGGGCACCTACAGGCAATACTGGCATGATGACTATGGCAGTAATAGCACGTCTGACTTAAGGACCGCATACTATGTATGAGTTAGTTCACCAGACGAAAGCCTATTTAAACCTATTCCGAATACTTAACTATAGTAATAGGGCTACTTATATAACTTCGTATGGAAACATCTTAATCTTTTTTGCAAAAATATGTTGTCGTATTTTAATTTAGAAAAGGGTTTTAAAGTTTTATTTCTCATTTATGCTCTAATACCACATGTGGCAGAACCACCTAATCTAATGCCCTCCCAAGAGTACTTGTCATTCATTAGACACTAAGTATCCAAGATAGTGCACTAAACTCTGTGATTCCGCCGAGCACACCCGAGAGAGAACTCGAAAATCCATATTTTTACACAAGATCACAAATGAGAGATAAAGCTTACAACATCTTTACCATTTTTTAGATCTCTTTTAGTACAATATCAAAGTAATTCATCATTTGATAATAACAGCGGAATATAAAATGTTATCAGGATTTCAGCAGAAATAAAAATCATTTAATGACAAGTTTAACATTAACATGAAGAACATTTGAGTGCATGCAATGATAACCGGTTATAAGTCTTTTCTTTTATAATATATTTTTGGTAGAAGTTTAAATGAACTCTATGTCCGCAATATAAAGGAAATCTTTGCTGAGTCCACCAGGAGGTTTCCACACACAAGGTCAGCTTTATTTGCACCTGTCACCTGTAACAGGATAGAACAAACCCTGAATACTCAATTGTACTCCGTAAGACTAACCCGTCAGAAGGAAAGAAAAAGACTCTAAGAATATGTAAGGCTTTCTGACTTGTGGGTTATTGCAACTGTAGGAAGCATTACTAAAATTGCATCCTTATGTTCAAGTTTTATTAGCAGTCATCATTAGTTCATTAACCAATCATTCTATGTACGCAACTATGCTACTTTTTAGCAAGGGTTGAGCAATCAGAACCATTTATCATATTTTATATTTCAGTTCTTACTGTGGTGCTAGACCATAGCCAAGTCATACCATCACGTAGAAACGGCGATTCGCAAATAAATGTAGCCCAGCTGGGTACCCCAAAACACACGCCTCATCTGTACCCCGGGCACAGATAAGACCAACCCGTTCCACTCCTGTTAAGGGGTCCAGGTCCTCGTCCAAACTGGAACTCCAAACCCCCAATACCTAAGGCTCAGCCTCGGTGCGGTGCTTAGACCTCCACCCAATAATCCACCCTTAACAGTCGATTCAGAAAGAGCCGAAATCTATGACAAGAGAGTAACAAGTCTTCCCGCTCCCATAAGCAAGTATATACTCAGGATAATAAGTCTGTGACCTGACTAGTGTCCACAGCAACGGACGGTCCTCACTCGACACAGGCGGGACAAATGCAACCAGAGCCTCGCTCGGATTGCCCAACTAAGTTCCATCCAATTCCAAGTACAATCTCGCCCGGACTCCGATTATTATACATATATATTACATGTGACAGTAACAATGATAATAGTAACAATAATATCTTTTCCTATCTCTCGCGAGTGACAGGTAATCACTCAACTTCTACCGGGATCCTATAGCATAGCAATTTACACTATCCTATCATATATATATGGAGTTCATTCAACTCCTTAAAACTTAATGTACAAGCATATAATAAAGTGTAAAATAATAGGAGTTATGCACCAGGGTTTGTCTGGATAAACAACATTATAACTAAGTTAGCATTTCCATCCGCGGGGTGTGGTCACCATCACACCTTATTTTGGTTACTCCAGCTAATCCACCATCGCACCTAAATGGTATACATCGTTGCAATATGCTTGTCTAAGCAAAACATGCATAAACAAGATATTTAAAAGACGAAAGAGATAAGTTAGAGCTACAGGTTGGCAGAGACAGAGTCACATATGGGCGTCGCTATGCCGCGAGCGTGCGGAGGCAACCGGAGCGCGGTCGTCGGTGTGCGGTGGTGGCATGACATCACGAAGTGCCAGGCTGCAAATCACGAACACCGGGGCAGGGGCGGACGCCGGGCGCTGAGCGCGGTTGGAGGTCAGGAAGAAAGGGTCTAGCTTGGATAGCTGAGCTGCTGCTAGTCTAAAAGAGCGCACACAGGCTACACGGATGCACGGCTGCTCAGCTACCGGTGCTGTTAAAGAGCACACTGCTCGCATTTATAGCAAGGGAGAAAATAGTGATGCAGTAGCATTTTTCTCGTAAGACCAAGAAAGCACAAGCACGTAGGCCGGGGCAGCAGTGCATGCACGCGCGCAAGCCGGCACAGCAGCCAGGAAAGCCACTATTTTTAGGTATAGTCAGTATCCCCACATCCTCTATTATTTTTCATAAATGATCCAGTGCACCCCACCTCAAGCACGTTCAGCCCAAGGCCCCCTCCAGTCCTGATGGGCTTGTAAAGTCTAAAGACCCATTCAAGTCCATCTGTGAATTAATTAGCCACTCAAAATCAAAGACCTACTAAAGACCAAGACCCACTCAAGTCAATCACGTGAAATCCAAACACATGACCAGCCAGACATATACCATTAATCGCTTTCTTTAATCACCCTTCACGTGATTAATTAGCAGCTACCTTACCAAATCAATATCCCTTTCATTTCTTTCTAAATTCCTCTAAAATCAAGAACTATCCACCCATATCATTTTCTTCATTTCTAGAGCTCTTTGAATTTATTTATTTATTGTGAATATTTGTTTGCGCGCGGGTATAGGATACAAATGTATTTCCTAATGCATTTTGTTATTTATTTTTCTATAGAAAAATGGCAAGGTGATTTAGGCATATGGCCTCGCTCGGACACAGGCCAAACTGAGCAAGGTGCTTGGGCAGCGCACAGCCGTGCATGTACGCGCGTGCCCAGGCGTTCCTGTGAGTGTATTGTGTACGTGTGTGTGGCCTGTGTGTGTGTGGCGTGTGTTTTGTTTTCCAACTTCTTTCTTTCTTTTAACCAAAGCATATAGATAATTATTCAATTAGAAACATGTCATTATTTCTTTTCTACTAATCTACATACTCATATGCATATATCCATTGTATGCGTTTATATATATATATATATATATATATATATATCAGAAGAATGCTTATCGAAACAAATACGTGAGTGTATACATATAGCTCTCTCTATATATTTTTATTTGTTTGCTAAATTAGTCAACTAACAAATATAGACACGCATATACAATCATCTCTAAAATATTGACTACAACAACACACCACAAAAGCCGCCGAGCTGGCGATTAAACAATCCGGCACATACTCTAGAAGCTCGAATTTAAATTAGGTTCAAAAGCTACATTGTTTTATTTAATAATATATATATATATATTAGTTCTTTTCTACACAAATTTTGCTCTAAATTATTATCAACAAATTAATAATTACATTTTTAGTGCTAAAGGCCTTACGTAACATCTAGGGTGTTACATTGCTAAACGGCGACTCGTAGCATTCTGCTCACATCAGGCGAACGAAAAGCTATGGCGCGTAGCTAGGCTCCCAATCTATCCATTGACGCAAGCAATTACTTCGGATTCGACCCGATGCTGCGGACCGGGCTTTGTCTTGCTCGGTCTCGCGGCGCGACGCTCTTAAAGGCAATGACGGTTGAGGAGTGCGGCACAGTGTTTGCCATTCAATGGAAAGGGGACGAAGGCGAGATAGTGGACGGCTACACATGTGACGGTGATGCAGAGCGAAAGCAGCAGTGGCTGCGACGGCCAGACCGCAGCCAGCCGGGACCGGCCAATGCTAGTGCGTGGGGCGGCCGCAGCCGGCCAGCACATGGCGCAGCATGCGCGTAGGGCGCAACTGAGCGCGGCGTCGCCGTGCCAAGGCACGGTGACCGCGGCCAGAAGGGCCCGACGGCCAGGATTATGGTATTCTAGGTGTTAAACACATTTAATTAATATCTAAAACAAGCTCTAACAATACTAACCATCACATCGTCACAACGTACTCAATTTGATGCAAACCACTAAATAAAAATATAGTACTAGTGTTTAACTAGATTTTCTAGAATTAATTTGCCAAAATGGCATTGTCATTATATTTTTAGACTTTGGAAATTTTCAGGGTTGAGGCTAAATTGAAATTCAAATTCCAACTTTGGGCTTCCAAAAACACTAGTTAACAATTTTTGTTCTCAAACATTAAAGCTGCATTTTCATCTACATTACTTGCTCGTCAACTTTACTTAAGCGCTACACACAAGGTATATTTTATTTTTGTTTATAGAAATTGTTTATGTGTGCTAAAATTTTAAAATCCGAGGAATTTGTTTTCGCTAATTCTCTTAGGCCTTAATCATAGTGCTTAGCAAGCTCGTAACGCCAAGGATGTTACATTATTGTGGAAACAAAAGAGATGGAGAAAAATAATAGAAAGACTACTTTTTAGTTATATAAGATGTTATAAGAGATTAATATGGAAGAGGACAAGAAATCAAAGTATAAATAATATCATTAACTAGTTAATTAAAATATCACATAGCAAATAAATATATATAGTAAGAATTTTTATTATATATTTATTAATATAAATATTCAGTAAAAAGTATGTTCTGTTTTTAGAGGGGCCATGGCCCTGCCAGCCCCCTAGCTCCGCCCCTGACTCAGCTCCTTCTCCCATGGGAGTGTAGGAAACTTCCTACTTTGTGGGAAATTATTTTCCCACACCAACTCACTTCGTTCATTTTTTTTTGTCCCAACTCTCTCTCTCTCTTGGCTGCACTATTTCTCTTCCGGGCAAGGTTCCTCCAACAATGCCCCATGGCCCAGCGTGTCTCTGATCCCCTCCAGGCACTTGTCCCAGTTGAAATGACTCTCCCCCATATCTCAATTGATCGGAAGATTCGTCGTGCCCTGATGCTCCTCGCCCTCCTCGTGTCATCTCCGGTGCCCCTCCCATCCTCTCCCACTTCTATAGCTCAGTCAATTGGGACAATGGTAGATATGGACGAATGACGAGTGGGTCCTATGTGCTAGTGTTTACTAGAATGGATTTAAGGGCCTTGATTTGGGGGCTCTTGTTGGAGTAGGTGAAAAGAAAATAGACACTCACGAGTATAGGAGCCCTCAAATAAAAAATAGAGGCTCTGATTTGAGGCTCGTGCTGGAGTTGCTCTTAGCACCCTTACCCCTGTTGATGTATATGTGGAGTATGGTGGAGGTATTGTTTTTATAACAGAGCTTACCTATGCATGGATTTGATGTCCTGTGGAAGAAGGGCCACAAGAGAAAGTTGGACGAGGCCTATTTTATGATTGGTGGTGCAGTGCAATGGTTGGTATGGTCCAAAAATAGACATGTGGTGAACTATTAAACAAGTTTAGGGACATCTGGTACATCACTTAATAAGTTTAGGAACCGTAAAAATGTTTTTAAAGTTTATGGATCCAAGTGGCATCCCTTGACAAGTTCAGGGACCACTCATGCATTTAACTCTAAATAAAGGAGTTAGTTTGTATTATCTTTCATTTTGAGTAATCTTAAAGCAAATTTATCTTTCATAGTGGTAGTTGTGAGTAATCTTAAAGCAAATTTAGAGGTTACTTTATTTGCATTATCTTTTCTAATGGCAGAGGTGCTCAACTCAGATGAAAATTTAGGAGTTTCTTTTAAATTTATCTGTCATAATGGCGAAGGTTGGTAATTTAGAATCAAACTTTGTTATTCTATATATTTTTCGTAATGGTAGAGGTGATTAACCCTTTAGAAAGGAGAATAAATTTAATGGTTATTATTAGTGATAATGATTAGAGTCTACCAAATTTAAGACTAAATATTTGTAATTATTATGAGAATATTAGTTACCGTTTTTTCATAGCCTGTCTTTTAAGGACTACTCTATTGCCTTAAATTAGTTGGCTAAATAGATGTTTTTTTATTAGATATATATTTTTCTTAGCGTATATATCATAAGAATTAATGTGGATGTTTCATGAAAGACCTCTAATTAGTAATATAAAGTTTCCAGCTAAAAGATTACTTGTGTCGTTCCACGGTTTGCTCATTTCTTAACGGCAGCACATGGCCCGGCCTGGTCTCTCCAAGACTCCAAGCACCGCTCAAGCAGTCATGCGCCCCTGCCTGCGCGCCATCATCCTCTCGCACTCCTAGCTCAAAGCCCCCGCAGGCCCGGCCCCCCAAGTCTCAGCCACAAGCAAGCCCACTTGCCCACGCCGATCACAAAGAGGGGGACGAGTAGCTGTCTTGCTGATGATGGGCATGAGAAGCTAGAGCAAAGAGGCCACTCAAGAGTCCTCGTCGATCGTCGTCGTCTATATCCGCAAGCAGCAGCTGCCATTGGTGGCTTCTACTGTTGTACATGTTGTCATGAAGCAGAGAGAAGGAGATGAAATGCGCCATTTCGTCATCCCCGTCCGCCGCGGAAAGGTGAGGAAGGTGGCCAACATATATGGGCCACAGCTACGAGATGCCATCATTCTGCTACCCAACTCTCCATCTGTTTATGAGGATAGATTACTTAGGCTTATTATTGTTGCTCAAATAAAAAACTTAGGCTTATTATTATATATGTGTCCAGTTGAGAATAGATTAATTCATATTCTCAGAGAAGGGGGGGCCGGGAAAAAGAGGGCACGTAGGAGTACGTACCTTCTGTAGATTTGTGAAAATACTCGGAGTCCTTTCATAAAATCCTAACAAGAAAAGGCAGAGAAATAGGGAAGATGAACATGTTCTACATCTATTGGACGCATGCGCATCCAAGGACGATATACTAATTCATATTTCCATTTGATTTGATGCTCTTATATAGTTCCCGTAAGTATAGAATTTATTATATGGATGCACAAAGCGGATCGCCGCATAAATATCAGCTGGACTGCGGAATGGATCACCTACGGGC
The DNA here is from genome assembly GCA_022457205.1 of Saccharum spontaneum. NCBI lineage: Eukaryota > Viridiplantae > Streptophyta > Magnoliopsida > Poales > Poaceae > Saccharum > Saccharum spontaneum. The sequence continues at coordinate 15,283,754 of CM039594.1, read as the reverse complement.
CGGGCAGGAACCAGAAAACGACGGGCGTTCGTTGGTTGGGTTCGCCAAGAACCGCAGGCGCACCGGAAGTTGCCGCGCCAATATCTGCAAAAAGCAAGGCCGACGAAGAGGAATTATTGGCGCCACTAGTATAGCAGCAACCCAACAAGCAACCTGCACTATGTTATGCACCAAAATAAATCATGGTGCGTCGCTTGCATCAGCTAGTGTATGTCACTGTCAATGGCCACCATAAAATTATGCTGTCGACCACGCACCCTGGAATGGATGATGTCCCATATATATGAATATGATATGGTACGTGATCCATACGGTCATACAGAGGCCAGGGATCGTCGGAGGCAAACAGGATTCGTATTCGTAGATTTCTTATACAGACGGTGTACTATAAGACACCCAGATTATTTACCCAAAATGGCTGAGGTTTCGTAGAGACCTGTCTCAGCAAAGGATGCCACTGAAATCTAGAATCACATCAAAATCCAAATGGTAAGAAACTTCTGAAAGGTTAGGGTGTACAGGTCTCACAGGTGAACACACACGAGAGATACAACAAACGCATGTATACGTATCATCTAAGACGAATGGTTAAAGCTTGATAAATTAGATGAACATATTGTGCTACCTGCGCATGGATCTGCTGGATAATAGAAAAAGTATTTCATAGGAAGGAATCTATTTTTGACCATCAAGCTATTGCCGAAGTTTGATTTCCGCCATCAAACTCACAACTAGAAATCTTCGACCACCCAACTATCAGAGCCGTTCATATTTGACCATCTTACGGATTCCAAGGTACATATCTTGCTAGCATGGGCAATACATGGCAGTGGGCCCACCTGTCATTTCTCTTCTCTTCTCTTCTCTTTCTCTCCGTTTCCTCTCCTCTTTTCTCCTCTTCTCTTGCTCCTCTACACCGCACTGCACCGGCACATCACTAGTGCAGGACTGAGCATTAGTCCCGGTTGGAAAACCCCCTTTAGTCCCGGTTTTTTAACCGGGCTTGCGAATCCGGGACTAAAGACCCTCTTTAGCCCCGGTTCTAGGAACCGGGACTGAAAATGGACACCAATCGGGACTAAATGGCCCCAGACATTGCACCGGGCTGGCATGTTTAGTCCTGGTCGGTGCTTCCAACCGGTACTAAAGGGGTTCCTTTTTTCCAATTCATTCCTTTTTATTTTATGTTTTTTTTCAATTCAATCCTTTTTTGTTTCAATTAGATTTTCGTATACGAATTCTACGCTGCTAATATACGTCCACGTATAAGGTTCTGTTCGGGCATTATACATAAATAACACACTAAAATGTATGAAACTACATATATACAGATATTTCAAGAGGTTGTACATGCATGGAATATGTACATAATAAAGTCACAAAAACCTTGTACTCATGTCCTTGGGATTTCATTCAACCCTAATCTTTAATTGTTTCCTTCTCACCTGTTCCTCACCCTCTTTCGAGGTCTTGTACCTCATAAATACAGGCTAGCCGTCCCTCAACTTTTTGTACGGGCTATTTTGACTGAAATCTGGAGTCAGATTCTTCTTGACAAATTCATTATACAACTTTTTCTTCCAGGTCTGGAATTATATGTCCATCTTCCTAAGAGCCCAACTTTTAACTAGTTTTTTTTAAATCTTCACCTACTGGTAGATTGAAATGTGCAGTGACTGAATCCCAAAGAAGGTCCTTCTCTTGTTCAAAGACAAAATTGATCAGAGGATCATCCTTCTTCTTTTTCCATTCACGGACGCTGATCGGGACCCTATCCCTAACAAGAACCCTACAGTGTTTATGAACTTCTTTGCATTGTTTTTTGGCTGGAGCAGTTCGCCGGCATTAGGATCAACTTCTGTGATTATGTAGTGGCCCTCCAACGGTTTTGTCGGGCCCCGTACACTTTTACTACTTCTCTCGACGTCGTTGATCTAGAGGGCTACGTACATATAAAAACAAAGATTCAGTAATATTGGAACTATGTTTATATAAGAACAAAGATCCAGAGGGCCGTATGTATATATATATATATATATATATATATATATATATATATATATATATATATATATATATATATATATATATATGAATTATTGGAACTATGTTTAATTTCATATATATATATATATAAGATGCAAGATTATTAACAAATATACCTCGCTAGCCTTTTCTTGCACAAGAAGTTCTTGCTCATCTTCAAACTTCAGTAAGTATTGAGAGCCGTCATCGAACTCCGGGTCAGCCTCGTTCTAGTTGGGGCCATATTGAGTGCCGGAATTGATAATGTTCATCATGGCCTCATTTTGGTCGTAGTCGTCTTGCGGCTCGGCCATCTTAATTATCACAACTATATATAAATGAAAACCATACACTAGTCATGCATATGCAAATGTAGCGAGTCAGTGGTTAAACTTAAATAACTATATATAGACTTCAGGGTTATTATTTACGCCGAGCTCGGTCTGGTTAGGGTTTGCGCCTTGGTTAGGATTTGGAGCGGATTCATGTCACACTAATATGAAGAATCAAATTCAAATATATATAACTATAGAATTCAGGGTTAGGGTTTGGAGCGGAGCTCAGGATATTAGGATATATATCAACATTAATGTATATAAATATATGAAAATTCATGTCACACTAATAATGTCAATATATCAAAATTCAGATATATATACCAAAAAATTCATATCACTAATAAAAACAATCTTTTCAACTGTGACGAAGATTCAAATGTATTTCTACAACTATATATTGTAGTACACTACTACATTTTTTCTACAATTCATAGCACTCGACACTTTTTCTATATATGTATTAAAGTAAACTACTACATTTTTTCTATTTTGTCTACAAATAAAATGTATCTATTTTTCTATATTTTTTATATTCTGAAAAAAATAATATGCACACACACACACATCACACACACTCATACACACACATATGCACACACTGTTGCTCACATGTGCAAATGGAGTTCCTCCGGTGAGCACGGCGAGGGACGAGGACGGCGAGCACGAGCATGAGAGCACGGCGAGCACAAGCACGGCGGGGCGAGGCGCGTGTGATGCGCCAGCGACCAGCCGGAGACGAGGACGACGAGCACGTGCGCCTAGAGCTAGCCGGGGACGAGCAAGGGCGCTGGCGGGGTGACGAGGCGAGGGCGATGGCAGGGTGACGAGGCCGGTGCTGGATCGAAGATGATGCAGACGAGGACGACGCGCTCCGGTGGCGAGGACGAGCGAGGGACGAATGAGGGCGCCGGGGGATGACGAGGATGACGCGTGTGGAGCCGGGGACGAAGCGCGGGCGTGACGAGAGGCGGTGCTAGAGGTAGGCACGTGGAGGCGGCCATGACAAGGACGAGGATCGACGACGGCGGCAGCCGGCAGATCCAAATCAAATCTGGGCAAGGGCGAGGATGATGGCAAGAGAGGTGCGCACGAACGGGAGAGGCGCGAGCTGGGCTGCCAGTAGAGACAGCAAGAGAGGTGCGAGTGCGTGGACAATTTCGTCAACACCAACCAGATAACGGCACACGCCCCCGACCCAACGTTATGACTAAAGCTAAGTCACCCTTTCATATATGAACATTTAATAATGTTTTCGCCATGATGTATCTCCATGATTATTCTCCAAACGACTTTTTCCATGTATATCATCTTAAAGATGACCTACGCTTTCGCCTCAATGGCTTCCCAAACAGTCACGTTTACGCTTGTGTTTTTCAGAGACAGCCCTGTCTCTGGCTTCTCCCTATACGTGCACGAGCGCCAGCCCTCTGCGTTATGGGTGGTCGGCAGTGGCTCCTTGGTGACGCTTGTCTTCCTACACGTACACGAGCTCCAGCGCTCCATGTTACGGTTTACGGGCTAGCCGGGGCTGGGGGCTCAATCACAAACCAACTGGTCGAGGCGGTTTATATTAAATATAAATACATCTCCAAAACAACACTTAGTGTTTACAATATCTTTAAGATATTCTTCATCAACTCGCTGACTAGCCACATTCTCACTTGTGTTACCAGAAATTGCCCTATTCTTGATCTCGCACCTACATGTGCATGGGCTCCAGTGCTCTGCGTTATGGGCTGTCAACAGAGGCTCTTCGGCGATGCTCTTTCTCTTACGCGTACACGGGTGCCGGTCACTCCACGCTATGGGGCTTGGGCTAGTCGAGATTGGTGATACAATATAAAACCAACCGGAAGGAAATTAACTCATATTTAAAATATGAACACTTCAAACAAACATAATGTTTACCTACTCTGCTCTGTTGCCTTCATCGCTGAGTTTATATATTTTATTTTTACATCATGTACTACCCATTCTACATATTTGTATTGCAGAAGCTTGGTTTGGTCAACGAGCTTATTTTTTACGCTCAGGGACTAGAGCACCCGGGAAGGACAAAAGGATCATCGTCCGGGTGGTCGCACCACCTGGCATTCGGGCTTCTCCGCCGATCAATTGGTCGACTTCGTCGCCGACCAGTTGGTCGGACTGTTTGGCGCTCGCTTCTACTCGGCGCTCACTTCGTCGCTGACCAGTTGGTCGGGTTGTTCGTCGCTTGGGCTTCATCGTTAGCTACGTTGGGGGCTCGCCAGCTAAGCTGGAGACTCCTCAACGTTCGGATTGTTCGTCGCTTCATCATCAGCTACGCTGGGGACTCCTCGGCGTTCGGAATGTTCATCGCTTCATCGTCAGCTACACTGGGGGCTCACCAGCTAAGCTGGAGACTCCTCAGCGTTCGGATTATTCATCACTTCTTCGTCAACTACGCTGGGGCTCACCAGCTAAGCTGGGGACTCCTCAACGTTCGGATTGGTCATCGCTTCATCGTCAGCTATGCTGGGGGCTCACCAGCTAAGCTGGGGACTCCTCGGCATTCGAATTGTTCATCGCTTCATCTACAGCTACGCTGGGGCTCGCCAGCTAAGCTGGGGACTCCTCAGCGTTCGGATTCTTCGTGCAAGCGTCTCTAGCTAAGCTGAGAACTCCTCGGCATTCAGATACTTCATGCAAACATCGCCAGCTAAACTGGGGATTTCTTTGGTGGTCGAATTTTGCTACGCTGATCTTGGGCAACATGTCTGGGGTCTTAATAAGTACATGACAGATGACGTTGGCAAGCTTTCATTAAAATTCTTTGATCCTGCTATAAGATTTATTTTTTTATCTTCTAGCAGGCTCGGGAACTACGGTGTGTACACTGTACCTTGCGGTGCATGTACTAATTTTTCTTATTAATGGTTTTTAGCTAAGCTGAGGACTCGTTGTGGTTGGCTAGCATCTGGAGTCTTCTCTTTTTTAACTCTAGCACTACGTGAATTCTTCACCTACCGCCAGCCTCAGAGACTAAGTGGCTACACTTCACCTGGCGGTGAATGTAGTGCTTTTTTCCTCATCTACTCTCCTTATTGACTAAGTCATAAATGATAATCATCTGACCTCACAAACAGAGTCTAAGTGGCTACACTTCTCCTAAGGGGAAGAATTTTCAAATTTTATCTTGAGCCCCTTACATCCTTCTGGCAAACCTTGGTTTTGAGTAAGTCCGAGGTCGGCCGACCAGTTAAACTATGTTTGATTTAACTGCTCGGCTTCCAGTTAAATTGTCGGACGCCTGCTCCCATTGATCGGCTATAAGTTGAACTACTCGGACAAGCTCAAGACGGCATTGCTCAGCGGATACAAGGTGCTCGGGGACTAGCTGTGGGGGGTTATAACCCCAGGTACCCACGGCAAAGGACATGGGTTGTACCATTAGAGACGGTCCAACCCACAACATCAAGATTTGCGACGCACGGCAATACTTGGCGTACACTACAAGGCACCTAGAAGATCTAACCGGATACTAGATATTGTAATCTAAATAGAATACTTGCTATGTAACCGACTAAGATACTTTTCTTGTAACCCTACCCCTCCAGAGTATATAAAGAGGGGCAGGTTTCTCCTAGTCGACAGATCTCCAGATATCTCATCATAATATACAATGCACGAAAGACACAGGACATAGGGTATTATGACAAGTTGACGGCCTGAACTTGCCTAAATCGTTGTCCCTGCGCCTGTGTCACCATCTAGTTCGTATCTCGCGCACCTCCACCGATTCATCTACTGTGGGCATACCCTTCGGTAGACTGTCGACCATATTCCGCTGACATGTGGGGAGAAGCGTGGCTAGAAAAAAGCTAAAATGGATTATTGGACTTTTAGTTTCAGCTTCTTTTAGTCACAAACAACTTATATGTTATATCAAACAGATCGATTCATAGTTCCGAGGATAGCCTATAGGCATAGCCGTGAGCGCGTGAGAGCAAGTATAATAAGAGGTTGTTAGTAAGCTATATAATAATGTGGAGAGAGAAGGGAGGCGGGCTATAAGTTTACTACAAGCTGAAGTATAAGAACCAAGAAACTTTGTGAGATAAAGAAATGGGCTATAAGAGCATCTCCAACACTACTGCCTAAATTAGACTACCTAAATGTATGTTTAGGTAGCCATATATTTTTATACTATCTATATTTTGCTTTCAACTCTAACAGTACTACCTAAAACATTGCACCTAAATTCATTTTAATAGTCTATGACATGCGCGACCCATGTGTCATCCTCTTCCTTGTGGTCATCGACGAACTCGGCCATGGATCACGCCGCCGGGAGGGGAGTTGCCGGTCGAGGAGGGGAGTTGCCAGCCGAGGAGGGAGGTTCCAGGAGATCCGGCCAGGAAGGGGAGTTGCCGGTTGGGGAGGGAGGTCCGACCGCCGTTGTGGAGGCTAGATCCACGTGGCCGCCGTCGTCGAGGCTGATGGAGCAGCGCCGAGCAGGGGAGCAGCGCCGGCGAGGTCCGCCTGTGGCCGCCGGTGAAGGGCGGGAGGCGGCATGGCACCCCTCAGCCTCCGGGCGATAGCGGCGCAGCACCCCAGCGGCACGGCGGTGATGGCGCGCAGCGGCGAAGGCGAGGCGCGGGCGTGGGCAGCGGCAGGCCGGTGAGTAGTGGGGGCCGGGGAGCAGCGCTGGCGAGTAGCGTGGGCGAGGCGCGGGCGTGCGATGGTGCGAGTGCGGAGAGAGAGGCACGTGGGAGAGAGAAAAAATAGGTAAACAAGTTTGTTGGCCCAACAAATATAAGTAGTAGGGAGGAGAATTTGTTGGGCCAACAAAAATAGGTAGTCAAGTAAGTAGCCTATTGGAGTGGTGTTTTTGACCCTCACTACCCAAATATAGGATAGGTAGTGGGTTTAGATAGCATGTTGGAGATGCTCTATGTGAACCAGCTACTTATGAGTTGGCGGAGGCTGTATTATTAGCTTTGCTCGTACGTGTACAGAATTAAGAGAACTCGCTACGACTCCCGAGTCAAAAACTAATTCTGAAGAGCCGAAAGGAAGGCACTAAGCTATAGTTTTTTTGGGGTTGCTTAGGCCTAATATTCCTTGACGATCGTCGTCGTTACTGGTGAAGAATCGCATGCATCATGTTAATCCGTGCTTTTTTAACCGTGAGTTCTTATCCGACCCGTTTTGTCGTCGCAGGACTCTTTTGGGGCTTGTTGGCCAGCCTTACGGCACCGCCAACACAGCTTGTTTATAGCTAGTGCGTGCCTTCATGTCTGGCATTGACGTGTGTGTTGGGGGCTGACGCGGAGACCATTGCACAATGCTTGCTTCTAGTTAGTCTCGAGTCTAGAGGCTTGTGTGGAAAGAATTGTTTCGAGCGACTTGACTTGCGTTAAAAATATTGCAGCACTTGGCGTTGTGCATCTCGCCATCGATGGAGATAGACGTGTGAACTGCATTGGCTGCAAGTTGAAATTTTTCGGAGAATCCGTTACGTGCTATAGATGTCGTACTACAAGATGCGTAACGTACGTTACATCCTCTCATTTGCGGACTGATGAAAAGAGGATATATATGTTAATTCCAGTATTCCACTACTTTGGGCATCTATGAAAGCCTATGCATCTTCAGTCTCTTCACCCAACATTTTTGTATGTGGTTCCATCATTCAGCAGGCCTGCTCTTCCGAATCTCCGCCGCTGTGGTTGAAACGCGCCAAACACGTGAGCACGCCACATGCAACCCGTAGTGGTGCTCTTCGCTGCGCTTACTATGGAAATTGGTCTGGCTGGTTTATAAAACTGGTTAGATCGGTTTTGTCATTCTACTTAACAATTGTTGAATACACCACGAGATGGAAGCTTGCCACACTTCCGGCGAGGGGTGACTAGGTTTACAAGCAAACCATTAGAGCAAAGGATTTCTATCGCACTTGCATGACGACAAACTGCTAGTTTTAAGTCAAACTAGTAAACGAACTGTCGAAAGTATCGCTCGAGAGATGCCTCATCAAGGTGTGGACGACGTCGGCGGATTGCTCGAGATCAGAGGATAGATAGCACCGTGGGGTTGGAATAGGAGATTAAGGGTAAAACGATAATAGATTGATTTTTTGTGCGATTGAATTCCCTCGGCCATATGACCCTTTATATTATAGAGTGGCACTCTTATTATTAGCAGATATGCATCCGGGCATCTAAGTCGAATAAATTCATGCACTTGGCCAACTAAGCTCCAGTAAACATATGTACTCAGTTGACCAAACCGAGTAAAATCATGCACTCGACCAGCAAGTTGAGTGAACATTTGCCAGGCCGTCTAATCTAGCTAAGGGAATCTATACTCTCTATGGATCCATCAACCGGCTAATGTAGCTAAGGGAATCTAAACTCTCTATGGATCGATCAAGCTAAGTAAAAATATGAACTCGGTTAGAAAGCCAAGTGACAATATGAATTAGTCTAATTTGGGTGCAAACTAGGGGTATAAATGATTCAGATACAAACAGTTATCTACATACATGGATACAAATAGCTACATTATTTCTTGGATACAGATAGTGTTAGCTATGCCAAATAAAATATGAATCAACATCGACATCTTATAAAGTATCTGGCTAGATACAATTTATACATCTTAGGCTATCCGCACTCATTGACCTCTATATTCATCCTCTATATGTTCTAGTCATCAAGATTCTTTCCTCTATACCTAAATCTCCCGCACTCATCCATCATCTATATCATCCTCTACCCACTGTGGGACCCACTTATCACTTTATCTAAATATATCCATGTGAGATCTAGTTTTGAAGTATTTATTGAAAATGAATTTATTAGTGTAATCGGAATTTAATTTGGTGTTTTACTTTGTAAGTAATATCATTTTTTAGTTAGTTAAATTAGTGAGGTCTGTCGCATGCGCTCTCTCTCCTCCCATGCACGGGCTTTTCTCCTCTGCGGCAGTGCGGCATGCGCTCTCTCTCTCCTCGGGTCGCGCATAGCACAGCACGCTGTACCTCAGGCAGACTTCGCGAGTGGGAGGCCGTCCGCAACCTTTACAGGTGCTTTACAGTAGACCACTACGGGAGTTTTCGCACGGTATACGATTTACCGGAGCCTTTACAGGCTCCCAGTGCAGTCAGTCTTATATCCCTATCATTTACATCTTTAGCGTGAACAAGCGAGAATCGGACTCTGTTAATAAGAGAAATGCAACATCACACTCACACCACTGTTGGGAATCGCGCACCAAACCACCAACTCTAGCTACTAGCTTAGTAGAGGCTTTACCTGCGAATATTATGAATATGAAATAAATAAATTAGATCCCCACTCCTTGAAATGAAAAAGGAGAAGCACCAAGCATAATCCAGCCCTACCAAAATACCATACCAAACCCATGAGCCCAGTTGATCCGCCATCAGACATCAGGTTAACCACCACGGGAACCCGGGGGCACACAGTTTGGCAGCAGCGGGCCCCACCTCCATGCATTTCCACTCTCCCGCCTATAAAAGCCCACCTCCTTGCACCTCATCTCCCCCACACACAGGTAGCTTCCCATACCATACCAACCTTTGTAGTTTCATCATCAATCAGCACAAAAGCAAGCACACAGACACAGACGCGATCGAGAGGACATGAGGCTGGCAAGAATCGCGATATCCACCATGGAGGACGGCGGCGGCGTGTCGTCGTCGTCGGTGCAGCCAGCGGCGGCTGCCGCCATGGCGTACGGGCGCGTGGAGCCGCCGCCGTTCTGGTCGACGCCGACGCCGTACCTCTTCATCGGCTTCGCGGTGGTGATGGCGCTCATCGCCGTGGCGCTGGCCGTGCTCCTCTGCTCCAGACGCAAGGAGGAGGAGGAAGCAGGCCGCCGCGGCGCGGAGCCGGGCGTCATGTCCGTCGTGCGCGTGCTGGCGCCGCTGGACAGGGAGGACGCCATGCCCAAGGTGCTCGTCGTCATGGCTGGGCACAGCGCGCCGTCGTTCCTCGCCAGCGCCGCGCCGCTTGCCAGCTTCACTACTGACGCCGCCGACGGGGCCGCCAAACCGCCGCAGCACGGCAGCGGCGGCAAGGACGGCAAGGACGCCGCCGCCGCCGTGTAGGCTTCCCTGCCTCTCGGCGCCCCCTAACCGGCCGGCCGTATGCAAGAGATCGATCGAACGAGCGCGCCCGCCCAAAAAACTAAGCTGGATCATCAGAGAAGCGATTTTGTTCCGACTTCTTTTTGGCTTTCTTATTAGCATAGTTCTTCTGTGACATGCAATGCTGTCCATGCATAGCTTCTGCACGTAAAATGAGAAGATGTGTTGTGCAGAGCTTGAGGCCAGAAAATTTGCAAGCTAATTAATCACCTGGTGGTTGCATCATTTCCTGTTTTTGACCTCATCGTCATATATAAAAAAGGAGGTTTTTTCGAGGTTGCGAAACGGCACGAATATATATGATGTCACACTGGTCTGTTTGGATAAGTGGCCTTGGCCGGGTTTTATCCAAAAACCTTACAATTTTTACTTAAAAACGAGAACGGAAGAACCTACAATTATGAAAGAAAAAAGAACGTTGATTCCCTCTATATATTCTACATGTAATCTTAACAGTTCTTGTAATTGAGTGTGGATTATTGTCTTCATCGATCAGATTTTTTTTTGAAGGTCATCGATCAGATAATTACCTGACAATTATTCAGTAATATGCATGATAACAAATAAGTAGATCACATTCACACCATATATACCAGTCACTTTCAGCTTTAATCCCGGGCCCTTTGCTTTTCAAATCAATAAATAAAGAGAGAAGCAGCTGGAAGGAAAATTAAAAGTAAAATTAGTTTCTTCTCTGCATCTATCTGCCTCTGCCTAACGAGTACCGAGTCAGGGAGCACTACGAGCAGCATCCGTCCTTATCCGGAACTCCGAATCCGAAAAGAGAAAACAAACCCAGCCATGATGATGATGGTGGCCATCATCATGCACTAGCTTGGCAACACAGCTACACTGACTAGTGATGAGTTGAAACTGCTGCCAAAGGCTTGCTTAATTAGCTAGGCGCACCATGTTTTGTTATACAATCGAGCATAGAAATATATATTTCGTTTTTTTCACTTTTTTTTTGTTGTCGATAGTTGCCCATAATGTAGAGTGTGTATTGTCAGGGAACGGACCCTACCAAAAGGTCACGGTATCTGCAGAGAAACAATGAACCCTTCCAATATGGAAGGTGCGTATCTCGATTGAAAGACCAGAGCGATCTAGCTATATTAACTGGAGACCATGAACCAAGGATTCTCGGTTTCTCGTGGTCAAGAAACTGAATCCCTGCCAAAGGAGGCCTAATAAGAAATTAAGAATCGCAAAAGCTTACACACGGCCATCCATCCGGTCCGAATGTGGGGCTGCACAGCGGACAGGCCCAATAGCATCTATGAGTCTCTTCCATCTCTGAAAAAAATTTCTCCACTCACACTTGCATGATCGCATCGGTGTCGCAGCATCACCGCGCATACACCCATCCCACTCCGTCCCTGCTGCGCCCCCTTCCCCACCACGCACCCGTCCCCGCCGCGCCGTGCCCTTCCCCCACCACGCCGCACCCCATAGCTAGCCGTGTCGCGCCCCATCTCCTGCGAGCGGATGGCGCTAGATGACTGTGGCCGAGCAGCAGCGGCGCTGGAGAAGCCGCACCAATGGGGGCGAGCATGGGTAGCGAGCAGGCGCGGGAGAATCACCGGAGGAGCAATGAGCCGACGTCCTGCAGCGAAGGTGTACGCTAGGTTGACGTCCCCTGACCCGAGCTTGCTGGCTACCACAGTTCGCCACCAGGTAGGACGTGACCGCCTGTGACGTTGTGTTTCAAATGTTTCAGACGTTCCAGACTTATGTTTCAAATGTTTGATCTGGATGTTTGCAAAAGTATATCTGAGATGTTACATATGTTGCGATGACAATATACGCATGTTGCAAGCATATGTTTTCAAGTGTTTCAGGTATTTCAGATGTATGTTTGAAGTGTTTCATCTGGATGTTGCAAAAATATATCTGAGATGTTGCATATATATGCATGTTGCGAGCCTATGTTTCAAATGTTTCAGGTGTTTCATACGTATGTTGTTAATGTTTCATCTGGATGTTTCAAAAGTTGATCTTGGTGTTGCACATATTGCATATGGCTATATACGCATGTTTCAAGTGTTTCATCTGTCTTCAGACGTATGTTGCAATTGCACATGTTGCAATAACGCCGGTGGCTGGCAAACAGCAGCCTGCCACAAGGCTTTGCCTCCTACCTCACGCCTTCCTCACGCGGCGTGCCTCATCTTCTCCTCTCCTCTCCGTTCGCTCTCTTCTCTTCCCTCTGTCTTGTCATGGCAGTAAGAGCTCGGCAGATGAGCGCATAGAGTCGCGGATGTCGGGTAGGCGTAGCAGCAGGCGCGGGGCGGGCAGGCAGGCGCAGCAGCCTGCGCAGGAGGCGGGGCAGGCGCTAGCGTCCGGGCAGGGGCTAGCATCCAAACGTCCAGGCGCTAGCCATTCCAATTAAGAATTGCTCTAGGGTCAAATTGATCACTCTGAATTTGAAGTAAAATGTCTCTATTTGAAGTAGTAGTACCCCAAAGGCTACTGAATTCCTTGCATGGCGAAATAAACCCAATGGATCGGACTGAATAATTATATTCTCTAGTGCTCAGAATATATCAAGCTCATCAGTGGTAGCTGATTTAGCTTACTATATAAGTAGAGCCAGCTGAATAATGTTCAGTTTGATTATATTGGTGCTGCTGAAATCAGACGCCACTACGTAGTCGGTACTCCAAGATATATGTGGCCACGCACCTGTTGCATGCAAACGGAATCATTCGCGACCGCCCGCGCTTTCCTTCCTCTATTCGTTGACCACAAGAGAGCATGCTGCATTGCAGCGCTTGAAAACCGGCTGCGAGCGGATACATTATTGATGCCTGCAGTGCACTGCACCACAGCCGCCGTTCGATCGGGGGACGCGGCAAGCGGAGGCCGGCCGGCCGAAGGCGTCGTCAAAACATGGGAGAGACCCGGGCGCGCACGCGCGGCCCCGACGCTGCGTGCCGCGGACCGCTGACGACAATCTGTGGGCAGATCATGTCAAAACCAGAGACCCCGCCGCCGCCCGCCGCCCGCCGCGCGCCGCGTATACCGAACTATACGTGGCGGCGAGGACCACGGCCGGCGGACCACCAGCGCACGCGCGCGCGCCTTTCTTCCGGAGCCGATCGCCGGTCCGGTGATCGGGTATTGACCAGCCTCCAGTCGCAACGTTCCACAAATTAAAGCCCATCCGCCATCCGGCCATCCCTTACACATCCTGCTGCCTGTAGCTGCTTAGGACTATTAATTTGGTGCTCGGCCTTGGCCTTGCCACAACAAGAGCAGCACTGGGCCAACTCAACTCACCCACAAAGTTCCAAAGCCCAAGTAGAGCGAGCGAGAAAGAGATCAGGCAAGGGCGTCAGGCAGCAATGTCGTCATGTCATCAAGAGTGAGCTGGAGGTTAATAATGAGGCTTTGAGTGAGAAATATCTCGTATGCCTTCAGATGTTGGGACTGCTTCTAACGGTGCCTTTAAATATTTGAAGGACCGGGTTTAGAGCAGAGTTGAGGGGTGGATGGAGCAGTGCTTGTCTGTGGGCGGCAAGGAGATCTTGATTAAAGCAGTGGCACAAGCGGTTCCCACCTATTCTATGTCTTGTTTCAGACTGCCAAGAGGGCTCTGCGAGCATTTGACTAGCTTGATGCGGAATTTTTGGTGGGGCTGTAGAGATGGCAAGAGGAAACCATGTTGGGTAGTCTGGGACCGACTGATTAAGCCTAAATCTATCGGTGGCCTAGGCTTTCGAGACATGGAGCTGTTCAATCTAGCTTTGCTGGCTAAGCAAGCTTGGAGAATATTACAGGAACCGACGTCCTTGAGTGCCAGAATTCTTAAAGCTGTCTACTACCCAGGGGGTCGGGATTTTCTGGAGGCTGATTTTGGTTCCTCCCCGTCACCAATTTGGCGTTCAATCGTCGATGGGCGAGGTGCTGAAGGAGGGATTGGTAAGAAGAATGGCACGGGAGAAACGATAGCAATTTGGACGACGAACTGGCTACCTTTGGAGAATTTTACGTCGCCCCATCAGGTTGGATAAACCAAACTCTCCTCTGATGGTTAGTGAACTAATTAATCAGACTGAAGTGGCGTGGACATATGACATGCTGGAGGAGTTCTTCACCCCTCTTGATGCGATGACGATTGTCACATACCTCTCTGTACAAGAAGGCAAGAGGACTTCTGGGCGTGGCACTTTGACAAACGAGACAGCTTCTCGGTACGCTCGGTGTATCATATGCTGGTCCGTTGACGGGAACAGCACGACGCAGCCGTGCGGAATATTGCAGGCCGATCGGATCACCGGACTGATTCGAAGGAATGGATGTCGCAGTGGAAGGTGAGAGTCTCCTCAAAGATACGTATTTTTCTCTGGCGATTAGTGAAGCACTCGCTACCGACCGGAGATGTGCTTCACCACAGGAAGATGGCACAAGGCAGCGCCTGCTTTTTCTGTGGGATGGAGGACTCGTGGAGACACTCTCTGCTAGAATGTAACATGGCGAGATGCATTTGGGCACTAGAGAAGGAAGGGACAATGGAGCTCTTGAGTGGAATTCTAGAGAATGGCGTTAAGTCTTGGCTAGCGATCACGGTGGAAATCCTAACACAGGAAGATATCGCTAGAGTGGCGATCACATTGTGGGCTCCTTAGTTTGCATGATGGAAGGCGATCCATGAGGATGTTTACCAAAGCCCTCTATCGATGCATAATTTTGTCAATAGGCTTGTGTTGGAGCTAGGGGAGAGGAAGCAAGTGCGGCGGCCCCAGGCTCCGGTGTACCAGAGTAGGCCGACATGGATTGCACCCCCCTCAGGTGTTGTTAAAATCAATGTCGACGCGGCTTTATCCAAGAACATATCTACGGCTTCGGAGGCAGCAATAGCAAAAGACGAGGATGGTCGATTTATGGGAGCCTCGGTGCTGATCCTTTGAGAAATTGTCGGCTCAGAGGTGATGGAATCCATTGCATGTAGAGAAGGGATGGCTCTCGCTTCAAACCTACGAGCTGACAATTTCAGGTTAGCCAGTGACTGTCTGAATGTCATGAAGAGTATCTAACAAGGTGATCTCGAATTCTATGGCCATGTTATCCAAGAGATTAATGCGAGGAAGGCTGATTTTAGAAGTGTCGAGTCTAAATATGAGCATAGGGACTCAAATACCGATGCTCATAGGATAGCTCATAGCTCGATCCATGCCAAGTTAGAGCAGCACGTTTGGTTCTTGAATCCACCTCATGGTGTTTGTAATATGTACGGTCCTCTTGACTGAATAAAGAGGGTGATGTTTAAAAAAAAGATCAGGTACTTCTTTTGAGGGAAATGTCACGTACTTTTGACCGGACTGCCCTAAAAAAAGTATTTTTCACCGGACAAAGTGCTATTGCCTTACCAAGATTGACCGGACAAAGTGCTATTGCCTTACCAATATTGCAAACCGGTCGTAAGGAAGATAACCATATATTTTAACAAGTTCATCATGCATTGTGCCACCACCTGGGACGCGGGAACTTTACCTAATTCCTACAATGGTTCAACATGTTTTGTGGGGTTCCTCCATTGCTACAAGCAAGTCTGATCTTAGGCCGAATCTACAAATTCTAAACTTAGGACTTGTTTGGAAATGATCAGACAAAATTTTATACGTATAGGACTTATTTGGAAATGATCGAAACAAATTGGGAAATAGTAGCGCCCGAATGTCCAGACATGAACAATTGATCCGGACACTTTTGCTCTGCCCGTCCCACCCCGGCGCTCCTTCTCTTTCGGATCCAGAGGCTTCCACTGTGCTCTTTCCCTTTCGAATCCAGAGGCTTTCGCTCTACACATCCCACCCTAGCGCTCATCCCCTTCGCTCCCTCATTTCTCCTGTGAACCACAATAATGGTGGTTGCGCTTCCTATAGCGCTTGTAGACACTGCACCTTGTTTTACGTGAGAGAGATGAAGAGCGACAAATGGATGAGATGTTAATCATTGCTTGCAACATTCAAGACAAAGGTTTGCAACATACTGAAATATCATGTAACATCAAAAAAACATGTTGCAACATCTTAAATCGATAGACATCAAAAAGAAATGTTGCAACATCTTAAATTGATTGTTGCAACATCCAAAAACATGTTGCAACATCTCAAATCGACTGTTGCAACATCTAAAAAACACATGTTGCATCATCTTAAATCAACAGTTGCAACATCCAAAAAAAAACTTGTTCGACATCTTAAATCGGCTATTGCAACATCCAGAAAAATGTGTTGCACATCTCAAGTCGACTATTGCAACACCACAAAATCCAATTTTATGTTGAGTGCCATGAAACATGTAACATTCAAGATTGATTGTTGTAACATACTCCCTCCATTCCAAATTACAAGACATTCCAAGAATCTTAGAGAGTCAAAGCATCTTAAGTTTGACCAAAATTATACAGAAAATTACAAAAATTTATAACATCAGATAGTTATACTATGAAAATATAATTAATGAAGAATCTAATGATACTTAATTGGTGTCATAAATATTATTATCTTATCATATAAATTTAGTCAAACTTGAGATCCTTTGACTCTCCAAGATTCTTGGAATGCCTTATAATTTGGGATGAAGGGAGTATCACATACTACAACATAACCCACCATAAAGCATTTTTGTTCTATTGTTGGTATACATAAGCACATTCTAAATGCACACATAGAGAGGGAAGGTGGAAGCTCTAGAAATTTCTAATGAACATGTACAAGTTAGATTTCCACATGGGTTACACAAAGGGCAAATTAAAAACACGTTTGGTGACAAGTTTTACCAAATAAAAAGAAATAGTGACAAAGTATTTATAAATGGAGGGTAGTAATCTAGTAATTTGCCCTACAAAAGTTCAAGTGAAGAATATGTTGTTCGTTTTTACATTGATGAATTGGGGGCGAGGGGGACTTGTGGTCCGAGCTTCCCGGTGCTCCTCGAGCCCTACTTCCTCTCCCCTCCTTTCCTTGACATCTACCTATTCTGTTTCCCAACTCAAACACACTAACTCTATTTATGGTCGGTTTTCACCTCCGTTGCTACTTCTTTCTGTGCCCCTTATTTTTTGACACAAAGTGATCCTTCAAGGTTCTTTCCTCAATTGCATTCTTCCTTCATCTAGTTCATCCCGATTTTCATATGGTATGTATCTTATCTGATCATTTCATCGAACTTTTGCACTTAAGATCAAATCTTGCATGCAATATTTTCTCTCTTTTTTTCCTTTTCATTTTTGCATGTATCATGATCTTGTCTTGGCTCATGATAACACACAGTGAATCATGCTACAACCCTAAGTAAATAAAACACATTAAAAACTCATTTTCCACTGCGGCCATTACAATATCAGGATACTTAGCAACATTTTATATATAAAATCATACATCCATATTTTTTTCGCAGTGAATACACAAATGTAGAATTTTGGTAGAATATTCAAAGGTGGCAGATCTAACAAGTTTATAAACAACAACGTAATGCATGGCATCATGCTATCATGTGTGGGTTGTCGAAGTCTGCATCCACCATTGCGCTTGCGCTACGCCGTTGACCCGGGCAACACGTCCTGCTTGCCACGCAGGCGATGACGATGGATCGGACGGCGCAGACAGCGTCGAGATCCGTGGAGCCAGCGGGTAACTAACCACCCCCGCCACCGCGTCGCGCCACGCCCACGCCCACGCGCTCGGCCTCGCCTTCCGTTTCAGCCAGGCGACGCCAGCAGCTCGCCCCGCGCCTCCGCACGGGATCGCGCGCCGGAGCGGATCGGCGGCGCAGGAGAAGGTAGAGCGCTCCAAGTCCGAGGACGTACGGTACGGGATGGTGGAGGCGCCGGCGCCGGCGGATCTGAGCGCGGCGGCGCAGGTGCCCGCGCTGCCGCTGCAGGTGGATCTCCTGCAGCTGCCGCCGGAGGTGCCCGCGCCGGGGGCGCCCGCGTTGCGCGGCGTCCTCGACCGCCTCTTCGCGCACTGGCTCTCGCTCCCGGACACCGCCGCGCTGCTCACCAGCCTCGTGCACAAGGCCAAGGCCAGCGGCGGCGGCGCCGCGGCGGCGATGCTGCCCTCCATGATGCTGCAGGGGGGAGCCGCCGTGCCGCCGCTCTCCCCGAGGTCCCCGCGCCTCTCGCGGAGGCCCAGCAGCCTCGGCGCCGGCCCGCCCAACCGCTCCGCGTCGCCGCTCCGCCCGCCAGCTGCGCGCCCCGCCAAGGAGGTCATACCGCAGGTACTGCTCCGCATCACATCCGTCCATCGGATCAAACTTTGGTTCTCATTTTTGTCCAATCTGCACGGAATCGTATTTGATGATCGCTTTGGGTGTGTTAGCAATCGAAATTCTTTTGTTATGTTTGCCAGTTTTATTTTCAAGATGGACGGCCACCGCCGTACGAGGTGAAGAAGCAATGCATATCGACAGTTGATCAGCTCTTCGCCGGCCACTCAAATGGTCTTCGGGCTCCAGGTGCGCCAAATTCAATCTGCATTTTTGTTCGATTTAATTCGCGAAATCATCTGTTGACTAGTGGTGATGCTAATGATAAGACAGTTTCATGCATGCCTTCTCAAATCAATTGAGACTGGCAATTGTCTTGATCACAGTAGTTTGTAGTGAGGCATTCATCTAATAACTTTCTTTCGGTGCCTCTTTTTGTTGCACAATAGAATTTCGGATGGTTACCAGGGAACTCTGCAAACTACCGACATTCTTTACCACTGTTCTCTTCGATAAGATAGACAAGGAGAGCACGGGATTCGTGGCAAGGTAGTTGTTGGCAAAATTTGATTGTCCGCATTATACAAAATTAGTGAATGATAGACATGGTACTACTTCAACTGTTTCAGGGATGCCTTCATTGATTTCTGGGTGAATAGCAATTTGATGAGTATGGATAGTGCAACCCAAGTGTTCACAATTCTGAAGCAACAGAATCGCAATTACCTCACAAAGGTATCCATCTCTTGTTTCCCTAAACATCATACAGTGAAAGACTCTGGCAATGGATTATTTCATCAATGCATGTTTGTGGTTGATGACTGTTGCTCTTCTCTAATCAATGCTTCATAATGATTGATTGGATTCACTTAGGAGGATTTTAAACCGATTCTGAAAGACCTTTTGGACAACCATCCTGGTCTGGAGTTCTTGAAGAGTACACCTGAATTTCAAGAAAGATATGGTAAATTATCTTTGCCATGCTACGATATTTGTGGATTATATCAAATCCCGTCTTCTATCTTCTTTGGCTTATATACAACATTATTTGTCAGCTGAGACTGTCGTATATAGAATATTCTATTCCTTGAATCGAATTGGGAGTGGACATCTGACACTTAGGGAGCTGAAGCGTGGAAATCTACTCAGTGCGCTCAGGCATGCTGATGATGAAGAGGATATCAATAAAGTTTTAAGGTGACACCTTCAAATCAAGTTCTAACAATTCTCCTTCTTTGTATTTACAGAATTTTCTCCAGTGCAGTTTTTCTTTAGGGGAACCCTAAGCTTCCATTATGCAAGACATTGAACTTCTTGTTTGTTTTCCCCTGTAGGTACTTCTCATATGAGCATTTCTATGTGATATATTGCAAGTTCTGGGAACTGGACACAGACCACGACTTCTTTATTGACAAAGAAAATCTTATTAAGTACGGAAATCATGCACTGACATATAGGATTGTAGATAGAATTTTTTCAGAGGTTAGTTTTTCTTTTTGTCCTACCAACTCCATTTTCTTCGAGTTATCTTCAGGTTCATTTTATTGAGTGTATGTTGATAGTTTTTAATGGATATATGGTAGGTTCCTAGGAAATTTACCAGTAAGGTTGAAGGAAAAATGGGCTATGAAGATTTCGTCCATTTTATATTGTCTGAAGAGGACAAATCATCAGCACCAAGCCAAGAATATTGGTATGTTGCTGATGTTTGGTTTAATACCTTTTTTTAATATTGATCGATGCTCCATCTTCAGTGTACTATTGTGTTTACCCTTTATTGCACTTCCTATCATGAGCGCTTATGCATCACTTACAATGTTACGATTTCAATGTATATTTGTATCATGCAACCATTGGAACAATCTCTGTATAACATTTCTAAAACATCCTTTCTAAGGGATAGAGAAAAACATAGGGTGGATGGTGCTTTATTTATTAGAACTATCTATCTTTGTTCAAGGGGTATTTGCGAAAGAAAAATGTTAAGTGATGAGCTCATTATAAGACATCAAACTAGCTCATTATAAGACATCAAACTAGTCAGGACAAAGAAAAATGGCAGTGGCATGAAAAGTCTCTACTTTGAACAGAGCAAATTCAATAAAAATAAATTTCACAGCTATACTGGCTGTTGGTCTCATTGTCATCCCATCCGGGTAGAATTCTTCATTAATGGTCCTTCAAGCAAAGGTTTCCTTTTTCTACAAATTGAATTAAGAAATGAATGTGTGGTTTTGGAGACATTCATCGAATTTTGGTAGAGCCGTAGTCAACTTGACCCTCTAAAGTACGAAAATTCATTCGTGACTAGGAGATCAATTCTAAAAGAATATTTATCTATATCTGTTAGGGTAGCCTTTGATCCTCAACCTAAAACACATCAGTCTAACATGTCATGTGAATTTGATTTGCTTGCCATTTTGGAAAGGTGGTTCTAGGATTCAGTGCAAGCTTCAACTAAATCCTAAAAATTCCTTATCTTCCAACCAGGCCTATAACATCCAAAAGTTCTCATATTTTTTCTTGGTGACATCATCTCTTCAGGTTCAAATGTATAGATTTGGATGGCAATGGCATACTTACACACATTGAACTTCAGTTCTTCTTTGAGGAGCAACTTCATCGCATGGAGTGCATGGCCCAGGAACCTGTTCTATTTGAGGACATCTTGTGTCAGCTCATTGATATGATTGGACCTGAGGTTGCCTTTATTACTTTAATTTGCACGTTGCCAACTAATAAACATTTTATGCTGAATTAGTTGCATTAATTTTGTTCTAGAATGATAGCTATTTGACATTGAAAGACTTCCGAAGGTGCAAACTGTCTGGGCATTTCTTCAACATTCTCTTTAATCTGAACAAATTTATGGCATTTGAAGCTAGGGATCCATTCCTTATCCGCCAAGTAAGTCGAGTTCGTATTCATGTTATAATATCCATTGATAATCTCACATGAACTGTTTGTCACTTGTAACACCTCTGCTTACCTCCAATCCGAGTGCAGATGCGTGAAGAGCCATCATTAACAGACTGGGATCGTTTTGCACGAAGAGAGTATGTAAGATTGGCGATGGAAGAAGATGGTGAAGATGCTTCGAATGCAAGTGGAGATGTTTGGGATGAGTCACTTGAATCTCCTTTCTAGATTGAAAAACACACTGTGAAGACATCAGACATTCACATGCAGCCCTAATAATCAAGTCAAAATCATGATCGCGGCAAAACATGAACAGTTATTTGATATCTTATCTTTACAGAAAGTATAGTTGAGGCAGCTGCATGCTTGCTGGCAGCATCCAAATTTTGACATGGAAGCAAAGACAGATACTTCCACCTAGTTTGCTGCGGAGTCCGTTTTGTTCTGGGTGACAGTGAGAGGTTTTGCCATTGCATCCATGATATGGTCTAGTTTTGCTGCTAAACTTCAGCTGATTGATTCATGGCAGCAACAAGAGAACAGCACCTTGTGATTATTCCGAATGCAGACAAATAAGAAGATGAGCAGGGGTCCTTGCAGCGGATGCAATCTTCATATGGTGGATAGTGAATAGTTGGCATCACAATTTTTATTCCCATAGTGTCTCGATTAGCTATCTGTCAAAGTATTCTTTCTTTGTTGAATAAGGTCATCAAGAAGGCCGGTCATTTACTTGTGTATTCTGTACTTTATTTAGTTTGTAGTCACATGAACAATGAGCTGAAATTATATCACAGGTTTATTGTCATTTTTTCTCACACTGCTGTATTTAGATGTAATACACAAGTGTTTGAGGATTCAAATAGACCAATCTTGTGCAAATGTTAGTACTATGATATTAATACTGAAGAGTAACATATGAGATCAACGCAACTTCAGACCATTTTTTCAGCTGAAAGGATGTGGATTCGTGTAGGAAGGAAGAAGGAACTTCCAATCAAAAGTGCAAAACTGTATGTGATAGTCTAGGCTAAAGCAATGCTACATCCAGCACCACTGCAGTAGGCAAATCAACCGGTACATTTTGACCAGTAGGCAAATCAACCGGTACATTTTGACCAGTAGGCAAATCAACCGGTACATCTTGACCAGCTTTTGGGCATAACCAAAAGCTTTTCTTAACTACCGCCTCCTTTAGTAGACAGATTATCAGCCTAAGCAAAAGCTTTTGTTAGATGTGTTATTAATTTGTAGACATTTTGCATCTTTACATCAGTGGTTCATTGTATTTTCAGGGAGATGGACCGATGTCGAAAAGGACGCCGGGCGGTCTGATAGGCTGGGCTACCGGCAAAGATCATGCCTTTGCTTTGGTTGCTCCACCAATGATTGCCTACTGCTGGAATGAACATCCGGGGCAGGAGAGGAAAGCATAGAAAGGAAGAGCATACTGTCCTCCTGGCCTTCTTTCTAAGCAAAATAAAGGACGGATCATTCAGTCATCTTTCCGACAACGGTGGAAGGGAGCTAGGATTATACAACTACTAGGCACCCTCTGTGGCTCTAGCTAGGAAGATAAGGGCCATGGACAGCAAAACACTACCTACTGAGATGGAACAACACGCTGATGAGAATCAAGACACACAATATGCTTTGACTGATGTGAACAGTTTAGCACTTCTCCCATGGGCCATGGCGCTCAGAACCATATCAAAACAATGTTAGTAAGCTAGGAGGGAGCAAACAAAAATGAGGGTAGCATCTTCTTGCACACTGAACTGAATGTCACTCATGGGTTTTATCCTTGATCTCTAAAGTTGATCAGCTACAAGCACATGCATCGTATTGTCCTCTATGACAGATTGTATGAATCCTAATTAAGCATCATGTGGAGTTGATACAGATCCCAATTAAAGAATTCTCTTTTTAAGTTTAAAGAATAAAGGGCCCCTCTCTCACATGCACATAGATTTTTTTTTAAGAAAGAATGGAGTCAACCTACTGATCCTTTTATTTGGGGCTCATGAGCCATTACTGGCTACCAGAAAATAAGAAGCTTGTGGGAAAATATACTGCTTTGGACTACATCCAAGGCTCACTGCCTTCAAGTACCCACCAACATTTTTTTTACTAAAGTGATACGTACTTTAGTTAAATTAATCATAAGGACAATGACAGGATTCGGCATTTCGATCCTATCAGCGATTATATATGCATCCCGTTCCTTTTCTAGAATCCACAAATCAAAACCATTGTATGGTGTAATGGTGGTATACAACAATTACAAAATGCTGCACATTCGAGTTACATATATACTAATTTGCAATTGTAGCAAATAGACAGGTGCATCTAAAGTTCAAGGCACTAACTATTGTGGTGGCAAAGGTACGTAGCCCACAAATCACATCCCTATCCTCCAATATCATTGTATAATTAAATGATCGTGCAAATAGCTTAAAGGACCTAGTGGCGTCATCGTAAAAGCGCTTTTAGTCACCTCCTTTAGGGCGCTGAGGTGCTCCAAAATTGCAAAGTAAGGACAGGCCTTGCGTATGCTAATGGTCTCTAGTTTCCTCACGCAAGATGCTTAGCCTTGTAGGAGATGTGCACTAGCCGACTAGGACCTGACCAATCCAAGTCCCTGTTCTGACCAATAAATTCCAGTGCGGTGAAAGTATTACTTTCATTTCAAGGAGAACAACCTAAAGATGTCACCACAACCAAAACAAAAAGTAACAGAATAGACAGTGACAAGGTATATATACATATGCAAAACAGATATTCAGGATCTAAGTTAAGGAACATAATTCACTGCTGTTGTTTTCTGTATGAAGACAAAATTAAGTACCGCTTGTTTATACGAAGCGCATCTGAAAGTAGAGAGTTTTATCACGGGTGTGTGGAACATGGTGAAGAGAAATGCAGCTAATCTTCCGTGTTCCTGATAGCTATATGAAAAGAAAAGGATGGTGCACCAAAAGAAGATGGTCAACAAAAGTCACTAATCATTGCCTTTTGGTTGACAGCAACATAATATATATGACTGTTAGTCGTCGGTCCGAATAACAACTAGTTCTGCTATCGACAATTAGACACACACGCAAGTTTTCCTAAGAATTTGAAATTTTCTGATGAAACAATAATTGCCACTTTAAGTGGTTTAGTATGAAAAGCTTTCAATAATATTCCAAGGCTACCTAGTATATCCATACCATACCATGTATAGAATAAGAATGGGTCCATGTGTGTTTGTGTTTGAGGCAACTGTCCATATGTGGTTGTGTCCAACAAAACTAAAACTGCTTTGTAACTCCGTTCTAGAGCTTACCAAAGAATCACAACTGCTTAGTAAAAGCACGGTATCAATTATGGCATTCAAAAATGACAGCACGTCTCCCTTACAGTCATAGGCAACAGCGCTGTGAATCTAGAAAAAAGCTACAGTTCTCAAGTCATACGCAACAATGCACTGTAGTGGACGAAACAATTACCCTTTTTTTTTTTTGACTGTCACCGGGGGGGAGTATTCCCCACCTGAATTTTTATTTGGCCCTCGCGGCCCACGATAATGTTTACAAGATGTTTACATTTCGAGAGAAATGGAGTTTATAGGCTACTCCTGGGCCAGATTAGCGTCCTAGCGCGTCACGAAAGATTGTGCACCATTGATCCGCTACATGGCTGCCTTGCCAAAGATATTGTTGTCACAATCTCGATTTGAAAGGGCATACAAGGCAACGGCTTTACTTGGTCACAAGAAACAGACTGGCCAAAGCACGCAATACATGGCTGTATGATTGCAATGCATTATTGTTCACTGTAAATCTGTGGTGTTACTTGCAAGTCCTAAATGGCTGGCGCGGTTCTTTTCGTTTCAGAAGTTAGGCTCCCTGTGTTTAATTTCTATTTGCAAATGCATGAACAAAGGATGAATTCATGTAATTACATGAACAAAGTATTCATATAATACTTGCAAGTCCCCAGGTAGTCTCACTCACATGCACATCTGACGGCATGATTTAACTGTTGGTGCTTTGCATATTGTACCTAGAACTAGAAGTCTAGAACAGAGCAAAATAGTTGTAACTTTCGACAGAATTTCCGCATCCGAAAGGCGTTTTTGAGAAAGTCCTAGCCTTTCCTCATGACGCTGACACATTTACAACAAAATGCCAAATGGCTGTGTATCTGATAAATGAAGATGATAATCTCAAACAGCCACAAAGTTAGAAAAGCAAAAATTGCTTACAACAGCACTGGTGGGTCAGTGTCTTCTGCTTTAGGGGATGGCTGGTTTCTTGGCGATTTAAAAGGAACACTTCCCTGCTCATCCTCCCCCTCCATTCATCCAACGCATTCCTTTGCAATTGCAGTAAAACACCACTGCTTCTTTCCTTCTCCACATTGCAAACCACCAAGCAACAAGCATCCAAGCCTACTCTCCTTCAGAGTTTCAGACATGCAGCCAAACTGTGTAGCCAATTTAGCATTCCTCCCTGGCTTCGACATGGCCAGCCTTTTCCTACCACAGATTCAGAATGATCCCATGTATGATTTCAGCTCGTTCGACATGGTCGATCTCGATCCATACCCATACAGCTGCAATGGCAGCGTTGCTACCACCATCGTCAGCTCGGTGTCTGCCGCGGCGGCGGACAACCATCAGGAGAGGCGTGGCCACGACGAGAGGAAGAAGAGGAGGCTAGCGTCGAACCGTGAGTCCGCGAGGAGGTCGCGCGTGAGGAAGCAGAGGCGCCTGAACGAACTCTCATTGCAGGTCGCCGAGCTCCTGGGCACCAACCACAGGCTTCTTGTTGAGCTCAACCACGTGATCGCCAAGCATGCTGCAGTAGCTCGTGAGAACGCCAAGCTCAGAGAAGAAGCTGATGGCCTGCAGAGAAGGCTCAGCGAGATAGAAGCGGGAATGGGAGAAGCTGAAGCTGAAGCAGGGACCCCTGAGGTGGCTTAGTTTGAGATCGCACACAGTATTGTGCCTAGTAGCCTTGTAGTACAGTACTGTTGAGTACGTAGATAAATGTACTACTAATTTCGGTACTCCATTTATGCAAGGAGAAGGAGCATATGAGTACATAGATTATTACTTGCTGTATCTATATTCTTTCATGGAATCTTCCCCTGTTCGGCTGAGCTTATCAGCACGGCTTATCAGCCGTGGAACAGTGTTTTTCTCTCACAGCAAATCAGCCACAGCCGGCTTATAAGCCAAAAAACAGCCTGCCGAACAGAGCCTTTTCTTTGACTAATATGAGTTGGTAAAATCTAAAATGGAGCTCTAGCTGCAACATGGAAAAGCAGTTTTTTTTTGTCCTTTGGTATAAATCTGGCAAGTTGATTCGGAGCATTTAAGGCAGTTCCTAACGGCACTTTCCCATGGCATTATTGGGTAGTTTTGTCAACAGGCTGACGACCTGTTTCTGTTTTGTTGTGAGAGAAAAACTCTGTGTCGTAACTGATAAGCGAATAACAGATAGCCCACAACAGAAAGAGAGGCTCTGCTCAACCACTCAGGATTACGGTCTTAGTCCAAATGGCAAATAGTATGAAAATCGTATGGAAAACCAAGAAATTTTGTCATCACTCTAGTCCCCAACTCACCAACTGAATCCTGATGAAGGGAGCGAGTGCTCCATGGTCCAGAGCTCCAAAGTTCACCGTGCAGTTGCCTCTCCCGCGGGCGCGGGGAAATGGTTGCGCAGATGCCGCCGCCGGCGAGCACTGGTGGCGGCACCGCCCCGGGAAGCCGCTGTTTACCTCTGATGATTAGGATGTGCCCGCCATATGGGCCTTGACGCTTTTGACCGTGGTCACTGGCCAGAGAAAGCTGTGTGGGCCTTACGCCTTAGACTCAGTATACGAGGAAAACACCTGGTCATCCTGGCCCGGCGCTTTTTCTTTATTCCCATTCCCCACCAAGCCATTGTCCATTGGGTGAAAGGATGCACTTGCACACGAAAAAAGAAGTAGAAAAAAAATCATGCAAGACCTGAATGGGCTTATAGTAGAGTTTATATAATTGGAACTTCAGAAATTTATCAGTTCATTGGACGCCATGAAGAGTCTGAGATGATGGGATGGGAGGCTCCCTACTCCCTCACGAGAGATCTCTCACTCAGTTCTGCAGAACCCACTGGGCACTGGCATCACCGGGATCTCATCCCATTGGAGAGCACAGCATTCCAAACAAAACTTAAAGAGAATTTGGAGCAGTTTACTATGTCGTGCCAAACTAACAAGGAACAAGGTGAAAAGGCTATCGAGTTTAGACTAGAAACTGAGATCAAGCTGCAGAGGTTGAACAACTGCCATAGAAACATAGTTAATGATCAGTGACCAGATGTTAAACGTTGGCACATTATCTTCTTATTAGCGCCGCTGACAGGAAATCGCCTTCAGTTGGTTAGTTTGCAATCCTGTTTGCCGGCATCAGTCAGTCTGCCGCCTCATCAAGATGTGCCTTGCTCAGGTATATTTTCTCCCGGGCATTCAGTTGCATCATCTCCAGCACCTACTGTGGCTCCACTGCCAGCACCTGCGCCTCCACTCTATCAATATAATAATATTTGTCAGATCACAGCACCGTAGTAAAAATTAATTAAAGCGTCAAAGGAGCCTTCGCAAATGTGGAAGACAGAACTGACTTCAAATGGTGAAATCAAGGGATAGCCCTTTCATTTTGAGATGCAACGTGGAAACAGCATAAGCACCCTACTGCGGAGAAGATTTTGAAATATACCCCAGTGCTGCAAGGGAGCAGCAAATACTCACCTTGGTAAGATTCAGCCAAAAAAATACTAAATGGCTTAACAAAAATTTCCCTGTAACACGACACACCACATCATGTTTGAATGTCTGCACATATTCAACTCTAGCAATTTCAAAATTTGCAAGATGGAATCCAAATAAGATAAATATGGATTAAAACAATTGGATATATGCGAAATTAGCAAATGCACAATACTGATATTTTGCTGCTGAGGGCCAACGCAGAATCCTAATGCAGAACAAGCCAAATGGGATCGGCTGACATGATGCAATCACGATCCACGTCTATTGAAATAGCACTGTGACAGTACATAGATGGCCGCCATGCAAATAAGTGATGCTCAGTTGTCTCTGCTTCTTGGGTGATACCCCTTGAAATCAAGGGACAAAATGAAGGGAGAAGAAACTATTGATCACGGTCCTTAACATGGTACATGATCTAATTATTTAAATTTGGCCTACTGGGAAAGCAGAGAACAGTACAAAGGGAACTAAAAAGCTCACCATATCCCAACAAAGATATCACTGATGGCATTGAGGACCTCAAAAAAGCTGCTGAAGCTGAATAGATAAATCAAAAGTGACTGTTTGGTGATGTGATAATTTTCAACCTAAAAGCTAGGTGATTTAAGTTAAGACTTTAGGATGCTCTAAAGCAGATGGAGCTTGAAAAAACAGTAATGATTGTTTCTCTAGCAGATGCAGCGACCATGAGTTTCCAGCTACATAGGCATACAGATTGTCACCAGTTCCTTCAAAAGGGTAAACAAGTTTATCCCTCCCCCACCCCTGTGCTAGGTGGTTTGGTAACAATTGTGGTTTGCTGCTCATGCATAAGCTTCCTGAATCCTTGGTTCCTTAAAAACTTCTTTTTTGTGCTTTATCCAGTTCCTATAAGAGCTTTTGGTGGCCTTATATGCATTGCACTGCTATGAAAAGTGCATAGCTTAATCAGAATCCACATTGTCGCCCCCCCCCCCCCCCCCCCCTCCCTTTTTTAGTGGATAGTTACTTCCTGAACTAGAAGCATTCATTTGGAACAAGCTAGCCAATAAGTGAGTCAGTAGATCATACTAAGAAGTGCATGACTTAGGAGCTGCAGAGTAGAAATCATCGTATTGCATTGCAAACTAAATTGCTGGGTTGAAACCAATATTTTCGCACCAAAACAAAGGCCAGTAACATACCTGCGCTGGTGCGCTCTGTTGCGCCAGAGACACCACACCAGTCCTGCTCTGTCGCCAATCATGATCAGCATCACCCGTTGGGAGCTCAAACCGGCACACAGGGCAAGTGTTCCTGATGGCAAGCCACGGGCGGATGCACTCCCCATGGAAGTAGTGCTTGCAGGGGAGCCTGAGGACACTCTGCCCCGCCGCAACGCCATCCTTGCACACAGCGCAGCCGTACGAGGCCTCCTCGTCGCTGAGCGCGACCTCCGGTAAGCCGTCCACCACCGCACGGGACGCCGGCAGCCGCCGTGCAGCCTCCCCGACGCGCCCCGCGAGCGCATCGACGAGGTTCCAGTCGGCGTCGTCAGAGTCGGTGTCCTCGCCGCCCACCACCATCCGGAAGGGCCGCGTGACGACCCGTGGCCCGACGAGGTCGAACCCGCTGAGCATGAGCCCACCCACATGACCCACCTCGCCCATATCGTCGTCGCCGGTGGCCTCCTCGACGGCGTCCACCAGGCCCTGGAAGCCACCAACGACCGGCCGCGGATCGAGGGTCAACCCGCCCAACATGAGCCCGATCCCGTCGACGTCGTCGTCGGCAACCTCCTCAACGACCGCCCCCCGCTCGAATTCGGACCCTCCGCCGCCCCGGGCATTTCCGGAAATCATCGCCCCCTCCTCCTCCTCCTCCCCGGAGGTATCCTCGACGAGTTCCAATGCAGAAACGAGGTGGGGGTAGAATTGGCTGAGGCCTCCATCGGAGTCGAATGAGCGGCCTAGGGTTTCGAGAATGGGTTCGTCGTGGGAGGACAGGTGCGCCTGTTCGGCTCCCACGAGGACGCCGCCTCCGTCGTCGTCGCCGTCGCGGAAGGCGAAACCTGAGATGCAGTACTCCCCGCCGTCTCCGTAGTCGAGCGCGAAGGGGCCGCCGATTAGCCCCTCGCCTTCGTCCCCGTCGCCACCGTAGTCTTCGAATGGGTCGTAGCAGAACGGGTTGTTGTCGCCGTCGTCCCCGAAGTCGTAGCCGAAGCCGAAGGGGTCGTCGCCGGCGAAACCCGCCATTGGCAAGGAGGCGATGGCGGAAGAGACCTTTTTGTTATTTTTTTTTCTCTTGAAAAAGGGTGAGAAACCGGTTGCTTTTGAGACATAGGAAAGTTGGAATGGGCCTGGCCTGGGTCAGTGGACCGACTCGAGCCCATTTGATATGGATTGCAGAGAATAGGTAATGGGCTTGGCTCCGGTGACGCAAAAGGAGCAAGCGAGTCAGCCTGTCGTGCAAAACGTGCATGCATGGAGCCGAAATCAACAATAAGATTGGTGTTTGGAAGCACTGGACTTCGTGTTAGGTCTTTGTTTTATCTTTAACCGTACTATTAAGATGGGCTCGAGATCAATAGCCTGATGAAAGTTAAGTTAGGAGCTTTTGGATGCACACATGTGACATACGATCAATAAGTCAGTGTAAGAGTGACCCCATTAGATAGGCTATAAGTTAAAGATCTCTATACAAGTTGAATTAGATGAGATTGAACATAAAATGAGCTAGAAATATGCACCAATAATTGGGACCTGCCTGGCAGATCATTCGGTGGCACCGCGCTTTGTTCAGTTTAGGAAATATTCACCAAAATTTTGAGCTCTCTCAAACCCACGTTTGAGATACAGAGTTTGCAGCTAGTGCCCCTAGTGAACAAAGAAGCTGTGAAATTCTTGTTACTCTCGGTGGCTGCTGCCACCTAGATCGGTTGGAGGCAGCAGACATTGTTGAGCATCACGTGGAGATTGTTTGGGGGGCTCCGACGGAGGATTTGTGAGGGGGCTCTTAGGCTCATCCCATCCAAGATTAGCAATGAGAGATTCTAATGGATTCGTGGATGTTGGTGTACCTCGTGATCGAGCTGGCTCATACACTTGAGCTCACGATGGAGCCAACCTCAAAGGTATATTGAGCTAATAGAGGAACAGTGATCCTTGGACATGGCACAACAGGTAACGTTGGTTTGGTTTTGCTAGCAAACAACCAAACCATAGGGAAAAATTCTTGTGTCATCCCACATGCTTGGAGCTTGGTTTGCATTTCTACACTTGCTCTTTACATTTGTTGTTCACACATGCTTATGTAGTTGCTTAACTCTCTAGATCGTTTGCCTTGTGTGTTCGAGTAGCTTGTGCTCCTAGTTTTGTTATTTGCTAGTGCTAGTGAGTAGTTTAGATATTCTAACTTTTTGCTCTCTAGACTTTGAGCCTGTTTAGATGCAAAAAATTTGGCAAAATGGACATTGTAGCGTTTTCGTTGTTATTTAGTAATTAGTGTCCAATCATAGTCTAATTAGGCTTAAAAGATTCGTCTCGTGGATTTCGTCTAAACTGTGTAATTAGTTTTATTTTTTATTTATATTTAATGTTTCATGCATGCGTCCAAAGATTCGATGTGACGGGGAATGTGAAAAATTTTACAAAATTCTTGGGGAACTAAACTGGACCTTTGTATAGAAGCTTGCTTTTGTCGTGCCGTCCTTGTTGTGTGCTATAGGTGCCTTGCTAGTTGTTAGCTTAAGTTCTAGTTAATTTAGTGTAGGTTTTCTTGGCTCGCTAGACTAGATACAATTAGTGCTTTATTAGGACTCACTTTTATTATTAACACTTGTGTCTAATATTGACCGTGTGCTTTAAATAACTAGAAGAAGATCTCGCGCGTTGCTGCAGGAATTGCAGATTAGTGGATTAATTACGTGGCATGATGACATGGACAACAAAATACTAATGTGTCTTGCTGACATGGACATTACAATTGCATGGGCCATTGATTTTTTAATTGTGTGTGATAGTACATTGCCTAGTTTGACAGCTTGCATGTTGAGAGAAATAGGTGACTTGCTGACGTGGACATTACAATGGCATGGGTTAGTGGTTTTTAATCGTGTGTGATAGTGGATTTTCTAGTTGGACAGTTTGCATGTTGAGAGAAATAGACAGTGGGGTTTTACTTTATAAGAGTATAAGATTTGTAATAGGTAATTCAATCGTCCTTTCAACGTGCACACAAGGAGGTTGAGGAGAAACACTTAGATCCCAAACGCCCGTGGAGGATATAATAACAGAGGAGAATCATTTTATCAAGAAACATTTGTACTTGATGAAAGCCGACGAAGACGTATGGGCTTTGTATAGTACATGAATGAAGGTGAGAAGCCAATACAGATTCGATAATGATATACGGCAGGAGTCCGTTCCGTCCGAACGGAACTGCACACGAATAACTATGGAACGACTCGATCGCTCGCTTGCCCCTCGTCGAACCAACCCACCCGTGCCGCACATCGCTCGCTGGGCCGGGACGCCGCGTGCCCCCTCGCTGTCGCCCCGCCAGCCCGTCAGCACTCCCTCCCTCCCTCCCCCTTCTACGACCTCCATGCAACCCTGCGCTCCCCAGCGACCCCGCTCCCGCCCCCCTCACCGGAGATGAGGACGGCGGCGGCGGTGACCCCGACGGGTAGGTCAGTCCTTCTCTAGATCTGAGTCCTCCTCCTTCTCTGAATCTGAGCCCTCGTCCTCCTCCTCCTCCTCCTCTGGATCTGAGGGATGTGGCGGTGGCTAGGGTTTCGACGAGCTCTGGGGTCCTATTCCCTCCTCTCTCCAGGCGAGCTCGAAGATGATGGGCCAGGGCAGGAACAGCCTGCACCTCGAACCCATCCCTTTGCTGTTTTATGCATCCTTTTTACTGTTTCTCCGTGTTGCAATGGGTTTTTGGATGTTGCAACAGATGATTTTCGAATGTTGCAATAGGATTTTTGGATTGTTGCAACAGACGAGTTTCGAATGTTTTCATTCCCATGTTTCATGGTTGATTTTTACGATATTGCAGTACTACTATTTAAGATGTTGCAGTACATATTTTTCAATGTTGCAGCACATAATTTTCGATATTGCAGTATATAAATTTCGATGTTACAGCACAAAGTTTTTCAATGTTGCAGTACATATTTTTCGATGTTGCATTGCGTGTTTTTTCGATGTTGCAGTACATGTTTTTTGATGATGCAACACAATTTTTTATGTTGCAGTACATGTTTTTCGATGTTGCACTATATATTTTTACGATGTTACAGTATTCATATTCCGATGTTGCACTACGTAGTTTTTCTATATATTTATGATGTTGCACTTGAAGTGATCTCGTGCTCTTAGGACAGAGAGCGCGGTGGGAGAACAGGGTGACACGGGTGAACAGGTTCCTCATTGTATTCCCGCAGGAGGCGGAAAAAAATTGGGTGCGGATGGTCCTTACCTAGCGCTGTGTGGACGCCCAACCAGGTGATGACGCGTGGACAAGTACAGCCGGCTCGCTCGGCCTCCCGGCGTCCCTATCTGCTAGCTAATTGGCTCGGCTCGACGCGACTGAGCATGTGCGCGCTCGGCTCCAAGCGCTCACGTAAGCCGGGCCTCATCTGCCGCCGCCGCTCCTGAGTCGTCCACCAAGTCGCCAACAACGCCGACACCGCGCAGCCACCGTCCGACACAGCCGGCCGCCGCTCCTAAGTCGTTTGCCGACTCGCCAACAACGCCCACACCGCACAGCCACCACCGTCTGACACCGCCGGCCGATATGAAAATTCAGATAAGAACTGACGGCATAATTGAGGTACCAGGCCGGGCCGGTAGTCAGGCTGTCACCGATGAAGTGCAGACTTATTTCCAACCTACTCCTCTGTTCTCATCTTTCTAAGACAATTATCCTGACTATCGAGTGAGAAGCTCCTGCATTGCCTGCTCGCCAGCCAGATGGTACTTGGAGTACGCACGCAAGTAGCAGCATTGCAGCAACGTGATAGCAAGCCATGCAACTTGGGATCACGCAGTCGTCGTCTACGAGTACATCGCTCTAGCAGTCTAGCTGGCGGAAGGAGCAGGTGGCCTTGTTAAAGCAGAGATTCAGAGAGAGCACCGACCGGCCGGCCGGCCGGCCAGCACACACGATCTTCTTCCCGGCCGGGATACAGCTAGAGGACGTTGGTGGCTGGAGAATCGAAGCCATCAGAAGCACCGGCGGCCGGCGGTGTCGGACGGCGGTGGCTGCGTGGTGTCAGCGTTGTTGGCGACTTGGTGGACGACTCAGGAGCGGTGGCGGCGGCGGCGGCACAGATGAGGCCCGGCTTGCGTGAGCCCTTGGAGCCGAGCGCGCACATGCTCAGTCGCGATGAGCCGAGCCAATTAGCTAGCAGATAGGGACGCCGGGAGGCCGAGCGAGCCGGTTGAGTACTCGTCCACGCGTCATCACCTGGTTGGACGTCCGCACAGCGCTAGGTAAGGATCATCCGTACCCAATTTTTTTCCCAGGAGGCGGGCAGATTTGGAAAGAGAGGGACGTTCCGTTCTGTTCCCGCGGAGAACGGACGGGTTTAAAAAAGGCACGGCATCCGGGCACGTCTCGTGCGCAGCCGGGCGCTAGGATTGCTGATACAGATTCCACGGTTCTACCATCTACCGGGCCTTGTTTAGATTTCAAAATTCACCCTCAAATTCCACTATGCAAAAAGAAGATTCCCCATCACATCAAAATGTCGGCATATATATGGAGTACTAAATGTAGATGAAATCAAAAACTAATTGCACAGTTTTGTTATACTTTGCGAGACGAACATTTTGAGCCTAATTAATCAAAATTTGGAAAATTATTACCCAAAAAAAAACAAAAAAGCTACGGTGCTCGGGGTGGCACTGTGCAGATTTGGCCACCCCGAGTTCGGCATCTAAATGAGGCCCCGGACTTGGCTCCGGTGAATTCTCAAACAGAATCCAATCGCTCCCCTTTCCTCCCTCTTCGGATAAAACCCACGGCCAACAGATTCATCCACCCATAATCATCGTCTCCTCAACCTCAACAACAGTCTCCACCGACCTCTGCCGCAGATTCATCGCTCTCAGCCACACCGACCACACATCGCCCTCGTCGTTATCCAGGCCAACGGTCGCCCGCCGCGGCCCTTGCCCGCCTCTCTCCGTGGATAAGGCCAAGCCAATCCGGCCGGACATTTTATTTCCGTCCAAGAAAGGCAGCGCCGCACGCAACCGGCCAGCCAGGAGCAATCCAATCCGGCAAGTAAAAGGAAATTAAAAAGAAAAGGGCAAGTAGAGACCGGCCGCGTCAACCGGCACTGCGGCGGCGGCATTGATCCTGCCCTGCGGAAGGGAAGGAAGAAAGCCAGGATTGGGACGCAACCTGAGCTGGAAAGTTGGGCCTTTTCCTCGGAAAGGGACGGGTCCGCGGCGAACCGGGGCGGCAAGATTGCCCTTGGACGGTTCTTGGTAGGCGGAGAGATATTATATCCTACGCTGGTATCACTCACCTACCCGGTCCGGCGTTCGCCTATAAGAAGACCGGAGGCGAGGAGGAGGGAGCTCCCTTTCTCTGCAAGTACAAGTTGTCCTCTCTTTGGTTTAGTTTAGTTTGCGCTGCTGGATTTGTTCAGGGTTTTGGTCTTGTGTTGAGGAAAGAATTGGGGTTCTTGAAAGGTATGTTCTTTCCTTCCTCTCGTGTGTCCATCTTTTAGAGCGATTGATGTGAAACCGTCTGCTGTTAGAATTCTTTGCTTGGCATTTGGGTTATTATCTGTCTATAAGAGCCGATCCCAAACATTTTCCTTTTTCCCGAAGAGAAATTTAGTGAACTTGTTTGGATTAAGAGGGATAACAAGATCTTTTCGTAGATGATGCGTTGAGTGAGTGGCAGTATGAGTTAGAGAAGCTGGATGTTAGCACAGGATCTCTAAGCTCAAACTAGCACTCCATAATGATGTGAAAATCACTGGAACTTCCTATGTGGTTGTTACTGCTAGTTCCCTAATCCATAGGCAAATCACATCAGCGTTGATCATCTAATTTAGAACTAGTCAAGGAATAATGGTTGAAGATGACTAACAAGGGATATGCCAATGTCAAGGTTCCAATTTGCTAATTGAAGTTTCACATGTACAGGTGAGTGAAACAAATGGGTATTGGGAACGGATCATCAAGCAATGTGTCGCACAAAGCGATGCCAGATGAGACCACGCCGCTTCTCCCTATCAAAGCTGAGGAGGACGCAGTTCATGAGTTCAATGGAGCTTCTTTCTCTGGTGCGGTCTTCAATCTGTCGACGACCATTGTAGGGGCTGGAATCATGGCTCTGCCTGCGAGTATCAAGATGCTAGGCCTTATACCCGGTATTCTAATGATCATCCTTGTGGCGTTGCTCACTGAGGCATCCATTGACATGCTGGTCAGGTGCAGCCACCAGGGCAAGATTACATCCTACGGGTGGTTGATGGGTGACACTTTTGGTCAGTGGGGGAGAATTGCGCTACAAGGATCTGTGGTGATAAACAATGTCGGTGTGTTGATTGTATACATGATTATTATTGGTATGCATCTAAACTTCATCATTTATGCCTACTTTGGTGTGCTCTCGAATATTGAACACTGGTGCTTGGGAGAATATGTTTAGGTACTGCTACAACATTTTAGTTGCTACTCAAACCCGTGTATTCTAGAATTACTTGAAAGCTCATGAATTCCTCAGCTATGCATGTTGAGCGATTCCTAACAGGAGCATCCTTAATTGGTGATAAAGCTTATGACGATAACTATGTTTATTAGGTTGATCCCCTGCTTTGAAATGAAAAGATATAACGATCTATTCTTTATCTTCGTTTGCCTTGATTTTTTAACTTATTTTTTCTTTGTTAAGTTTGCTTTCCTTTGCTTATACCATTGTATAAGGTAATATAATTGTTCAATTATTAACTTCCAAATGCTGTGACAATCTGATTTTCATGATTATTGCTCATGAGAATAAAGTGTGTGAAGTGGCCACTGTTCCTTTAGGAATTACTTAGTATCCCCTTGATCAGACCATGTGGACTACTACTGATACTGTTTGTTCAAATTTTTTTTTAATCTAGGTGATGTCCTATCGGGAACATCATCAACAGGTGTTCATCACAGTGGCGTATTTGAGGGGTGGTTTGGACCGCATATGTGGAATTCTCGTCCCATTGTACTTCTCGCTACAACTCTTCTTGTGTTTGCTCCATTGGTGAGCTTTAAGCGTTTGGGTAAGCATGTTGTCCATTGACAAAAATATGCCATTTTTACTTTTGGGGTCCCTTTACTTACTGTTACTTGTTTGGTCACAGATTCATTGAGATACACATCTGCACTATCAGTTGCTCTTGCTGTGGTTTTTGTTGTCATCACTGCTGGGGTTGCTATTGTCAGACTCATCCAAGGAACTGTGGAGATCCCCAAACTCTTTCCTGAGATAGATGGAGTTAGTTCCATCTGGAAACTGTTCACAGCTGTGCCTGTTCTTGTCACTGCCTACATCTGCCACTACAATGGTGCGTCCTCCTACTGTCTACTTGGTTTGCTCTTTGTCATTCGTTTCTGTATTACTAAATGTATGATTTTTGTGCTTATACAGTTCACAGCATTGATAATGAGCTGGAGGACAAGACTCAAATTAAACCAATTGTACAAACCTCACTGGGACTCTGCTCAAGTGTTTACATTGCAACAAGCTTCTTCGCATATCTCCTCTTTGGCGAGGCTACCCTGGCTGATGTGCTTGCCAACTTTGACTCTGACCTTCGCATTCCATTCAGCTCTGTCTTCAATGACATAGTGAGAGTGAGCTATGTTGTCCATATCATGCTTGTCTTTCCTATAGTCTTCTTTGCCCTTAGGCTCAACTTGGATGGACTACTCTTTCCCACCGCAAGGCACATTTCCCGTGACAACAAGAGGTTCACCATTATCACCATCTCACTCGTTGCTGTAATTTATCTTGCTGCCATCTTCATACCTAGCATCTGGGATGCATTCCAATTCACTGGCGCCACAGCTGCTGTGCTTATAGGTTTCATCTTTCCCGCCATGATTATACTCAGGTAACTTGTTATCCTCATCGAGTGATATATAACTATGTATCCCTGCTTTGTAGGTATATTTGACTTTTGCCATTTTGCACCTAACAGTATTTTTGCTGATTCGTTTTATTTCTATAGGGATCCATATGGTGTTTCAACGAAGCGTGACAAGGTTTTGGCGGTAACAATGATTGTGCTTGCTGTGGTGTCCAATTCTGTGGCCCTGTACAGCGATGCGCTCAGCATCTTCTACAGGAAGCAGGAGGCCTAGATAGAGTCCATACCTCAGGGGAAAGAAAAGTTCTTTGTACAGGTCTAAAGTGATTGTTGAGCTTTAAGCTACTACTGAGCAGCGTGCCACTAGATTTCATGGTGGTCAATATTTTTTGTTTGGTCACTTGAAAGAAACTTGGTTTGCTGCGAATATTTGTTAGTCTTCTGAACATAAACCGCCTCCAGATCTAGACGGGCCACTTGTGCTATGGTCACCCGTGGAACATTTTTTGTTTTTTCCGTGGTTGTTCATCCAGCCATCTCGTAATGGATGACTGAAAAGTCTGTATATATGCAATGATAAATAGAGAATAAAGGATATATTCCCTATTTTGTGTCTTGTTTTTCTATTTGCATCTATTGTGTTGATCTTAGAAGTTGAAGAGGTAAAAATCCTAACAGCTGGCGTCTGGCGACGTGTTTTATATGCACTGACGCAGTAGCAAACTGAAACAGGTACTCCCAATATAAAACTGAAACCCACGTCAATTTGGAGACATCAACTGGATGGTTAGACGATCATAAACGGGCAATCCTGCATCTGGGTAGCTTTGAAGCAAGAATGTCTTAGGTTCTGACTTCAACATGGATACTTTTAGATCTGACCTGAGGGATCATTTATAGCTAATCAAAGATGCGTTTGTTTGGCAGATTGTTGCAAAGCATGGAATTTGCATTGCGTGCAAGAATAAGGTCTTTTTTTGGATACACTTATATCTATCTTATTAATCCATATGTATTGGGATGGACTGGGGTGGACTAGAGTGGAAAAATTTCACCTCAATTCACTTTGCTAAACATATATTGATATAAAATACGCTAAACAAGACCTAAAGTGACTTACGAATCTATTTCAAGTGAAAATGAAAACATTATGGGTTAGAGCTGTCAAACAGGGGATCCATGCTATGATACCGCTGCAGCGGTAAATTTGAGCATAGAGTTTAACGGCATACGGAAACAGATAGGCCTATTGGCGCACTTTGGTTCCAATTTTTGTGTCGCCTCATATTTATTTTTTATATACCTCTATATCTATACCTAATAATAAAGAGGCAAAATTTCAAGCTCTTTGTTTATTATTAATTAATAACAATAATAATAAAATAATATAATAATAATATACTAATATTAAACAGCTAAAATTTATTTCTATTTTTTTATCCGTCTTCATCTAACAAAATCCGTGAATGTGAATTGTCTATCCGAGCTAATCTAGATAGCTAGGGATCCAAATTCAAAAACATCTCTCCGATCCTAAGCAATTTGAATAGGAATCCTAATTCTAATCAAATAGAAAAAGATAAGAGTAGAAGAGGACCACACACAGCGCGGGTGGCAAGAGCCGGTGGTGGCTGCTTGCCCACCTGTGTTCGAAGCCCTGCTTCGACACGAGTGTCTCACCGGAAACAGTAGGTTCCCTAAATAAACAGGACTAGTCTAGTCTAAGCGTCTGTCTCTCACGCGTGAAGCCACAAAAGGTATCGTGACATGTCCGTCACCTACGAAATTAGAGGATTTTGGTGATCTCAAGAAGGACACGATCTTCTGATCTGAGTATAGTTGTAGGTTTATTTGTACACAAGTGGTGTGTGTAGGGTGTGTGTGTTCAGTGGGTGTGTGTGTGTATGCATGAACAGATGGTATAGTTGTACCCAGTTGAGAGGCAAGTCAAAAAAAAAAAAGATAAGAGTAGAAATATATATATTTGCACGTGAAAATTTCTTCTTGGTTTGTATTACCTATGTTAATGAGCTTGCTATAATCTCTCACGTCACGGCATAGACGGGTAGCAGGTTTTGCTTCCACCGTTTTTCTTAAAACTACGGTAGTTTCCATCATGTACAACATCTACCTTTTCGATCTTAAGTAGAAGAGCCACCACGTCACGGTACAAACGGGTAGCCGTTTTTGTTTACACGTTTTTTCTTTCAACTACGATAATTTCCATCACGCACGACACCCAGGGGACCCACCTTTCCGATCTTAAGTACAAGAGCCCAAGGGTTTGCAATTCATGATTCTTCTTTTTTTCGACTTCGATTCACGATTTTTCGAAGCCACGGACGAAGCCATCATTTTTTCCTTTTTTTTGAGTTTCACCTTTTTTACCACCGGTGTCATGAGTCGACGGTTCCCATTCTTCAAAGTAATTGTGTTTTTTCCACTTAAAAAATCAGGAGTACAAAATAAATGTGAACAAGAAAGTAAAAAAAGACAACAAAATAGGCCTTTGAACCACTAGGGCTTCCTAAAAAAAGAAGGGTATACACTTCACAGCACTATTGCATTTTTCATTTGAGATAAAACCAGTAATTATGTTTGCACTTGCTTCAGATGATGGATCAAATCGCGAACTGAGATCTTGAGCAGTTTGTGTTGGGATGATCTCAGCAAGGGTCACGTGACCAAGTCTCAAGGGAGACAACCCCACGTATTGCGACCTGACTGGGGTCGCAAAACTAAACCCTGGTTGTGACTTCCGTTACACATTGCTTATAAAAAAAAAGAAGGTTCCCTAACCATCTTGACAGCTGATGCAAACAAGAAAGGTTAGCCACACCAAACATTAAGCACCCGATGTAACCAAAGGACAGGAGTGAAGGAAAGGTCGCCGCCCCATGTCTCCTTCTTCGATCTCATCGACGGGATCATCGCCATTACCAGCAGGTTGACCAAGGAGGGAATCGCTGCAGCCAGGAGGACGTCGGCGACAACCGTACAACTACGGGATATATCTTCCCTGACTCTATCAGGGCCTGCTCACACAGGGCCCCGCACCTAAAGTATAATGACTTCCTCCTCTACTAATGAAGGCAAACTCAAGAGATCTACTAATCTAAGTCTAGATCTACTAATCTAAGTCTAAGATTATGTATCCTAATCATGTTCAAGTTTTAACCCTCAGTAATTTCTAACAGTTTGTTATCGAGATTGGTATAAATAAATATACTCTTAACTTATATGCATGTACCAGGACAATCCTCATTGAAGGGCGCAACATGGAAAGTCAAGATAGAACTCTCATCATAATCATCTATGGACAAACTAATCTCGGCCTAACATGTCAGCAATGAACTCTCGGCTGACTTATATGAAACATCAGAATTACAATGTAGGAGGAAGCTGACAATAACTTTGTCTCTCCCATTACAATACACGGGCATATTTGCTAGTTAACAAAAGTTTTTTACTCATCCTATCTCAGTATAAATCAACTTCTAGTCGATCTATTTTAAATTTGACCAACTTTATATGATAGACTAATATATCCATGACACAAAAAAATATATTATAAAACATATTTTATGGTGTATCTAGTGATACTAATTTGGTATAATTAAATTGGTGTTTATTTTCTATAAATTTGACTAAAGCTAAGTAATATAATTTAGAATAATTTTAGAAGTTATTTATTTTGAAATGGAGTGAAATGCAGCAGAGAAACAACATAGTCTAGAAGAAAATCAGATTTACAGGAGATATTTTTATCTTGACCAAAATTATGTACCCAAAACTGCTTTTGTTTTTCGATTGGGTAAATTTACTTCGAACACGAGTTGTTGGGCCAGAAGCCTCTCGACTATAGATGTCCAACAGGCCGGCACGGCCCAGCCCGGCACGGCATCGGGCCAGCACGGCCCGATGAATGTCGTGCCATCACGGGCCGTGCCTAGCCGTGCCTCGTGCCTGGCCTACGGTCCAGGCACGGCTTGCTGGGCCGTCGGGCCGGCCCGATGGGGGTCGGGCTGTCCTTTGTGCCGAGCGGCCTGTGGCCCACGAAGGACGCCCCCGACCGCGAGGGAGGTGGCGGCGGCCGCCGCGACTCGCCCTGGAGGCTGGAGCTGCTC
The DNA here is from genome assembly GCA_022457205.1 of Saccharum spontaneum. Classification (NCBI taxonomy): domain Eukaryota; kingdom Viridiplantae; phylum Streptophyta; class Magnoliopsida; order Poales; family Poaceae; genus Saccharum; species Saccharum spontaneum. The sequence goes on along the minus strand of CM039594.1, from coordinate 15,241,133 downwards.
CGCCACACGCTCGCCCTGGAGGCTGGAGCTGCTCCGCCGCACCACGCGCCCTGGAGGTGCTCCACCGCGAACAGACAGCGCCGCGCAGGAGGGAGACGACGAGGGAAGGGCAAGGGCAGAAGGGGCTTGAGGGCGCCGGGCGCGTGCGGTTGCGCCGTTGCGGTGCGAGAGCGGCGCGGGGAGGGGAAGGGAAGAGCGAGAGTGCGCCGAGGAGGGAAGGGAAGCGTGCCGCCGTCTGATAGGAGTGGGAGGAAGAGAAAGTTAAGGTTAGGTACTGATGAAAACATTGTATATATATGTATGGATTTAGGTGGGCTAGGCCAAATGTTCAATTTAACGGGCCGCTACCGGGCTGCCTTTGTACACCGGGTCGTGCCCGAGCCGTGGCGCGTGCCTGTGTGGCGGCCCAGGCACGGCCTGGTACCCCGGAGCGTGCCGTGCTCGGACCAGGCCAAAACACCGGGCCTCGGGTCGGGCCACCGGGCCGCGGGCTGCATGGCCATATATACTCTCGACCGCGTCCTGGGCTCTAGGGCTGGCTCCTGCGTTCTGGGCTCCTGGTGAGCTTCTAGCAGCCGGCTGCCAGAAGATGCCCTCTGCTCGGCCCTCGCCAGCCGCGCTATTAGACTGTCTCCAACGGCGTGAACCCAACCCAAAAAAAGGTCTTCACTGCTTTGCGTCCCCAAGAACGAGCTCCAACAGAGGATGCATTTTGCGTACCTACCGATCCGAAAGGCAAAAAAACGTCGTCGAGAGGGACGACGCAAATCGCTGGCGCCCGTAGTGGTGGGCTCGCGGCAAGGCATTGCCCGTGATGGGGCGCAGCTGGCTAGGCTCAGCGAGCCCGCGGCGAGGAGCCGCCGGCGCTTCTAGGCGGATCCGCGGCGGGCAGCCGCCGACGCGATGAGGAGCGAGGAGCAGGGAGCGGGCGAGGAGGAGAACGGGGCGCGTCGAGGCGGGTCCGCGGCGGCATCAACGATGGGTCACGGCCAGCGCCTTCTCCTGCTCCGCGGCAGCGCCACGACGTCCGCGCTGCGCGTCCGCGGCGGCGTCAGGAGGGAAGTCGAGCAGCACGGCCGGGTGTGGCTGGAGCAGCGCGGCGGCGAGGCGGACAAGGCGGATTTGGTCGTTGTGGAAGAGCTCATCGGTGGAGGACATGGCGGCGCCACGAGCTGCTGCTGGTCCGGGCCGCCACCATCTTCGCCGGCGGCCGCGAGCTGCTGCTGGTTCGAGACCGCGGCACAGGTGGGGCGGGGCCCACAGACGGGGGCGCTCGGCCCTCGGCGGGGGGCGCTCGCCGGCTCAGCGAGGAGAGAGAGGCGGGGTGGGAGCTCTCCTTTTTAGGTTGGCCATTGGAAAAGCCAAATATTTAGGTACGCGAGTTCTTTACTGTGTGCGACCGAATGAGTGTTTTATTTATGTCGTGGCTGTTGGAGATAGCCTTAGCCCGCACTCAATCGGCCCATCACCAGTTCACCACCAACCACGTAGTTGGCCTTACGGGCCTAATGTCGTGGGCTGGTCCTTGCCACGGCATCTGACCAAAAAGGCTAGGCGTCGTTGCGATCCAAGACGGCAAGCACGCAGCGGTCAGCGACTCAGCTCAGCTGTTCGGAGGGAGCCCAGCGCCGGCGATGGCGAGTGCGAACCCGGCGGTGGCGGAGGCGGAGGCGGCGGCGTCAGGGCAGCGGGACGAGCTGTCGGAGTCGCTGGCTGAGCTCTTCACCAACGTCTCCCTTATGGTCCGCGGCGAGCTCCAGGTTCTCTCTCTCGACTCTAATCGAATCCTTCGTGGGGTCGCGCAATTACAGCCGCGTCCTCACTTTTCTGGATTTAGATAAGCTGAATGATTATGGTCCATTCCCGGTTGTCGATTCTACGCGAGGCGTAATTTTAAGTGCGCGTTAGTCAACTGTTAATGCTTGGTGATGATTTGGTATGGCAACGCGGCAAATCACGCCGTAACCCTACCCTAGTTTGAATGACTTCCCCACTGTCCTGCTTTACTGGCGGCCAGCAGCTTCAAATTCGTTGTAGTTAGGAAGATTGTTGCGTGTATTCTCTAGCTGGATGTTTGCTGAATTCAATGCGTTCAGGTTTTTCTTTTTCCATTTGCCGTGCTCCCATGTGTGCTAAGCCCTGGGGTTCAAATGGTGGGGCGGTAGTGGTAGCTCTGCTCCTCCAAACCTCTCATCCATCTGTTGCAAATGAAAGTATCTACAATTTAGGTGTTAAAGATGCTATGCTATTCGCAGTGCTGGTGTATCTAAATGAATTCGTGGTGAATGAGTTTCTTCGGACCGGTAGTTGTAGCAGCTAGTTGTGAGTTGTGGCCACTGATTACTGAGTAGTTTCTAGTATTGATTTATATTTACAGAAAAGGAAGAACGGCTCAATTATCTCACCCCCATTTTTTTTGCTGGAAACTCAGGTCGGGTGGTGAGTAAGGGTATGGATTTGGGATTTGGGGAACCTAGGACATGTCACACACAACTTTTATAGGCTGGAATTGCAACAGATCCTTACATTGACCTAGCTCACTAGTTACAACTTTAGTAGTACTTTACACAACAGGAGGCTGATCATTTTCCTTGACATGGCAAAGGAACGGCTAATAACTGTGTGAATAGTTCAGCGGCTACACTAGATTGCTACCATTCACTAAACACTGTGCTAGACCGAAAGTTCAAAACAACAAAAGTGGATGTACAGCGTTCTTGGCATGGAGGCTAACTTGTTATCATGGTGTGTTCTGTTCTTGGCAAGAGTACTGGTCTATATATGACACTTCCTTTTGTGGCTACCGAGTAAATTTTCAAATTTGCCAAGAAACTGTCACTCTGTCCTTTTGAGCAATAAACAATTTAGGCTCGTGATAAAAGACTCTGGCTGATTAGGGTAAAAATAACTAAAAAAAAGAATATAGTCATTAAAATTTAAGAGAACTAACATCCCCCTCCCCAACACAACACACACACACACACACAAAAAAGGGCTCTTGAAACAAAAGGCAGTTTGTTTTCCTATGTGGTATGAAAGTTGAACCCTTATTAATGTTCCTCGGTAAGGTCTTGTAGTTAGCATGTACTACCTCATTACCAAATTATAGTTCACTTGAGCTTTGTCCTAAGTCAAACTTTAGTTTCATTACTATTGTCCATGAAATATAGTCCTTGGCCTTGGTAGTGCATTAATTTGAACTTGTAGATGTTAACATATTTTCTGAAAAACTAATCAAAGTTAGAGATGTTTGACTTAGGACAAAGCTGTTGTGAACTATATTTTGGAAAAGAGGGAGTATTGGTTATGTTGTAAGCTGGCATTTGCAGTTCCAAGCAACTTTCTATTCAATTTTAATTTATTGACCAGGACTTCATTCCTGCCACTGTTGTCATTGCTTTCAGGGGACTAACAATCAGCTGGCTCTGCTTGAGAAGATGAATGACCGGGTAGCGCAGGAATACAGCAACTACAGTGACATTGCCGCTGGCCTGCGAGTCTTTGTAGAGCAGCTGAACGAGAAGAACCGAGGCTTTGACGATTACGTGTCGCAGATCGATGCGATAGATCAACAGGTGACTGAGTTTGAGGCAGTGGTGTCCATGCTCGACAAGCACGTTGCCCTCTTGGAAAAGAAAGTAAAATCGGCCTATCACATTTCTGCTACCCAATGATTTCCCATCCACAGACCACTACTACGCAGTTTCTTTTGCCGACACCTGAGTTGAGCTTATCCAAGAAACATAGTATTATATTCTGGATGAATGAGACAGCGCTGTAGGTGCTAAGTTTCCACCATTGCAATGATGCAATCAGATTCAAGTTGTGCTGTAGTAACTTTCAGACAGATTAGCCAGCAGTTGCGATTTTGTCCCTCACAGTAGTAGTACTGTACTCCGTATTTGGTAGTAGTAGGTATTAGTGCCAGGAAATTAATACAGTGCCGGATTTTACGGGGCCTAATCATTGCCTACTGTTTCACAAGAAACCTGTCCTGTTGTGTATAGTAGCTTCTAGATCAATGGGCGAACTGCATCTTGCAGTGTACGCGCATGCTTCCAAGATTCCTGCAGATTTTCGGTCCATGAAATTGGCTGCAGGAGACTGGTCAATGACATGTGGAGGCTCTGGAGCTGAATCCTCCAGTACCAAAAAATTCTTGAGCTGGATGATTTCACATGCAGATGCAGCTTGGCATCTCATGCTTCTTTTATTTTCCCCTAAATTCCAAGTTTTTTCACTCTCTCTCCATCACATCAATTTTTAACCGCTTGCATGGAGTATTAAATGTAGGTAAAAAAATAACTAATTACACAGTTTAGTTGAAAATCACGAGATGAATCTTTTGAGCCTAGTTGGTCCATGATTGGACAATATTTGTCAAATAAGACGAAAGTGGTACTATTCATCGGTTTGAAATTTTCTCCGATCTAGACAAGGGCTTTATATCATTGCCGTTGTGCTGGGTCTGTACTGACTACCAATTGATGGTTCTGTGTTGGTCCTCGGCTCATGCTCTTCTACTAGTACGTGGGGCTGAACTACACTCCCTTTTTTTTCAGCGGAATTTGATCGTTCGGATGCCTTTTCAAACTGCATGATTTTCGAGCAAAATCTGGCCGTCTTTGCTTTGATGCGATCAACGCCTCAGTGGAGCTCAGGCAGATTTCAGATTTGACCTCCGTTTGCACCGGGAAACCCGTCGACTTGACCTTGTGCTCCCTGCCCAGACGTCACAAGATGCAAAAGGGATTTTGGCAGTGTTTAGATGGTGTAAAAGTTGTGTAAAGTTCCTGTAGCACTTTTTCGTTGTTATTTGGTAAAGTTATTCAATTATGGACTAACTAGGCTCAAAAGATTCGTCTCGACATTTACAGACAAACTGTATAATTAGTTATTTTTTTACCTATATTTAATACTCTATACATGCGTTTAAAGATTCGATGTGACAAGGAACCTTGTAAAATTTTTGGAATTTTGAAGGAAGTAAACACTGCCTATATATTCGAACAGAACAGGTTTCCTTGAGAATGCAGTGAGAGTGAGACCATTCTTGGAACAGCGACACTTGCCTTCGCCACAAGTTAAATTAAAATATTAGGGTGTGTTCATTTGCCATACAAACCTAAAATATTTTCTCTTTTACCCATCAAATCGAATCTTTGGACGCATACATGGAGCATTAAATGTAGATAAAAAAGATAACTAATTGCATAGTTTGTCTGTAAATATCGAGACGAATCTTTTGAGCCTAGTTAGTCCACGGTTGGACAAATTTTACCAAATAACAACGAAAGATGCTACAGTAACTTTTCGCCCACTTTTGAACGAGTGAACACACCCTTAGTCAACAAGAGGACAGCGATTGGTTTGGTTTAGCCTAATGTAACGTGACAGCGCCATCGGCAGTTGCCACGTTGGGTATATCATCAGATCCTGCATTCCTGCGCCCGCAGACACTGTGCAGTGGGGCCGGGCCCTCTGTCAGAGGCTGCAGGCAGCAGTGACAGTGAGCGAGCGATAGGAGAGCACCTGTCAGTCCAAAATAATGGTGCCCTCCTCATGGTGCCACGGGCCCCATATGGCTGGCCTCGGCTGGTTTAAGCTTCCAGCTCGTCGCCGTCGAGCTCAAGGCTGGTTTTGGTTGCTGCAGCGCAGGCACCGGTCCCTGGACTTTTGGGATGTTGAGTGATGGTGGTGTCGGTCTTTTTGCTGATGCGTATGGCCACATAAATGGCTTCTAAAATGCGAAAATGATTTAGTTAACTCCCTTTCTTCTGATGGTGGTACCAGCGATTCATCATTTTTAATGGGCTTTTGCAAGCGTCGTTTTGGAATGTTTTATTTCTGATTTATACTAGGGATATGCGTAACGCCAAAGACTTTGGTATGACATATGGAGTGCAAGAAAATAGGAATAGATTAAACCAATGGATGGTTAAATAAAAAAAAAGGTAGTGGTGGATCAGTGTTTAATTCATCTTTGAAGCAATCACGTGTTATCTTAACTAGAGATTAGAGATCACACGAATTTAAAACGAATCTGTTGTACTACATAATCATTTAGAAAGATCGCAAAAGCAATTATTGACGCATATGTTCCAAGCAAGGATTTTAATTTCGTTATCGTAAAAATTTCGGTCACCACCGAAATTACCGAATTTCGCGAAATTCGGCCGAAATTTCGCCGAAATTTTTTTAGAGATTAGGACATGAAGTATGTTATTTCTAAAAAAGTTTGGATCTAAATAAATATTAGTATGATTTATGACTACACATCTATTGAATAGAAGAATATACAATATAATCAATAGAAAAATACAAGTCTAGAGTTATACATCACATGTATTAGAGTATTACAAAATTTCGGAGTTTTCTTTCGGCCACCACCGAAATTACCGAATTTCGCGAAATTCGGCCGAAATTTCGCCGAAATTTTGATCCCTGGTTCCAAGTAAATAAAAATAGAAAAAAAAATAAAAAATCAAACTACGATGTACAGCTAAAATGAGGAGTGGCCAATAAACCTAAGAGCTTGATGTACACCAAACATGCAATGCTCCTGCATCTATTTAAATAAAGTACTATCATAATAGTGGTACTCTATACATGTGATGATTGTATGTGTTAACATGTATCATTGTACTATAAAGATAGACTTGACAGCGTAACCACCGCATAAGTTCATGTCCTGCCAATTGCCTAAATTTCATCACAATACTATCAAATATAGACCGGAGACTTATATCTAGTAACCAATACTATCAAAATATATAGTACTCTCATCTATTTTCCAGTAACACAGTACATATGCGCCAAAATAATGGTATTTGCACGTCACCATCGTTCCATTTTTTTCTCCTTTTTTTTTCCAAACTGTTCAACCGAGGTTGTTGGAGACCTGTTGTGCTTCAAACAACTGCCACGCCTTGCGAAGCCCCCTGCCGTGCAAAAACCACCCAAATCATCATCACAATTCACACCCAGAATTGACGATTCCAAGTTTCCGACGCCACAGGCTCTCCACAGCCCTCTCTCCTTCCCCTCCCTCTTTCCGCGACACCCAAACGAAACTGAAAGCCATCGACGCGCTCCGCCCACCCTTCCCCCGCGGCCCTCCTCCGCTCCGCCTCCCAGCCCAGCCCGCAAACCCTAACCCTAGATGGGCGCCGTCACCTCGACGGTCGCGGCGCGCTTCGCCTTCTTCCCGCCGAGCCCGCCGTCGTACGGGGTGGAGCAGCCGCAGCCGCAACAGCCGCCGCCGGCGCCGGTGGCCCCTGCCGCCCCCCAGCCGGCGCCGGCGCCGGCGAAGGCAGGGGAGGAGAAGGGCGGCGGCGGCGCGGTGGTGGAGCTCACGGGCGTCCCGCGGAGGGGCAACGTGGAGGCGCGGCGGCTGCGGACGAAGCGGGGCACGGAGGTGGTCGCGATGCACGTGCGCCAGGCGGGGGCCAAGCTCACGCTGCTCTACTCCCACGGCAACGCCGCCGACCTCGGCCAGATGTACGAGCTCTTCGTCGAGCTCAGCGCCCACCTCAACGTCAACCTCATGGGGTACGCCCGTTCCGTTCCACTTCCACGCGCTCTCCTCCCCGATTGAGTTGCATTGGCTCAGATTGCGATGCGATTCGATGCTCCCCCTCCTTGCAATTCTGTGCCGTTGGCACCACCGTGGGTTTGCAGTGTAGCCTTGGATCTTCCTGATCGTGTGTCTCTGGATCGGAGCTACTGCTGCAATCTTATCTCGAGTTAGAATGATGCTCGTGTTCATTCGGATGAAATGTTGGGACACTGGGGCGGATCACTGGGGTTGCTACCTTACCAATTACTATTGACTTGAGGCATTCATGATCTCAGTATGAAGCTGTGCAAATGCTGGAATAGTGCTTGATGCTGCTTGGTTTGCTTGCAGTAGTTCTAGTACAAGTTCACTTTTTTTTCTTGGCTTTGAAATCATATCTCTGACACTGTTATGTTAGCTGATTTGTGGTTGTCGTCATTTTGATTTTTCTGTGAGGCTGTTTCATTTTATGATTGCAATAAACCTGGCCATGTCTGTTTGAGGCGATTGCTCTTCAATCTATGAAATTTACTTAACATTAGATAGCACAAATAACATTTAGATTTTTAGTTCGTAATTGCTATAGGTTATTTTGTGACTGACTTGATTCTATGTGAGGTGGCATGGAGCCTGGTTTTTGTTTGTTTGCATAGATTTTGATTGTTAGATGTTACTACATTTCCTGATTTATTTGGAACTGTTCACCAATGGAGTGTGGTACAAACAAAATTATTATTTTTTGGTAGCAGCGCATTGAAATAGCACATGCTTGCAGGAGCATGAAATTGATACATACGTTCATGCAGTTTGTCTGTTTGGTAGCGCTTGTAAAGTTCTAATACTGAAATTGCTGTTCAAAAGCTTCAATTGGGGAATAATTTTGCAAATCTTCTGTTATATACTATCTGAGGAAGTGTTCAAACGGTTAAATTAATTACTGGCAGTTGGTAACTCTCCATAAGCGAAAGTTAGGAAACACAATTCTTAGTATTATTTTTCTTTAAATAGAAATGGTGGATCTTTCTTGCTCGACCGTTCTGGCACTTTATTTTGAGCACTCTTCCGTTGAAAGATTCTGCTTTTAGCCGATTTTTTTTTCGCTCTCTGTGTTTGGTTTGGCGAAGTAGCTCAGGAAATGAGGAATCTTTGTTTTAAAATTTCCATTCTACTCTACTTTAAGGTCCATGTTTCAGGGGGGAAATAAAGCTATTAAAGCAATTCTTGGTCCAATGTGCCTGGTGATTGGTGGTCTGATGGTTGATTGTCGAAGTGAGAATCATTGATTGATTCAGTGAATCTAGCAGCTGTAGCCAATTTAAAATTCCTTGGTTAGAAAGAATTGTCTGTTGGTTTGTCCTCTGCTCCTTTTCTTTAAGCCAAGCTCTTTCTTGCTTTTGTTATGTTGTTTGCTAATATAATCGGCATTCCTTTCATCTTTTTTCTTATTGCTCCTTTGAACCTACTTTTTGTCCTCTTTATATCCATGCATTTTGCCACATACCATCATGCTGCGTGGTTACTTTAACTAGTTGGTTGTGTTTGGTTGAGTAATGTAACTTCAACATCATGGATGACTGCTGCTGACATGGTCCATAGTGCTTTTGTGGCTACCTTGGGACCTCTCTTACTTCAATTTCTTGCATGATTACTAGGTACCATTCATAACTCAGGCATCAGTTTTCATTGCCAGTGATTACTGATACATGTTCCCAGAATGCAACTCAGCAAACTGAAATGTCTTTGCATTAACCTAGATACGCTATCAGCTAACTTTCACTTTTTTCATCAAATGAAAAAAGTGCTGAATATGAGTCAGGATTCCACTACTAATAGCTGAACGTGACTCAGAGAAGTAGCTTAAACTTTTTTTTTCACAAAGAGCTAAGTAAAATTATTTTAGATCCATGAATAACCACATTAAGGGCTAAAGTTGTCTTATAGTGAAACATGTTCAGTGCTGGATAATACTATAGGTGTGCATAACTTCAAATTGATTGTGTGATCCATATGTTGCCAATTCATGGTTGAGTGTCACAACTGCACTTCATTTTTTTCTTTGATATTGGCAGTTTGTGTTTAGGAGGTTTCATAATCCAAAAACTAGAGTATTGTCAGATGAAACCATTTTCAAAGATCCTTATGTTTTGGAAACCGCATGGTGAACCCCTCAGCCCCTTTCCCGACGCACCCCTTTTAGTCTAGCTGGGTGAAGTATTAATACCTTGTCTACCATTACTTTGCAGCTATGACTATTCTGGTTATGGGCAATCCACTGGGAAGGTACACACCTTTATTTGTTGGTAACTTCTAACTTTTTCTTAATATCATTAATGGTCATGATGCTAACCCTTTATCTTTATCTGATACTGCAGCCTAGTGAACAAAATACTTATGCTGACATAGAAGCTGTATACAGATGCCTCATAGAAACCTATGGAGCTGCTGAGGATAATATCATTCTTTATGGCCAATCAGTGGGCAGTGGTCCTACTTTGGATTTAGCATCCCGATTAACTCGTTTGAGAGCAGTTGTTCTACATAGCCCAATTTTGTCTGGCTTAAGAGTGATGTATCCTGTAAAACATACATACTGGTTTGACATATACAAGGTAATTAATATACCGATGTTCTTGATCTTATTAATTGCTTAACCACATCTAAATTTGCCTTGTATTCGCAGAACATCGACAAAATTCCATTAGTCAGGTGTCCCGTGCTAGTGATACATGTGAGTATTCTTCATTTCTATAGCAAACCTTGCACTTGAATTTTTCACTAGCATATGCATGCGGATTTGTTGTTGCTTTAATGCGCTTTAATGTTACATCTGTGAACTTGTAGATAAGCATTATGGCATTTAGGCTTCTTAATGGAGGGAATGTCCATACACATCTGTTATTTGAAATGTTTGTCGTGGTTAATTTTGTGGGAAGCCGTGGACTCCAGTCCTACCTGGGGGCTGTTTTAATGAGGGGATAGCTCCAGGAATTTTTAGGAAGGATTTGACCCAAATTTGCTGTCCAAACAGACCCCTGTTTACACAAACCTACATTTCTGGTTTAGGCTTTGGGTATTTGTTTTAAGACTTATTCTTTTTTTTTCACAAGAACATGCCGCATTTTTAGTTTCTGAAAAAGCGTTGTCAGTATTTACTACATGATACACATTATTCTTTATGACGTCTACAGTTGTATCACACATTACCGTGAACAGTTCACACTATCCAATTGGGGTTACCAAGTGTAGTCGACTTATTACACTGGCTATTGTGGTTCATTGATTGTTGCTTATAAATGTATGCTTACTTTTGGCAATACATCATGCTAATTAAGTTTTGGTTAATCTGCTAGTGAAACAGTCCTCATGCGAGCACAATACTTAGGGCTATCAAAGCTATTGTTTATGGCAGAGTTTCTGGCAGGAAGACTTAATTAGATAGGTAAAAGTTTTCTAGGTTCGGTGATCTAGAAAGATGAATCACAATTGAACTAGTGTTTGAAACATGGGACAATTAGTTTGTTGGTAGGATCAACGTTGTCATGATTCATGCTACAATTCCGTACTATATGTGTAGTCATCTTTTGAAATAAAATTGCGGAATTTTCTCCAGATGTCCAGCCTGTTCATTCTAGTCAAGATTTAGAAGCAGCATGCACATGCTCATGATTTTAATACGATATCTTCTCTCAGGGTACAGCCGATGAGGTTGTTGACTGTTCCCACGGGCGGTCACTGTGGGAGCTTGCTGAAGTGAAGTACGAGCCACTGTGGATCAAAGGCGGGAACCACTGTAACCTAGAACTGTACCCGGAATACATCAAGCATCTGAAGAAGTTTGTTGGAGCCATAGAGAGATCGCCACCCCCGCCCCCGATCGACGAGTCCACGGAGAGCTCAGGCCCGTCGGGCTGCACCCTGACGACGGAGCCCGAATGTTCAGCGGAGGACTCGAGGAAGAGCACGGACTGCAGGGACAAAACACGGCCAAGCATCGATCAGAGACACAGCACGGACCGGCGGGAGAAGCCGCGGGGCAGCACAGATAGGAGGGACAAGACGAGGAAGAGCGTGGACCATCCTGACAAGCCGCGGGCTAGCGTCGATCAGTCGGATCGGCCGAGGAAAAGCATCGACCGGTACCGTTTTACCTTACCAACCTGGCACATGTTTTTCCAATCATCAGTAGGATGCTTTATATATTGCAGACGATCACATGTGAAAGTTTTGGTGATGAAGTCGGTGTGTGTGTGTGTGTGTGTGTAACAAACAGGTTTGGAGGCATGATGAAGTCGGTGAGGCTGTGCAATATCGACTGCTTCAAAGTGACAGCGACATCTGGGAGCTGAAGAGAAGGAAAGGATATGGATAGTAACAGGAAAGGTTAGTGTTGGGAGCCGTCTGTATGTATTTTTCGTTTCCCTTTGTGTAACTTATTCAATTGGGTGATTGGTTTGGCTGTAGTAGGTGTTTTTATTTTCCTTCCTTCCTCATACAATACAATGGGGGCTGGCTCGCTCTGTGTTGTTTCCGTTGGGTTGGGTTGTTCTTTTTAACATGAGATGAAATAATAATAATTTTGTTGATAAAGAGACGGCTCCTCTCCCCTCCTGCAAATTGATTGGCGATGCCTGAGGGTTTCTTCCAGTTCAAATGCTCGCGAACTGCAATGGCGGCACGTAGGCGAGAGGGGTCTCTGCGGAGTGGTGGAGGTTGATGGTATTTTTGCAGGCCCGTGTTTGTGTTTTCACGACGTTTTATGGTGGGCGGGCGGACATGGACACCGCCGCAGGCCTCGAGCGCGGCGACCGACGACGAGGACGTGTGGGGAAACCGGAACCGGGCGCACTTTTGGATCGCCGCGCACGGCCTCGTGTCCCCCGAGCAGAATTTTTTTTTATTTTTAGCCCAAATTTGAAACATATTTTAAATTTGATCCGGATTTGAAAGTTTTTTTAAAACTAGCCCGTTTGGCCCCGCCACCATGCATGGCGGGGCAATTGCACTGAACCCCGCCATGCATGGTGGCGGGGTGCAGAGGCCACGTGGCACCCTGCAGGCCAGCGTGGAAAAGTGTACCCCGCCATGATACGTGGCGGGGTACATTTACCCCGCCACCGATCATGGCGGGGACGGAAAAGGCGCACGTCCTGGCAACGGCATTGGCACTGCGTCGATCGTCAAAATCACTCGTCCATTCGATCGATCCAGGCATCAATAATGATTGACCGGGCAGATGCTAGAGCGCTGTGCCCAGCCGGCCCACTGCGATCGAAGAAGAGCGCCCGCGGTGCTGTCTCACTCAACAACGTGACACGCGGTGGCCTTCCTGACCGAAGTACATCTAATAATGTTAATTTTCAGCAAGTACATCTTGTACTAACTTGCAATGCATACAGCCATCAAACATGCAGCAGGGACCCCTCTAAGGCTATTATCCAATAGTTTTACCAGTAGCTAGCTAGTTTTAGGGAGGTTAAAAAAAAGTGCTATATATATACTACCTCCGTCCCAGAAAGAATATGACTCTAGAGTTTAAATGTTGTCCCCACAAAAGATGTGATCCTAGGCCATATTTACATTGAAAAAAATTTCAACCTGATGAATAGTACCATTTTCGTCTTATTTGACAAATATTGTCCAATCGTGGACCAACTAGGCTCAAAAGATTCATCTCGTGATTTCCAACTAAACTGTGTAATTAGTTATTTTTTTTACCTATATTTAATACTTCATGCAAGCGGCTAAAAATTGATGCGATGGAGAGAGAGTGAAGAAACTTGGAATTTTAAGGGGAACTAAACAAGGCGCTAGAGTAAAAGTAAAAGTGAAGATCAGCTTTTTGTGAGACCCACTAGTAAAAGAACATCTAAAAGTAAAAGTGAAGATCAGCTTTTTGTGGGATCCACTACTTTTACTTTTACTCTAGGATCATATCTTTTGTGGGGACAACATTTAAACTCTAGAGTCACATTCTTTCTGGGACGGAGATAGTATATATATAGCACTTTTTTTTAACCTCCCTAAAACTAGCTAGCTACTGGTAAAACTATTGGATAATAGCCTTAGAGGGGTCCCTGCTGCATGTTTGATGGCTGTATGCATTGCAAGTTAGTACAAGATGTACTTGCTGAAAATTAACATTATTAGATGTACTTCGGTCAGGAAGGCCAGCGCGTGTCACGTTGTTGAGTGAGACAGCACCGCGGGCGCTCTTCTTCGATCGTAGTGGGCCGGCCGGGCACAGCCCTCTAGCCTCTGCCCGGTCAATCATTATTGATGCCTGGATCGATCGAATGGACGAGTGATTTTGGCGATCGACGCAGTGCCAATGCCGTTGCCAGGACGTGCGCCTTTTCCGTCCCCGCCATGATCGGTGGCGGGGTAGATGTACCCCGCCACGTATCATGGCGGGGTACACCCTTCCACGCTGGCCTGCAGGGTGCCACGTGGCCTCTGCACCCCGCCACCATGCATGGCGGGGTTCAGTGCAATTGCCCCGCCATGCATGGTGGCGGGGCCAAACGGGCTAGTTTTAAAAAAACTTTCAAATCCGGATTAAATTTAAAATATGTTTTAAATTTGGGCTAAAAATAAAAAAAAATTCCCCGAGCACCGCACGTTGACCGGAGGGCCAACACGCGCAGTCGCGCGCGCACGCACTCCTGTTCCTGGCGGGGCGCGCCTTCACACGCCCGGGTCCGGGTGGCCTGCGCGCCGGCCTCTCATCCGTGCGAGGTCGAGGACGCGGCGTGCCTGCGTTGCGGCGGTCCCGCTCCTATATCCTGAGACATAGGACGTGGGAGCAGTGAGCAGTGGCCGGCCAGCAGCGTTGCCGGCCCGCTGCCTTCTCCCTCTTACCGTTGCTTGTTGTTGTTGCTGTGTCGGTCGAGTGGTGACTCGTGAGCCGGGTAAAGTTCTTTGTATCCTTTTCAAACTCATCCTATCTTGTATAAAAAAAACTCATCCTATCTTTTCTACGATATTTTCAAATAAGTTAGTTTGCACAACTTATTCTAAAAGGGCGTCCATAAATGTTTTGGGAGTATAAATTGTGTGTTAATAAATTTTGTCCAGAAAAATTAGTTTTTTTTGACTGTCCAGAAAAATTAGTTGATGGAGGCATTATGAAACTGTTTGTTAAAAAATATAGTGAAACGAGTTGTTACCAAATTTTATGTTTGTAAGAGTTTAGCCTGTAAAAATTTAAAAGACAAAAAGGGTCTCAAACAAGTTGAACAACTAAAAATTATGTGCACAAGTTAACCATAAAATAAAAATTATCTAAAGTTGCATGACAACGTTTTCTCTCATAAAAGTTGTGACGAACCAGTCATGTTGAGGAGTTGTCATGATAGATTTGTATACAAATAGTTATATTCGACATAATTTTACAAGTTTCGACGACTGAAATTTAGGCATGGACTTTTCTGATAAAAATAAAAATTAAGTAGGCGTCCTATTGGCCTGTTGGGATTCGTTAGGAGCTAGAAATAGTTAGCTGGTTAATAGACTAATAGCTTACTACTGTTTGGACCCATAGGGCAACAAATAATGGTTGAAATGTTGAATTTGTCTAGAATGTGCATGTCTTTATTGTCTAGTGTTGGAAAAGGAGATGGGAGTAGTGGATGGGCAAACGAGTATTCATTTTGACAACCTGTTATATTTGATCAGCTAATGAGATGTTTACCAAATGGTTATCTGTGTTTGTTTGGATGCACATAAAATTTCATTAGCAATTAACTGTCATTGCTATTGGATCCAAAAAGGCTCAACTTACGGTTGTTTATTGCCTTATAGAGCGTGGGCCCCTTACTATAGCACTTCAGTTACATGCTAGTGATAAGATCTTAAAGAAATCACAGCCTTTAAGATGGAACTGTTATATACTCTAAACTAAATAAAGAAATTTCTAGGTCCCATCATCCCTCACGCCAATACTTTTTTTTTGTCCCTGCCTTTCTTTTTTGCATTGACATGATTGTATATATAGGTAAAGAAAAATAATCCCCCCTACTTTGTTTGGTCCCCGCGATGAGTGCACATAGGTTTGCACGTGGATAAATATTTCTTGTTGTCACTTAAAATAAGTCTGAATACTAAAGCCACAAAAAGTAAGCCATTTTCATTCCTACTCCAAGTCATCATCAGAACTGTGAAGAACTAGTGAACTACACACCTTTCGCCCTTTTTGTTAGATCTAAACACCTTCAAGATAGAGTTCTATGCATCGTCTTACTTTTCTAAAAAATGCCATGCATTGGCCGTGTCTGTTTAATTGACCGTATAACCCATTTAATTGGCTTGGTAGCCCGAATAAATACTAAACATTAGGTGTTCGACTGTTTAGTGTTTAACGTTTAGATGAACATTGGTTTATGTCCCCTAAAACCCCTTATATTGGGTACAATTTCTGAATCGGTGTATGCACTATATTATAGGATAGATAGAGTATATTAGAGGTTTTTACGATGACTTCATCAATTTTGAGACCTGCTAGTCCAATATTTTGAAGATGGTTATAAGAATAGGTTGGGTGTGTGTGCATGTGTGCCTATAGTGTGTTTTGTAAAAAGAAAAATATAAATATAATATCAAGAATTTTTTCTATTTCTCATATTCTTCTTAGGAGATAATATAATTCGTGGCAATTGACATCAAAATCGACAGTGCGTATCGTTTTAGCCGGCTCCGAGTTGGGACTTGGGAGCGAGATCATGCCCTTTTGCATGCCGTGGAGGATATACAAGCCCCCTTCACACGGCAGCATGAAGCAGAGATGCATGAGACCGGGATCTCCCTTCCAAAAAGACCGAGTTGACTGTCTGATGGGAATTAAAAAAAAACTCTGGCGCGCGGTTCGTTGTACTCCTACTCTCCTAGTAGCGTAGTAGCCGTTCATCAATTTCGGACCAGATCCGCTCCAGGACGGAACCCTCTCCTCGTAACCAGCAGGAATAACATGCAGCACGTCCCCGGTGTCGGTGTCGAAGCCATGGCACGCAGGTCGTCGCAGCTTTCGGAATCATGCCGCCATGATTGGCGCGAAGAGCCACGCCTCAAGTCTGAAGACGAGGCCACCACAGCCATGCGCCCGCGTGTCGTCGCTCACGCAATACCATGGCGCGGCACGGGCGCACGGCGGCGTCGTCTTGAATCCAGACGACTGCACTGTTGGGCCCATGCACGGCATCGAGATCGATCTTCAACCCCAAGCAATGGCGAGGCCTAGATCCAAGTTGTTTTACTTTTACAACAACTCAGAAGCTAAGACGACGACGACGTACGCCATCGGGAGAAGCAAGCAGCTTGACAAGGGACAAGGGACAAACTGGCCATCAGGCCAATGACCAGCTCGGTTAATCAGGTTCAGGTCGCAGAGCCCCATGCACTGATGCACCAAGGGTTTAAAAGTACAGGGACGACAGACAGCACACCATGCTTGCATGGCATGGAGTCCAAAGCTTTGACCAATGGTGTGTGTGTACGTGTGGTGTGCGTGCTTGCCTCTGAAACTGAACTAACCCCCTTTAAAACATCTCTGCATGCCAGCCTTTCCAATTTGTTCCTGGCCAGGCGGCCTCTCCATTCCATTTTTCCCTTCTTCAGACTTCAGTGTTCAGTCAGTCAGTCTGTCTCAGTCGGTCGTATTCAGTTCACGCTTCTTCCAGAGGCCGGCTGGTGGTGATAATCGGGTAGTTATGCGGCGGCAGTTGAAGTGCGTCGGCTTGCTGCTGCTCCTGCTGGCCGCGCTCAGCCCCGTCGTCGTCGTCGCCACCGCGCGCAGAGGTAAACTAGCTAAACACGCACACGGCACTTCTGTCAGATCATTCATGGCCGCTCTTCCTTTCCGATCGAGTCTGTCACTTCAGACAGTTTCTGCCTGCGCAATGTACGTGGCTGGCACCTGATGCACCGGACCTCTTCCATTTGCAGAGCTGCCACTAATGGCGGCCATCGGCGACGAAGGGCGGCAAGACGTGAGCAGCAGCTTAGGAACAGCGCCGGGAGACGCTGCGGCGACGGCGGAGGGCGGGGACGAAGAGGTGATCGTCAGGAGGAGGAAGGATGAGGCGGTGAAGCAGAACAGCCGCCGTTTGAGAAGAACCAGCTGGAAGCAGATGCCTGCTGCTTCGCCGCAGTTTAACTTCGGTGGCCGGATACCCTTCACCGCCGACTACCACTCCGTCCACAGGCACCCGCCCACGCACAACTAGAACTTGCAGGTACCTAGCAGCAGCCTAAGATATGTGCCTTTCACTTTCAGCACCTAAGCCGCCGTAAGGAGTTCTCCTGTCTTCGTCGCAGAAAAGAAAAAGAAAAGGAGTTCTCCGGCCTGTCTGTCTCTGAATATTACTGAATAGTAGCACCAGTTCATTAGTTTTTTTTTATAGCTTATTCTAGGTTTGGATCTTTAGTAGTAGTGGCATATATACTATGTGTGGAAGCTGTATGTTACTCTATTTTTTTTAGGTTTAGTTCTTTAGCAACGACATATAGTGTAATAGCAGGTACGCAAGCTGTATATGTTATGTTGGGGCCATTTTGTCTGAACATGTAGTCGTCAGTGTGAGCTCTCATCAGAGGGGTCATTGCTGATGATGGATGTTCTCTTCGGCTTCCATCTTCTGTATGTGTGTACTGACCAGTGGGCCGGGGGCTATGATGAACATGATCCTCGTCATTTCGAAATAATGTTCAACGTGCGCCTTACCATGCTCTCTTGTTCTTTCTCTCATAGTCGTTGCTGCTAATTATGTCAGCTTTACATGCAATTTGCGCGTACTGTTTCTGAATGATGCGAGCATTCTTTGCTGCTGCCTTCATGTTTATGACACCGACTGCTGGCCCTGGCCAGTTTAGCTCTCGCATAGTACTAGACACAGGACACGTCTCCTTTCAGGCCTGAGAATCAGAATAAACATGAGGACATTGGCAATACGGTATTGCTACCATTTTTTTTAATCTGTATTGCTACCAATTTGGACGGTTTGGAAGGTGACAAGTAGGGGGGGGGGGGGGGGGGGGGGGTAAGCTTCCGATGCTGTGCTCGTGGTGGCTGTGGAACCCATGTCTTCGCTCCACCTATTCTTGTCTCTTAGCTGCGAGGGCCGGCGCAGGATCTATCGGTAGAATCGGCAAACAGCGTTTTCGCAGACTTGCCCTTCATCTTTCCTTGAATCATGTAACGGTGTGATCCATTTTCGTGAATGCAAATGAGAACGTCCCTAGACATTTTTTAATAGTACACCCCTCCATTCCGAATTAAATAATTTTGACTTTTCTACGTATGTAAAACAAAAAAAAAAATTATGCATCTAGCCAGAAAGACTTAGCTTGGAGAATTTGAAATGGAAATGGAGGGAGTATAATTTTGTTCGATCAACGGTTCTTGAGCAGATTTTATGAAGAGCAACTTAAGAAATTGTGTTCGATCGATCCATGCAATATTTGGATCTCGTACAATTTGAAATGGAGGAGTATAATTTTGTAGTTCTAGAGTTAGCTAGCATTTACGAATAACGTTCCTTGATTAGGTTTTACGCGGCACCAAGCCATTCTACGAGATCCAAATACTACATGGATTGATCGAACACAATGCTAAGATCTTGTTTGGCGTAGCTTCTCTAGCAACTTCAAAAGTGTTTCTCGCCAAACCGGGTTACATTGAACAACTCCTTATTGAAGCTTCTTGAAACCCGCTCTCACATAAGTAGGAATCAGATGGAATGAAAATACTAGCTTCTTCCATATCCATCTCTTACATCTAATTGAGAAGTAGTTTCTCCAAATGTATTTTTCAGTATAGCTTTAACTCTGCTAGGGGAGCTGTTCATAGAGCTGAAGCTAAAAATTTACTCCATAAAAGCATACTTGTACCAAACGAGGCTTAAAAGTAATGGAAAGACAAATTAGCACCCTTTGGGTTTTTGTGATCTCATCTTCTATTTCATATTGAAGTAGCAAGGCCTTCTACTAAGATTTTAGAAAATTCCTTTTCTTCTCCCTTCTAATTGAAGCATTTCCTGTCTATGGGAGTGCCATATTTGATTCTTTGTTCTTTAGTGCTAAGTCTAATCCAAACGCTTTCATGTTATTATGTCAATATCCAGCCGAGGGAAATGTTTACAGCCGATCTCGTGTGAAGTGTTTTTTCAAAATCAAAAAATTAAAACCCTATAAACTGTACACCCTGTTCGTTTGAGCTATTCAGCGGAATCAGCAACCAGCCAGCAGTGTTTTTCTCTCACAACAAACCAGCGAACAGTACTTTCAGCCACAATAAACCAGCGAAACGAACAGGCTGTACATTCCGTGCCCTATCCTATATAAATCAATCTGGTCTTTGGCAGTGGCAATATGATCCACGCAAATTAGAAAACATGGCATCCACTGAGCATATGTAAGTGCGTTGCACTCTCTTCAAAATTCAAATATACATACGCTCACTCTAAAAGTCACTTTCTCACATGAATTACTGAAAAATTCAAGAATTTTGTTTCGGTTTCAGCTTTTCATGGACTAGACTCACGTAACCCTTAAAGGCATATGGGCGATCCATATAGGACATATGCCAGATTTAAGGCAAAAAAAAAACATTCACAAAACATTTGAGGTGCTCGGGTGAAGAATGCCACATTGGAATTGGATCGACAGTGGTGCCCCCACTGAAATCAGCTGCAGCTTATCACCACCACCTCAGGCTCAGGATTACACGGCTCCACCGCGCTCGAATTCCCACGACCATGGCCGCCACCGCGCTCGAATTCCTCCGCACCCACCACCAGCCCTACAAGCCGCCGCCGCCGCCCGCGCCGCGCGCGTCCGTACTCTGCCGCGCCACGGCGGGGCCGGCGTCGGCCGCGGCGCTGCGGTCCCTGGCCCCGCCCACGCGGCCGGAGCTGCTGTCCCTCGACCTGCCCCGCTACGACCCGGCGCGCGCCCGCCCCGTGGACCTCGCCGTGGTGGGCGGCGGGCCTGCGGGCCTCGCCGTGGCGCAGCGCGTGGCTGAGGCGGGCCTGTCGGTGTGCGCCATCGACCCGTCCCCCGCGGTGGTGTGGCCCAACAACTACGGCGTGTGGGTGGACGAGTTCGAGGCCATGGGCCTCGCTCACTGCCTCGACACCGTCTGGCCGTCCGCCTCCGTCTTCATCGGCGACGGCCGCGCCAAGTCGCTCGACCGCCCCTACGCCCGCGTCGCGCGCCGCAAGCTCAAGTCCGCCATGATGGACCGCTGCGTCGCCAACGGCGTCGTCTTCCACCAGGCCAAGGTCGCCAAGGCCGTCCACTACGACGCCTCCTCCCTCCTCATCTGCGACGACGGCGTCGCCGTCCCGGCCAGCGTCGTGCTCGACGCCACGGGCTTCTCGCGCTGCCTCGTGCAGTACGACAAGCCGTACAACCCGGGCTACCAGGTCGCCTACGGCATCCTCGCCGAGGTGGACGCCCACCCGTTCGACATCGACAAGATGCTCTTCATGGACTGGCGCGACTCCCACCTCCCCGAGGGGTCGGAGATCAGGGAGCGCAACCGCCGCATCCCCACCTTCCTCTACGCAATGCCCTTCTCCCCCACCAGGATCTTCCTCGAGGAGACGTCCCTGGTCGCGCGCCCGGGGCTCGCCATGGACGACATCCAGGAGCGCATGGCCGCGCGCCTCAGGCACCTGGGGATACGCGTCCGGAGCGTCGAGGAGGACGAGCGCTGCGTCATCCCCATGGGAGGCCCGCTGCCCGTCCTGCCGCAGAGGGTGGTCGGCATCGGCGGCACGGCCGGGATGGTGCACCCGTCCACGGGCTACATGGTGGCGCGCACGCTTGCCACCGCGCCCATCGTGGCGGACGCCATCGTGAGGTTCCTCGACACCGGCAACGGCATGGGCGGCCTGGCAGGGGACGCGCTCTCCGCTGAAGTGTGGAAGCAGCTGTGGCCAGCCAACAGGCGGCGGCAGAGGGAGTTCTTCTGCTTCGGCATGGACATCCTGCTCAAGCTGGACCTCGAGGGAACGCGCCGGTTCTTCGACGCCTTCTTCGACCTGGAGCCGCACTACTGGCACGGTTTCCTGTCATCCAGACTGTTCCTGCCGGAGCTCTTGATGTTCGGCCTCACGCTGTTCGGGAACGCCTCCAACACGTCGAGGCTGGAGATCATGGCCAAGGGCACCGTGCCTCTTGGCAAGATGATTGGCAACTTGATACAGGACAGAGATGGGTGAGGAGGGTATGTATACCTACATTTCTCACCTGAAGATCTGATCTCCATTGGATCTCTGATTTTGGCATCGATGATGCTCAGTGTATTTACGATTTGCAAACATGGATTCACAAAACACAGTTAGCAACAGCAGTTTAGGACCCCCTGTCAGATATAGGAATTGCTGCTGCAAGTCATACTTGAGAGCTGTATAGTTGCAATTGCACATTGAGGGATGTTGTGACGATCCACGTATCAGATATCATGGTCTTCATATAAAGGACCAAATTTCCGACAAATCTCACATGAAACTGCCATTTGTGTATTATGATACCCCGTTTTTCATATTTCAGGCCTAGTTTTTCGAACCGGACCGGACCGGCGGTTCGACCGCTAAAAGATCGAACCAGAGCCTACACCGGTCCGGTTCACTTAAAAGACCGGCCATGCAATCGGACCGGTAAAAACCGGTTGAACCGGCCAGTTTTTAACGAAACCGGTGAACCGGCCGGTTCCATGTGAACCGGGGCGGTTTTTTAAGTTATCCAAAAACGACCTCGGTGGGTTCAGGAGAAGCTGATCCATTCGAGGGTATTGTTGGAAAAGTGTGAAAATGTACCCTTTAGGGGCCTGTACACGTGAAGGAAAGGAACTGGCATCTCCTTTTTGGGGCGCATTTGCATCTGGCTTGGCCCCTTGGGCGGCCGGCGGCTACTGCTCTGGTGCTGCTCCGGGTGGGCATCGGCCATCGGCGGGGGCTGCAGCTGCAGGCTGCTGCTACGGGCGAGCGCCGAGCGGGGGGCTGCAGGCTTCTCTAGTGCTGCTCAGCAGGGGCTGCAGGCTTCTCTAGTGCTGCTCAGCGGGGGCTGCAGGCTTCTCTGGTTCTGCTCCGAGCGGGCATGCTGCTGCTCTGGTGCTACACTGCTACCCTACTACTCTGCTCCACGTCCCCTCCACGGCTATAAGAAAATGGCTACTAGAACTGGAACTGGTGAGCTACTGATCCTGTCATCCTAAGCTTTCAAGTTTTAATTTTTAGGTATTGTATTTGTATATTAGCCTGCATATCAATGTCGATTATTAATTAAATCATATATATATATACACCGGTTCAAAGTATTTGTGGTCGGTTCGATTCACCGGTCCAAAACTAATGAACCGGTGGTTCAACCGGTTCTGAACGGTTGGACCATTGAACCATTGAACCGACGGCCTCGCCGGTTCGATCTCCGGTCCGGTTCGAAAAACTATGATTTCAGGAACATAGCTGAATAACATGAGGTAGGAACCGGACTTAATTAAAGAGAGGTTAAACATGAAACCAAAGAAATCAATCCAGTATATGTAAATGACTGGTGAGGTCTAGGAGATTTCTGTCATTAAAACTTAACAGAGCATCAATCATGTTACATTTCTTTTCCTTCTTCTCTACCAATAATCAGCTATACACCACCATCGATTCGAGCCTCAGTTTAGATACAGCAGCAAGTATACTGACTGGAAAATAAGATGGATGTAGAAGAATTAACAAAGTTGAACAATAGGTACCAAAATTTCTTCTCAAACTCATTCGATCCTGAATTGCTATGATCTTCTCGAGTTCTCCGATTCATATGGTTATATGAGTGTTCCATATATTTTCCTTGCAAATTGAGCCTCCGAGCTGCTTTGCGCTTGTATCATGGAAGCACTTGCTTAGAATGAAAGGTCTCTCAGGTCTCCTTCTCGTTCTGGGGCTCTGTATGAAAACCCTAGCTCTTCTCCTGATTGCCGCCTTACTATGCTAGCCCTCTGCATCAAACGCACAAGTTGCTGGACAACCTCTGACATGGGTGGACGGAACTCTGGCTCAGGCTTCAGAAACAAAAGATATAAAACATTCTTAGTATGTCTCCTTAAGGAAAAATTGGAGCCCAAAGGAACCAATAAAAACTTTCCCGCAAATGATTTTATGTGGTAAAGCACCCAACTAAGTAGTAGACTCAGATATATTAACAAATTGGCACTATTCTGCAAGACAGTTTCTCCACGAATGATTTTTAAAATTTTTAAGGCCACCATGGGAGCTTGGCCGTTACAGATCAATAGCATAACATGCATCACAAATCAAGAATATACCTGAACGCAGAGTGCAATTATGTCTGCAAAACGGGAGAGTGATTTAGCTGGGTACATTCCATTTAATGCTGGATCAACCATCCTAGCAAGTGCATCAATATCATGAAGCTGAGGGGTAGCCCATCTAACAAGGGACTGTTCTGACCTCTCTCTGGAACTGCAATAACCATCCGAAGGCTATTTCAAATTCTTACAAGATGCAACGAACCAGGATTGGATACAAGCTAGATCACATACCTGTCTAGTGGCTTCCGCCCTGTCAATAGCTCTAACATTACCACTCCAAAACTGTACACATCGCTCTTTACAGTATAAATGCCAGACATGGCAAACTCGGGGGCGCTATAGCCAAATGATCCAAATACTTCAGTTGAAACCTGCAGTGACAGGCCAATTAGTTAATCCATGGACCAAGTAGAAACTACAGATTCCAAAAATGGGTATTTGAACAACTTCAGTAGAAGAGATGTGTGTTACTTGCCTGTCTTTCAGTATTTGGAGTCAAGGCAGCAAGTCCACAGTCAGATAGGTGTGGATTATGCTCCTCATCTAGTAGAATGTTTGAAGACTTAAAATTTCTATGAACAACAGATGGCAAGCACACCTCATGCAGGTACCTACAAGAAAATTTGAAGACATTATATGCATCCTCTGCCATAACCTTGAAGTACAAAGTGCAGTAGGGTTCAAACTTACTCAAGTGCTCGAGCAGTGCCTAGTGCTATCCTTACGCGGATGTTCCATGTAAGCTTCCTGCTCATTTCATCAGAGAAGTGCAACATATCATGCAGTGTTCCATTTCCAATGTACTCATAGACAAGAAGCCTTTGCCCATGTTCAGCACAATATCCTGTCAATGGCACGATGTTTGGATGCCTTAGCCGTGACATGCTCGATACAGCCTCAAGGAAATTGTCTTCTTCCTGTAAAGAAAGCGCGGCGCTATCTATCTTTTTAACAGCGAGAACCTGTAATCATAACACAGTAACACACAACTCAGGTGCAGAACACAGGATGACTAACAATCAACTGTTGTGCAGAGTGTCCGAAAAACCATGTATATTCATAGACCACTACCTAAATAAACAACAAAAGCACGAGGACTTGGCTTCATAGCTATATCATTAATAAAGAATGTAACAAGCCTAATCTATTGACAAATGACACTACACAGATTCACAATGCATTAGAATAGTTTGCAGTGGAGTATTAGCACGAAGGGTTGCGATAAAATACACCAAATATATAGATTTTGATTTTACTAGAAGCACACTGTACCTTTCCATTTGGGAAATCAGCCTTATAAACACGACCAAGTGAACCTTCCCCCAAAAGAGAATCTTGACAGAAACTATTAGTAGCAACTTGGAGAGAAGCAACAGTATAAGGTGTCGCGGTTATGGGGACCTTTGTCTTTCTCATAGAACCATTTTTACCGTAAACTCTCTCAGGAGTCATTTTCTCAGGAGGTGGCAGTTTTGCAGTTGCTATAGAGGTATCTTCAATCTGCTCTGGGATTTCCCTGCTAGAAGCTAGAAAACCAAAACGAAGAGAATACTGAGAATATCAACTATCAAGGGACCGGAATATCAGAGTTATGTAATTGTGCTCTCTTCTGCTTGTAATCTTCTGAACAAGAAACCTGATATCATTATAGCTAAATGAGGCCATTAGATATATTCATAAAAATCCCATGCTTTCGAGTTTTATGCCATTGTATTATGTCTGTCCTAACTACAAAACTATATTACACAATTATACTGATCTTGAGAATGAGGAGTGCATGCAAAGGGAGCAAATTCCAATGGTTCAAGCTCTGGTCATAATTCAAGTACAATAAATGTTTAATCATCACCAATGTCTTCAATTAGTGGTTTCCAGATCAATCAAACAGTGGTACAGTAAAAGGTTACCTCTTTAACAAAAAAATAGCATCTTAGCTAACTGAATAATCTATATTTATCTAGCATCAACCAAGAAGTGTACTGCAACATGACATTATACATCATAAAAAGTGCCATACCTCTCTCAATGTTTACTGTCAGAGGACCTACAAAATCTTTTGATTCACTGCTGGCATCATCAGTTCTTTTCCGAGCATTGCATATGCAGCATACCAAAAGCAGAAACACACATAAAACAGCAACTATCGATCCAGCAATTATGCCCACAAGCGGGCCTGTCCCAAGGCCTTGCTTCTTGTTACTTTGAATAGTGGGGGTTTCTGAACCTTTAGGAGCATCTCCTGGCCCCTGAGGACGCTTAGGACGATTCCGTGGCCTTTGAGGGGGTGGTGGCATAAAAGGTGGCGGCGGGGGAGCAGGTCCATTGGCAAATGAGTTCCCTTCAAGTCTGTGATTGTATTTACAGCAAGTAATTAGAACCCAGCAATGACAATTTCCATAGAAAAGTGAAGTAAGACTTGGAACATACGTTAGATCTGGAATGGAGCTGAATTCTTTTGGTATCCAACCACTGAAATTGTTGTTTGCTATGTTTCTGTTTAAAAAAGTTATTAGTTATCAAGCAAGCATGAATAGAAGTTGAACTATTGTCTGACAGTTTACTTACAATGTAGTAAGGCTTAGCCCACGGAGAACATTGACAGAACCCGTTAACTGATTGTTTTGCATATAACTGCAAAGCAGATAAACATGAATCCATCCTCGTTGAAAAACTAATGCAAAGTAGAAGCTTTCTTTGAAGAGATTGTTTAATACTTACAGACTTGAAAGATTTGATAAAGAACCAATAGAATTGGGAAGATCCCCTGTCAATTTGTTGAAAGATACATCTCTGTCAAGGAGTACAAGTCGTATAAGATAGATTCATGAAAACAAATGGACAGTATGTTTTGTTGTGTCAAGTAAAATGTTACTTCCTATGACCATTATAAATGCTAAATTTTCCAAGGAACAACTGCATGTACTCCTAGCCTTAAGTCTTTACCGGAAGACTGTCTTTATACTTTTACGGACTAATTCAGATCCTCCAAAAATTCAGGTTATGAAAAAAAGTATATGATCCATCTGATATAGGGATGTCGGTTTTGTACGGTATAAGAACATGAAATTATCTGAAACTCCAATTCTAACAGCCATGTAAATCGGTCATGCTTTCATCTCCTGGTCAACTTCTACATCTTAGTTCTCCCTATGGACTATGAAGCAAAGTGGCATTCTATGGAGTTTTACACAAAGATCTGAAGAAGAAAAAAGCGCTCCAGATGGTTTACATGAAAGCAAGTGAAAGGTAATGTTGCAAAAGGTATCTCAAAAGTGTGACAATGGCAAGATTGCCTAAGGCCATCTCCAGTGAGGAGTGTGTTGGAGTATGTGTTTAGGCCCATGAGGCTAAGGCCCATGTGGCCCATGTATGGAACCTATATAGCTACCCTTCTAGGGTTAGCCCTAATCAAGAGAATCACTTTCCCAAACATGCTATCCAGCCTTTCCTCTCCTTCCTCCTGAGCCGCCGGACAGGCACCTGCACCCGCCGGCCTCCTCTGCCGCCAGGGGGCCATGGCCGGCCGGCCTCCCCCTTCCCCTTCCTACTTCTCTCTGTTCCCTCCCCTCTCCTCCCCTTCCTGGGCCGATCTCCTCCGATCCCCTACTCCTACAGCCGCCGCTGCACTTCCAGGGGCGGAAGCCGCCGCCTTGCCTGGGGCGGGCGCTGCTGCTCTGCCTGGGGCGGCAGCTGCAGCCGCCCTTCTTCCTGCCGCCGCTGGAGGTCGCGGCTCTGCCTCCCTCCGCCCCTCTGCGCCCTCACCTCACCTTCCTGCGCCACCAGCAGGCGCCCTGGCTGCTGCTGCGGGACAGCATCCTCCCGGGGTGACCGATCCGACTCTGGGCATGGACCACGGGGGGGAAACGGTGGTGGGCACCTCTGGGGCTCCTCCACCGGTGGTCACTGCTGCCATCACCGCTCCGTCCACCACTCCAGTCACCACGGTGGCTCCTCTCCTTCCTTTGGGCGCCGGTGATACAGCCGCTCTGGCTGCTGCTCTCGCCGCGGCGACCGGTTCACAGCATGGAGGCGCGGGGGTCACCTCTCAAGGCGCGGCCTTCCTTTTCCCCGCTCCTTCTTCGCTGCCCATCACCGGACACCGCCCCGACTCCGCACTCGTCGCCGCTCTCGCCGCTGCCCGGGCCGCCGCCGCGGAGGGGCAGGCCCGTGTGCGCGCCGCTGCACTCGTGTGGGAGCAGGAGCGCGATGCGACCGATGCTCTGGCCCGCCAGATCGCCGAGGCGGAGCACCTCCTCGCTTCTCCTGCTGATGCTGGGGCCGCTTCCTCCGCCTCGCCGGGACGCCGCGCCTCCCACACCGCCGTCCTCTGGCACGACCTGGCCGACCCGCTTGTGGCTCAGCTTCACTACCAGGCCGGGGGGGGTCCAGAACATTCGCCTCCTCGTCCCGGTCGTCCTCGAGCCGGAGTCGCCCTCCTACGCCCGCTGGCGGGACCTCGTGCTTCTCACCCTTCGCCGCTACGCTCTCGACGACCACATCCTCGTTGACGCTTCGGTCGCCGTCCAGACCCCGTCGTGGCTTCGTCTATACAGCATCGTCCTCTCCTGGATCCTGGGGACGATCTCTCTGGACCTCCACAACCTCGTTCGCACCTCACCTGACGCGCGCCGGGCATGGCTCGCCCTTGAGGGTCAGTTCCTGGGCAACGCCGAGGCCCGGGCTCTGCGCCTTGACGCGAGCTTCCGGACGTTCGTCCAGGGTGACCTCTCCGTCGGCGAGTTCTGCCGTCGGATGAAGGGCATGGCGGACTCCCTGGGGGACCTCGGGTGGCCCGTGGAGGATCGCATCTTGGTCCTCAACGTCCTCCGGGGGCTCAGCGACCGCTACGCCCACCTCCGGACGTGGATCACCCGCCAGAGGCCCTTCCCCACCTTCCTGGAGGTCCGTGACGATCTCGTCATGGAGGAGCTCACGCAGGGCCTCCAGCCGGGCTCCACCACTTCCACGGGGTCCTCGTCCTCCTCGACGGCCCTGGCTGCTACCTCGCCGCGTCCGTCTGCTCCACCGTGGTCGACCACTCCACTGCCGCAGTCTCTCCTGGGTCCTCCTCCCTCCGGGCCGAGCAGAGGTGGGGGGGTCGTGGCTCTCGTCGTCGCCGTGGAGGGGGCCGCGGGGGTGGCCGGGGGGGTCAACCCTAGGCTCCGGCACCGGCTGGGCCACACGGGGGGCACCATGGCCTTCGTTTCAGAACCCGTGGTCTGGTCGCATCTCCATGTGGCCCTACCACGCCCCCGGAGCCGACACTCGTCCACCGGTGGCCATGCTCACCGGAGCTCCTCCTGCTTGTCCTCCACCCAGTGCCTTCCCTGCTACGCCGTGGGTTCCACCCTCCGGGACTCCACCGGGGGTCACCGGCTGGGACCAGGCGGCCCTGGCTCGCTCGTTCAGCACCATGGGCCTGACACCTCCGGTCGGACCCGAGTGGATCGCTGATTCGGGGGCCACCAACCACACTACTCCTGACCCCGGTATAATTTCGTCGATTCACTCTCCCTCTTCCTCTCTTCCTTCGTCCATTATGGTCGCAAATGGTTCTTGTATTCCAGTCTCGTCTGTGGGTACCGCCGGTGCTCATGGCTCCTTTCGTCTTCCTGATGTTCTTGTTGCTACTTCTATGGTTCATAATCTTCTTTCTATTCGACGTTTTACAGCTGACAATTCTTGTTCTGTGGAATTTGACTCTTCTGGTCTTACTGTAAAGGATTTGGCTTCCCGGCGTCCTCTGCTCCGATGTGACAGCACCGGGCCCCTTTACACCCTTCGCTTCCCGGTGGCTCCTTCGTCTTCTTCGCCGCCCGTTTTGCCAGCTGCCTTCGTCGCTTCTGCTTCCTCTACTACCTGGCACCGGCGCCTCGGCCATCCTGGACGTGATGCCCTGATACAGCTCAGTCGTAGCTCCGGTCTTCCATGTACTCGAGCTCATGATGAGCAACTGTGTCATGCGTGCCAATTGGGCCGACATGTTCGTCTTCCTTTTTCTAGTTCTACTTCCCATGCGGCCCGTATTTTTGATCTTGTACATTGCGACCTATGGACATCTCCTATTCTGAGTATTTCCGGTTATAAGTACTATCTTGTGGTTGTTGATGATTTTTCGCATTATTCGTGGACTTTCCCTCTCCGTGCGAAGTCAGATACGTTTACCACGCTCCTTCACTTCTTTACTTGGGTGTCTACACAGTTCGGCCTCACCATCAAGGTCGTCCAGTGTGACAATGGTCGCGAGTTTGATAACTCCACCTCCCGAGATTTCTTCCTCTCACGGTGTTCAGTTGCGCATGTCTTGTCCATACACCTCTTCGCAGAATGGCAAGGCTGAGCGGATGATTCGCACCACCAACGACACCGTGCGTACCCTTCTGTTTCAGGCCTCTTCCCGCTCGCTTCTGGGCTGAGGGTCTGCACACCTCCACCTACCTTCTTAACCGCCTTCCTTCCGCGGCTTGTCCCGCTCCCACTCCTCACCACGCCCTCTTCGGTACCCCGCCTCGATACGATCACCTCCGCGTGTTTGGGTGTGCGTGTTACCCCAACACCGCTGCCACTTCTTCTCACAAGCTGGACCCTCACTCCACGCTCTGTGTCTTCCTCGGGTACTCCCCGGATCACAAGGAGTACCGGTGCTTTGACCTTACCTCCGACGGGTTCTCATCTCTCGCCATGTGGTGTTCGATGAGTCCGTTTTTCCCTTTTCCAACACTACCACCCCTCCGGTACCTGACCCACCCTCCCTGTTTCCCACTGACCCGGTGGTCCAGCCACCTTTTTCGTGGTCTCCTGCAGGCACTGCTTCGCCGCGCGCCGGGCCGGCCCCCTGTCCCGGCTCCCCAGTGGGTCCGGGCCCATCGTCCTCGGGCGCGGCCCCGTCCTCTTCGGTTGGTGCAGCCCCGGGGCCGTCGTCCCCCGCTTCTGCCCCGGGGGGGTCATGTCGGTCGCCGACGCCGGATCCCGTCCCGGCACCTGCCCCGGCACCTCCGTCGAGGTTCGCCGCGCCGGTTCGGGTGTACCAGCGCAGGCCGCGGCCGCGGCCGCTCGCGATCCCTTCTCCACCAGGGACACCGACACCACCGCCGCAATCCCCGCCGGCTCGTGGTGCCCGCCGGTCTATCACCCGCCGCTGCTTCACCGACACCCGCGGCATGTTCACCCGATGGTGACATGGCACGCGGCTGGCACACTGCCACCTCGTGCCCTCGAGGCTTCGACCGGCGACGCGGTGGTCTCCCCGGTACCCTTTTCCGTCCGCGACGCCCTGTTGGACCCTCACTGGCGCCGCGCGATGGAAGAGGAGTACGCCGCGCTACTCGCCAACCAGACGTGGGAGTTGGTGCCCCGGCCACCAGGCTCCAACGTCGTCACCGGCAAGTGGATCTGGACCCACAAGCGCCGGGCCGACGGCTCTCTCGAGCGCTACAAGGCTCGATGGGTCCTCCGGGGTTTCACTCAGCGCCCTGGAGTCGACTACGATGAGACCTTCAGCCCGGTGGTCAAGCCGGCCACCGTCCGTACCGTGCTCTCGCTGGCGCTTGCTCGGTCTTGGCCCGTCCACCAGCTGGATGTCAAGAACGCCTTCCTCCACGGCCTTCTCACCGAGACGGTGTACTGCAGTCAGCCGGCAGGGTTCGTCGATTCCACCCGTTCTGACATGGTCTGCCGGCTTAACAGGTCCCTCTATGGCCTCAAGCAGGCACCTCGGGCGTGGAACCACCGGTTTGCGGCTTTCTTGCTGACCCTGGGGTTCATGGAGACCAAGTCTGATACGTCCCTGTTCGTCTACCACAATGGAGCCAACACTGCCTATTTGCTGCTCTATGTTGATGACATTGTCCTCACCGCCTCCAGCGAGCCACTCCTCCGCCGGATCATCACCGCTCTTCAGCAGGAGTTCGCGATGAAGGATCTGGGTGAGCTCCACCACTTCCTCGGTGTCACTGTTGAGCACCGTCCTGCCGGGCTCCTCCTTCACCAGCGGCAGTACACTCGGGACATCTTGGAGCAGGCTGGGATGACTGACTGCAACCCCTGCTCCACTCCGGTCGACACTCAGGGCAAGCTGTCTGAGGCTAAGGGACCACCGGTGGCCGATCCCACTGCGTACAGGAGTCTCGCCGGGGCCCTTCAGTACCTCACCTTCACCCGGCCGGACATCACCTATGCAGTTCAGCAGGTCTGTCTTCATATGCATGAGTGCATGACCCCCGGGAGCCTCACCTCACGGCCCTCAAGCGCCTCCTCCGCTACCTCCGGGGCACGCTCGACTACGGCCTCCTCCTCCACCGACCTCGTCGTCTACACCGACGCTGACTGGGCCGGGTGCCCGGATACTCGCCGCTCCACCTCCGGCTACGCCGTCTTCCTGGGCGGCAACCTGGTGTCTTGGTCGTCCAAGCGCCAGCCGGTGGTCTCCCGGTCCAGCGCCGAGGCGGAGTACCGCGCCGTTGCTAACGGCGTGGCGGAGGCCGCCTGGCTCAGGCAGCTGCTTGCTGAGTTGCACACTCCGCCCTCCCGGAGCACACTAATCTACTGCGACAACGTCAGTGCGGTCTACCTCTCCACCAACCCCATCCAGCACCAGCGGACGAAGCATGTGGAGATCGACCTCCACTTTGTCCGTGATCGGGTGGCCATGGGCGAGGTGCGGGTCCTTCATGTTCCGACGACCTCCCAGTTCGCGGACATCTTCACCAAAGGCCTCCCGTCCTCGACCTTCACCGAGTTTCGCTCCAGCCTCAACATCAC
Organism: Saccharum spontaneum; assembly: GCA_022457205.1. NCBI lineage: Eukaryota > Viridiplantae > Streptophyta > Magnoliopsida > Poales > Poaceae > Saccharum > Saccharum spontaneum. The sequence goes on along the minus strand of CM039594.1, from coordinate 15,208,497 downwards.
CGGTGGCTAGTTGCGTCTGTGGGGGGGTTGTGTGTGTTCTTTCTTGTTCAGCCTTGAACTCCGCTGCGCCGGTAGTTCAGACTGCGGGGGGGGTGTTGGAGTATGTGTTTAGGCCCATGAGGCTAAGGCCCATGTGGCCCATGTATGAAACCTATATAGCTACCCTTCTAGGGTTAGCCCTAATCAAGAGAATCACTTTCCCAAACAGAGTGTAAAGAGATATAACATCCCACGTGGCAAGGCGACGAGCCGATTCAATCACTAGAGGACATCAAACCATGGAAGGGAGAGAAGAGTCAATGCAAACATATGCATTGATTCATAGCAAGTAAAGAAATGGATCCATTCACTGTCGGGCAGAGCATGCAAACATATGCATTGATTCATAGCGAGTAAAAGAAATGGATTCATTCACTGTCTGGCAGAGCTGGAGCAGTGCGCATTGTGAGTCTAGCCCCTGGCCTCTGCAACCAATTTCTTTTATTTGTTCTTGGTCTGTTAGTCGACTCATTCGCTGGATGGGGAGGAATCAGTTTGGTTGTATAAGGAATCTAGGCATACGTGTCACGTGGGTGAACGATGGTTCAATGCAAGTATGCAACCACTGCAGATGCCCCAATGACAGACTCAGTTCTTTTCCATCTGTGTTTCCAGAGGGGAAGCACATCATTCTTAGTCGATGTCTTAGGATTCAAGAAAAGGCAATTACGTTGTTCCTAATGCTACATTTTACAGAACACAATTCATCTGCTCATTGGTCATTGGGATGAAAGAGTGGTGGTGTAAGAAATTAATGAGGTAAAGGTAAGTCTTGTAATGAAGGAAGGATAAGAAAATCTTACAACTCTGAAAGTGAATTGAGGCTTCCAAATAGATCACCCAGTTGCTGAGAAAGTGAGTTGTGACTGAGATTACTGCATGAAAAGTTTCAGTGAATTATTACTTTTCCAGCATGATATAACAGTATATTGTGCAAACAAAACGTAACAAGGTCTCAGGTTGCACTGGTTAGCAGCTTACAGGTATTCAATCGAAGCCATATTTGATATAGAGTATGGAAGGTTGCCATTGAAATTGTTGCTACCCAGATTCCTGCATCACCATTCACAGTGAAACGCCAAATACTACAGAACAAATATACTAGGAGGGACACAAACACATACAGATGAGTGAGATTAGGTGGCAGCTGGTAAGGGATTGAACCATGCAAGTTGTTATTGCTCAAATCTCTGCATGTTATGAAATTGTGGATCAAAGCGGTGATTAAAAAAAAGAAAATACTTCAGAGAAGTTGCAGCTCTCACAGTGTTTTCAAAGAGAACAGGTTGGAGAGTTCGTATCCCAGAGAACCATCGAGCCCTAACCCTGGAAGTTTGCTGCATATTGTGACAGAACACAGAAGAAATGCAGAATTGATGAGCATGACATCGTTTCATGACTAGGAATCTCCATAACCACACAAGTAGATAAAGGAGTTCAGACACCAACGAACAAAATTTCGAAGAAAGAAGCAAGTGAAATAGCAAAGGTCTTGAGAAACATCAATTTGGATTGTGTCACAGCTTACTAATCCTAAATTGTCATTACTCATTACTAGCATGAATGCGATGAACAAATAAAGTTGTAAAAAAAACATAATGCTAATAGTTGATGGCTTTGTGGTACCGTCTAAACTTGAGACTAGCACAGACAACATCATTACATCAGGTGCTCCCATTCCTACCAACTCCCCTAGGCCACAAACTTAAAGTACAACAAGGATCAAACACCGGAAACCAGCCAAAAAAGCCATGGTCATTTCCATCGCTGAACCCACCTAATGGTAAGGGGAATCATGGAACTGAAAAGGCAATCAATCTACTACACGGTGATGCAAGATACCTATCAACAAGGTTCCTTTGATGTGGGCGTTCACGGGATCTTACATTTCGGTGACGCCGGCGCCGGAGCAGGTGACGCCCTGCCACGCCGCGCCGCAGGGGTCGCCGCCGCTGGCCGACCACCCAGCCAGCTGCGACGGGCTGTTCCAGGAGGTGTAGAGATTCCCCAGCGCCGCGGCTGCCACAAGCAACCGAACCATTATTAATCGCACGCAAAAACAAGAAAGAAAGGAAAATCCACCGCGCCACCCCCAAGAAACCAAGAACCCCAGCCGGAACCGGGAGCGCCGCCGCCCAGGGCTCTTACCGTCGGCGGAGTCGGTTTCGGCCCCCGCTGGCGCCGCCGCGAGGGCAAGGAGAAGGCCGGTGGCGAATGCGACGGCCAGCGCCTCCATGCTTGGCCTGGTCCCCACACACTCTCCCTCTTGGCCCTTCTCTCCGCGGCAGCGAAAGATTACTGCTTTCCTCGGTTGCTTATCCCCTAGCAGGAGGACACGGCCATGGTGTCCAGCACGGGGATCACCATGGGCCGCACCGCCGCACGGCGGTTCGCCTCTCTTTCTCTTCTCCGCTGGTTCACTACCAAGGGTGACAGCTAGTAAGAACCAAGGAAAGGAAGCACGCAAGAAACGGCGGATGCCACGGCTGCTTGGATGCGGCGGGGTAGGGATGGAGCCGGTAAAGACTGCAATTTTTTTTAGCTCTCCCTCTTAAATGTCTGTTGGGTTCTGGGCATGCTGTTCTTGACTCTCGCTCTCTCCACTGTCACACACACACTTTCTCTCTCCTCGATGGACAGGAAGGAAGGTGCTTTTGATCCGGTAAATTAATGGGGGAGCAATGGGAGTAGGTGAAAGGTGATGAAGTCCGAGCAGAGCCTGCAGAGGCCACCAGCAAGAAAGATATGCTGATTGATGCTTTTGCTAATGGTGGACTGTGAACCAAGGTTTGTACCAGTACAGTCAACCAACCATGAGCTGTTGTTTGACTGAGCAAGACAACAAGTTTTCACCATTGCATTGCATGTTCCATCTTCCTCCTCACCTGAAACACACTTTACTTGATTCTAACTTTCCACTAGTTTCGTGCCTCTAATCTAGCTAGTGCTACATTCCTTAAGTATTTTTAAATTGCTGGATGCCATGAAGGCATGAACATAGTAGATCTGATAAAGTTACGTTCAGACGCGTTCGTTCCCTGGCCTTTTGCACGAAACAATTCTAGAACCAGGGACGCGTCCCCTTTTGTCTTGTGGAAATGTGGGCATGCATCCTGATTAATTAATAAGCTTATATTTCAGATCCAGATCCAGGTACTATGGCTCTGTTTAGTTGTTTCAAAATTCCAAAAATTTTACAAGATTCCCCATCACATCGAATCTTTGGACGCATGCATGGAGCATTAAATATAGTTAAAAAAAATAATTAATTACACAGTTTGGTCGTAAATCACAAGACGAATCTTTTGAGCCTAATTAGCCTATGATTAGATACTAATTGCTAAATAGTACAAATGAAAGAGTTACTGTGCTTCCAAAAAATTTTACACCACCCTAACACAGCCTATAGCATATAGCAGTTCGTTACATGTCACATCAGCTACCTTGGAAAGTTGGAATAATGGCCTAGTACTACAAACCTGCAGCTGTGCTACCCCCGGCAAATCACCAGATTGAAATGGTTGACAGTTTGGTGAAAGGAGGAAATAAAAGGTTGAGAGGTGAGGCTAACGGTCATGCTCAGGACATTTGTCTTCCTTCTGAATTCCAAACCTGTTTCTCTGTTTGGTTTGGCAGATGATGCATAGGTCAAGCCGAACGGCAAGTTGGGCGTTGACTAAACACCACTAGGTAAATACTACAGCTAGTATCTGATCTGAGCTGCCCGTTACAACTTGGTAAATAGTAGTACTAGAACCGAGCAATATTTTATAATATTAATATTTATGTTCCTAATCCGTGATCAGGCGTGTCCCGTGGGCCGTGGCACTTAACGAGCATGTGTACTGGCATAGGAGCTAGCACTAAACTAGTCAGGTATTGCCTGCTGGCTGCAGGTATGCATGTGGTGAGGATTGATTTCATCAACAACTTGTGGTTGGGATTTGTTACATTGAAGGTAGGATCGGACGCTGTGCTGGCTGGGCTGATGATGAAATATGATCGAAGCAGTACCGCACTAGATTTGTACAAAATCTTGGCATGTCTCGATCTCCATCCAGGGGATTTATGGAGAAACTGAAAGTCAAAGACGAGCTGAATAAGGCCATGTTCATCTGGCTTATAATCCGTCTTATTCAGCTTGTTTTTTCAGCTGGAACAGTATTTTTCTCTCACAAAAAATCAGTCAACAGTGTTTTTTAGCCGGCTTATAATTTCAGCCGAACGGAGTCAATGAGGCGTCAGCATGTTTTTTCATTGATGGAATAATGGATCGTGCATTCATGCTGGACCTTATCATTCTTGATGAGTTGCTGTAATTGCAGTCCGGTGCTCAAGCTGACAGGGCTCTCAGTTTTTTTCCACAGAATCGGCATGTTTCATGTAAACAAGTTGTTGAGATCAGATGGATTATTCATGTGTTGATAACGAGCAAACAAACAAACAAACAAAGCGATCGTCTGCATGCAGTTTATGAACCACCACTACACCAGGAGCACGAGCAGCATGTGACGCCGCCGTGGGCCGTGGCAGGACTTCCATGAGACCATGCATGATGCATGGAGGGAGCTGGTGATCGATCCAGAGGCTGGACCCTGGACCTGGACCTGCTCTGCTCACCAACCAACAACTAGTGTGGTTGAGGACGGTCGTGGTCGTAGCTGCTCCCGTGCTCTTTCGGCTCGTTGTTGGTGCGTTCGCAGCTACTAGTAGTGTGTTTTCCAGACTGGCGATCGAGTCGTCCAGTCCAGTGGATCGAGGTCCAGCACTCCAGCTGCTCGATCTGCAGCTGCACTGAAACTTTCTCCTTCATGCATCCAGCCGTGTCTGGACCATGCATGCATTGATACATGCTGATTGATCATTTGAGATGTGCAACTAACTCACCTCACGAATCTCATTGGATGCTGGAAGCCAATAAAAAGGGACGCAGATGCAGATGCAACGCTGGAGATATGTGCTCACTCACCTACCTTCTTGTTTGTAGCTGTACCAGGTCCAGCAGGTGATCGTTTCTGAATCCCTCGCACCTTGTTCGTTATCCAGCATTGTTTTTCTCTCACAACAAACCAGCGAACAATATTTTCGATCATTATGTTCAGTCCAGTCCAGTCGGAACGAGACTCGCTAAAAAAGTATGGATGATAAACCAAGGCTGTGTTTAGATCACTTGAAAAGTGCACTATGTAAAAAAAGATTTTCCGTCACATCAAACTTGCGATACATGTATGGAGTACTAAATGTGGATAAAATCAAAAACTAATTGTAGAGTTTGGTTGTACTTTGCGAGACGAATGTTTTGAGCCTAATTAGTCAATAATTGGACAATTATTACCAAATACAAACGAAATGCTACAGTGAATTTTGGCGCTCCAAAATTTGGAACTAAACACAGCCCAAGCGACCATAGCCCGATAGGAGCTGGAGATCATCCTCATCGATCATGCGTGATGATGGTACTGGACTACTGGCAGATGGTAGGGCAGTTATTGAGATGAACATGGATGCAGTCAGGGAGCAACACCAACAGTCCAACATGCAACTGGGGATGGGAATCCGGGGTTCATGAGAACCCACCCACGACCACGATGCTCAGTCCTGGTCCCTCTGCTCTGCGGATCCAATGGCCGATCGAGCACTGACACCATGTTGTTGGTACTGTACCATCATGCATGGAGACATATGGAGTGTTCACAAACATTGGGTCAGTTTAGTTTTTTTTTTTTAAAAAATGAAAACAAACGTCGGTCTGCCGTATGCAGAAATCTCTCTCACAGTCACACACACACAAGATGGGGGGTGTTTGGTTGGAGGAGTTAAAGTTTAACAAATGCTGTAGCACTTTCGTCTTATTTGACAAAAAGTTTCTAATCTTAAACTAATTAGGCTTAATAGATTCGTCTCGTAAATTACTCCTAATTTGTGCCGATATGTATGTAATTAGTCTACATTTAGTACTCCATGTATTTAAGGGAACGTTGATGTGATGGGAGTTAAACTTTAACTCCCGAAAACCAAACAGACCCTTAATCGGATGCGATAGATGATACACGATGGCGACGTGTGGACTGTGGTAAGAAACATGTGCTTCCCTGCACGATTCTGCCCAACACGGCTCGTACCGTGGCCTCGTTTAGATGCCTGAATCGGGGGTGGCAAAGTTTGCACAGTGCCACCTCCGAACACTGTAGCATTTTTGTATTTTTGTGGTAATAATTGTCTAAATATTGATTAATTAGGCTCAAAATGTTCGTCTCGCAAAGTACAATAAAACTGTGCAATTAGTTTTTAATTTTATCTACATTTAGTACTCCATACATGTGTCGGTATTTTGATGTGATGGAGAATCTTCTTTTTGCATAGTGTAATTTGGGGTGAATTTTGGAATCTAAACGAGGCCGTATCAAAATTCAAAACCATTTCAACCCTGAATTTTGCGCCGGACTGAATTCTCTGCAAAAGGATCCTCGTAGCAGCTTTCTTTCTCTCTTTCTTTATTTTTGAGCAGAGGGTCCTAGTAGGAAGCTACGGAGGTACGTCGTTCTCCTATGTATAGTAGACAGTAGTATACCTTTCCGCCACGGGATGCCCATGGATCAAGAAGGCCAATCAGTCAGAGACAGGTGGCCCCAAGCCCAAAGGTTCTGTCTTGTGTGTCTACGCATGGACATGCGTGGCCGGGAACGCGAGGGCAAGGATGTGAAGCCAAGCTCTGAATCCATTCCAATGAGCCATGAGCGCACATGTGCTTGTGCAGTGCAGTGCAGGCATGCTGAATGCCATTTGCCTATGCAAAGCTACGTTTCCATTTTTGTAATATTATTATCAATCAAAGAAAAAAACATTTGCTCTACTGAGGTTGTAATAGGGCCTGAGATGACTTCCCTAAATAAATAAAACAAATTTACAAGGGAATAGCCCGGCCCAGGTAGGACTTGGAGCCATCACGTTCGCAAGCATTGGCCACGCAAGGGCCGTGCCTTTTGCGAAAAAAAGAGTATCCAATTTATCTTTCTCAACAAACAAGTCTTCTGATAACGAAAGCGTCTGGGATTCTCGGGCCCTGGAGCAGGCCACGTCGCCTGGAAATCTCGGCTGTCGGATCAGGCGCGCGGACAGCCCAGATCAGGCGAGTCCCGGTCATTTTACAAAAAAAGCTCTTGAACTTTAGTCGAATCAACCCGCAGGTCAGAGCTCCTCTCAGGTTTTTTTGCAAGAAAATCCTCAGACTCTACCAATATCAACCCACAGTCCAAGCATTTTAATGGGCTGGCCTGCCTCAATGGGCTAAAATCAGCCCGTGAGTCTCTTTTCTTTTTCTATGGTTTTATCTTTTCTTTTTAAATCAGAGATATTTCAAAATTCATATAAAATCATAGAAAAATCATAAAAATATCAAACCAGTTCTGTTGAGTTTATTATGACTAGATCTATGCATTAAACTTAAAAAACATATACTTTAGTGTATTTTATTTGGTATAGTTGTAGATCTATGCTTTTACATGATTGGTTAATTTGTTGTTTGTATCACATGTCAACTAAAAATATCTCCTCTGCCTTAACTCCAATATCATATACCCTTTTCCATAATCCTTGGTGGGCAATTAAATTCTACATATGTTTGTATCCTGATTTTAAAACTTAACGCTAAACCGTACTATAAATACTCGAATACAAATGCTCATGTATATACTTATTCATACAATAATACTTGAATACATATGGTATATGATATTTCGTACATTCGCATACACAAGTACATCACGTCCCATATATAAATAATTAGATACTTAAAATGAATATATACAAACAAAATAATATACTTGCACTACACGTGGTACATATAAATATATAAACATGCATAGATATACGTGACGATAGTCCGATTTAGTGACTTCAAACTCCTTTTCTAACAATTTCCACAAAAATTACTATTAAAAATTCGATTAAAAAAGAAAACGAATAAAAAAACCAAAAAACTTTAAACTACATTGGGCTTCTACGCAACTAGGTCCATACTTGGCTAATGGTGGCACCCCCACAGACGCAGCAACGCCGCTGAAAGTCCTATGTTTGGTGTTGACAATTAGTGACAATGCCTAAGTACTTACCACATATGCATAAGAATGCGTGTAGCTATGACGTGGTTGGTGCAATGACATGGTGAAGCATGGTGATCAAGTAATGTGATGATAAAGTGCTTACCATGATGTGGAGTTGCAACAAGGTGCAACAAGTGATGATCAAGGCAAAGGTATCATGTAGGGTTTTTTCACTTTGCATCCAAGACACCATAAAGGGTGTGGATGGCTTAGGATCGATAGCCGTACTATAAAGAGAGGAATTTCCGGGGCTATTGATCACCTAAGTGCCACTAGATGAAGATTCATTTACATTTGCATTTAGATCTAGTGGAGAGCTAATTTAACGCCTCAAAAATGATTGTGAAAATGCTAACACATATGCACATGGTGTTGTACACTTGGTGATGTTAGCATATTTGCGAAGGCGGTGGAGTTTGAGCGGTAGAGTGGGGTTTGAGTTCCTCTCTCCCTCCCGCCGAGTTTGCGAGGCGGGATTCAGCGCTTTTTGGGAAATGAAATGCCTATTTTCCACTGCGTCGAATGCGAAGAAACGGAGGCGAACGGAGGTCACAAAAGTGACCGGACGCTGGATCGGACGCGTCCAGTCAGTGCTCAGCGTTTGTGCGTGTCTCGGTATTCTGATCGGACGCGGTGGCGCGTCCGGTCACGATCGACCGGACGTGTCCGGTCGTGGTGGGTGTTTACTGGACTTTAATCGGACGCTGGGTGTAACGCGTTCGGTCAGTTCTACAGCGCGTCCGGTCACACGTAGAGGCTTACTGGAAATGACCGGATGCTGTCTCTATGGCGTCCGGTTCGTCTTGCGTGCGCGTCCAGTCACTGACTCGCTGGAGCGCTGCTCGGCTTGACCAGCGCGTCCAGTCAGTTACGGGACCAGCGCGTCCAGTCGAACTTCGCGCGTCTGGTCTGTGCGACCAGTGCGTCCGATCAGTGCGACTGCAGCAGAATCGAGTGCCTAACGGCTCTATTCGAAGGAGTACGTCTATAAATACTTGTTGGTCGGCTCAAGGCTCACTCTCTTGTACTCTTTGACTTACTTATGAGCACTTTGATCTAAGCAACTCCTCTCCCACTCATCTCTCTTGCTTCTTTGCATATTCGAAGTGAGATTGAGTGATCCAAGTGCATTTGCATTGTGAGATTGCATCTAGTTGGCACTTGGTGGTTGATTTGCTGCGGGATTCTTGTTTCTCTTGGTGGTTGCCGCCACCTAGACGGCTTGGAGCAGCGGTGAAGGTCCGGCACGTGTTGGTGATTGTTCGTGGCCGGCTCCAGTGAGCTTGTTGTGAGGGGTTGTTGTGGTTCTCTGGCGGAGCGCCGAATTTCAACTCTAGTAGATTGCTCGTGTCGAAACTTCTCGCCATTTGGTAGGTTCTTGTAGCGCCTTTTGAGAGGCTCGGTGTGTGATACTGATTAGCCACCGAACCACGTGGTGTTGGGGGACACAACGGGGACTAGCGTGCCGGCAAGCACGTGAACCTCGGGATAAATCACCGTGTCTTCACTTCTTTGATTGTGATTGATTTATCTCGGTGGAGTGGTTATCTTGATTATCATCACTTGGAACTATTGATTGATTGGCTCAATTCATAGCCCCTCGGTGAAATATTTCTTATCCTATTCTTGTATTACATTTCAAGTACTTAGTTGTTTTTCTCTAGTGCTTAGTACCTTGAGTAGAGTAGCCTTCTAGTTTTCCTCTTACGGTTTGCCTTGTGTGGTTGAGTGAAATATATTAGAATTGTCATTTGGATAGGTGGCTTGCAACACCCCATAGGCTAGGCAAAACTCGCATCTCGCCATTTGTTGTTACTATCAACTTGTCTAGCACGTCTTGTAGAAAGTTTTATTAGGCTATTCACCCCCTCTAGCCATCAAGACCTTTCAGCCGCGCCGTGCTTTCTAGTTTTCTTACGCTTTCTATAATATTAGCCTTTTCAATCCATTTGTTTCTGCAACTTTCGGTGGTTTTGTTGATGTGGTACCAGTCAGAGAGGCTAAATCGGACTGAATTGAAAGTTCAGGAAAGTATAAATCGGACTAAGAATATTTTTAACGAATCCAGAAAGCATAAGAATAAATTTTTAAGAACATATTCGAATATTTTTCATGAAAAATAATACAATTTAAAAATTCTAAAATTTGGTTTATAATCCTATAAAATCCATAGAATTTTTTTACCTTGGAAAACTATGAAAGTGTTTTTTACCTGAAAAAATGGAACTTAATTAAATTTAATACTTTCTAAATATAAATAAATTCTCCCTCCATCCCAAAATAAGTGTCATTATGATATTCATGCCGATCAAACTTTTTTAAGTTTGATTTGATTTATAGAAAATATAAGCAACATTTGTATCTCTAAATAAATTTATTACGAGAATAGATTCAAGGTTCTATCTAGTGATACTACTTATGTACTATAAATATTAATATTATCTTATATAAGTTTAGTCAAGTTAAAAGGGTTCGACTCCTCGTAAAAGCGAGAACGAGACGGATTATATTTAACGAATGTGCATGTATATGTGCGGCAGGGCGCATATGACCACGCAAGCTACTATAGCTATTTTAAAAATTTATCTAGGGCAAGTGACAACCACCCAACATGGTCCTAACGACACTCTACTTACACTTCTAGCTAGTCCAAGTGATCGACGTCGACTAATTACAATAGATTACGAGAGCTTCTACTAGCAAATAAGCATCAAAATAAGTCCATCAAGATTCAAATTTCAAGCTAGAAATCATAAGGTAGACCATGTTTTCTAGAAAAAAACCTAAAATTAGTTCTGTAATTTTCTAAGGTAAAACAAAATTTTTATTACTAAGATTAAACCAGATTTAGGATTTTTAATCGCATTATTTTTTGTGTAAAAATGTTTGGATAGTTTTTTAAAATTTTATTTTTTTTATATATTTAATTTTTTTTTCAATCCTATTTATTTTTTAAAATCTTTTGCTTAGTTTAGTTTAATTTACTTTCTTTGACGTGGCGTCAAGGTATTGGAATTGTAACAGATTTTGTTCCTGATTTTAGGGAAGTACAGCAGATAAAAAAGAACCGATCCTCCCTCAACTCATCAAATCAAAAGTAGGGCCCCCTGCATTTCTCTTCTCTGAACGCCACCGCCTCGCCGCCGGTCTCGTCTCCCGTCGCCGTATCCGTTGGCGCGACTTCGAGGGTCCGCTCCGCTCCGCTGCGGCCCGCCGGTAGAAAGGGGCGGGCCTGGGCGACATCGGCCCGCCGCGCGAGGTAGGGCCCCGTCCGTCCCGCCGTGTTTTTTCCCCGGGGAGAGGTGGTTCCGTGGTTGCGCTCGCTCGGCACGTCGAGGCTTCTCGGGCTGTATCCCATGCGGCTCCGGAAGAGTACGGGCGTGGGGGATTGGGCGCCTGCTCGCGAACCCTAGCTGGTTCGGGGGCGTGTGCTCCTCGGAGCGGCTCGCGTGCGTTCCGCTCTCTGTGGCTTAGGCTTTGCTCCACACGCGCTGTTTCGGCTAATTCCTTGAATTCTTATTTCTCTATTCGCTTCTATTGATTCCTGGAACGCCTCCATACTTACGGGCATTCACGCAAGGGTCGCCCAGCTCGTGCTCTTGTCGCACTAATTATTTGAATGCCTGGCATTTGGGCATTCACGCAAGGGTCGCCCAGCACGTGCTCTTGTCGCACTAATTATTTGAATGCCTGGCATTTTTTTTATTTGCTTCTGATGGTTTGGGATATCTCTGACGCTTTCGTTTTCCACATACAAATGTCTTGAGTACACCATAACCCAACACGCTTTCTTTCTGCTGTTAGGTGCAAGTCCAACGGAACTGATTGCGGAATATATGAAGTAGTGGGCGTTGAATGACCTTCTCTATGGATCTGAACGCATCGCCGTTGCCTGACGATGATGAGCAGGTTGAGGTTGATTATGCTCAGGTGGAACCTGTTGAGTCTGCTGTCGCAATAATGCGCCGGGTACGCAACTATCATTATTGGTGTTGATGTTCATTCCATGTACCGTGCCCTTGACATATTGTTATTGGATCTTACTAGTGATTGCCGATACATTGCTTGGTTGACATTATTAGCTGAAGAAAATGGCTTCCACAAAAGGGAGGGAAGCAGTTAAATATGTGGACACTGTAGTCTTCGTCAATACACTTAAATTTGTTGTCTTTTAGTGTGCATCATGAGCATAGTGGATTATACATTTGATTTGTTGTAGAACGATTTGATGTTTAATATGTTTTCCTTGTTTGGCGGGTGATTTACTTTGACTGCCTTTATTTTGCATACATGCTGGTATGCATGCATTGTTTATGTATGTGCCAGAAAGGCCTTGTGGCTCTTTAAACAGTTCATTTTAGTTTCCTTTTCATACTGAGCCTGCAAGCTTGGTTTATCGATGCTAACCATACCTTCTACGTGACCTTGCTATTCTTAACAGGAGCGTGAAGAGAGACGCAAAAGACTAAAGAGAGAGCAGCAGGATGATGGTTCAAGGCTACATTCCCAGCAGATCAGGAATGATTATGTTCCTCAACCCAAAAGACATAGTCGCATTAAAGAGGCACCTCAGGGTACGAAGTATTCGGCAATTTTCTGAATAGTTTGGTTTGGTTTACTGATACTTCGCCTTCTGTCTCCCCTGCTTATTCGTTATTCTTTTTTTTCCACTGTCATTTTTCCCATGTAGATTTTATATATGTAATGTGTCTTGGTGCGATTTCAGGCTGGTTGGACTGTCCTGCATTTGGGGAGCCAATAGATAAAATCATACCATCCAAAGTTCCTCTTGATGAAACATTCAATGAGTCAGTGCCTCCTGGGAAGCGATACTCCTCAAAGCAACTAGTTAACAAACAAAGAAAAGCTGGCCGCGAAGTAAGTATTGCTTGCTTGTTCCTGGGGATCAAACTGTAGTCCCTCCTATTATACTAATCATTATGTGAAGGTAGTCTCATTTTCTATTAACATTTGTTGTATACAGAAATTTGGTTCGGAATGAGTTTCTTTTCTTGTGTACAACCCTAATGTTCTAAAAAGAAGTAGGTGGCATGTATTTCCTAATGAGCACTTGGTGGGCTAGATGGTGATATATGCTAGATAGGAGGGTAGTTCTTAGTTATCTGGTGCCGCAAAGGTATGTTAGGAACCCACCTTTTTTTGGAGCATTTTGCAACCACCTTTATTATTTTTTGTCTTCCCTTGTGTCTTCTCATGCCAGCAGTGCACAACACATCCTCCTTCCATTCCCCTGCCTTCGTCATACAGTGATATTTCTCCTGCACAGATATACCATCTTTGCATACTCTGATATCCTTCCAAATTTTTCTAGTGCTGTCATCACCTTCAATGCCCTTGAATAACAAAAGAAGTAAAAAGACTTCACCCTTATTGACATAAACCAGGACAATTTGTTCTTTGTGGTGCACACTCCACTGTTACGTTCTCCGATTGATTTTGAACCAGTGTTCTTAAGGCGTTGGCCTAGTTGTTGCCTAGGTGAGAAGGCGCCAAGCCAAAAGAGGGAGAGAAGGAAGGAGGGACTGTGCAGAAGAAAGAAATAGAATGAGGGGAACCAGCAGTCAGGAAATTCTCCCTCAGCATTTCCCATCCTCGCTGGCTCCAGCCCAGTCACCGGCCGATCTCTCGGTCTGCTCTTGGAGGGGTCGGTGATGGACCTCCATCTGGATAGAAGTAGGCCATTAGGGAGGGAGGGTGATTCAGGGGCATGCGGGTTACGGAGCTGTGTAGGTGCTTCTGGGTAGCGGGGCTCATCACATTTTCTCTTGCTGTGCTTTGTTATGCTTTGTTCTGGGTTGTCGGTGGTGTCAGGGATTGGGAGGCAGCGTCCAGTGGATGTCATAGGGAGCTAGGGCATATGAGGGGGCAGTGGAGGCCTGGAGGGTATGGGCAGGCTTGGATATGGCTTTAGTTGATTGGTGGGCTGACTTCTTATGGCTGTGGCCCATCGGTGCTCCTATTTATCCTTCTCTTATATCTTATATTTTTGTGTATGGCGTCTGCTTTACTGCCTCATAAGCTCCTAGGTGATAAGAAGGGGTAGGTCACTGCAGATTGCTTTACTGCCTTAAGAACAATGTTTAAACTGTATGATCAATGGAATCTAATGGCTTGATATCAAAGTTGGAGATGGCATTCTGCCACTTTCTCTTAGACACCCACCATCTGTCCATCCTGTGAATAGAATCTGAGACTTGAAGTTAGTCCTGATATTCTACGATCATCCCCTTTGTCCAGAAATCCCTGTATATATAGTGGCACTTATTCCATATGCACATAGATAGCAAGTCACTTAAGCTTGTGGCATCAATAGGTGGGGTTTGTGGAATTCCCTTAAAAATTAAAATATTATTTCATTATCATTTTTTTGGTTACGCCATTTCTTATATGTATTTGTATGCATCAGTGTTCACCTAAACGCTAAACACTTGGTCACCCATCGTTTTATCCAAATATTGGGCAAACCAGCCGTTTAATTAGGCTGACAACCGACAACATACATTCTGTATTGACTTTTGGTTTTCCTCTTTCAGATATGTCTGGTGATTGATTTGACAAATACTACCCGGTATTATTCACCAGCAGAATGGACAAGTCAAGGTACTAAGCATGTCAAGGTGAGATTGCTTAGCTTAAATGCTTTCTTGTTTCTCAAGATCCTTTTTCTTGACTAACATGTTTTTGGATTAGATTCCATGCAAGGGGAGAGATGCTGTACCTGACAATGAATCTGTTAATGTGTTTGTCTATGAGGTACAGCCTATGGATACATATCTCTGCAAAAGCAGTATATTTGGAACCCATTTTGCCTTTTCCTTTTTTTTTTTGGTGTGTGTTAAGAGGGGAAGGGGGGCGGCGGTGGTAAGGGGGTCGATGCGTTACTCTCAAAGAATTTTGTTTCCTCTTTCACCTCTGGGCACCATAGTTTCTGCTCCAAGTTATTTTATTTACTGTACCTACCTTTATAATTGGCCTTATTCTGGTTGCCTGGTCCGGCAGTTTGAGCTATGCATGAAGCAGATCGTCAAGGATAAGGCGTGCTTTGTTTTCAAGTCATCCGATTAATTAATCGTCCTGGTCGGTCTCAGGTGACCGATCAGGGGTACTGTCGACCTGTACAAGTCGTCCGATTAATCGCGATTAATCGTCCTGGTCGGTCCCAGGTCGACCAGGTCCGACCAGACGATTTGAAAACATTGGCGTGCTTATCTGAATCTTAGAGATATAGTTGGATTGGAGATTGTTATGTTGTGGCTTGTTGGTTAAGCAGGTCATTTTTAGGAGATCTGTTGGTTTCAGTTTATTAGAGTATGTGAGGTCAGTTGTAAGCTTGAATACGTTGTAATGGGCCAAATCTATATTTATAGAGTTGCCGATCAAGGAGATCAAGCACAAACATATCCATCCACTGAATCACACTTAGGCTCTGTTGCGAGTCTCTTGTCATCGGCGAACACACTCCATCTCTTGCTATTCCGTTCTCATATCTTAATCGTACAAACCTGTTTTTATCATCAGTTGTGTGTTCTGCTAGGCTACTTCATGCTCATTGTGTTGCTAAATTCAGTGGGGCCTGCATCTTTTTGCATTTTCATATTGTTGGATTTTCTACAGTGAATTGATTTGGACGCTGTTTATCAGTAACCTGGTCATTTCTTTTTGCCTCTGCTTTGGTGTAAATGGTATAGATAGTTTCCCAACTGTTGTTAATATCTCCGGTCAGCCTTTCTGTTACTGTGTAGAGCATAATGCCATGTTTTAAGAAAGATTCCTGTAAACCATCTTTGTCAACAACTTTTGCTGTTCTTTCAGGCAATGATGTTCCTTGACCGACCAAAGCAATCAAAGAATCCTAAATATATGCTGGTTCATTGTACCCATGGTCATAATCGTACAGGTTTCATGATTATTCATTACCTTATGCGCACACACATCTCTTGTGTTGCTGAGGTAGGGATACTAGACCCCAGATGTTATTTGATTGACTCTATTCTTTGGTATTACATAAACATTTTTTTTCTAGGCAATAAATATATTTGCTCAAAGGCGGCCACCTGGCATATACAAGAGGGACTACATTGAAGCGCTGTATTCATTTTACCATGAGGTTCCTGAGAATATGATGATAGCATGCCCTCCAACACCAGAATGGAAGAGACCAGATGATCTTGATTTAAATGGCGAAGCTAAGCAGGATGATGATGATGACAATGCTTATCTTAAACCACCACTTGTATGTGTTTTCTTCAGAGTTTATAGGGAATTATCAGTTCTACATCTACTTCTCAAGTTCAAGGGATAGAGTTAAATATTGCTTGTGACCTTGATACCTCATTGTATGGTTTCCTTGCTAAGCAATGTTGATTGCATTGTTTCTTCATATCTTGACACCACAATATGTTTGCAGAATGAATCAGAGGATAAAGTCATCACCAATGATGATGTGTTAGGGGACGCCGTGCCATATGACCAACAAAAAGATTTGCGTGACATATGTTATCGGTTGCTTGAAATGCCCATTGTAAGTATGCTATTTCTACTTCTACCCAATATATTATGTAATTAATTTCCAGCTCTTCATAATGGTATTGTTGTATATGCTTTGCAATGATAACATGGACTATGATAACCATTTGTAGTATATAGTAGGCCAAGGAAATCGTCCATCGCCTAGAAATTGAACGAGATTCTAGGGAGTTAACTGAAAACGAGGAGTGGTTGCGGAAAAAGCTAAAGCTCCACTGTCTTGGTCTGGTTTCCCTAGAAAGAACAATTGCTCGGCTGCGATCTCGAATTTTATATCTCAAAGAAGGGGATGCCAATACGTCTTTTTTTCATCAGCAAGCAAGGTTCAGGAAAAAGAAGAATTTTATCCCCAAACTGAAGGTTGGTGATGAGATAGCAGTATCACAGGAGGATAAACAGGCTGCTGTCTTTAATTTCTATGAAAATCTTCTAGGAAAAGCGGAAGATAGAGATTACACTATTGACTTGGATGAGATAGGCATATAGCAGCATGAACTTTCTCATTTGGACGTTCCTTTTGAAAGCATAAGTCTAGTGCCTATCTACTTAGGATACCTATCTAGAGTAGTTAGTGGCTGCTGTGTCAGCCCTTATCCTTATCTTATCTTGCTTTAACATCAAGCATCTACTTTAGCATCTTTAGGATATGCTGTAAACCTTCCTTGAGAACCAAGTAATCAGTCTTATATGTATCCCCAACCCTGCCATGTTTTGGCAAGGCTAATGAAATAGAAAACTCAGCCCCAAAACCTGTGATTTGTCTCCAACAAATGGTATCAGAGCCTAAGTTCATCTGGGTTCTTCTCTACCCCATCCCAATCCGTCACCATGTCCTACCGCAGCCACTCCCGCTCCTCCCAATCCTCTGTCGAGTACGCTACCTCCGTCGGGCGACGTCGGCAGGCGGCTGTGCGCGAGGCGGAGCGCGAGCGGGCGGCAGCAGCGCGGGAGCGCGCAGCGGCTTGGGATGTGCGTGACACGGAGTTGGAGGCGGCGGAGAGACGGCAATGGGAGGCGGCGGACCGGGCAGAGGCAGCCGCTCGAGCGGAGCGGCTCGCGGCTGCCGAGCTCGCGGCCGATCGGGCCGCGGAAACGGAGCGGACGACCGCGGCTGCTGCTGCTGTGGCTCTGCGCCGCGGAGCGGACGACCGCGGCTGCCGCGACGCGGGCTGGTTCAAAGGACGCGGTGGATGGGATACGGGTGGCTTCGACGGCACGGACACGGGTGCGCAAGCCGCGCGTACGGACGCGGACGGCAGCAGCCTGGGTGGACGCGCAAGCGGGACAAGGCGCGTAGTGGCGCTCCTGGCGGCGCCGACGGCGAGCGCAAGGCTACCCGCGACGACACCTGCAACAACTGCGGGAGGATCGGCCACTGGGCCAAGGATTGCCAGCAGGCGAAGCGCGGTGGTCAGGCACACGTTGCGCAAGCGCAGGAGGGTGACGAGGCGGCTCTGTTCTTTGTACACGGGAGCATCGAGCCGCACTCCCCTCCCGTACCGTCCGCCACCGCGCTCCACCTCGACGAGCCGTGAGCCCACGTCTTCCTCGGCAACGGGTCCGGAGGTGACAAGATCGACGGGTGGTGCCTCGACACCGGCGCCACTCAACACATGACTGGGCGGCGGGAGTTCTTCTCCGAGCTCGACTCCAGCGTTTGAGGCTCCATCAAGTTTGGGGACGCCTCCGCCGTGGAGATCAAGGGCGTCGGCTCCGTCGTCTTCACCACCAAGACCGGCGAGCACCGGCTGCTCACCGGCGTCTACTACATTCCCGCGCTGAGGAACTCCATCATCAGCTTGGGACAGCTGGATGAGAATGGCTCGCGCGTGGAGATCGAGCACGGGGTCCTGCGGATCTGGGATCGCCATCGTCGCCTTCTCGCCAAGGTGAACAGAGGCGCCAAACCGCCTCTACATCCTCCACGTACAAGTGGTGCAGCCCGTGTGTCTTGTAGCCCGCCGCGACGACGACGCCTGGCGGTGGCACGAGCGCTTTGGGCACCTCAACTTCGAGGCCCTGAAGCAGCTCGGCAACAAGGAGATGGCGCAGGGCATGCCGCGAGTCGAGCACGTGGAGCAGTTCTGCGACACCTGCGTCCTCACCAAGCAGCGGCGGCTCCCCTTCCCCCGCCAGGCGAGTTTCCGCGCCAAGGAGAAGCTAGAGCTCGTGCACGGCGACCTCTGCGGCCCCGTGACACCGGCCACACCTGGAGGGTGGCGCTTCTTCCTGCTGCTCGTCGACGACGTGTCCCGCTACATGTGGGTGCTCCTGCTCGACACCAAGGCGGCAGCTGCGGACGCCATCAAGTGCCATCAAGCAGCTGCGGAGGAGTGCGGCCGCAAGCTTCGGGTGCTACACACCGACAACGGTGGTGAGTTCACGGCGGCTGAGTTCGCGGCGTACTGTGCCAACGAGGGTATTCAGCGCCACTTCTCCGCGCCGTACACCCCGCAGCAGAACGACGTCGTTAAGCGTCGCAACCAGACCGTAGTGGTCACCGCCCGCGCCCTCCTCAAGCAGAGAGGGATGCCGGCAATCTGCTGGGGAGAGGCGGTGATGACTGCCGTCCATCTCCTCAACCGCTCGCCCACCAAGGCCCTTGACGGCAAGACGCCGTACGAGGCCTGGCACGGGCGCAAGCCGGTGGTGAGCCACCTCCGCGGCTGTCTCGCCTTCGCCAAGGAGCTCAACCACGTTGGCAAGCTCGACGACCGGAGCACGCTGGGGGTTTTCATCGGCTACGCGGAGGGCGTCAAGGCCTACCGCATCCTCGACCCTGCGACACAGCGCGTCCGCATCTCTCGGGACGTCGTGTTCGACGAAGGGCAAGGCTGGGCTTGGGACAAGGCGGTGGACGACGGCTCAACTTCGACTCTCAGAGACTTCGTCGTCGACTACGTTCACTTCGAGGGAGCCGGGGGAGCTAGCAGCTCATCTTCACCGAGCTCGTCCACCTTGGCACCCGGCTCGCCATCAGCTCTGACGAGTCCTCCACCGCCTACACCACCAGCGAGTCCTCCACCACCGGCTCCCCACTCTCCTGCACAAGCGCCGACACCTCCAGGATCGGCACCAGCAGCTTCGGCCCGTCAGCGCACGGTGGAGCTCGCCACTCTGCTGTCCAATGACGAGGACCGCGTCGACGCCTACCACGACGGCGAGCCTCTACGCTACCGCACCTTGGACAATATCCTCGGTGATTAGCCTGTCCCTGAGATGGCGGTGCACGACTTCGAGGCGGAGCTGCACCTGGCACATGAGGACGGTGAACCTCGCTGCTTCGCTGAGGCGGAGGGAGGCATGGCATGGCGCGCCGCGATGCAGCAGGAGATGGACGCGGTCGAGCGGAACCAGACGTGGGAGCTGGCGGATCTTCCTACCGGCCGCCGCGCCATCACCCTTAAGTGGGTCTACAAGCTCAAGAAAGATGAGGCTGGGGCGGTGATCAAGCACAAGGCACGTCTGGTGGCGCGCGGGTTAGTCTAGCAGGAGGGAGTCGACTTCGACGACGCCTTCGCGCCCGTTGCACAGATGGAGTCCGTTCGTCTCCTCGCGCTGGCGGCCCAGGAGGGATGGCGTGTGCACCACATGGACGTCAAGTCCGCCTTCCTCAACGTTGACCTGAAGGAGGTCTACGTTCACCAGTCGCCGGGATTCATCATCCCCGGCAAGGAGAACAAGGTTCTCCGCCTGCGCAAGGCCCTCTACGGCTTGCGGCAGGCGCCACGAGCATGGAACGCCAAGCTGGACTCCAGTCTGAAGCAAATGGGGTTCGAGCAGAGTCCTCACGAGGCTGCTGTCTACCGGCGGGGCAAGGATGGCAATGCCCTGTTGGTAGGTGTCTACGTCGACGACTTGGTGATCACCGGCACCAAAGAGGCCGAGGTGGAGGCGTTCAAGGAGGAGATGAAGGCCACCTTCCAGATGAGCGACTTGGGCCTTCTCTCCTTCTACGCGGGGATCGAGGTCCACCAGGACAGCTCCGGCATCTCCCTTCGCCAGACTGCCTACGCCAAGCGCATCGTCGAGTTGGGCGGGCTCACTGGCTGCAACCCAGCCTACACTCCCATGGAGGAGAGGCTGAAGCTGAGCCGGCCAAGGAGGTCGACGCCACGCAATACCGGCGCGTTGTGGGCAAGCCTTCGCTACCTCGTTCACGCTCGTCCGGACTTGGCCTTCGCTGTTGGCTACGTCAGCCGGTTCATGCAGCGACCGACGACAGAGCACCAGCAGGCTGTCAAGAGGATCCTCCGTTACGTCGAGGGCACCATCGACTACGGCTTGCACTACCCGAGGTGTCCCGGTGCGGAGCACTTCATCGGGTATAGCGACAGCGACCTCGCCGACGACATCGACACAAGCAAGAGCACCAGCGGGACGCTATTCTTCCTCGGCAAGTGCCTGATCAGCTGGCAGTCGGTCAAGCAACAAGTGGTGGCTCTGTCCAGTTGCGAGGCGGAGTACATCGCTGCCACAACCGCTTCGACTCAAGCTCTCTGGTTGGCTCGGCTGCTGGGCGATCTCCTGGGCAGAGACACAGAAGCAGTGGAGCTCAGGGTGGACAACAAGTCCGCCTTGGCCTTGGCGAAGAACCCCGTCTTTCATGAGCGCAGCAAGCATATCCGCATCAAGTACCACTTCATCAGGAGCTGCTTGGATGAGGGGAGCATCAAGGCCGGCTACATCAACACCCAGGATCAGCTCGCCGACCTTCTCACCAAGTCCCTTGGGCGGGTCAAGTTCCAGGAGCTTCGCTCCAGGATTGGGATGGTTCAAATTCCCCAGAAGGCGCCGCACAAGACTTAGGGGGAGAATGAAAGCATAAGTCTAGTGCTTATCTACTTAGGATACCTATCTAGAGTAGTTAGTGGCTGCTGTGTCAGCCCTTATCCTTATCTTATCTTGCTTTAGCATCAAGCATCTACTTTAGCATCTTTAGGATATGCTGTAAACCTTTCTTGAGAACCAAGTAAGCGGTCCTATATGTATCCCTAACCTGGCATGTTTTGGCAAGGCTAATGAAATAGAAAAGTCAGCCCCAAAACCTGTGATTTGTCTCCAACACCTTTCTTGGAAGAAGAGGTGTGGGCAACTATAAAAGACATGCCCATGGACAAGGCCCCAGGGCCGGATGGATTCACCGGTAGATTTTATAAATCCCGCTGGAATGTTATCAAGGGTGATCTGCTAATGGCTCATGATGCTATCTATCGAGGCCATGTGTTCAAATTCAGACTCCTGAACAGTGCCTTCATCACGTTATTGCCTAAGGTGCAGGATGCTGTCCAAGTAAAGGATTTTCGGCCTATAAGTTTGGTGCACAGCTTTGCCAAACTGGTGACTAAGATCATGGCGAACCGGTTGGCCCCTGTCCTGCCAAATCTGGTATCCCCAAACCAGACTGCTTTTGTAAGGGTAGGCGAATACATGATAACTTTATGTTTGTCCAGCAGATGGTTAAATGCCTGCACAAGAACAAGAAAAAAGAGGCTCATATTCTCCTCAAGCTTGATATTTCTAAGGCTTTTGATTCGGTTTCTTGGTCATTCTTGCTAGAAGTCTTGGGCCATGTGGGTTTTGGACAGCGGTGGATGGATCTTTTATGTCTGCTCCTGTCAACTTCCTCCACTCAAGTCTTGGTGAATGGGGAGCCGGGTGAGACAATTTTTCATAGGCGAGGTCTCAGGCAGGGAGATCCTCTCTCTCCCATGCTTTTCATTATTGTCATGAATGTCCTAAATTCCTTGATTGAGTATGCTACTCGGGAGCAATTGTTGCAGCCATTATCTATGCAGCAGGTCCAGCATCGGGTTTCTTTTTATGCTGATGATGCAGTTGTTTTCCTAAGGCCGACAATTTTTTTTCGTGATCGGGGAATATAGCCCGTTTTTCATTAAGAGTGAAGTACAGGTCAGCTATGAGAGAACCCTCATAGCACAGATTACGCACCACTAAGACAGTAGTGGGTAACCTGGAATAGACATAGGAATAAAAAGAAAAGATACAAAGGGAGAGCGACCGCCCTCAACACCGATAACCTACAGCTGTGCCTGCAATAGAACAAGAACGCAATGGTTTCCTACGCCAGAGACGAAGCCGTGGTGGCAAAGCGTCCACCCATAGAAAGAGCCATCCAGCAGCAACGGCGGCAAAGCATCCGCCAACGAACACGACGGCAAAGTATCCGCCAAGAAGACAGGCCAGCACACTCTCGGCAGCAAAGCATTTGCCAGAGAGGTGGCCAACTAAAATCACCCCGCACGGCAAAGCATCCGTAGCGGTGAGCGGCCACGACGCTCTCGGCAGCAAAGCATCTGACAAAGAGGAGGCCAGCGACAACGACGGCAAAGCAACCGTCAAGGCAACAAAGCATCTGCCAAATCAAAGACCAAGGACGACGACGGCAAAGCATCCGCCGAAGGAGAGGTAGCGGCAAAGCATCCGCTACAAACGACGCCGGCGAGGTCAATGCAGCAGGACGAACCATTGTGTTGCAACTGAGGCACACACAGGCACAGCTAAGAGCTTCAGCGGGAACCGGGTGCACGACATTCGGCGAGAGCAACGGGGGGTGCTGCAGTAGTGCTCCGATGATGCCTTCAGGAAGGAACATGACATCCTCAGACGCCAACAACATTGGAAGCACAACAGAAGGTCTTTCGACCCCGGCCTGCTCCGATGAACATGAGCTTCGGCGACGCCTTCAGGAAGGCAGATGACGCGGACACGCCACCGCCGCCGGCCTAGAGGATCTAGGCAGGGTTTTCACCCAGCCAATGTACGTCGAAAGGAGCAGCCAAACTGATGCATCCACACGGACGGCCACCAGCACCCCAGGGTGCCAGGCCCCAGCGGCCGGCCGTCACCCTGAGCCATAGCCATGGACGCCCGAGGGTGCCAAGGCTGCAGGAACCAGCGCGCCGCCCCCCAAGCCGGCGGGTCCGCCCCCAGCGCGCCGGCGAGAACCGACGCCAGGAAGGCGCGGCTCACCGGGCTCCAGCACACGGGCACGGCTAGCCGGAGCGCGGCCCCGCCATCGCGCAGGAGGGGTGGGGACCCGCGGACGGCCAAGAGTCAAGGCGACGGTCCCCAACACCGGCGGTCACCGCCGCCGCCAGTGTGGCGAAGACGTGGATCCGGACCAGGGGCGTTGGATCAGAAGGGGCAGTTGCGTGTTCCACCACCGCTGCCAGCGCCACGCCAGCAAGCCGCCGGCCCGGATCCCGGCTGAAAGGCAGAGTACCGTAGCCCCAGCCCCGGCGTAGACCGACCACACCAGGAGGCAATCCGCGCCGATCCAGCGCACAGCGCTGTGCCGCACGCCCCCGCGGCCCCAGTGCACGGGCACGGCTCGTCGGGCTCAAGCGCACTCCCGAGGCCGCCCGAAGCGGACGCCGCCGAGATCCGCCCGAGACGCGACCGGCGCTGCAGCTCCAGAACAACTCCCGAACAGCTGCAACGGATCCGGCGAGGGGGATGCT
Organism: Saccharum spontaneum; assembly: GCA_022457205.1. Lineage (NCBI taxonomy): Eukaryota > Viridiplantae > Streptophyta > Magnoliopsida > Poales > Poaceae > Saccharum > Saccharum spontaneum. The sequence goes on along the minus strand of CM039594.1, from coordinate 15,184,325 downwards.
GGATCCGGCCCCGGGTGGCCTGGATCTGGCCTGCCGGCCAGCCGGCTCGCTGGAGAAGCTCGGACAGGCAGGTGGAGGGATGGAGTGGGTAGCGGGAGGGGGGAGGGGGAAGTTGCAAAGGAGACCTTTTTGGGCCTTTGCTGGCCGCCGCCGCCGCAAGCCGGGGGGGGGGGGGCGGCGGCGGCGGGATGGGGGGAGGAAGGGGTGGCCCGAAGGCGGCGCCGGCGAGCGCCCCCCGAGTCGCCCGTTGGGACGCTCGGGGGGAGAGAGAGGACAATTTCAAAATCCTCAAAGGCAAAAGTTTCCTAAGGCCGACAAGTGATGACCTGTATTTGATGAAAGAGCTGCTGGACCTTTTTGGACATGCTTCCGGACTCCGAACCAATCTGTCCAAAAGCTCGATTTCTCCCATTCATTGCTCTGTTGATGAAGTGGCCACTACAGCTGATATCTTATCCTGTACCATCAAGGAATTTCCATGCACCTATCTTGGGCTCCCTCTCACAATTGGGAAACCCACCAAGGAGGATTTGCTACCAATAATTGACAAGGTGGCAGATTACTTGCCGGGCTGGAAAGCCTCATTAATGAATCGGGCGGGAAGATTGGTAATGGTTCAAGTACTTTTAACAGCTGTTCCCATTTACCTTTTGATCGCCATGACGACGACAACAACAACAACATAGCCTTTTGTCCCAAGCAAGTTGGGGTAGGCTAGAGATGAAACCCAAAAGAGACGAGAAACAGGGAGACACATAAAGGGACATAAAGGGCACAAGACAAAAAGAGGTCACGGTTCAGGCACGTTGATTGCCACTGTCCAAGCGCTCCTATCCATAACTAAATCCTTGGAGATATTCCACTCCTTAAGATCTCTCTTAACGGACTCGTCCCAAATTAGTTTAGGTCGACCTCTACCCCTCTTTACATTATCGGCCCGCTTTAGAACACTACGCACCGGCGTCTCAGGAGGCCTCCATTGGATATGTCCAAACCATCTCAACCGATGTTGAATCAATTTCTCCTCAATTGGTGCCACCCCAACCCTATCCCGAATATCGTCGTTCCGGACTCTATTCCTCCTTGTGTGCCCACAACACCAACGCAACATACGCATCTCTGCTACACTCAATTGCTAGACATGTCGCCTTTTTGTAGGCCAACACTCAGCACCATATAACATCGCCGGACGAATTGCCGTCCTATAGAACTTACCTTTCAGTTTCTGAGGCACCCTTTTGTCACAGAGGACGCCAGAAGCTTGATGCCATTTAAACCAGCCGATGCTAAATACCGAAAAGTATCCTTCTTGGCCACCACTTGTCCATCGAGGCTAACGTCTCCCTCCTTATGCCTAGTCGCGCTGAAATCGCACCTCATGTACTCGGTCTTAGTCCTATTAAGTCTGAACCCTTTCGACTCTAACGTGTGCCTCCATAGTTCTAACTTCCTATTAACCCCTGCCCTACTGTCGTCAACTAGCACCACATCATCAGCAAAGAGCATACACCAAGGGATACCACCTTGTATGTCCCTTGTGACCTCATCCATCACCAAAGCAAATAAATAAGGGCTCAAAGCTGACCCCTGATGCAGTCCTATTTTAATTGGAAAGTCACTGGTGTCGCCATCACATGTTCGGACAAACGTCACCACATCCCTGTACATATCCTTGATGAGGGTAACGTACTTAGTTGGGACTTTGTGCTTTTCCAAGGCCCACCACATGACATTTCTCGGTACTTTGTCATATGCCTTCTCGAGGTCAATAAAGACCATGTGCAAGTCCTTCTTCTGCTCCCTATATCTCTCTATCAATTGTCGTAATAAGAAAATCGTCTCCATGGTCGACCTACCAGGCATGAACCCAAACTGATTTTAGGTCACATGTGGACTTGCCAAAATGGTTTCTGAAGGCTATTGATAAGAAAAGGTGAGGCTTCCTTTGGAAAGGCCAGGAGCAGGCTAATGGTGGTAATTGTTTGGTGGCTTGGGAAAGGGTGCAGCGGCCTCTTGAATATGGTGGCCTTGGGATCCATAACTTAGAACTCCTTGGCTACGCTTTAAGGATTCGTTGGCTGTGGGCTGAAAAAACTGATGCATCAAGACCATGGGCTGCTCTTCCAGTGCAAGTCCCCCGCAAGGCTCAGGCCCTCTTCAATATTGCAGTAGATGCCATAGTAGGGAATGGTGAGAAAATTCGGTTCTGGACAGATAGATGGTTAAACGGTCACACCTTGGTTGAGTTGGCCCCCAACCTGTTTAATGCTGTCCCCAAACGTACAGCCAAGAGACGTACTGTTGCTTAGGCACTCCAGAACAGAAAATGGGGGTAGATGACATCAGGGGAGCTCGCACAGTACCAGTCCTCGTCGAGTACCTGCAGCTCTGGGACTTGGTGGATGGAATTGTTCTGCAGCAACAGGTTCTAGATCAATTTACTTGGAAGCAGCTAGCCCAATCTGGTTTATACAGAAGTAAATCAGCTTATGCTGCTTTCGTTGTGGGAACCATCATGTTTGGTCCTTGGAGAAGAATTTGGAAAAGCTGGGCGCTTCCTCGTTGCAAATTTTTTATCTGGTTGGTTTTCCACAATCGGTGTTGGACGGCCGATCGCCTTGCGAAGAGGGGATTGCCCCATCCTGAGGCTTGCCCTTTGTGTGATCAAGCTGAGGAGACTATTCATCATATTCTGGTTGGCTGTGTATTCACTCGTCAAATATGGGCTCGAATCTTCCAATACTTGGGTCTCAGTTCGCCAGAACCTACATCATCTCGTTTCTCTAAATGGTGGTGGAAGGCAATATCGTCAGTGCCCAAGGCTGAACGGAAGGGTCTCAACTCCCTGATAATTTTGGTAGCCTAGGAGGTGTGGAAGCACTGTAACTCATGTGTGTTTGAAAATGCCACGCCAAGCATCCAGGAGGTTCTTAGGGCTGTCAGCACTGAGGGTAATCTTTGGTGCAGTGCTGGAGCAAGAAAGCTCCAGGAACTCTTGGTCAGGGAGCCGGCCTTGGGGTTATAAGGCAGGCTGTTTTGTCTGGTCGACATGAATTTAGTTTGTGGCGCGCTTGTTTTAGTTAAGTGAGTGGGTGTGTATTGGTGGTGTTTTTGTACTCGAGTAGGGTCTAACCAGGTGTATTTTATTTCTACCTTAATGAAATGACGCGCAGCTCTCCTGCGTAGTTCGAAAAAAAATTGTATATAGTTCTAATACCACCAAACCCTTCTTCGGGAACTATTTCACTTCTGGGAGCATTAGTTAAAAGTTCGATTGAGCAGATGCATGAATGTTTCATGTCATGCAATGTGGGCTGAGAATGTGACACAGTTTCGCATGCTTGGTTGGCAAAATACTTTCATACTAGATTACAAGACAATGTGTTTTTGACATGTACATCTGGAATCTGACAAGTTACGGCTCAGAAATGGTATTTTGGAAATGCTGGTAACTAACAGAATTTGGTCGTGATTAAACTTGTTTCAGTGTGTAGTTATATCATGTTTTCTATCCATTCCATTTGAGTTGGTTTGCGTTTTGTAACTCAATTTCTGCATGTGTTGCTCTCAAACAAGTAGTGCCTTTTTATTTAGGGTGCTCTGATCATCTTTATTTGTATATAGGGAAAAGCTCCACAATTTCCTGGATCACATCCAGTTTCTCTTAACAGGCGAGTAACATTAACAGTAACTCAAATTTCTCTTACATCATTTTGTGCATTCTGGTATTCTTTATTCCTAAGTTATCTATAAAGGGCTTGTTGCAAATAGAAAATCTTGTAAGGCACTATTAGTACATGCTGATTTTTATGAAGTAAAGAAAAACCCTAGGGCTTAGGCAGATGGATGCATTAAATCAGCTTAAAGTATTGCATCATGCAGGGATTTTTGGAATTGTCACACTTGTTATGGGTTCTTTGTAATCCGTTGCTGATATTTTGTTGCAAAGTTTCTAGTTCCAGAGCATTAAAAGTGTTGTTCTTTATTTATTATTTATATGTCCTAATTTTAGTTCATATGCTCGACATATATCCTTTTTTTTTATCTAATGCACTCGTTTTACTTTGTTCAGTGATAATCTGCAACTACTTAGACAACGATACTACTTTGCTACATGGAAAGCTGACGGAACACGATATATGATGCTTATTATGAGATATGGCTGTTTCTTAATTGATCGGAATTTTTGTTTTAGAAGGGTCCAAATGCGCTTTCCCCATAGGAGCCTCGAAGTAAGGTTCCGATTGTGCTGGAGTAAAATCATATAACATGACTTTTAATGCAAAACTTTTAACCTTATTTCTTTTGCTATAAGGGCCTGCATGACATGACCTTGATTGATGGAGAGATGATTATTGACACGGTACCAGATTCAGGCTTGAAGAGAAGGTACTTGGCATATGATCTTATGGCGCTTGACAACGTGCCCAAGACCAAGGTAATATGATCTTATGGCGCTTGATCTTATGCATGGTATGACCTTGATATATGAAATTTTGTTATTTATTTATTTCTGATTTGCTCTTTTATCTATGAAACCTTGGTGTCCTTGTATAATAATGAAAAGAGATGTAATAAGCATCCTTTCTGAATTATTTCTTGGTGGCCACCCTCTATCTCCACACCATCAATGTTTTGCTCTTATCTTTGCCGTAAATCATGTCTGCTTAGTCATCTTTTTCCTCCATATGATTAACAGATGGGCGTTCATGTTGCCACACGATTCATAAACTGTAATCGAGGTTGTAACTTCTGTACGTGAGCTCTATTCTACTGTAGGGTGACCTGCTTTTAAAAAAAGTTACACTCTAGGGCTATAGAAACACAGATTATTATGGCTTGAGATTATCTTTGACTATGGAAATTTGTGTATGCAGTTGCCATTTTCTGACAGATGGAAAATGCTGGAAGATGAAATAATACGACCACGTTATCATGAGAAAAGGCAGTTTGAGAGTGGTGCTAAGAGCAATCCTCTGTACAAATATGACATGGAATTATTTTCGGTATTGGATTCTAGTACTTCTCAATTATGATAACTCATGAGTCCTGCAAAGCCAGTTTTCTTTTTCTTTTTGTTGATTATATGACATTACCAGGTTAGGAGAAAGGATTTTTGGTTGCTCTCCACAGTGGAAAAGGTGCTTAAGGAGTTCATTCCATCGCTTTGCCATGACGCTGATGGCCTTATATTTCAGGTAAGATTTGTTTTCTGTTTGTTTATTATGATATGAGGATGGTAGGGCATGTTGTTTGCTTTATATGGATCATTTATCAAGTTGTTACATAAAGGTTGATATATATTTTTATTTGGCTGCAATCTACTAGCAAATGTGATGATTCCGGTCTACTTTGTTTTTGTGTGCAACCGGGACTCAACAGGACAAATTAAACGATTTTGGGAATAGCTTATTTTATTGTAGGAATGAGCCTGATAATGTCATATTTTTTTAGCGCTGTTTGTATTTCCAATGTGCGGTGCTATGATATGTAAAGTATACATACACATACATATTTTTTAGTATGACTTTCGTCTTTGTTGGGCTTACTTTGTAATGAGACATTTCTATTTCTGTGTTCTGACCATGGCCATTTCCATTCCCTGTTTGAGATCAGTTTTCTGTTTTGGGTGTGGGTGTGTGGGGTGGGTGGGTGGGGGGGGGTGGAGAGAGCAAGCTAAAACCTTCTAAACACTTTATTTACTTCTTCTGGTCACTTGACTAGATAGTTCACAGGTACTTTGTTTTCCATTTTTACTTTCACACATACATGTTACTAGCAAATATGCCCGTGCGTTGCAACATGATGTACATCTTGTGTGGTCAAATTAAAAACTGTCACTGTTCTATCTACATCTCTTCTATTTTATATGACATAAGCTCGACTTCGATACAAGTTTTAAGATAACCTGAATAGATATGAATCATAATCCGAATAGATACATCTATTCTAAATAACCTGGAGGAACCCTAATTCAAATATAAAAGAATAAAAATAAGACAAATCTTTCTTGAATAGGAATCCTAATTCAAATAGAAAAAGATAAAAATAAGACACATCTTTCATAAACAGGAATCCTAATTCAAATAGGAAAGAATAAAAATAAGACAAATCTTTCCTTAATATTAAACCACACAGAAAGAATCCTAATTCACATGACCTAGACTCTTTTACGTGATTTTCTCCCTGCCGTGTCCGTATTCCTCTTGATTTCTTTTTCCGTGTTCCACTTGTTTTTTTTTGTCCCTCACCGTGTTTCTTTTACTTTCTTTTTCCTTTCCAATTTTTCTTTCACGTACTCCTATTCTTGCAAACGACCCAATATGTTTTGGAATCGGACTCCGTATCACGCTAAGCTATTCTAATTCGTATGAGCACGGGTTATATATAACAACCCGGATGAAAGAAACTCTCCATTGTCCGATAGTTAGAGGGAGACGGACAAAAAAAAATGGACGGACCAAAAAAATGGGCTGAAATTTTGCCTCTTTATTAATAGGTATAAATATAGATGCGTCTGTTTACAAGTAGTTTGAGTTCTTTGTTTCTTTTGTGTACGTGTTCTACTCATGGAGTTGTTGCCTACTTGTTAAGACTTGTATATAGCTTAGAACATTTTGTTGTGGATGTGTAGAATCATGGACCAAATTTTGAACGGTGCTAGATATGGAATTGCTTCTGTGACCTTGAACATCTGTTGTAACTATGTTTTTCTGTGGTTATCTACTAGTACATTTTGGTTTTATTTGGCTGATATGCATCAATTGTTCTTTGCAGGGCTGGGATGATCCATATGTAACTCGTACTCATGAAGGTCTTCTAAAATGGAAGTACCCTGAGATGAATTCTGTGGACTTTCTGTTTGAGGTCACCAATTTTAACTATTTATTTTAAATGGTTTAGTCATAGTAAAGATAATTTTTTGATATTGGCGATTTTGTTATCCCTGACTAATGCAGCTTACAAATGACAATCGTCAACTGGTTTTCCTTTATGAGAGAGGAAAAAAGAAACTTATGGATGGTGCTCGAATAGCATTTACTGGTAATGTGTATTTCAATTTTCATGATGACCCCGTTCGTTGTGTAGTCAGTTTATTTGTCTCTTTAAGTGCTGAAGTAGTATTCCTTTAACAAATTCAAAACATATTTATTTATAGGAGTATTATCTTATAACGGTATATATTTTTAATTTTCTTCTTTACTTTTTTACTTTTTGTAAAAATATCCTATTCTAATTTTTTATATTTGTTGTTGTTTTGAAACTTATACAGACGATGTAGAACCATCCTCTGTCGCTGGGAGGATTGTTGAGTGCTCCTGGAATAAGGAAGAGCAGTGTTGGGCCTGTATGCGTATTAGATCTGATAAATCGACTCCAAACGACATCAACACATACCGGAAGGCTAGTTGTCATATTCTCTCTGTTTTACTTTGTTAATTTATTTTCTTGGGCCTGTTTATCTAGGAAGTGTTTCACATTTCATTATTGAATTACTTTCCAATTCTTCTCAATTCCTTGGAACCAAATGGGGCCTTAAGAATATCGCTGCATGCAAATTTTATCTTGATCTTTGCTGGAAAATTTCAGTGTACTCATTTGGAATAGTTTTGCTGTTAGGACAAAATCATTTTCCAAATCACAGTAGGTCTGTCACATTGGATCATAGTATTCTGTTTGCATGGGTAGCTCTCCCTCTCCTTACGGGTTCCATTTTCTGCCTTCATAATCTTTTATATGATCCTGCTTTCCAAGACGTTCACTTCAGCAATTATCGAAGTCAGTTACAACAGCCTTGTTCTGTTCGCAGTTGAGCATCATTTTCTTTCTGCGGGAGGGAGCTTCATATTTTGCCCATGTCGAAACAAGTACTCCGTATTTGGGTGGGAAAGCGAACAACAGCAGTATTGTGACAGTTTATTTGCATGTTCTGCAGGTGATGAGGAGTATCACAGATAACATTACCGAGGAAAAGCTTCTTGAAGAGATTGATGAGATAACACGCCTCCCAATGTATGCTGATAGGATAAAAAAGATGGCTCAACAACGGCGGAGGTGAAGATTGGCACTGTTGCTATAGGGCTGGAGCGCTCTCCTACTGCCTCCGATGATGGCTGGATGGGTCCTTGGCAACTGACTAATTTTTTGTTAGAAGTATAGATTTATACTATTAGGGATAGAGATAGAATCTTCAGGTGATAGGTTTAGAATGCACTCTCGAAAATTAGATTTCTACTCAATCAGTTATGTACAAAGCTTAAAGCTCTAGGACATGTATCGATCGGATTTATATAATAAATAAGGAAATTTGGTGTTCTGCCCCTACTCCATACTCCGATGGTGATTTTACTCCTCTTTTTTTAAACTTTGTGATTTTACCCTTGTCATTTTCAAACAAAGCTCCCGTTTGCCCCTACTTTCTTTGCCCCTACTTTGTAACCGCGTTAGAAATGGTTGGATTAATGGCAAAAAAAAAGAAAAGAAAAAAAGACCCCTACATAAAAAGACAATGATACCCCTCATAAACTTCCCTTCCCAATAAATAAACATGCGTTAGTCTTAAGAGCAACTCAAATTATTCTAATTTCCGCATGGCATAAGAGCTAAGAGCGTCTTCAACGGTATCTAAAAAAAAATACTCCCCAAAACAGGTTTTCTAACCTCTACAAAATAAATTGGGAGACATCGAAAGTTCTAAAATCTCGCGCCTAAAAGATAGAGGGTAATTTTACATCAGCAGTCCTAAACTATTTCTAAATTACTCCCCCCATCCCAAATTATAAGGCATTCAAGAATCTTGGAGAGTCAAAAAATCTTAACAACAACAATAACATAGTCTTTTGTCCCAAGTAAGTTGGGGTAGGCTAGAGATGAAACTTAAAAGAGACGACAAACAGGGAGACACATAAAGGGACATAAAGGGCACAAGATAAAAAGATGTCACGATTCAGGCACGTTGATTGCCAATCTCCAAGCGCTCCTATCCATAGCTAAATCATTGGAGATATTTCATTCCTTAAGATATCTCTTAACGAACTCGTCCCAAGTTAGTTTAGGTCGACCTCTACCGCTCTTTACATTATCGGCCCGTTTTAGAACTCCATTACGCACCGGCGCCTCAGGAGGCCTCCGTTGGACATGTCCAAACCATCTCAACCGATGTTGAATCAATTTCTCCTCAATTGGTGCCACCCCAACCATATCCCGAATATCATCGTTCCGGACTCTATCCCTCCTTGTATGCCCACAACACCAACGCAACATACGCATCTCTGCTACACTCAATTGCTGGACATGTCGCCTTTTTGTAGGCCAACACTCAGCACCGTATAACATCGCCAGACGAATCGCCGTCCTATAGAACTTACCTTTCAGCTTCTGAGGCACCCTTTTATCACAGAGGACGCCAGAAGCTTGACGCCATTTCAACCAGCCGGCTGAAATTCTATGCCTAACATCTTCATCAATGTTTCCGTCCCTTTGTAGCATCGATCCTAAATACCGAAAAGTATCCTTCTTGGTCACCACTTGCCCATCGAGTCTAACGTCTCCCTCCTCATACCTAGTCGCGCTAAAATCGCACCTCATGTACTCGGTCTTAGTCAAAGAATCTTAAGTTTAACCAAATTTATATGATAAGATAATAATATTTATGATACCAATTAAGTATCATTAGATTCTTCATTAATTATATTTTTATAGCATATCTATTTGATGTTATAAATTTTTATAATTTTCTCTATAATTTTGGTCAAATTTAAGATGCTTTGACTCTCCAAGATTCTTGAAATGCCTTATAATTTGGAATGGAGGGAGTACAATAATCACTTTTATACTTTATTTCTCTCTTGTACATTGCATCAGGAACCTGTCCTATTTTTTCTTCTTCTTCATGTACTTCCACCTCAGATTGGGGCGATGATACGCCCGTATAACTTTACGCGCGGTGATTTTTTCAAGTGTGAAAAGATTGAGAGTTGCTGGAGATGAGTTTTTTTCAATCTTACCAAAATTCCTGAAATGAGAGACTTTTTGATACTCTTGGAAATGCTCTAAAATTTTCAAGTTTGGGTGTCCTATTGAGAGTACCAAGCTAGATATATGTCACCCTGTTCGCTTGAACTTATCTACGAGAATCAGGGAAAAAAATTAAATAATTAAGTTCAGCTCACAATAAGTGAAACAATTAAATAATTGTTTCCCTGACTGAATGAATTATAGCCCTTAATTTTCATAATAAGTGAAACAATTAAATAATTAAATTAACTAGTAGGGAAAAAAAGGAAAAGAAGAATCCGGCGCCGTCCTTTTCAAGGACTAGTGACACATGTGGATAAGCAAGATTATTCCCATGCATGGGGATGGGCTAGTTTGCAAGGGAAGGAAGCATGACGCAGGGGTGGGAATTGGGTTGGGACCTGCTGCACTGCACGTACCCTTGACCGGAAGCCCGAGTTTGGAACTCAATTTGACGCGGTGCCCATACAGCAGGCCGGCGGCTAGGTTGCCGGCAGGTGTTGTCGCCTCAACCGCCTCCGGCTTGGGAACACTCGATTCACCATCTTGCGCAAGGCACCAACGTCGACCGTTTGTTGGAAAAAAAAAGGTCGACCGTCGCATTCTCCTTGAACGATGGTGTTCTCCACCGTGTCGATGCGCGTTGTAAGCGCCGTCTGCAGCTCTGACACGGTCCCGCGCATCACCTTGAATTTGTTGAGGACGATCTTCATGTTGGGATCCATGGCGCCAAGTTCCTTGCGGAATCCCAGTGAGAAATGGTATGATCGATTCGGTGGGGCTCCAGGGTTTAGGCTCTAAATAAGTACCAATTTGTTAGCAATCACGTGCAATCGGAAGGAATTCGGGACGGGTAGCAAGAACAGGATAGTCCAGACGAGGCCAACTTTAAGAGAGAGAATAGCTAGGTAATGTATGTTACCAATTTGTTAGCAATCACGTTACAATTCTGAATGCCCCTTCTACAAGAAGAAGATGGATAATGTATGTTTCAAAAAAAAGAAGAAGATGGATAATGTAGCCTACTGAAAATACACCTTCTGGCCATAGAGAATACGCCTTCTTCCTTCCTTAGCGCCTCGTCAGCAGCTCACCCACTCCGGCCTAAAGACGTGCGGGTTTCTGATCTTGGGCTGAGGAGGCCTGCTTCTCTGTTGCTCCTCTGAAGTCGTTGCTGTTGCTGGATCGCACACAGCAGAGGTGCTGACATAACTGTATGTATCAATTATCTAAATTCTGATGTGGATTTCGGAGAATTATAGCCTACCATCTGATCATTTCAGTAAAATTGTAAATGATGTAGTAGGCATCTGATTGAATTGATAGAAAATCTAATTTTGGGTAAATGAGGCATATGGACAGTAAAGAAACTAACTATTCAGAGAATGTATGTTGCAGCACTGAACTATCTGACATTATCTGAAATGAAGGATACACAATGCTCAATTACTATAGTCTATAGACTAACAGCAATGTAGGTCAATTGTGAAATATTTACCAACAATAATAAGTTTGGGAATTGGGATGCAGGGAAGCAAATAAGATCACACTGACATTCAGTTTGCACAGTCAAGTCACAGCTTGCATAGACAAGTCACAGCTTGCACAGTCACAATCAATTTTCAAAAGAATATATAGAAGCTACATGCTTCAGGTTCAGATAGAATATTCAGGCTCACAGAATGCTAACAACAACAACATGGTCACAGAAAAATTACTCGAACAGAAAAAATATACAGGCACAAATGAAAATTAAGTTCAGCTCACAGCATTTTCAGAACTGCAACATCATGCAGTTTTCTGAAAACCAAACGAAACTAATAAAAAGAGCATTCAAATAACCACTTTAGTCCAAGTTAAAAGTTGGATGCACCCCAGCTGCAACCAAAACATACAATGCTACAATTTTACAAACTTACATTCAACCTTTTCAGGTTCACCCCAATAATCAGACTTGGACAGCAAGCTTGTACTGAGAAGTATTCCCTTGATGTTAGTATTAGCATCAAGTTTTTTTTTTTTTGGCAAAAAGGTCCATTGCCTAACTTGTTCAGATGAGCATGTCAACTACCTAAAAACTCTCTGAACCTCTGAATGTTTTACTATCTAAAGTCTAAACTATCTAAATGTTGTAGAGATAGAGATGCAGCCAGTAAGACACTTGGATATGTAAGATTCAAACTGGGTTCAAAACAAATGCAGTCAGGACGAAAATTCAGAGAGAACAAATTGGCAGGCAGCAAGAGAATAGAAAAAACCCATCAGATTATGGCAGCCAAAATATTTCGATTAGTCTATCCCATCCATCACGTTGAGCCTCAGCTTCTATAACATCTCCAGAAGAAAGCATGTACAAACAAAACACGGAGCAGTTCATATCCCATGGCTAAGAACTACCAAGTTTCCCATGGCTAAGAACTACCATCGCTCATGTCCACCATTGGCTTCCTCCTCAGTGAGCTGAGATTTGGAGGTCAAAACTCACTGCATATCATTCCGGCGGTGTCTCGTAGTCGATCATCCCCATGGTCTGAATATTCATCTGGATCATGATGCCCAACGTTTATTGCTGCTTCAGAGAAGAAATGGTAGTCAGATAATGGTGAGTGGGAGAGCACCAAACTATTAACACACAGGAAAGGCTAACTGATCTTGTGTGTTTACTGGTTATGCAACAATAATGCACAAATACTTGCTAGGAAAACTATTAACCAGCCGAATCTAGTTTCTGACATCAATTGACACTGATAGTGATCAATACAAAATTGCCAAAAGAAAATCTGTAAAAGGTCGATGCAGCATATGTCATACAAGTGTCACTTTTTCCTTAGGAAAAAAGAAATCCTCCAAGTAAGAAAAGACTCATTATAAAGAATGAAGTTCGATGAACCCAGCAACTCTGCTGTGACAAGGTGAAAGAGTAATTTCATTTCAATACCAGTATGCAATAATGGAACATCCTATTTAATGGATACTCACTGTTTCAAGAAGCAATTTAAAATGCAATGTAACTGAGCTTGTAAATCCCTATGCAAACTATCTGTAGGGTGCCCGGGCAAAACTTATTACTCTTCACGTAATACAGTCAGGTGGGGATCACTCCCCGCCGTTGAAACCTTCAAAAAATTTATGGAATAATCAGAGCCTCCTAACATCAGTTCAAGCATTGGCACAATCAAGTTATTTGTGATGACAGAAATGTGATCTCAAACTGCGTTCAGAAAAAAAAAATGGACACCAGTCAACAGAGAATCACCGCGCTGGAGACGGAGGACGCCCGCGTTCTGGGTCACGGCGGCGTCGCGGCGGCGGCCAGGTGCGCCGGGTCATGGGGAGCGGGGTCGCAGGGAGGTTGCGGCTGGGGAGCAGGGGTCAGAGGCAGCTCGGCGTTCAGGGTTCGGGGCTCGGCAACCGGTTGCAGGTAGGCGGCGTGGACGGGAGTTGTGCGCGAGCGGCAGTTCCGCGGTCGTGGGGCGGGGGTCTCAACCTGCGGGGACGTTTAATTTGTGACACCAGCGACTCCGGTGCAGGGCTTGCTCGCCGCACGGGATCATGCACGCCAGTCTCCCTCGTAAATACAACAGAAGATTCATTATTTCTCCGCAATCCTAGGCCTCATTTAGATGCTGAAAAAATTTCAACTCGGGGCTTGTTTAGATTGCAAAAAAAAAAATGAACTCGATGAATAGTACCACTTTCGTCTTATTTGACAAATATTATCCAATCATGGACCAACTAGACTCAAAAGATTCATCTCGTGATTTCCAACTAAACTGTGTAATTAATTATTTTTTTTACCTACATTTAATACTCCATGCAAGCGGTTAAAAATTGATGTGATGGAGAGAGAGTGAAAAAATTTGGAATTTGGATGGCATCTAAACAAGCCCCCGATAGTACTACTTTCGTCTTATTTGATAAATATTGTTCAATCGTGGACCAACTAGGCTCAAAAGATTCATTTCGTGATTTCCAACTAAACTGTGTAATTAGTTATTTTTTTACCTACATTTAATACTCCATGCAAGCGGCTAAAAATTGATGTGATGGAGAGAGAGTGAAAAAACTTGGAATTTTGATGTCATCTAAACAAGGTCCTAGTTCCGTTCCGTTGCATTTGTGACGTCATTGGTGGTACGATCGAACCAGTTCAATGGAAAAAAGGAAAAGGATTAGCAGCAGGTAGGTAGGTCTCAGAACTCAAGACTCGTGCAGTCGTGCTTGCTGCATGCTCTAGATGATTTCGTAAATGTGAGCGACTAGTTTGTGGAGGTAATTGCAAATTTGCCGCTGCTTTGAACCGGTCATTTCAAGCTTGCCAATAGGTATAAAATGGAAATATACCACCAGGACTGTTATTCGAGTGCATTACTACTCTTGTGAAAAACAAAACAATAGAAATTTTTCAAAATGCCCCCATTGCATTTTGTGACTACATGATGAACCAACCGGCGTGCACACTAACAAAACCATGCGGCGCGGCCCTTAGTGTGTTGTACGCACAAATAAAGAAAAGTTAAGGCCATTTATTTATTTAAACATAATTTATAAAATCTAATAAATCGATGTCTCCGATTGGTTTGAACTATTACCCGTAGCATTGTCCAATATCATTAGCCTTGGTTAGCTTGAGGAAGGTGGCTGCAATATCCAGGTCCAGGACGTGTGTAGTGCAACACACGCCTTCGACGTACACGCGCACTGCGTTCTAAAACCTGATTTTATCTGTTAGCGACGCAGATCGCTGCACCAATAAATCTGAATCGTGATCGAGTAAATTGGTGATATTGTTAAATCTAGTAAACTAAACTTAACAAGATCAACAACTTTGATTAATATCAAATCTAGCAACAAGGTCGAAACGATGCAGCCTTGCTAAACATGATAAAAATCGATAACTAACTTATGTCAAGATGTGTAAGAGATCAAATGATACAGCCTTAAAAATAATGATACAAGTTGTGACGGTACTCAGAAGCATATCGGAGATTGAAAACTGATGCAACCATGCTTATTGAAGAACTCATCAAGATCTACCATACTCCTACTCCTAAGGAGTGCTGTGAAAGCCGAAAAAGATAATTGAACTGGTTGTTTGATTGATTGAGATATCCATTACAATAGCCACGGTGTACTATTTATACCCAAGGCTTAAATACGAGTCCTAGTAGAACAAGACTATTACAAACTTCGAATAAAAGAAAACATCCTAAGTTAAGATAACTTGGACTCCACCTTTTCCTTTCTATGAAGTCTGACATGTCTTTGCCTTGACTGCTTCCGTCCTTTCTATCGGCAGAATCCGAGTCTAGTCTGATGATGATGTCATAGTTGATTAGTCGATTCTGATACCGATCTGGATTAGCCGATTCCGTAGACATCGCGGTCTCTGTAACAAATCCCCAAATCTCAGGTTCCCGCGTCTCCGTTCCAAAATCCGATGTAAACAGAAACCGACCAACCACCTCCTATAAAAGGAGGGAGAGCCCCCAGATACGACACATACAAGGAGAAGAGCTACACCACACTTGAGGAATAAGAGCACCACTTCATGAGCTTAGGCCCTAGCTAGCTAGAGTTGAGTAGTAGGGAGAGATGTGAGGGAGAGTACGGGGAAGTGTTATAGGGCTATATATATATATATATATATATATATATATATATATATATATATATATATATATATATATATATATATATATATATATATATTCCATGCATACAACTATTTAGTTCTATAGAGTAGAGTTAATTCGGGACAGACGTAAATAATAATACAGTAAATCACTAGCATTCAGAATTATCTGGGGCTTTGGGTTGGGGATTAGGTTGTCATTTTTATTATTATTACTACTAGTTGTACAAGTACTAGTACTATTACTAGGGAAAACTAGTTATTTGCCTACTAGTAAGTCTAGTACTACATTGATCCCCTGTTCGGCTGAGCTTATCAGCACGGCTTATCAGCCGTGAAACAGTATTTTTCTCTCACAGCAAATCAGCCATAGCCGGCTTATAAGCCAAAAAAACAGCCTGCCGAACAGGGCCGATGTGTTAGGACTTCTTTGGGATCTCGATGAATTGAGTGTTATTGAGTGATTATAATATAAGATAAAACAAGCACAATTCAAACACATCAATATAATCTTGTTAAAACTTGACCAAAAATTACTTTGAAAAGAAAAGTATCAAACCACACCCAAATTTAAACACATCACTAACATTCAGAAGCAAACGAACTGCATTATGCATTCAACATCACATCACAAGAAGTTCAATTGCATCCCAATCCCAAAACGTTTGCCTCTGAAACTCGTAGTATGTAGCTGATTCAATTCAACGTGTGAAGACAAATGAATGAAGTAGACAACAAGTACGCGCCTCAGAAGAAAATCGCCTTGTTGGACTTCTAGCGGCGGAGCAGACGGCGGCGAATCGACAGTGTGACAACGTCCTCCAGGCTCTCGCGCAGAACTGTCGGTGGCGCCGCTGGAGTCACGCCTTCTCCCACAATCTCAGCGGATAGCTCCTCCGCCTGCGTCTTCATGATGTTATAACTTTCCACGAGGCTCGCCACATCCTCCTCCCCTTCCTCCACCGCCTTCCTGATGGATGTGTCGGAGTCGTAGCTGCTTGTGCGGGCCAGCGTCTCGATGACACGGAGCCTATTGGCGTGGTCCCGGATGCTGCCGTGCCTGGCATCCATCCCTTTGTGCAGCTTGTCAAGCTGGGTCACCATCGCCTACACGACCAATGGCTGGGCTGGCGCCTCCGCCTTCGGCTCCCTCTGCAAACACAGAGCAACACCCCAGCACACTGTAAGTTTTCCTGAAAAATACACTTTCTGCATAGTGGAAGTAATTTGCAATCCCAAATCAAAATTTAGAGACAACTGATAAGTGCGGTCTGACAAATTGTGCATCTGAAACAAGAGGAGACTACGCTTTGCATCTTGCATCTTTGCATCTACTATGGGACACACTTGTCACTTTATTTAAATACATCTATGTGTGATCTAGTTTTGAAGGATTTATTGAGACGAATTTAATGGTGCAATCGAAATTTACTTTGGATTTTTGGTTTGTGAGTTATAGCATTTTTTCTCTTTGTTTAGCTAGTGGGGCCCGCCATTATAGAGTATAGAGTAAGCACTGTACTACTCTAAATATAGAGTGAGAGAAAGGATAGAGTATCGTTTTAGAGTACTAAGTGCAGCAGTTTTTACTCTATATTTATACTCTAAAGCTTTAGAGTATTGTTTTAGAGTACCCACTGCGGTTAATCTTAGCGGGAGAGAAGAGAAGGGACTATGTCGAACAAAGAGAGTCCGGCTTCTTCTAGAAAAAAACTTAAAAGTATTCCCTGAGAATATGGATGTAAATGTAATCCCCAATTTACCAATAATTTGTGCAATTGATCTTCTATAATATATAGGAAGGAAGCAATGGCAATGGGCGTACGTACGAAGCACGCCGACGAGAATGAGGAACGAGGAACCCGGATGGCGTCTCAACCTGCGGGGACGTTTAATTTGTGACACCAGCGACTCCGGTGCAGGGCTTGCTCGCCGCACGGGATCATGCACGCCAGTCTCCCACATAAATACAACAGAAGATTCATTATTTCTCCGCAATCCTAGTTCCGTTCCGTTGCATTTGTGACGTCATTGGTGGTACGATCGAACCAGTTCAATGGAAAAAAGGAAAAGGATTAGCAGCAGGTAGGTAGGTCTCAGAACTCAAGACTCGTGCAGTCGTGCTTGCTGCATGCTCTAGATGATTTCGTAAATATGAGCGACTAGTTTGTGGAGGTAATTGCAAATTTGCCGCTGCTTTGAACCGGTCATTTCAAGCTTGCCAATAGGTATAAAATGGAAATATACCACCAGGACTGTTATTCGAGTGCATTATACTCTTGTGAAAAACAAAACAATAGAAATTTTTCAAAATGCCCCCACTGCATTTTGTGACTACATGATGAACCAACCGGCGTGCACACTAACAAAACCATGCGGCGCGGCCCTTAGTGTGTTATACGCACAAATAAAGAAAAGTTAAGGCCATTTATTTATTTAAACATAATTTATAAAATCTAATAAATCGATGTCTCCGATTGGTTTGAACTATTACCCGTAGCATTGTCCAATATCATTAGCCTTGGTTAGCTTGAGGAAGGTGGCTGCAATATCCAGGTCCAGGACCCCTCAAAAAAAAAAAAATCCAGGTCCAGGACATGTGTAGTGCAACACACGCCTTCGATGTACACGCGCACCGCGTTCTAAAATCTGATTTTATTTGTTAGCGACGCAGATCGCTGCACCAATAAATCTAAATCGTGATCGAGTAAATTGATGATATTGTTAAATCTAGTAAACTAAACTTAACAAGATCGACAACTTTGATTAATATCAAATCTAGGAACGAGGTCAAAACGATGCAACCTTGCTAAACATGAAAAAAATCGATAACTAACTTATGCCAAGATGTGTAAGAGATCAAATGATGCAGCCTTACAAATAATGATACAAGTCGTGACGATACTCGCAAGCATACCGGAGATTGAAAACTGATGCAACCATGCTTACTGAAGAACTCATCAAGATCTGCCTTACTCCTACTCCTAAGGGGTGGCGTGAAAGCCGAAAAAGATAATTGAACTGGTTGTTTGATTGATTGAGATATCCATTACAATAGCCAGGGTGTACTATTTATACCCAAGGCTTAAACACGAGTCATAGTAGAACAAGACTATTATAAACTTCGAATAAAAGAAAACATCCTAAGTTAAGATAACATGGACTCCACCCTTTCCTTTCTATGAAGTCTGACACGTCTTTGCCTTGATCGCTTCCGTCCTTTCTATTGGCAGAATCCGAGTCTAGTCTGATGATGACGTCATAGTTGATTAGTCGATTCTGATACTGATCTGGATTAGCCGATTCCGTAGACATCGCGGTCTCTGTAACAAAAATCCCCAAATCTCGGGTTCCGTGTCTCCATTCCAAAATCCGATGTAAATAGGAACCGACCAACCACCTCCTATAAAAAGGAGGGAGAGCCCCCCAGATACGACACATACAAGGAGAAGAGCTACACCACACTTGAGGAATAAGAGCACCACTCCATGGGTTTAGGGCTAGCTGGCTAGAGTTGAGTAGCAAGGAGAGATGTGAGGGAGAGTATGGGAAAGTGTACTATATATATTCCATGCATACAACTATTTAGTTTTATAGAGTAGAGTTAATTCGGGACAGACGTAAATAATAATACAGTAAATCACTATCATTCAGAATTATCAGGGGCTTTGGGTTTGGGATTATGTTGTCATATTTATTATTACTATGGGAAAACTAGTTATCCTTCTTGTTTGCCTACTAGTAAGTCTAGTGCTACATTGATGTGTTGGACTTCATGAATTGAGTGTTCCCCAATTGAGCGATTATAATATAAGATAAAGCACAATTCAAACACATCAATATAATCTTGTTAAAACTTGACCAAAAATTACTTTGAAAAGAAAAGTATCAAACCACACCCAAATTTAAACACATCACTAACATTCAGAAGCAAATGAACTGCATTATGCATTCAACATCGCATCACAGGAAGTTCAATTGCATCTCAATCCCAAAACGTTTGCCTCTGAAACTCGCGATACGTAGCTGATTCAATTCAACGTGTGAAGACAAATGAATGAAGTAGACAACAAGTACGCGCCTCAGAAGAAAATCGCCTTGTTGGCCTTCTCTCTTAGGAGCTAGCTGCGGAGCAGGCGGCGGCGAATCGACGGTGTGACAACGTCCTCCAGGCTCTCGCGCAGAACTGCCAGTGGCGCCGCTAGAGTCACGCCTTCTCCTGCAATCTCAGCGGACAGCTCCTCCGCCTGCGTCTTCATGATGTTATAGCCTCGCCACATCCTCCACCGCCTTCCTGATGGGTGTGTCGGAGTTGTAGCTGCCCGTGCGGCCAGCGTCTCGATGACGCGGAGCCTATCGGCGTGGTCCCGAATGCTGCCGTGCCTGGCCTCCATCCCTTTGTGTAGCTTGTCAAGCCGGGTCACCATCGCCTACACGGCCAATGGCTGGGCTGGCGTCTCCGCCTCCGGCTCCCTCTGCAAACACAGAGCAACACCACAACACACTGTAAGTTTTACTGAAAAATACACTTTCTACATAGTGGAAGTAATTTGCGATCCCAAATCAAAATTTAGAGACAACTGATAAGTGCGGTCTGACAAATTGTGTATCTGAAGCAAGAGGAGACAACGCTTTGCATCTTGCAATGCTAATGATAGATTCATTTTTTTAGACAAAATGTTACGTACTGCCTAGTAAACGCAATCAAGAATAACAATATTCGAAGATCTGTTTCACATTAATGTAGTATTCGAAAATGTCCCATCAGATGGCACAATAATCAAATCCAAGGTGTCCAACTTAAGTGAATATGCATTATTTGCAATTAGAGAATTTAAGATATGCTATAGCTGAAACTGTAACATATTTGTTAGTATGATAAATCCACTGCTGTGTACTGATGCCATTAGAAATTGGAAAGATGGCGAAGAAGATAGCAGTTCGGTAGTTATCCAATTAATCTACAAAGAAGTTCCTCAATTATTCCAATAGATGAAATTGAAGCATCTTAGATCTGATTCAGCCTGGGCACTTTTTAACCGTAAACTGAAAACCGAACCGAACCGAGCCGAGCCGAACCGAAATATCGGTTTTTTTGATTTTCGGTTTCAGCTTCGGTTTTTATGGCTGAGAACTTCGGTTTTCGGTTTCGGCTTCGGTTCTAGCAGCCACAGAACCGAAGAACCGCAGAAACCGAACAAACCTGAACTTCCGAACGGTGAAGCAGAAATGCCAGGTAGTCCACGTCCCCGTCTATCCAATGGCCCAAATAGCCCACCTAGCCACCTCGGCCCATGTCTACATCTCCAGCACAACCCCCATCCCACCCCGACGGCTCAGTCTTCACGAGACAGACACATCGCGTGCGGCTCCCCAAGCTCCCTGAGTGCAAACTGCAAACCCTAGCTGCAGGGCATGGTGGCGGCGTGCGAGACGGCAGCGCGCGGCGGCGGCGTGACCGCGCGAGGACTGAGGAGCAGCGCGAGGCGGAGGGCAGCGGCGCAAGCAGCGGACGCACGGCGTGGCTGCTTGGTCGAGCGACGAGCGCGGCGGCGGACGCATGGGCGAGAGGGGCGCCGCTGATGCGCGTGCGAGCGGTGAGTGGAGCGACGTGGCTGGTGCGGCGGACTAGCAGCGAGCGGCGGCCCGAGGACGGCGCAGGCGCAACGTCGAGATCCCCACGCAGGTACGAGATCTCACAGGCAAATCTCGGTTCAAACCGAACACTGAACTGATTAAACCGAAACCGAAATTGTCGGTTCCTCTTTTTTCTCTTGAACCGATCGGTTGCTACTTCTTCCAAAACCGAAATTCTTTCACTCCGAATAACCGAACCGAATCATCGGTTTAAACCGATTGCCCAGGCTGAGATCTGATCAAGCTATTGTACCAGGCACTAAATTAAAAGGTACATGTATAATTTATTGATATAAACCAAGTTGTTCATGAAATTCCATCTACTTATAAAATCATCCTCATCCTCAGACCAAATCAAATCAAACAAAAAGGCCTAATAGAACCAGGAGACATCTATATGTATACGTGGCAGTGCTAATAATTAAATAAAAAACCATGCATGCTAGAGCTTCACATGATACATCAGGAGATGTATAAAATGCGCTCTTCCTCGCCGTGTCTCCCAGGCGACATGGCGCGCTGGTATCTGAAGCTTTGCCTAACAATGCGTGGGTACGGCACATCACTGGAGCGCGCACGGTGCGGGTCATCAATGACTTCGTCCTCGTATGGAACCGCGTCAGGCAGGTTCAGCTCACGGCAGGCGCGCCGGACCTGTTCCAGTGGAGGCTCTCTCCGGATGGGGGGGTACTCATCGACTTCTACCTATGGGGCAATGTTCTTTGGGTCCTCAAGGCCACTGGGTGCCGCGCGAGTCTGGAAGACGCCGGCACCGCCCAGGGTGCGCTTCTTTTATTGGCTGGTTATGCACATGCGCTGCTGGACAGGTGAGAGGAGATATTGGCATGGGCTTCAAGATTTGAGCGACTGCATCTTCTGTGACCAGCTGCCCGAGACGATGGGTCACATCATCTTGGGATGTGTCTACAGCAGGGAGGTTTGGAGCATGGTGTTCACCAGGCTTCATCTTACTGACACCATTCAGGTTCTGGAGGATGACTTCATGGAGCGGTGGCTGCGGGTGCGCAAGCTTGTGGACAAGGAAGTGAGGAAGGGGTTCGACTCCATGACCTTCCTGGTGGGGTGGCGTCTGTGGAAGGAAAGGAACTCGCGCACCTTCAACAGGGCGCAGACGTTGGCCGCGGCGCTGGTCAGGTCCATCTGGGAGGAGGCTGACTTGTGGGTTATCGCGGGCAGGGGCTGATCCAAAGGGGGGCTGCCGGGGCTACAGCCCCCCTAACGAGCTTGATTTATTCATTATATCATGGTTACTGTAACATCCCAGATGTTAACAAACAATTAAAACTTGATCTTGAAGCATCATCAAGCATAAACATCAAATGTCATGCCATAAATGCATTCATTTTGCATATGTTACTTTAGTCATGTTGCATATGTTGCATGTGGTACATGTGTTGTTTAAGCAATGTTTCCCATGTAAGGTTTATACGTTGCATATGTTTCAAATACCCTGTTTATGTTGCAAGGAAATGTTTCAAGTATAGCTTTAGGATGTTTCATGTTACATATACAATGTTTCACACGTTGCATGCTAAGTTAATAAAGTTAGAAGTTTAGGGGTTAATTAGATCACTTTTCATATATAAAAGTTGAACAAACTTTGTTACATTGCTTGCTGCTATGTTTAGTCTATGATAAGGTGTAATTGGTTGATATATTTGAGTGATGGTTAATTCTTAACTAAATACCCAAAGTTGTTATGTAAAAATTGATTTCAAAACCCTGATTTCCGGAAAACCCTGTTTTACCCCCTTTTGTGTAATTCAGAATCTAAGAAAATTTTGAGGGTGAGCCAAAAAGCAAAGTTGTAGATCTGGTCTTGTTGTACAAGTTTGTTTTTTTGGAGTTTTCAAAGTTTTAGTGTAAAAGTTGGAGTAATTTTGAAAAGATGCAAATCTCAAATTTGACCCCTTTTCATTTCCCTATTCCAATTTTAAAATGGAGGCATAATTTAAAAATGGTTTAAATAGCAAAGTTGTAGGTCTTACCTAGATGTACAACTTTGGTATTTTAAGTTTTTGAAGTTTCAATATAAAATTTAAAGTAATTTTGAATTTACCAATTTCAAGAAAATATCCCCTTTTAATTTCAAATTCAAATTTCAAAATCTAAGCTGAATTTGAAAAAGTTTTTATTGAGAAAGTTGTAGAATTTGAAAAGTTGAGCAACTTTTGTTTTTACAGATTTTTCAACTTTTATAGAAGATTTGAAAGTAATTTGCAAAATTGAGTTAGTGGTATTTTCATAAATATTTCAAAATCGGTTTCCAACCACAGGGCGACACCTCCCGCTCATCGCCGGCGGCCTTCGGCCATCTTCTAGGCGTGTCCCGTGGCGAGCTCCTGCTTCAACGTGTCCGCGCCGAGCCGCGTGTCGCCTTGAGGTCATTCCCGTCATGCTATAAAGCCCATGCTCGCCGTCGTCCTCACCTTTTCCTCCCTTGTTCGCCACCGCCGTCATCGAGCACACCACCTCGCCGGCGCAATTCGCCCTCCCCTCTTAGACACCATTCAATTGCTCTCGCAGCTAGCTCCGCAAGCTCCTTGCGCGCGTACTAGGCCCGGTCGCCTCACCTCTAGCTGTCCAGCGCCACCACACGCCATCTTCTCCTTCAGAACCAGTCACAACGCCGCTGGAGCCGCCTCACCGTCGAACATACACCTCCGCCACATCTCTGCCTCGACCGAGGTGAGCACCAGCTTCGCGGTGGTCTCATGGGGCTAACCATGCCCTCGAGCTTGCCTAGTTTGTACCGTAGCCGCTGCGCCACCGCATGTCGCGCAGTTGCGTCGCCCTCGCCGCCGGCGAGCTTGCTGCCACCATCATGCCACCGCCTTAGCTAGCCTAGGGTGTGCGCAGGAAGCATGGATCACGTGGGTGCCTTGGCCGTTGCTTGGGACCTCGCCGCCGGCGAGAGTCCGGTCGGTCAAATCGCCGGTCGCCGCGGTCACAGCCGGAGTTGGCCGCTGTGGTCTCGGGTTTGGCCGACTGCGGTCGTGAGCCAGTCCAGCAGAGGGAGAGGGAGTGGGCCGGTGAGAGAGGGAAAAGGGGGATGGGCTGGTTGGGCCAGCCAGAGAGCGGGAAGAGGAGAAAGGCAGCGGGCCTGAAATGAGTATTTTTGTTTTTCTTTTTCTAAAAATATTAAATAGTACCGAATTTTGTTTATTTCTTTGTGAATTATTTAGAGCTCCAAAATTGATAATTTTTTTTTGTAGTCTCTCTGTGTTGTGTACTATTTAGGAAAAATATGAAATGCTAATTTTAATTACTTTTTGTATATCAATTAATTAGCTCCATTAATTAATTAATAACTTTTCCATAATTTTTCTAGGCTTAATTAATTATCCAAAAATTGTGAAAATTGTTTTGCCACTTAGTTATCATGTAAGATTCTTAAAATAAAAATTTAAGCTTAATTGGACAAAGTTGATTTTTCTTCTTAATTTATGCTTTATTAATTAGTTAATTAATTATGTAATTAATGCTTAATGACTTAGGTATTGTTTGACTTTGAGATTGATTGTTGACCTTGGATCATAAACATATGATGATCCTTGGCACCTTAATTAAGTTGCTTGATGCTCATGTAAACCTTGTAATATGTAATTAGGGTATGTTAATGATATTTCATGTACTTAATCAAAGTCATTAGTGTTAACCACTTAATGAACCCTAGTTGTAATGATAGATTAGTGTCGTTAGTTTGCAACTATACCGCGAAGGAAAGTTATACTCAAGTAGATAACTAATGTTTATCCTTTCTAAATGTCTCTTGTATGCTATGCTTTGTTCATCATTATGTATCATGGCATCCATTCCATCATGTTAAGCATCGCATCATTTGTATACGTGTAGTGCATACATGAGTGAGAAGATTTGTGTTGACCAATTTTCGGATGGATGTTATCATTCAATGGTGCTCGTGTTGATCAAGTGTTGGAGAAGGTGCTTCCATCAGTGGTGATGATGTCAAGCCTAACTTCTGTGATCTCTCTGTGGAACTAACTTTCTCTACAACGCAGGCAAGCTTCGGACATACAACCACTCTTTTTGTTTTATAAATGCTTTATTACACCTTCAGTCTAGTGTAATGTGCATTATGTTAGTAGGAGTTGGTTGATATCGTTGTTGCATGATTATCTTGATCTACACTTATATCCAGATGATATCCCCACTAGTATGGGTAGGTCAATCTCTTATGGTTAGTAATGCTTAGACTTCGGTAGAAGTCGAATGGTGGTTTCATCGTTCGCGAGAAACATGTTTACCTTTGCTTCTCCTGACCTAATGACGGGTCATGAGAGCATGTGAATATGAATATGGTAATATTAAGCTGAGACCGGATGAGTGGCTTGCAACGTGAAATGAGTCGATGTAGTGCTCCGCCTGTGTCGGTTAAGGACCGTTCGTTGTAGTCCCGTTTGGTCGAGACTTTGCAACCGACCGCATGCTCCGGTAAGCCTAAGACCTCGGTTAGTCCATCTTGGGAACGGCCGACTGCGCACTAGGAGTGGAACGATGACGAGAGTAGTGTGTACCCTCGTAGCTAAGGGCTGGATTGGAGGTGTACTATACTCTCGGGTGGCGCTGGACCCAGTCACGTTTTGGAGGATCTAAGTGAAGGTTGATATTTGTAGGTTAGAGTCCTACATATATCATGTGGTTAGGGATCCCCAGCTGGGTATAATCGATTAAAGCTTTGGAAACTTTTTGGAGCATCACATCGTAGTTAATGGATGAAACTTTGGAAAGGAAATGAAAAGATGGAAATGAGATGTGATGCTTAATGCAAGTGATTGAGATAGAACAGATGCAAAATTGAATTACAATGAGTTTCACTAAAATTGATGTTAAAGCTTGGACTAAAATATTGAAAGGATCCACTTATAGTAAAGCTTTTCTGCAAAACTCCTCTTTTTCAGCTCCACTACTTCCCTTAAGCCAGCATATCCTTGGAGTCTTTTCTTTTCGTTAGGTAAGTCTTGCGGAGTACAATTGAGTACTCAGGGTTTGTTAACCCCTGTTGCAGGTACTGACTGGTGCTGCTAATCAGATCATGTCGGTGGGCTCGATGTGATCTGGTTGTCCTCTCCTGATTTAGTTGCTCAACCTAAGTTGTCTTCTGTAGTTCTACTCGACTTCCGCAATTAAAATTAAGTTGTAAAAGTAACTTGTTTTTTATATGTAAAATACTGTTTTAAATTCTTCCGCACTCTGATGTAAAGTTTTATAGCAAATGTTGTAATGTTGTAGTTACTCCTTTGTTGATCCTGTGTGAGTTGTATAATGTAGATGATTCGGGTTTCCCCAGGACACCCGATAGACTTTTTAAGTTATATGAAACACATGCATAGCCGTCATAAGTCTTCGGGACAATGATAGGTGCATGTGGGCCATATAATTTAGGAGGTCCTACCACAACTACTTAGCCTTAAATTATCATTAATCTCTAACTCTAGCCTTAAATATTCATTATTTAGCCCCCCTTGTCCTCATCCTGCATCTGCCACTAATCGCGGGGTACAGGAGCCTGCAGCCGCTGTTAGCGCGTGCGTAGTAGTGCCTGGTCTGCTAGTCGTGTAATTTGTTTCACACATGTAATCGCTCTCTAGTGCCTCGTTGGGACTGTTTTGCCTTAGTAATCATCGGATTACCATGGTCGTGTTGTGCCTTTGTTAAACATTCTACTTCTGCTTAATGAGATCTGTGCATAGAGCACGTTCGAGAAAAAAAAAGGAGAAGTATAAAACTATTGTTTGATGAACTAACTAGCAGAAAAACTACCGCTATTTTGTGTAGGATCACACGTTTGGAGTACTGGTCTCAGCAAAGCAGTTGGTAAAGGTCATGAGATGGTCCCGCATGCAAGTGCATTCATCGATATGCTCAAGCTAATTAACTAGTCTTTTGGTACAATTGCAACGAAGAAGAGCATGCAATCCAATCAAGGCATTGGCATTGCTTGCTCATGCAATGCGAGTAAAACTAGATCAAACAGACACTCCAGTCCAGCATCAACGATCGAGTACTACAGGGTACAGGCATCCAGGTGAAAAAGAAGAAGGTCAGGAGGGAATGGATGGCCAACTCACCGGAGGAATGACTGGCGGCGGCGGTGCCACGGGCGCGGGCTCCACGCTCCAGCGCGGCAGCAGGCTGCTCCTCCCGTTCACGCGCTGGCGGACCCCCACTCCGGCGCCGCATCCCAGGGGGCAAAGTAAGCCTAAGCCGTGGATGGAGTGGCGGACGAGGACGTCGCTGCCGCCGTCGCCTGCCAAACGGGCGCTCCACACGATGCCGAGCATCTCGCTCTGCACGACGCGGAGCCCGCGGGCGCCGGGCGGCGCGGGGTCGGGCGAGATGTCGAGGTACCGCCCGTCGGCGGTGCTCTGGAGGAGGACGTAGGCGGCGCCGTGGCGCTCGACATGGCGCACCTCCCAGGACGTCCTCGGCGACGCGCGGAGCGGGCTCAGGGAGACGCCGACCCCGTCCTCGTCGGCGTAGAGGAAGAGGTCGCACGCGCGGCTCCGCAGCCGCACGGGCATGCCGTCGGGGAACAGCTCCATCACGGGTCGCGCCGGTGGTGGTGAAGTCGTGCGCGGCGGCGTCGAGCGGGCGTGCGTTGCGACGGCGAGGGGCGGAGAGGTAGGGGAAGAGAAGAGCAGAGCAGAGCAGAGCAGGTGTTTGTTGCGACGGTTACTGTTTTGGGCGCCGGCTCCGAGGCAGGGGATTTGAAGGCGACGGTAGGTCGGTGGCCCTCGTCACCCGTGGCAGCCAGGCCACCTACACCAGTGACATGTGGGACCGCTGATGGTGGGGCTGGCCTTCTTCCGACGTGGACATATGCCTCTCGAGTCTCACCCACGCCGCCCTCCGGCCTGGTGGGTCCCACCCAGTCCAGCTGGCGCCCGCGGCGTAACCAACCTGCCCCGCCCTCCTCCTGTTCGGCGATTCGCCGCCCGGCCCCGTCCACGCCTCCGTGCCCAACCCGGCCGTATAATTGTCTCCGCGCCATGCAAGCCTGCAAGTCACACGCGATGTGGTGTTCGAGGAACATCGCGCATGGAAATGGAACTGGGGAGAAGAAAGCAACGCCACGGTCCCTGCAGCGGCGTTCGACATCAGGAGTTTTACACCGTTGCCGGACTGGGTACAGTAACTGAAGCTCCTCCAGCACACTCGTCAACGGGCTTGGATCAGTTTTCGCCGGGCTTCCGGGCAACTCCTGAAGCTACTTCATCAACACCGCTATCATCACAAGCCTCTCTCCATCGACCCTTCTCCAATACAAGCTACTCCAGCAATAGGACATGCTACACCACCCACTGAAGAAGCCATTGATTCAAACGCAGTGCTGCTCAGGTTCCACACTCTGCAGAATCTGAACGACACAACTGGTGAAGTTCAGGAATTCGAGTACAGTGGGTTGTGTTTCTATGCATTGGAGGAACAGTGTTGGCGTGAGGCAATGAAGACTAAACTGGAGTCCATTCAGTCCAACAGAACATGGGAGCTTGCGCCCTCATCATGTGAAGCTGAATATATTGCAAGTGCAAATGCAGCATGTCAGGGCATTTGGCTTAGTAGACTACTCAGTGAAATGCTTAGAAGGAAGGTGCCTGAGGTAAAACTGTGGGAGGATAACAAGTCTGCTGTAGTTTTGAGCAAGAATCCAGTAACCATGGGAAAAACAAAATCGGAACATTTTTACGAGGAGTACTGAAACAAGCAGTTCTCCTGCTTCTCTGTTGCTCCTCTGAAGTCGTTGCTGTTGCCGGATCACACACAGTAGAGGTGACATAATTGTATGTATCAATTCTCTAAATTCTAATGTGGAGTTCGCAGAATTATTTTCGAGAATGTGGAGTTCAGAGAATTATAGTGTACCATCTGATCATTTCAGTAAAATTGTAAATGATGTAGTACGCATCTGATTGAATTGTAGAAAATCTAATTTTGGGTAAATGAGGCATGGACAGTAAAGAAACTAACTATTGAGAGAATGTATGTTGCAGCACTGAACTATCTGACATTATCTGAAATGAAGGATACATAATGCTCAATTACTATAGACTAACGGCAATGTAGGCCAATTGTGAAATATTTACCAACAATAATAAGTTTGGGATGCAGGGAAGCAAATAAGATCACACTGACATTCAGTTTGCAGTCAAGTCACAGCTTGCACAGTGACAATCAGTTTTCAGAAGAATATATAGAAGCTATATGCTTCAGGTTCAGATACAATATTCAGGCTCAGAGCATGATAACAACAACACCATGGTCACATGAAAATTACTGGAACAGAAAAAATAATACAGGCACAATATAAATTAAGTTCAGCTCACAGCATTTTCAGAACTGCAACAGCATGCAGTTTTCTGAAAACCAAACGGAACTAATAAAAAGAGCATACAAATAAACCACATCAGTCCAAGGTAAAGTTGGATGCACCCCAGCTGCAACTCAAACATACAATGCTACAATTTTACAAACTTACATGCAACCTTTTGGACAGCAAGCTTGTACTGAGAAGTATTCCCTTGATGTTAGTACTAGCATCATTTTTTTTTCCAAAAAGGTCCATTGCCAAAATTGTTCAGATGAGCATGTCAAGTACATAAAAACTCTCTAAACCTCTGAATGTTTTACTATGTAAAGTCTAAACTATCTAAATGTTGTAGAGATAGAGATTCTGCCAGTAAGACATTTGGATATGTAAGACTCAAACTGGGTTCAAAACAAATGCAGTCAGGACGAAAATTCAGAGGAAAAACAAATTGACAGGCAGTAAGAGAATAGAAGAAACCCATCAGATTATGGCAGCCAAAATGTTTCAATTAGTCTATCCCATCCATCACGTTAAGCCTCAG
The DNA here is from genome assembly GCA_022457205.1 of Saccharum spontaneum. Lineage (NCBI taxonomy): Eukaryota > Viridiplantae > Streptophyta > Magnoliopsida > Poales > Poaceae > Saccharum > Saccharum spontaneum. The sequence goes on along the minus strand of CM039594.1, from coordinate 15,154,142 downwards.
CTTCTATAACATCTCCAGAAGAAAACATGTACAAACAAATCACGGAGCAGTTCATATCCCTTCTTTTCGGTCGTCCTGATCCTGACCAACTTTCCCATGGCTAAGAACTACCATCGCTCATGTCCACCATTGGCTTCCTCCTCGGTGAGCTCAGATTTGGAAGTCAAAACTCGCTGCATATCATTCCGGCGGTGTCTCGTAGTCGATCTCCCCTTCGTCCACCGGTCCACTAGCGCTTGAATCCCCATGGTCTGAAGGTTCATCTGGGTGATGCCCAACGTTTGGTGCTGCTTCAGAGAAGAAATGGTAGTCAGACAATGGTGAGTGGGAGAGCACCAAACTATTTACACAGTTCTTATCACAACGACGTTAAATTAATGCCATTGGAGGTTTGTCTTGTTACTCTGCTATGACTGCTCTTGTGTGTGAACTGGTTATGCAGATAGTTTCAAGTATTGGCACAATCAAGTTATTTGTATTGATAGAAATGTGATACAGTCAGGAGGGGATCACTCCTAACATCAGTTATGGAATAATCAGAGCCTCCTAACATCAGTTCAAGTATTGCACAATCAAGTTATTTGAATTGACGGAAATGTGATCTCAAACTGCGTTCACAGAAAAAAAAAATGGATACCACTACTAGTCAACAGAGAATCACCACAGAAACATTAAATGGTTGATAAAGCACTCATGAGAACAAGATCGCCCCTAATATGAAGTGCATGCTCTATTGCTACCTTTGTCGAATGTGTAACTTCAACTGGTTCAGCTAATACAAGATGATGAAATACATTTTCAGTCAATAAGGATCAGAAACAGAGAAATGGAAATAACTTGGTTAGCAATGGAGTCTGATTTTAGTAAGGAAGCGAAAACTAGATTATGGTCATGTATCCAAATGAAGCAAGATAAGCAGACAACTGCATTCTGCATCATCATGCAAACTCAAACAGATTTATAACTTTAAAGGGATCCTGGGAGACATCTTTCTAAAAACTAATTCACAAACCATGTCACCATGAAACACAATTACATGAGATGTGTACTTCCCTCGGCCAACCTCCTATAAAACAGGGAATGCAGTACTAAGAAGTACAAGAAACTCAAAGAACACATGCATGCTGATCATTAATATACTACATGCAGAAAAATTGATCAGGCAATTCGATCTGTACATTGACATTTGGAGCATGTAACTGCAGAACACAAGCAAGCAGCAGATAAACATCTAATCCAGCAGCAGGAATCACTTGCATGCATGATATCTGAATAGCGGCAACACAACTGGATGAAACAAGCAAGCACAGTAGAATCAAACGTGGTTCCAAGTTGTCTTACCTCCATCCGCGTCCAGGTTCCAAGTGATGAGGTAGCGACTTGTGACCGGTTCGTCGTCCGGCCCTGGCCTTTTCAGGGGCTCATATTGCTCACAGTCCACCACCGTGTGCTCAGGCACATTGACGCCGAAGAGTCGCTGGTTCAGGGAGAAGTAGACCACATTGGAGTTCACCGGGGAGACGCCCACGAGCATGGGAGGGTTCGGCGGCAGCCCGGTCAGGGCGTAGCTTTCGTGGTCCCAGATGTCCTGGAAGCTTTCCGTATAGTTCATTTCCCATCGCCATGGATTGTCCTCCATGTCTCGATGCCACATGTTCACCGTCGCCGCTCCGTGGCCGTGGGGGCTGAGGATGATCTCCACGTACCGCACCAAGTTCTCGCTTACAGCGATGCAGCGCTTGCAGTGGTGGTCCGGCAGGGCTCCGGCTCCAGGGCGGAGGACACGACCAGGCGGGAGGCGGTGGAAGTTCAGCACCTGCAGCAGGTTCGGTTGGGCGAGGTCGCAGCTGATGAGCCCCCACGAGAGGTCGAACCAGCAGACCGTGCTGTTGATGGTGACTGTGCCGTGGGGTACCCAATTCCGGTGGCGGTCCCTCGCTAATAAGGGGTTACCATAGATGTTCCCCTCCCAGAGGCCGGTGTCCGATCTGAAGTAGACGACGACGGCTTGTGGAGCACCCGTGGTAACGATGAGCTCGGCGATCTGGTAGTGACCTGTTTCTTGGTAGCAGACGAGGCCGACGCTCTCGATGTTGCTTAGGGCGGGCATGTTGACGAAGTCGTCGAGGGGGCGGTCGGGTATGCGCACGGCGCACGCATCGATCTCGGCACCGTCGTCGTCCCTGAGGAAGTGGCGTACCACGACGAGGTGGCTGTGGTCGGGTTCCTGGTCGAAGTTGGTGCCGTAGGAGGGCGCGATGGCGAAGTGGACGAGGAGGCAGAAGCGCCCGGTGGCGATGATGTAGGGGTACATGTCGGGTCTCGCCGGGTCGGGGTGGGAATGGAGGCCCGCGAAGAGGAAGGAGACCCACGGCGGCAGCGCGACCATGATGGTGAAGTCGGGTGCGAACGCGTCCATCGCCGCGTGCGCCGCCTCCGACGCCACTACGTCCGTGTTCACGTTCACGACGCTCTCCTCCAGCTGTATCTGCGCCTCAATCACCGCGTCCTCGTCCGCGACGTCGTGCTCCTCGGCTTCCTCGACCCCGGCGTGCTGCTCCTCCTGCGCCTGCGCGTCCTCCTCGGCTTGGTCTTCGGCGACCGCGGCGTGCTCCTCCTCCTCCTCCTGCGCCTGCGCGTCCGCCTCGGCTTCGGCGAGCGCGTCGTGCTGCGCCTGCGCTTCCACCGCCGCGTCCTCGGCCGCGACGTCGTGCTGCTCGTCCTGCGCCTGCGCGTCCGCCTCGGCTTCGACAACCTCGCCGTGCTCCTCCGCGTCCGCGTGCAAGCCGGGCGGGCCGACGTCGAGTACGCGGCGTAGGATCAGCCAAGGCCTCTCCATCGGCGCTCGCTGGTGCGCTTGGCTTCCCGCAGCGAGGGAGAGGGAGACCACGCTGGGGCTGTTGAGGCGAGAGGGTGGCGGTGGGGTTTGGGGTGATTTGGTGGTGGCCTAGCGATTCGGTGGAAAATGGGAGGGCAGGATGCCAATTTATTATACAAAATAACGGTTACGTGCTCGGCCTTCTTCACGAACATTCCGTTCATTCCCTGGGCCGTGATGGGCCTTTGCAGGCCAACCGCCTAACCCAAGTGAGCTCCAATCAATACATTACCTGTCAACTTAGAAATACTATTTCATAAGAATATATGGGTGTAATCCTCAGTTCACCAATAATTATAGGAGGAAGCAATAGTTTGGTATCCGTAAATGGAATTTGCTTTGCCACAAAAGAAAGGATTATTATTAGGACCTTACTACAGCCCACACACAGACGCAAAATCTGCCTGCACACCTCCTTTCGCGCGCGCCTTCTCTTCTTCCTTGTACACCTTCTCTTTCTTTCTCCTGTGCTCCCCATCGCCTCCTCACCATGCCCGCCTCTGGCAATGTCCACATCGCCTCCGCCCTCGATCACGGTCAACCCTAACCCGAGCCCTTTGCTTCAGATCCGGCGCGAGGAGCGTCCCCACCTCGACCCCCTCCCTTGCTCCTAACGGTGCCCTTCACCTCCTCCGTCACCCTCCACCGCTGCCACGCTAATCTTAGCTTCTTCTTCTCCGGTTGTCACCCTTGCTGCCGGCACCATCCAACCGGCCTCTCCCACCGCCCCGTAGGCGGCGTCCCGCTGCTGTCTTGACCACCACCGCCGCTAGTCCGGCGTCCTCCATGGAAGCTCCCTTCTAAGCTGAAGAGCATGGAAACCCCAAAACCCTGAACCCTAACACCGCGGCCTACTTCATCTCCGGTGGTGGTGACATCCGGCAGGTGAGTTCGCATGCAATTTTTGTCTTCTAGTGCATGCATAGTGAAGCCTCTCGGCATGTGCGTGCAGTAAGAAGCATTTAGGTTGTTGTTATTATTATTATTATTATTATTATTATTATTATTATTATTATTATTATTATTATTATTATTATTATTATTATTATTATTATTATTATTATATGTGTTGTATTTAACGGATAAATAGTGTCGCGCCACATAGCTTTGGACGTTAACATGTCCTCACTGCAAATGTTTTTGGAATGGAAACGTGAGCGATGGAAAGAGGAGTGCCTTCCAAAACCCGTCGAACTATAAAATCCGACAATCCGCCCCAAAAATGACACAAAGCAAATTAATTACATCGAATTTGAAAGAATGTGTGTGGAGGCCAGTACATACATACAAAACAAGTATATAATTTTCTGAAGAATGTGTCAGTGTGTGTGTGTGTGCGCGCACCATCACAAACCATGTGGTTCATGGATTTATCGACCAATTTGTACAGCGAATTAACTAACTTATCCAACAAGCTACAGTAATCACGATGACGTCTTATACTCCAGTACCAGTAGTCCACCGTGGGCTGCTGGCTCACGTCTCCCCTGTCTAACAGCAGTGGGGATCGAGAGAAAGAATGAATCGAACCATAACTTTCCATTGAATGATCTCGGAATTTATACAGGGTGAAGCGTCGCCACGAGAGAACGGAGGCGACGGTTCGGGGACGCGGATACGCGGCCGCCAACGGATATACTCCCGTTGATGTCGGTTCCGCAATAGGAGGAGTAGGCCTTACGTAAACTACGGTTTATGTTACAGGAAGATTTACATTTGATCGTTGGATTAGTTTCTAAGACTAGGATTTAATACAAGTCACTAATCCTTGTGGATGGGATCCTGTAATCCTATTGGTCCATCTCCTGTAGCCACGGATTGCTTCTTAACACTCCCCCTGATCGCATCCAGTCTTGAGATCAATCAATATCTTCAGAACCTCCAAAAAACCTTGTAGGAAAAATGAGGTGATAATGCTTGTCGATATGTCATTAAACTCCTTAAAAACCCAGTGAGAAAAATAAGGAGAAATGATGTGACATATTTTAGATTATTGTCCATTGTAAACTTATATGGAAAAAACTTTATAGGAAAAATTCATAATTTAGTTTAGAACAATATAATGGTCTATGGGCCATGTCCTCCTCCAAAACCACATGGGAAAATATGAGGAAGAAAATGCCTTTGATATTCCCCTTAAAACCTCTTGTGAGGAAAATAGGAAATATGACATATTATATATTAGATATTGCCTCATTAAAACCTTTTATGAGAAAGTTTTTGTAAAAACTCATAATAGGAAAAGAGTGCAATATAATATTTAACACAAATGATTATTTTCAGAGATTATCTCCCCCTGAAACTTGCAAGTCTTTAAGTCGTCGCATATCAATACCATGAACAAAATTTTAGAACATGAGACCTGGTAATGACTTAGTGAATAAATCTGCAAGATTATCACAAGACTTTGTTTGCAAGATTTTTATTTCTCCATTCTTTTGTAATTCATGAGGATAAAATAATTTGGGAGAAATATGTTTAGTTATATTGCTTTTGATATAACCCGTTTCCATTTGTGTAATACAAGCAGCATTATCTTCATAGATAATTGTGGGTGATTCAATGGGACCAATCCCACTAGATTGCTGTATGTGATTAATCATTCTACGGAGCCATACACACTCCCGTGATGCTTCATATAGTGCAATAATTTCACAATGATTTGTGGAATTTGTTAGTAAAGTCTGTTTAGATGACTTCCATGATATAGCTGTTCCTCTATATAGGAATACAAAGCCTGTCTGGGATAGGTCATTATAGGGATCAGATAAATAGCCAGCATCAGTGTATCCAATTACAGTTGGATCTTGGTTTCTTTGGAAAAATAATCCAAGATCTTTAGTGCCATTGAGATATCGTAAGATTTGTTTGGCTCCCGTCCAATGACGTTTAGTTGGAGCAGCACTATATCTAGCCAGTAAATTTACTGCAAATGCAATGTCAGGTCTAGTTTGATTTGCAAGATACATTAGTGCTCCAATAACACTGAGATATGGGACCTCGGCCCCCAGTACCTAAAGTTGAAAACGGACGGGATAAATCCCGTTCCGTCCACAACCGTATTCCGTATTTTTCCGTCCATTTTTATTTTTTCCGGGATAAACGAAAACAGGACAAAAAACAGGACGGAGTGAATCGAAAACGGGACCGAAAACGGTGGAGTGTTTGTCCGTCCATGTTTACGGAATCCCGTTTTTAACGGGATATCCCGTTTTTCTTCCATGCGGGATTCGTCCCGTCGTAGAGCCGTGGACGCGCGGCCTATCCAAGCTGGTGGAGCGCCTGTAGGCGGGCCTGCATGGCTGCTGCTCTTGAATGTTGCATGCGTGGAGGACTGTAGGTGCTGCCGGCTGCTCCTAGCTCTTTGGCTTTTCGGTAATAAGACTGGCGTGAGATGACGTGCCTTTTAAATTAGAAATTTCATAACTTTTTCAAATGAACTTCAAATTAGACAAATTATATATCTATTTTGATTATCTCAATAAACTCTTCACAATGGTGTACTTTATTTTAGCATTCGATATTGTTTTCCAACAGTAAATATTTGAATTACTATTCTAGTCATTTTAGCAAAAATTTGTAAGTGCTCCATATATTATTTATACATATTTTTATATATGGTAAAACAACTCTAGAGCATACATAAATATGCATACGTATTATTAGCTTCTTATAAGTACACGCAACCTTTTCATTTACAGATTACCTTATGGGATGCACACATAAATATATACATTCAATCGAGAATTTTAGAACGAAATCTCGTCAAACAGAGATGTCATATGACCATGCAATTCCGGCTTAAGTTCCCGCTTACCATCCGTTTCCGTCTATTTTCCGATCGTATTAACCCGTTTTCGTATTACCGTTTATCCCGCTACCGTTTTCGTTACTGGCTGTCCGGCTCCCGCTCCCGTTTCCATCTAAAAATATGAAAACGAAAACGGTAGAGCAATTTTCCGTTCGTTTCCGTCCGTTTTCATCCTTACCAGTACCTCTTCATCTTCGTCCCTTGGTCTAAATGGATCTTTCTCCATGTCTAGAGTCCGAATAACCATGGGAGTTTTGGATGGATATGATTTATGCATATTAAATTTCTCTAGTGTTTTCTGGATATAGGTAGATTGATGCACTAAAATTCCTGAGTGAAGGTGCTCGATTTGTAAACCCAAGCAAAATTTAGTTTGACCTAAATCCTTCATCTCAAATTCCGTCTTTAAGAGATTGCGTGCTTCATTGATATCATGTGGGTTGCCAATGATATTTAAATCATTCACATATACGGATATAATACAGAACCTGTTTGGGATTTCTTTATGAAAACACATGGGCAATCATCGTTATTGGTGTATCCCTTTTGTAATAGGAATTCACTCAGTCGGTTGTACCACATCCGTCCTGACTGTTTTAAGCCATATAGTGACTTATTAAGTTTCACACAATATGTGGCGCGACTTGCTTTATGATTCGGAATAGGAATTCCATCGGGAACCTTCATGTAAATGTCCGAATCAAGTGACCCATATAAATATGCTGTCACTACATCCATCAACTACATAGATAGATGATTTTGAACTGCCAATGCTATTAAATATCAGAAAGTTATTCCACTCATAACTGGAGAGTATGTTTCATTGAAATCAATACCGGATCTCTGCGTGAACCCTTGTGCTACTAGTCTCGCTTTGTATCTCACCACCTCATTGTTTTCATTCCTTTTACGGACGAAAACCCATTTAAATCCCATAGGGAAGATTTTTGAAGGTGTAGGTATTACTGATGAGAATTGCTTCTTTCCATTTGTTCCAGTCCGATTGCTTTTTGCACTCTGCCATGGTCTTGGGATCTGGATCAGTTTGGATAATTTCGGCAATTGTTTCGGCAAAGTATATGTCGACAATTGTAGTCTTTCGGTCATATGATTCTCCAGAATCAATGTAGTTTATGGAAATTTCTTGTACCCCTCGTGACGGTTCGTTATTTCCCAATACGATAGCGTCAGGGTGTTTCGATGTCCCAACATCAGGTATTGAGTGCACTGTTGATGTGGGATGTGAATTTTGTTTATTCACTTGGTGTCTCACAACTTGTTGTGTCACATTTACTGATTTAGATTTTTTGTTATCCTGTTTCCTTTGGCGTTTAGGAGCCACATCCTGATTGATAGCCTTACTTCTCCCCCTCTTACCTAGAACCGGTTTCGAAGGTGGGAGTTGAATAGTTTTATTTGGTACCTCTATTCTTTCAGGCACATTCCTAGAAGGATGATAGGATTTAGTGACACCTTTATAATCAGTAAATGCGTCTGTCAGATTATTTGCTATGTTTTGCAAATTTATGATTTTTTGAACTTGAAGTTCAGATTCTTGTGTACGTGGATCATGAGTGGAGATGTCTTGTGCATCCCAATTTATTTTCGGGCATTGATTTTGGTACTTGTAATCTCCCCCTAATGCCGGGAAATGATCCTCATTGAAGATACAGTCAGCGTATCGGGCCGTGAATAGGTCCCCTGTAAGGGGCTCCAGGTATTTAATGATCGACGGAGATTGATACCCGACATAGATCCCTAATTTCCTGTGTGGACCCATAGACGTACGCTTTGGTGGTGAAATCGGTACGTATACAGCGCAACCGAATTTCCGCATATGGGAAATACTTGGTGGATTTCCACGTACTAATTGTAGTGGGGAAGCAGTATGATATGCAGTTGGTCGCAATTGTAGTAAGTCAGCAGCGTGTAAGACTGCATGACCCCAACATAAAGTCGGTAGATTACAATTCTGCAATAGTGGTCTTGCTATTAGCTTAACTCTTTTGATAAGAGCTTGATAACGTGTCTAAAAGCAGTGGGGATCGAGAGAAAGAATGAATCGAACCATAACTTTTCATTGAATGATCTCGGAATTTATACAGAGTGAAGCGTCGCCACGAGAGAACGGAGGCGACGGTTCGGGGACGCGGATACGCGGCCGCCAACGGATATACTCCCGTTGATGTCGGTTCCGCAATAGGAGGAGTAGGCCTTACGTAAACTACGGTTTATGTTACAGGGAGATTTACATTTGATCGTTGGATTAGTTTCTAAGACTAGGATTTAATACGAGTCACTAACCCTTGTGGATGGAACCCTGTAATCCTATCGGTCCATCTCCTGTAGCCACGGATTGCTTCTTAACATCCCCAACCCCAAAGGCTCCGTCCGGGACGCCGACAGCTAGCAGCCTGGCAGGTCTTGTAGGGCTCCATCGCCGGGAGGCTGCCGATGACGTCAGTCGGCCAGTGAGCGTCACGGCGTCACACCACACCACAGATGGAACGTCGTCGGCGTCACAGGGAGGACGCAGGACGGAGACGCAGGATCTGCATGCATGCCGCGGTGCCGCACGGGATCATACACGCCAGTCTGCCACATAGTACAGCAGAAGATTCTCTCCACTATCCTCGTGGTTGTGTAGGAGCGGTTCCGTTGCATTTGTGACGTCATTGGTGGTAACGAACGAGCGAGTTCAACGGAAAAAGGAATATCAGCAGCATTGCCAGCATCAGGTAGGAGAACTCAAGACTCTTGCTTGCTCTAAAATGTGATTTTTACTAAATATGAGCGACTAATTTGTGTTTTGAACTGTTCATATCTAGGGTGCTACGTAGGTTTGATGCATAGCTTTTGGTATGCTCCTGGATATACCATATATGCTATGTCTAGATGCATAACGAAGCTATAAATCTACTCAAAACGACTTACAATTTAGAATGAAGAGAGTAGACAAATGTTTTTTTAACAAAAAGAGAGTAGATAAATTAAGTAAAATAATTTGATATTATAGATTTTTATGCATTTTTCTATCAATTAGAAAAGTTTAACTTGATTTAAAGGAAAAACAAACAGTAATTTGGAACATGATACCTATTGGTACAGCAAAGGAGAGGACTGGAGCACGATGTTGATCCAGTACGGAGTGTAGAACCACGCAGATACAAAAGCTATGCATCATTACTTAGAAAAGTTTAACTTGATTTAAGTAAAATAATTTGATATTATTTTACTTAATTTATCTACTCTCTTTTTGTTCAAAAAAAATTTCTACTCTCTTCGTTCCAAATTGTAAGTCGTTTTGAGTAGGTTTATAGCTTCATTATGCATCTAGACATAGCATATACGGTATATCTAGGAGCATAGCAAAAGCTATGCATCAAGAAAAGCTAGAACGACTTACAATTTCGAACGGAGGGAGTATAAAATATGTCTTGGTGTGATGCATTCATTTGAACTATAGAAGCTAATATATTCCTCTAAAGACTTGCTCAAAGTTAGGAATGAAGTTTAATTTAGGACAAACTAAAGCTAATTATAATTTGGAATTGAGGATGTAAGGGTTCATGCCTAACTATGTCATGCGTGAAGTTATTTTTGTTTCATGAAGATCATTTTGCACAATTCTTCAAACATCATATAAAAAAAGTTTCTCGTATTTACAAAAGAACACCCGGCTTCATTGCGCAGATCATGAAGGTGCCCAAACTTATGCCCTGTTGAATGATTTGACAAAGGCCCAGGTACTTAGGAATCATGGAATGAGATTTTTTTTTGAAAGTAATGGCAGGAGCTGTGCCTTTCAATTAAGAAGAATAGAATTGGTCTAGTTTATGAGGGAAACTAGACTTGAAAACCTTATATAGGCACAGATTAAAACACAGAAAATACACACAACACTAGAACATCATAGCCCTGATTAACACAGAGGTAACACACAAACCAACGATGCCCACCGCGTGTCCTGATTGCCGAGCTGATCAGCAAAAAGCGGCTCCAGCTTCCCATGGTGAACAACTGCATCATGGAACGGGATTTTGATATTTTGACCTTATTTAGATGTACTCATATCCACTCAATTTACGTGTATTGGAGTGGACTATGATAGAACTTAGTTTAATTTCCACTCTAATTTACTTCAACACATATAAATTAAGTTGAATAGGATTGCATGCAAACGAGACCTTTCTCGTCAAATATATGCACAGAGGTTCGAGTACTCATCACCAAGGGCCTGTTTAGATGGTGAAAAATTTTGGGTAAATTCATGTAGCACTTTTCATTATTATTTGACAAAATTTATCTAATTATGGACTAACTAGGCTCAAAAGATTCGTTTCGACATTTACAGACAAACTGTGTAATTAATTATTTTTTACCTATATTTAATACTCCATGCATACGTTCAAAGATTCAATGTGACGAATATTGCGCAAACTTTTTTGGCCTCTTTGGCCAACTAAACAGGCCCCAAGGCACCAATGCACGAGAAGGCGGCAGTGCTTGTGCTGTGGAATTGGTAGTACTGTAGTATGAACGGGTTTTAGTTCCAGGCCGAACGGGCAAATCAATGAAGGCCCACGACATGCCCGTTCGGCTCAAACTGCCCAGGTGGCCCAACCAATTCCAAACAGCCCAGGTGGCCTAACCAATAGGTCGTGCACGGGTCAACGACGAGTATGGGATACAGCACAGCCTACCAGCCGGTCAACATTTATGTGAAAATTTTTTAAATCAAGCCAACATTTGAAAATACTAGGTTTGACATCTCTTCTAACTTACTTCAATATTTCGCAAAAACTAGTCCACATTTATATAAAAATAGAATATTCAAAAAAAAAGTTGAAATAGTACATTATCAAAATGTTGAAATATGCATGTTTGAAATGTTGATTTTTAAAACTAACAAAATAAAGAAATACATTGATCTCATTTTGCTAAATTTATTCTAAAGCACATGGTCGCTCAAACTGATTTCAAAATAGACCTACTGCTTGGGAAAAACAATGTATTCGAAGTTTAAAATCTAAACTAGGAAATTGTATCTCGTGTCATCCGTATGGCCGATTGGTTTGCTTCCCCATGTCATCTCGCCTGCCCATCTTATATTGCAGCAATACTGATCAAATGTTGTAAATTGTAGAAGTCATATCTAATGTAAAATGCATAAGAATTCCTCTCTCAAATTCGACATAATCAATAGGTGTCTTTGTATACATATGGGCCCAAAACGTGAGCGTGAGCACAAGACGTTGCCGAAACCACTAGGAAAAAGTCCAATTCATCTTTTCCAACTTTTTTTAAAGTCAATTCGACTCCTCTAATATCAAAACTAGTTTTAATTTTTGGCCTCCGTTGTCTTATTTGAAACTGTCCGATTTTAGTCCTCGACGATTTTGCTTGATATTGGCCGACGTGGCACCACACCAACCTCAAGGGAGGTAAATGAAGCTACATTGGTAGTTCAAGGGGCCAAATAGGTTTTATCGAAAAATATAGGATTATTTATTAAAAAAATATCCAAATGTTTTTCAAGGAAAAAACTAAGCAATGAAAAATGGTAAAATCTGATTTAATCTTACAAAACTCATAGAAAGTTAGTTTAGCTTGAAAAAAATGTGAACTAGTTTAGAATTTTTACTAAAATCGTGATCCATCTTATTGGTACATAGATTGAAATTATTTAAATCTTATATGATCTCCTTTTTGGTGTTTATTTGCTACCATAATATTGCAGAAAAACAAAAATAATGTTTTATGTTTCTTGTTTATAGACATGTTAATGAATTATGTTTTGGTAAGATTTGAATTATTAACAAAGAATTGACGTATGCTTGTATTTTACAAATTTATTGTATGAATATATGAGGTTGTTTTCTTAGCGGTAGGCAACGTGCCTGTTAACATTGAGATGTCTGTGATGATTTCTAGGGATGGGCATGCATACGTGCGCTCATATATGGGAGTATGCATGTACATGTTCATATAACATATAAACAGGGACAATCAATGAACTACCAAAATCACTCAAAATTCTACATAGTTTAGTTTGTGGATGTAAACTAATTATAACAGATAACGAGAACGTCTACTAGCAAGTAAAAAAGGAGATACATATCATTTTTTTAAAAAAAATTCAAGCTAGGCACCATATGAGCATATTCAAGAGTCTTTTCTGAGTTCACTCCCTAAATCATAATTTGAAGAGCCATTTGCATAAAAATCGCTTTCTATATTTTTTTACTCTAACAGTTTTTTTATATCTTGTTTGCATTCTAGAGAGTCATTCTTTTTTTTCTATCTTTGTTTAGCGAGGAATCCAGATTACAAAATGATTATATTTGGATAACCAATTAAAGAAGAGCCAGTTTAGTTCCTAAAAAGGGAACCCAAAAAGTGCTATAGTACCTGTCACATTGAATCTTACGGCACATGCATGGAGTACTAAACGTAGACGAAAGAAAAAACTAATTACACAGTTTAGTTGTAAATCACGAGACAAATCTTTTGAGTCTAATTAGTCCATGATTGGACACAAATTGCCAAATAAAACGAAAAGTGCTACAGTAGCCGAACCCAAACATTTTCACCAACTAAACAAGCCTGAAGTTGTTGGAGAGTATTTTTCACCAAAATCTATATTCCTAATGATTAGGAAGGATTTAGGGAGTCTCTTAGAGTTGCTCTAAAACAAGCTAGTTTCATATTTTTCTAAGCTAAAACGAAATATCTAAGATTAGATGAGAACTTGGGATTTTTAATTGCATAACTTTTATAGAAAAAAATATTTGGATAATTCTTTGAAAGTATATATCTATAACTTGTTATGAATTCTTTGAAAAGATGTCTATCACTTTTTTTGATACGATAATGATTCTTATCGGACATCTGTCCCGCGTACGTGCTAGCTGGGCCTGCCACCGGACCACATATAGAGTTCCCCAACGAATAAAATAGAGCGATGTCGTTCCTCATGCCACATCGCTGCTGCGAGCTCCACTGCACACCGCTTCTTCTCCATCGTTGTGGCCGCGACCCCTCTCCACTCCATGGCGGCCGCTCCCCCCCCCCGCTCCATGGTGGCTTGAGAATGCCTCTTCCCCTCCCCTCCATGGATCCAGCCACCCCTCCACGTGCATCTTCCTTCAAGTCCGGCGGCCTCCATGGCGCCCCCTCCCCCCACTCCATGGCGGCGGCGGCTCCGACGAGGTAGGTCGTTCCTCCTCTGGATCTGAGCTCTCCTCCTCCTCTGGATCTGAGAGACGCGACGGTGGCTAGGGTTCTAACGAGCTCTGGGGTTCTATTCCCTCCTCTCTCCGGCGAGCTCGAAGATGATGGGCCAGGGGCCGGAGCAAATTGCACCTCGAACCCATCCTCTTGCTATTTTGTAAGTTTTTTTATTGTTTCTTCGTGTTGCAATAGGTTTTTGGGATGTTGCAACAGATGATTTTCGAAGGTTGCAATAGGGTATTTTAATTGTTGAAATTACCTTTTTAAAATGTTGCAGCATTGAAAGGTAATTATTGAGTTTGTTTCCATTTTTTCATGTTTCATGGTTGATTTTGCGATGTTGCAGTATATAATTTTTCGATGTTGTATTACACAATTTTTTGATGTTGCAGTATATAATTTTTGATGTTGCACTACATAGTTTTGCGATGTTACAGTATTTATATCCTGATGTTGCACTATATAGTTCACATATTTTTTGCGATATTGTACTTGAAGTGTTTCGTGGTTTTGGGATAGAGGAGCGGTGGGGAATGGGGCACGGTGGGGGAACGGGGTGTGTTGGGGAACGAGGACAGGGCGCGGTGGATTGCATTCAATTCTGTTCCGATCTGATTCGGGGGGGGGGGGGGGAGAGGGTGTAGTTTGGGAAGGGGAGCGACGTCCGGACGTAGGGCGCTAGGCTGCCCGTTTCTGATAAGATCTATTTGACCCTGAACTTTTGGCGTAGTCCAATTGAGCTCCTTGCTAGTTGACGTGGCGCGACAGAATACAAGTCGGCCAAAACCGCTTGAATGAGATATTGGTTTTCCGATTTGAGGGTGTGAATTGAACTCTAACGAAAGAGGTCAACCACACAAAACACAGCAGCCCACAGGCAGGATTCACAGAACCCGAATGGACCAGGTTGTCCCAAATAGAAAGTAGTCCACAGTCCCGAAAGCACGGCCCAAGAGCAAAAGCTAAGTCGACGGCCAGTCCGTCGCAGCGTCCAATGATTTGGTAAAGAGGATTGAGGATGGGCCGGGTCAACTTGCACATGCACCTTGGCGGGCTGCTGCTATCCGTCTCCGCATGACCAACGACGGCGGGCCAGTGTCTTTGAGCTGGACTTACTCGAGTTTTTTTTTGTTTCTCATGCAAGGTACAGAGATCAGAGTCGATGTACACCCACGCGAGAGCTCAAGCGGGATTGTGGATTTATACTAGGTAGAGCACATTTCCGGAATTTGTTTCTTTCTTGTGTCCCATTTTACTGTCCTTGCGACTTTGTGAGAGACAGCGCTAAATTATAACTAGGCACAGGGTTCTGGTAGAAGCCATAATGTTCGCAAAACACAGAACTTTAGAGGCACTTTTGTTACACCAACGCAGGACTGGGCCAACTATCCCACAGCCCCATGTATGCAACAATATTAGAAAAAAGTCCATTTTACCTCTTCGAACTATCATCGAAGTCTAGTTTTCCTCCCCGAACTCCAAAACTAAGTAAATTACCTCTCTCAACTTTTAAAACCGTTCATTCTGACCTTATTATGGTTGGTTTTCAAAGACAGTTTTATCTTTTTATTTTAAAAATAAATCTAGTAAATACCTAATGAGGTCTTTAAACCATGAAAAATATCTCTAAGCTTCTAAAAATTCTGAGAAAAATACTAAATATGGATTAGGACACGAGAAACCCAAAAAATATATTTACATCTTGTGAAAATATATCTAGAATCTTTTAAAAATTTGATTTAGTTTTAGGAAAATTGGAAAAATATGCAAAAGAAATCTAGAAAACATAAATGCAACATATATTAATGTTGAATGCATTCATGTCGGCTTCATCTGATGTTTTTATTGTGAAAAGCATTTATGATGCAATTAGATACCAATTGGAATATTTTGGTAGTTTTCTAGATTTTTTGGATATTTTTTGTTTTCCTAGAGCTAAATAAAAATTTTAAAATATTCTAGAGATATTTTCAAGAGATATAAATCTATTATCTATGTTTCTTGTGTCCTAATCCATCTTTAATATTTTTCTCAGAATTTTTAGAAGCCTAGAGATATTTTTTGGTGGTTAAAAACCTCATTAGGTATTTACTGAATTTATTTTAAACTAAAAAGACAAAACTGCCTTTGAAAACCACCTATAACTGGGTCAGAGAGGTAAAATGAACGGTTTTAAAAGTTGATGGGGATGGTTTACTCGGTTTTAGAGCTCGGGGAGAAAAGCTACTCTTCGAGGATAGTTCAGAAGGTAAAATGACTTTTTCCACAATATTACAAGCAATAGCCCGGCCCAGGTATGAGCCATCAGGTTCGCAAACGTCGGCCACGTAATGCCTTTTGCGGGCTGTCTTGCTGCTTGGTCACAAGGCAACTGTAGTAAATGGGTATTATTTTCTTCCCTTGGGCTCCCATTGTTGTTTCCGATGAACTAATGGGCCTCATTCGCCACCGGCATTGAATGTGCGCACACACTGAAGGACCTGAGGATTTCGTATCAAAAAAAAAAAAACAAATCTATCCAAGGCAAGGC
The DNA here is from genome assembly GCA_022457205.1 of Saccharum spontaneum. Lineage (NCBI taxonomy): Eukaryota > Viridiplantae > Streptophyta > Magnoliopsida > Poales > Poaceae > Saccharum > Saccharum spontaneum. The sequence goes on along the minus strand of CM039594.1, from coordinate 15,137,690 downwards.
TTACGTAAGTTTCGCTTTATACTGGAAACCACCGCGGCGTTGTCGCGGCTTGCCTGTATTTGGCCATCATGCGATCCGTTATTGTATATGAAGACCAATCAAGCTTTTTTGTTTGAGTATGAGCATTGAATATTTTGATTATGGCCCTATTCACTTCCCATGTAAACCCAAAATATTTCCTCTTCCACCTATCACATCAAATATTTGGACGTAAGCATGGAGTATTAAATATAGGTAAAAAAAATAACTAATTGCTAAGTTTGTCTGGTTTTTGCGAGACGAATCTTTTGAGCCTAGTTACTTCATGGTTGGATAATATTTGTCAAATAAAAATGAAAGGTGCTACAGTAACTTTTCACCCACCTTTCACCAACTAAACACACCCTATATAAGATCGAGACAGCCTAAAATGCTAGACAAGTATACTATTTTGGGTTTAGAAAAGAATGCAGTATGTAATATTGGATTCACAAATTTGAAAGTTAACATAGAGAAAACATGAGCCACAAAAGAACACATGGGCATTGGCCTCCATGTGTCTGTTGGATTGTGGAGAGAATCGCAATGACGAAACATACATTCACATCTTCATAGGAGTGAGTATGTGTGCGTTGTGAGCGTCTAGGTTGTGCTGTGTAATCTCAAAAAAAAATTACTTCATGTAGCATATTTGTGGGGAATTGGCCGTGCATTATAAAAGAAACTTCAAGCAAGTACAAACATTGATAGGGGACAATAGTGGATGATGCAGTGTCCATGAGTAAATTATGCTGAATAATCCGAGCAACTCAGCCACAATATATTAATACAATGCCAGGATATGAAGATTGTCGGTTAAGTTTGGGAAACCAACTTTATAGCCTCTATGAATTGTTGCACGGTTTTAGTGTTGGCCTAGTAATACATGGAAGGATATCTCTTTCTTTGGAAACATGCAAGTATATAGGTCTGGAGGTGAAGTTGAATCAAAACAACGTCTCGCAACAAATGAAATTACATTTTTGTTTGAACTTTTGTTTTCATTTTACATTGAGAAAGGTTCGAGAAGGCACCTTAACATATATTCTTTTCGCAAAGGTGTGAAAACCAATATATTTAGTATGAGAAAGATTTCTTAATGTGGTAGTATCATATGTTATAGCAAATAGAGCTAGTAATTGATGTGTGAAACATCTCAGATTAAGTATCTATTGCATAGATATATAGTAGTCATAAAGAGTCTAACAAAACGGGATTTTCCTTTTTACAATTTTTCCTATGAATTACTATGATTTTTCAGAGTTTGAGCTGATTATATGAAAAAGAAAAATAAAACATTAAAGGAAAAACTATTTTTGCATCGGGACCCTGGTTTTCTAAGTAATAAACCCGTAGCCTCTTATACTATGAAGCACTATTGAAATCCACATGAGTCCTGGCTTTTTCATCTGGACCCGAGAAAGAGTTTCTAATCATTTTCCCTCCCTCTTCCTCAGTCCCATGAACAGAGCAGCAGCGGAATGGCTTGCAGCGCCGATTCCGGCCGGTGGGGCGGCTCGCCGGCGATGGGGACCGCGACCAACAATGGTGGCGGCCCGTGCCGCGCTACCCGCGCCGTGGCAAGGAGGGAGGGGGGACGCTGCGGCCACCGGCGGTGGCGTCCCAGCACTGCGCCGATTGCGCCATGCCCGGGGGCATCGACCGAGTGCCGCAGCCGCCGTGCCCGTTCGGGACCTGCCGGTGCGGGAGAGGAGGGGCCGACCATCGTTAGGGCCCGACCATGGGTTGCGCCACGTCGCCTGAGGGCGGGTGTGCATGCGCACGAGGCCGACGCAGGGGGCGAGGGCAAGGGCAACGGGCAAACAATCGGCCCGCGAAGGTTCGTGATGGTTTGGGTAGACGATAAAAGCGGGCGAGGGACCCGACCGATTCCACTACGGGAATCAGGCGCTTTGCCGAGTGTCCAGGACACTCGGCAAAGCCATAAATACACTTGGCAAAGGCTTTGCCGAGTGGCGCACTCAGCAAAGAGTACACGACAAAAAATTCGTCGGCAAAGACCTCTTTGCCGAGTGTTTTTTGTCGGGCACTCGGCAAAGAAAAGTTGCCGTGACAGGGGAGATAACGTTAACGGGTGCTTTGCCGAATGTCCCACAGCTGGGCACTCGGTAAAGATTTTTTTTTTGAAAATTCTTTGCCGAGTGTCCCACAGCTGGGGCACTCGGCAAAGAATTTTTTTTCGAAATTCTTTGCCGAGTGTCCCATAGCTAGGCACTCGGCAAAGAAATTTTTTTTGAAAATTCTTTGCCGAGTGCCCTCTGCTTGGCACTCGGCAAAGAAATTTTTTTTTGAAAATTCTTTGCCAAGTGCCCTCCGAATGGCACTTGGCAAAGATTTTTTTTTGCTGAGTGCCCTCTGTTTGGCACTCGGCAAAGCAATTTTTTTAAAAAAATTCTTTGCCGAGTGCCCTCTGCTTAGCACTCGGCAAAGCAGAATTTTTTTAAAAAATCCTTTGCCGAGTGCCCTCTTCCCTGGCACTCGGCAAAGCTGGGAAATTTGCCAAAATTGGCTTGCTTTTCCCAGCTTTGCCGAGTGTTTTTGTGATTGCACTCGGCAAAGGCTTCCTTTTCCGAGTGTTACACTCGGCAAAGTGACCATAACCGCCCTATTTTTTTGAATTTTTACATTCTATCGCGACAAAAATAATATTTCACATATATCTCAAATTCATCACATATATCTCACATACGTCATAAATATCTCATATAGATCAGATGCATCACAACATATATAACATAAGTGCATCATAAGTCCAAATAGCTAACACAAGTTCATCACAAGTCCAAATAACTAACACTACTGCATCACAAGTCCATCACCAAGTGAACAACAAATAGAAAGACAACTACCCAGATCCCCAAGCTCCCCACTGAGACCGTGGTGTACCATGAACTGGATCATTCGAGGGCCCGAGAGGTGGATTATTCGAACCCGCCGATTGAGGCTGCACAAAGGAGAAGACATTACATGTGTGAGACAATAATCCACTAGGCTACAAGTAGTGTTACGGTTTGGCCCTAAGCATGAACATACAAACTTAAACAATCATTCATACTTACAGGAGTAGCATGCCCTAAAGGTGGAGGTGGCGGTGAACGAATAGCGAAGCTGGCGGAGCTACACCCGTCTTTTGTCCAAGAGCTTGCATGTACTGGAGAACCTCCGCCATCTGCTGCTGCTGCCTCTGCTCCATCGCAATGCGCTGGGCCTCCATAGCCTCCATCCTCTGGCGATCTGCCTCCCACAGGGCCTCCAATTGCTCGATTTGGGTATGCAATATTTCACCACAATGTTTAAACAATGCAAAGCTAAGATATATAAATATCAATGTATGACGAATAAAACATGAATCACCTGGAGTGATAGAATCCGCTGCTGTGAAGTCTCTGGCCGTGGGCGTATGGGAATGCTTGCGCTCCGTGCTCCGTGCTCGGATTTGGGAGAGGGAGGGAGTAGAGGTAGCGTCGATGACGCCGTCGCCAAGATAGTACCGCCCATGCTTCTTGCCTCCTCTAATCCTCATGACGACCTCTGAATCAAAGTCCTGGGAGCTCGGGTCGTAGTCGTCTCCATGGAGAGACCTTGACGCCGATGTGTACTCATTGATGCGGGTGTAGACGGACGGGTTACTGTACGCCTCGGGTGGGTCCTCCGGGTTGTAGGCGACGTCGGACGTCGCCTTGCCCTTGTGGGCCATAGCATATGCCATGAACGTGGTGCACTCCTGGCCCGCATGTGATGCCGACTATGAGAAAGATAGCAAGATGATTAGAAATCAGGCAAAATTGAGCGTTAGAATAGAGAAATGAATTCGAGTACCTATGTTTGTCTGTATGCGGTGAGGTTGCGGCTGCCTTGATGGTGCGGTACACCTGGCATCAGCAATCGCCGCTCCCAGGCAGTGTTGTGCGCTTCGGTCCACTCGAGGCCGCACCACCTGTCCACTATCATTTCCCAACACTCGGGATACGCGGCGCACCACCATGGACACATCTGCATGTCATCAAGTATTTGACATATAAGATGAACAAATTAAGAGTACTTAATGTCAAAAGGAATCAATATTAATGTTCTTTATCTACCTGTATGTACTGGTCCCGGGTCAGCGTCATGCTTCTTGCTTGTGGCTTCTTAACATCCTCTCCAAGGATCGACCTGTAGTAAGTGATGACAGCCTGGACGCGCGCCTCATAATGGATGTCCACAACGAGCTTTTTGCAGGCTTTGGTAAGCACCGCCTCCGCCCTGGCCTCAAATCCCTCCTCGCATCTGTAATAAAGCTGCATATAGACACGATGTATCCATTCATTATTTCAAGAAAAGTATAATGAATGTGATGCGATGAAGACTTACTCAAAAGTCTCGCTTCACCCGCACCATCTTGTTCTCAGCCTCTACGTCGGGGGCGTTGGCGAAGTGGTCGAAGGTGTAGGCTGGCTCCCTCTTCCCGGCGTAGTCAACTAGACCAGGAAAGTAGGTCCTGCACAAAAGACCCAGGATGCCATTGACATGGCGTGCGATACCTCCACCCGACACAACGGTCCAGTTCCTGCATAATTGATTAAGAAAAAAATATTAGTTTCTACTTTAATTTTCAACATATCAAATGAAAAGTATTGATAACATATTAATTTACTTACTTTTACCCTTCGGGACGAATCACTGGGCGTCGATGAGTTGCCGGCGGAGGAGGGAGGCTCGCGGGACCTCGCAAGTAGACACTCGACGAACTAGAGGAAGCGGAACCTGTACCTACCGTCTCCTCCTCGTCGTCCGAGTCCCCACCCCCCCTCCTCGTCCGTCTACCGAGCCTGCTCCTCCTCGTCCCCGTCTCCGTCTCCGTCCCTGACCTCCACCTCCTCCTCCACCTCGTCCTCCACCAGCGTGGGAGGACGAACCTGCCTTCTCCTGCTGCTCCTTCTCCTGTCCGACGGCTCCTCTTCTGCAGCCGGCATAGGGCGTGTCCTTCGGTAAATCGAGAACACGTTCCTCTGACGGCTGCCCACTATCTTTGTTCAAACACCTGCAATTAGAAAGAATAAAAACGAGCTAATTAGAAATTAGAAAGAATAAACAAGAAGTAATTAGAAATAGATGCAAAATAAACAAAACATAATTACAAAATAACATTGTATTACATGTATTAGAAATAATCTGCATGATCGGGATTAGCTGGATCATAAGTCTCATCATCACTATCAACCATGTCGAAATAATCAACACTATCCGAAGGAGGAATGTTGTCCTCATTGTCATTGCCTAAACGTAATCGCTCAAGCATTTGTAAGTCCTTCACATCTTGCACGTCATCTCCATCGTCCTCGTCATCAACCCAATCATCGTCTACATCCATTCCTATCGCTTCGGTTAAGTCTATCTCGAACCTCCCTTGTAGCCCCTCTTCTTGATAGAACTCCCTGTCATATGTGTTTGTATTGAAGTTGTAATCTTCATCGTTTGGGACAGGTAGTTTACCGTGTGGCGATACCTTGTGCACAATAGACCAACCCTTAAGATGCTCTTTGGTTTGGCATGCGTATGAGGTATAATAAACCTACGTGGCCTGTTGAGCCACAATATATACATCATCTCCTGGATAGACAGAATCCTGTCGAATTTCGACTAGCCCAAGATGAGGGGTCCATCTCGTTACTCCAGAATCAAACCAATGGCATTTGAATATGATAGGACTAAGAGGTTTGCAACCGATGGCATTTACAAATGAAAGTTCGTATATTCCTTCAATTCTTCCATAATAGTCGAGGCCATCAGTGCTAGGGGTAAAAACTCCGCTATTTGTGGTTCTTCGGTTGGGCCGACTTTGCTCGTAGCTTGCTGTGTGAAAGCGATATCCATTCACATCATAACCGGTAAATGACTTGACCCTATAGGCACAGCCGTTTGCAACCTATCTCAGCTCGCCACTGATAGACGCATCGATTTGGGCCTGCAAGCTCGAGCAGGATAGATCATTATATTATTTCAACGTACGAGCAACTTGAAAGGTCGAACTAAGTATGAGCTACATTCGAAAGTACCTTGTTTTTGAACCAAGAAATAAAATCGGGCCTCCCTGGTCCCGCACCCTTTGAAAGAAGGGTATCAGCTTCCTGCGGGGTAGGATCCCTTGATTGATTCCAGAAGTGATGAATAAATTCTCTGTACCAACGTAAAACAAGGGGTTGGATGAGGAACAGTGATGGCATATTGAAACAAGTTCGTTGAGAACTTACCCAATGTATGGCGCCACCTTGTCAAGGTTGTTCAACACATATATCATGATGTAGCGCCACTCTTTATGTGTCAAGGTCTTAGTGGTTGATGCACTTGTGCTTCTGAGTTGCCCTTGGAAAAGGCTGAGGTTCGATTCATTTTCACCAGCATTGTAACGAGGGGGTGGATTATGCACGCTTGGAAGGTTCTCGGCGTAGTATTTCTCTATGAAGTTTGACACCTCCTCCAGAATGTATGCCTCTGCAATAGAAGCCTCAATTTTCCCTTTATTTCTACATTTTTTGCGAAGAGTCTTTAGACATCTCTCGATTGGATAGCACCAACGGGCCTGCACGGCCCCCCCATTCGTGCCTCATACGGGAGGTGCAATATCAAATGCTGCATCGGATTGAAGAAGCCGGGTGGGAAGATCTTCTCTAACTTACAGAGCAACACAGGTGCCTCGTTTTCCAAGTCATCAATCATGGTCTGAGATAACTCCTTAGCACAAAGCTGGCAGAAGAAGTAGCTTAACTCTGCCAGCGCTAGCCACACATGCTCAGGGACATAGCCTCGAACCATTGCCGGAAGAAGCCGCTCAAGCCATATGTGGTAGTCATGACTCTTCATCCCGTTGACTCGCAGAGTAGATAAGTTCACTCCCCTCCTTAGATTCGCTGCATACCCATCAGGAAACATTAGCGTCTGCATCCATTCAAGTACTTCCCTCCTGTATTTCCTAGCCAAGACGAAATCGGTCTTAGGCCTTTTCCATGTCTTGCCGGCTGTAGGAGGCTGCATCTCTTGCTTTGGTCTATCGCATAACGTTGCCAAGTCCACTCTAGCCTTAGGGTTGTCTTTTGACTTTTCAGTTTTCATGATGGTTCCCCAAAGTGCCTCGGTGACATTCTTTTCAGTGTGCATTACATCAATGTTATGTGGGAGAAGGAGGTCATCAAAATAGGGGAGCCTCGTCAACCCCGACTTATGAGTCCACATGTGTTCCTCACCATACCCCACAAAACCACCACCTTCTTGATTGGGCACGAGAGCATCTATCTGAGCATGAATCTCGACACTAGTCATCATTTGCGGTGGAGGGTCTTTCACTACGACACCTTTCATAAAGTTCTTGATGTCTTGTCTGAATGGATGGTCAAGAGGGAGGAATTGACGATGTTTGTCGAACGATGAATACTTGCCACCCTTCTGTAACCAAATGAACCTCAGACGTTCCTTGCATATTGGACATGGGAACTTCCCGTGAACACACCAGGCGCAGAATATCCCATAGGCTAGGAAGTCATGTAGAGAGTAGTGGTACCAAACGTACATTTTGAAGCTTGTCTTTGTAGCTCGGTCGTATGTCCATACGCCTTCCTCCCAAGCACTGACCAATTCATCAATCACAGGCTCCATGTACACACCCATATTACTCCCTGGGTGTCCAGGAATTATCAATGACAAGAATATATTCTGTCTTTGAAAGCATACGCCGGAGGGGAGATTGAGGGGGATAATGAACACGGGCCAACATGTGTATGGGGCAGCCATCAATCCATAAGGATTGAACCCATCTGCTGCCAGCACAACACGTACATTACGAGCCTCATCTGCTTTCTCACGATAAATGCAATCAAAGCGGGTCCATGCTTCACCATCAGATGGATGTACCAATTTGTCAGCATTGTATCGTTTTCCCTTTTTGTGCCATGTCATCTATTTCGTGGATTCCTCGGTCATGTATAGCCGTTGGATCCTCGGTACGAACGGGAGGTACCGTAGGATCTTCACAGGGATCGTAAGCTGCCTCTTCTGGCCATCACCAGAGTCTACCTCTAGGTACCTGGATGATTTACACTTTGTACAGTAATTTGCATCCTTGTGTTCTTTCCTAAATAGGACGCACCCCTTCGGACAAACATGTATCTGATCATATGGCATCTTGAGTGTACGAAGGAGTTTCTGTGACTCGTACATGCTCTTTGGCAGAATGTGGTCATCCGGAAGCAGGCTGCCAATCATGGTGAACATACTATCAAAGTGTTCTCGACTCATGCTACACTCAGACTTGAACCCCATTAAACGTCCAATGACATCCAGTTGAGAAACTGTTGTCTGGTCGTGAAGGGGTTTCTGTGCTGAAGACATCATGTCATAGAACGCCTTTGCAGTTGCCTCCATCTCCTCCTCCGTACGTCCTTTAGTGTACTGTCCTTCATGAAAGTCATCTAACATATCTGCTACCCCGGCAGCAGGATCAAAATCCTCGACATGGGGTCTCACCACCTCCTCTCTTAGACGATGGGCTTCACCATGGTGGACCCACCTATATATGTCCAACGGGCTGGCCCGGCCCGGCACGGCACGACAACGGGCCGGCACGGCCCGGTACCTGTCGTGCCTTAACGGGCCACCGGGCCGCTCGTGCCGTGCCTGCCCATGTTTCGTGCCTGGCCTTCGGCCCAGGCACGGGCCCACGGGCCATTTTTCGTGCCGGGCCGGCCCGATGAGCACGGCAAAATGCACGTGCCGTGCCAGCCCGTGGCCCGTAACAGCTACAACACCTTACCAAACTCAGCTGAGTTCATAGATTTCAAATTTCACATTAATAGTTTGAAATTCACCCGTGATTCACAAGTTCAGTCACAACTCACAAGTCTCAACAGTATCACATTCACATCACAACTTCACATTTGAGATTTCACAAGTCACAATCACTCACAAGTTCACAACTCAAAAGTCACAATTCACAAGTCACAACTGAGAAGTGAGAACTGACTAACTATAATTGAGCTGTTTTGTGCAATGCTGCCTCATTAAAAACCTTTCTAGGTAAAACTCACCCTTGTGAGAAACCCTAGAAAGGAAAAAAGAGTGCAGCCAGCTCATAGTCATAGCTCTTAATGTCTTACAAACCACTAGTGGCACTGGCATAGTTCATGGCCACTCAAATCCAAAATTACAGTGAGTCTCTCATCAGTCACAGTTCAGACTCACAATCACAGGCACACAGGCCAGCAAAAGCCAAAAGATCACTCACTCATCTCACTCACAAGTCACATACTCACATGCACTAAGTTCCAGAAGCATCAGCAGCAGCACCACTCCCGCTGCCGCCGCTTCCTTCTTCTTCATCGAGGTACAGCTTCTCAAATGCCTCCTCAAGCTCTGTGTCTTCAGTTGCATGTTGTTCCCTTGTTGCTCCTAGTTCCCAATCCTTAACATAATAATAGAACCAAGTTAGTTAGTATTAGTACAGAAGCAACAGCAAGTAATAAAATAACAGAAGCAAGTAGTAGAGTACCTTGATGCAGGTCAACATCTCCACATTCTCTGGCAATAGTCGCCGTCGCCGATCCTCAAGTATCCTCCCTGATAAACTGAAACAGGACTCCGAAGAAACAGTAGAGACAGGAACAGACATAATATCTCTTGCCATTATGCATAGAACTGGATAGGTTAGCTTGTGGTCTTTCCACCAGAGAAGCAAGTCAAAGTCATCTCCATAAGAAGTGACACAGTCACTGTCTAAATAAGCAGATAGCTCAGAAACACCAGCAGAAGATGAAGATGAAGTGCCAGGGACAGGGTGGGGACCAACAACACCTGATCCAGCACCACCAAAGATCCTTCCCCATGCCTGCTTTGACTTACCTGTATGCCCTGATGGCTGTGCAACCCTCTGAGATCTAGCTGCACCAAACTTTTGAACATACTTATCAAACAATTTATAAAGTTCAGCTTTGACATCAGCATAGTATGCACTGTACTCAGTACCCATGTACCCAGCAATTAATTGCAGAACTTTAAAGAAACCTCTCATCTTAGCTCTAGGATCAAGAATGAAAGCAAATGAATACAGATGTGGTATGTTCTCCCAATATTTTAGAAATTTCAGTTTCATAGGACCAACAACAGATCTAAGACTCTGATCTCTTTCACAATCATGCAGATGTTCAGCAATCCCAAGTATATGATGCAAAACCAGTGGACTAGTGGGATAGTACACACCAGACAGAGAGATAGTACAGTCATAATAGAGTTCCAGGAATCCATATATCTTTTCAAGAACATACCAATGATTTCTAGTCAACAGTTCAGAACCATAATGAGAGTTAATGAACACAGAAAAGATATTCTTATATGGGATCAAGTGCTTAAGCATTAGGTAAGTAGAATTCCATCTAATATCCATGTCTAAGCCAAACTTTCTTGGTCTAACACCTTTGGCAATACAATATTCTTTGAACATTGCAATTCTTTGATTAGAGGAATTTAGGAAGTTAATAGCAGTTCTCACATCTTCAGTAAAAGGTTTAAACCTTTTCAATCCAGATTTCACAATCAAGTTGATGATATGACAGGCACAACGTTGATGTACAAGCAAATACTTAACCTTATTTGGATCAGAAGGTGTAGGTGCAGGATAAGAGCCCAAGTAACCAAAGAACATAGGTGTCAATGTCTCCATAGCCTTAGCATTAGAAGAAGCATTGTCTAGAGTGATGGCAAAGACCTTATCAATCAAACCAAACTCCTCAACAACATTACCAATTCTTTCAGCAATGTTTTCACCAGAATGCTTGACTTCAATCAGCCTAAAACCAATAACCCTCTTCTGTAACTCCCAATTAGCACTAACATAATGAGCAACAACACTGATATAATCTTCCTTAGCATTACCAGACCATATATCAGAAGTCAAAGCAATAGAATGAGTACCAGGCAACACAGAATTCTTAAGCACATCACGACATTCAGTAAACAGTTTAGCCATGTCTCTGGTTGTGGTCTGTCTAGACACACTTTTGAACAAAGGATTATGAGCACGCTTAATATAATCCTCCCAGGCCTGTGTGTCACCTATGCCCAATGGGAGGTCCAGTCTAGCAATCAACCGGCACAATTCAGTACGAGCAACAGCAGGATCATAGGTCCAGTTATTCAAACCATCAGGATTAAGAGCAAGTCTAGACTGGACCCTATTAGCATGATCAGTTTTTTTCCTACAAGACCTCTGGTGCCTAATCAAATGCCCAGTGCCAAATTCAGATCTAGCAGACATTCTAGTTCTACACATCTTGCAGATAGCAGCAATTCTCACATCATTAGCATCTTTGATCTCATGAAAATCCACCCAGACAGCAGATTTGCGCTTACCACCAGTAGAGGTACCATGAGTGGCAGTGCTGGTGGAGCCAGTATGTGTCGCGGTCCCTCCACCGCCGTCGCCATCGAGGGCATCGACATCGATGGGAGGAAGGGGGCCGTCGCCGGCATCAACACCGAACAAAGCGGCAGCATCCTGACGGAGGTCGTCGTCGTCCTCCACCTCCTCCAGCTCGTCCTCGAAGGGGCCATCATTGCCGGTGGTGGGATCCGACACGGCAACCCCAACCGCGGACGGCTGGCTCTGACCACGTCGTCCTCGTCCACCACCGTTCCTCAACGGCAAGCGCGGTCGCCTGGCCATGTCTATGCCAGAGGAGGTCGACTCAGCATCAGGCGCCGACCTGCAAAAGTCCAAAACGAAACAAAAACGTCAGAAACAGCAGATCAGAGGAGTGACTGGATAGTTCTAGGGTTAGGGTTAGGGTTCTTCGACTTACCTACCGGAGCCCGGTGATGGAGATGACGATGGTCAAGGTGAGGAGGACAGACAGAGACACCGATTAGAGCGGACCAACGACGGCGAGCGGCGGAGGAGTGACTGGACAGTGGCACAACTCACATCACAGTAGAGGGAAGAAGGGAAGGGAGGACCGGAGGAGACAGGGCGAGATGGGGAGTTGCGAGATGTGGATCGAGATCACCGGAGTCGGAGACGATGGTCCACGGCGATGAGAGAAGGGCGACGGGCGACGGCGGCGCGAGCATGTCACACCCCAAAATTTTTGATTTTAGGTTGTGCATAGAAAACACTAATTAAAATAAATATTTTAATATTCGGATAAAATTTCCTAAGTTTAGTTTATGATAGCATCAATTAGTTATAAAAAAAAATATATCTTTCTTCTCCAGCACGTCTTTATCTTTTTCCGCAATCAATATTCCTTGTTTCTCAGCTCAAGTTTTCATTGGGAGTTTCCTAAAATATTTTCTTTGTAACCCAAATCACTCATTTCAGTTTCTCGTCCATCAATCAATCTCTACAAACTTCTCGGGAATTTTTCTGACTTTTTCTGTACCTTCTTTCCACTTGACTGTGAGCATAATCTAATTTTTAGATGCTCCAAAATATCTTTTCATGAGCTCCAAATACTTTATTTGGGTTCCTCATATTCCATAATGTCTCTAGAAAATTCCCTCAAATTTTCGGAGCTTTCGGAGTATTTTTCGCGGCTTAAATAATAATTCTGGACTTTTCTAGAATTATTTTATCCACGAAATTAATTAATTCCGAAAATAATAAATATCTTATTTTCCACCAAAGCCCGTGTGCAATAATCCTTAATGCCTATTCATTTATTTACTAATGGGCTTTAATAATTAATTAGGCCTATTAGTAAAGATGGAGGGTGCAACGTCAATTAGCACCATATCGCTAGTTGACATGGAGGTGGAGAGTTTTTCTCCCAATATATACGCACCTACCCCATGGGCAAAGCACACCGCGTCGTCCCCCTCCCTGTCCAGCGCCCGCCGCCGCTGTTTTCGCCGCCGCTGTTTCCGCCGCCGCCGCTGTCGGCGTCGCTATGCCGCCGCTATGCCGCCGCTATGCCGCCGCCGCCGAGGACAGTTCCCACGCGTCCGCGCCGTCGCCACGGAGCCCAAGCCGTCCACCTCCACCTCCTCCTCTTGCGGCAGGAGCGGCGCTCCTTCGATCGGTGGCAACCAAGATGGCCCGCGCACCGCCTCACTTTCCATCTGCCCTGGAGCGCCATGGCCGACTCCCAGCAAGTTCTAGATTCTCTACATCTACTGGTTCTATGCCGCAGCCAACCAACCTTAGGGGGCCTCAAACTGATCTAAAGAAAGTTCGCAGTGGCAATGAGTGGGATCGGGGAGGAGTGCATCCAGGAGGACGGGCTCGAATCACATATGACCACCGACTGCTTCAAGCCAAGACGCAAGCAAGCTGGTCATGGCAAACAAGACGGCAAACTACTAAGCATACAAGTACATGTTTATGTGTGTGCCTCCGTTACTTACAAGCCAGGCCCTTGAAAACACTCGACTATCCACAAGACTCAATGGAGCAGCATACATGGCGACACGTAACGATGTCCTGCTCAACAAGCAAGCCCGGACGGACGCATCGGCATCCCTTTCAGCTGCGACCATGCCGGCCACTTCAGCCGTCACGTTTCCTGGTGAGCCTATATCTGCCAATCTGTTCTCCTAGCTTACGCATCTATGAGCTTGCTCTCACGTTCATGTGGTTCCATGGTCTTTGCGTGCGAGGTGGTCGCTGGCTGTCCCATGCATGTTGCGTTGGCCGTATCTGCCTTGCCCATCCATGCATCTCCAACAAAACCAGCCGACGGCGAGCTGCCTGTTCCTTGATCTTGCAAGTCACTGTCGCCCAACATCTGTGACCTGCAGCAAAAACGGATATTGCTTTGGCTTTCGGTGAGTTCAGTGCCCAATGCCATGGTCCTCGTGCACTGTTTTATATCCATATAAAACATATATCTAGCTTGCACAGTAAACAATTATTTTTCACTTATATTATGCTTTAATTCCAGAAACTTCATTGTTTACATCTGCACACCGCGGAGCCATATATCAGACATCGTGATCTGCAGAGTCCATGTACGTGTATATGCTCGTCCATCCTTTGAACCTATAACCTCAACACAAAAATCATTTTAACTCCGATTTGAGTCGTTCTAGTCGCGTTAGATTCGTGTCATCGCGCTCTACGCAGTGGTGCTATCATTTGTCATGTCACACAATTCTGAAAATTATTAACTTAAATACTAATTTAATTAATGATTATTTAATGCTTTGTTAATTAAAAGCTATATAGTAATTCAAATCTGTTCTTGTCGTGTTGCGGTCGTGCCGACCAAAGCTACATGTTAGTAGGAACGTTTAACCTATCCCACCTCATTGAATTTTATAAGTTAGATATTAATTTGATTTATGCTTGTGCAATTGAGTTTCTAATTAAAAGCAACACGGGTTTATACTTCAGTCTATCTAAATTAATGTTAATCTAATTAATATTAAACTAAATGTCTTTTGAATTATAAGACGCTTAGTTCAACTTTGAAACATAATTGATTTCGTTCAATTGGCACATGTTTTTCTATATACCGTTAAATATTAAATTGATTAACGTACTTGTATCTATCTTATAATTAAAATTTGCTTAGTCTAAGTATGTTGCATATATGATAAACTTGTGTAGATAATTTCACATGCACTTTTCTTTTACAAAGTTAATGTTTAGTTTGATTAAATGATACATGCACGTATACAAATTAAAATACAGCTAGTTTAACTTGGCTTTTGAATTAAATTATTATTTGACTAATCTGAGCTATTATTTCACATGGACTTGTTTAATTAAAATGAATTAAGCATGTAGCCTTTTCTTTTCTATTGTAATACATAAAACTCCTAATAGCTGCTACATCACTTCTTGTGTTCATTGTTAAATATTAATTCGATTAATGGGTACGTAATCAGTTTTCAATCTAAAAACAACATGGACGTACATTTCGATTTTGTATATGTAAATAAATGTAAAAATAATTAGCAACTAACATGAACATATTTTTAATTTGTAAATTGCTTAGGCTAGCACTTTGACGTGCGTTTGGGATGCTCTCACCAAAATTATTTCTTTTGCAAATATAAAAGCATAACTTGCTTAATAAAATATTGTGTGGAAATATTTATAAAGTATATAAACTATGGTTAGTCTCAACTCGGTGTTGAGTCCAAATATGATTTGTCTAATCTGAACTAATTACTTTTCCATGATCTTGTTAGCTAAAATAAATAAGTATGTAGTGGTTCCTTTTATAATATAAATATTCCGATAGTCTTTTTCTTTTTAACGATAGTTCCGTTATCGACGTTTCTTGTGTTCTCGTGACCGTAGCCGATAGCTCTCTTATAGTACGTCGTTTTAACTTGTGTGGTGTATTGTTCTTAGTTTTCTATGTTTGCTTCTTGCATGTTTGCCTATGCGTGATGTTCGCTACGAGTAGAATGAAAACCCTCTGTGAGTGTTGAAGATCAAGAGGGGATGACCAGAAGACAACTGAAGGTTCTTGGAGCAAGTTGCTTTAGGTGTAAAGCAAGTTAAAGGCAAGTATAACATGGGACCATTCTTGTTGTCCTATTCACTGAAATTATCATACATATGCATGTGTCTTCCTTGACAACCATAGAGATTATAACTTAGCTATTGATATCTTATTTCCTTGTCACCTATGGGACTTTGCATTGGGTAGCTTTTGCTAGCGCTGAACATAAACTATGATCTTGTAATATGATTAATGGAATATGCGACAACACTAAAAGATGACTTCTTGATTACTGTTTAAAGAGGGCTAGAGCATGGGGTTATTTTTGGTGCTCTAGTTTCTCTCCATAAGGACTCATCTGTAAGCGAACATCCGGGACTTACAGTACAACTGTGAGGGCTATATGGCTCTGGCTTTAGCTCAGTATGAGGACCTTTTCTAGCTTGTTAGAGGTTACCCTTGTGGCGCAAATGGGGTAAAGCAGACTGTGGATCCCTGCGTGGTGTATCACACGGACTGACTTCTGAAACCTAGCGGCCCTAACTTGTTAGACGAACCTTTGAAAGGCTTCATAGTGAACCCTGCCTGCTTACCTTGGGAGTATTTTGGGGATTGGCCGCCCCAGGCATATGGGCAATCACGACTCACAGTGAAAGTGTACAACCTCTGCAGAGTGTAAAACTGTTATAACAGCCGTGCTCACGGTCACGAGTGGCCTTGGACCCTTACGGAATAGATGATCACTAATGACTATAAATGTGTTTTTGCTGTTCATTATTCATCTTTACATTGATCATATGTTTATTATGGGATTAATGCAAACTTGATGCTACTCATATGATAAAATTGTGACACCTAAAAGCTAAATGCAGTAAACCAGTGTCTATCCTTTTTGAGCCTCATGAACCCTGTGTTATATTTGTTGAGTTCGACATGGACTCACTCTTGCTATTTCCACCACACTCCAGTATGTAGTAAGGTGCTA
Organism: Saccharum spontaneum; assembly: GCA_022457205.1. Taxonomy (NCBI): domain Eukaryota; kingdom Viridiplantae; phylum Streptophyta; class Magnoliopsida; order Poales; family Poaceae; genus Saccharum; species Saccharum spontaneum. The sequence goes on along the minus strand of CM039594.1, from coordinate 15,121,247 downwards.
CTTAGAAGAAGGATGAAGGTATAGTGGAGTTTTCAGAAGTTTTTCAGAAGTGCTTGGCATATGGAGCCACCAGTCAGCCGTCCCTGAAAAGAATGGAGCCTGAAGTTTAGTCACCGTTCCGCAATACTCTGATGTAAGTGTTAATATAGCTATGTATACGTTATATAATAACATTGTTTCTGATATTTTTTTCATTCTGACATATGTGTGGACTTCCTGGGCACACATATGATTAGCCTGGTTTTGTTCTTTAGAAAACCGGGTGTGACAGAGCACGAGACGACGAGAGCTGAGAGCGAGAGCGACTGCGCGCGCGGTGGAGGGGATTAGGTTTAGGGTTTGGGTGCACAGGCTTTGGCGGTTTATATATGCGGGCGGCGTGGGGCGCGGCCTCGCGGGCTGGGATGGTGGGCTGGGCCGCTTTGGCGGTTTGGCCTGGCCTCCCTAGCCACCGGGCCGGCCACCGGGCCTCTTATTTTTGCCGTGCCGGGCCGTGCCGGCCCACGTGCCGGGGGGTCAGCCTAGGCACGGCCTGGTGCCCCGTGCCGGGCCAGCCCGGGCTCGTTGGCCACCGGGCCGGGCCGTGCTCGTGCCGGGCCAAAACGCCGGGTTTCGGGCCGGGCCAACGGGCTCGGGCTGCATGGCCATATATAGACCCACCGAGTATAGTCCGGCATAAATCCATTCTTCAAAAGATGTTTACCCATATCCACCTTATTTTTCCTTTTTCTATTTGCACATCTCTTGTAGGGACATAAAATTAGAAACGCTCCTTTAGCAGACTCGCCAAATGCTAGTTTCAAGAAATCATTGGTCTTCATCATCCATTCAGTGGTGAAATCACTCTGACTTGAGTGACCCGTGTACATCCACTCACGGTCATCCATCCTCTAACATATATACCAGCGAGCAAAGTAACCATCAATTGCAGCTACATGTCGTTCGTACTATCTAATAGGTGAGGATAGGTCCTAATCCCACCCGTGGATGCATAGATGAGGTTAGTTTCCATACTCTACTCCTATCGTAGACAGAATTTCGACAGCACCTCCCCGCTGTTCTCCCGATACATGTCCTAGCAGGGAGAGTGTGTATCCGGAGAACAACAGGGAGATGATGCCGAAACCCTGTCTCGAATCGGAGCAGACCAAGGAAACTAACTCATCTATGCATCCATGGGCTGTCCAAAATACGTGGACAATCCGAAATAGATACGGTCATAGATATACAAAGATCTGCATACCAATAACAGTATCTCTTTCGAACGGGAGACGCCTAACCGAGTTACGCGAGCTACGACTATGATAAGGAAAGGGGTTATACCTAGGGTGCCGGTGGAGTCAGGATAGCGGAGCCGTGGGGAGTCGGTGAAGTGGCGAGGCGACGCGGTGCAAGCAGACTCGCAACACCGAGGAAGACGATCGACGTACTCCGACTCCGCTTCAACGGACTCTTCTTTGCAAAAAAAGAAAAAAAATAATACTGTTAATTAAAAATTTTGGTAGAACCTCCCCTGCACGGGGAGGTTTCGAATACTTGCAAAAAACAACAGCACGATGGCCGACATTCACATATGACAACTCGATGGCCGACATCCACATACAACGGCTCGATGGCCGATATCCACATACAACGGCTCAATGTCTGAAAACCACATACAACGACAACACATACAACAACAATTACTACTGACACGACTATTTCACGCATTACACGAATTGCATAGAAAAGGAATGAACAAACCTAGTGTGTGCTCGTCGGTGGTGTGGCGGCACGGCGGGGGCGGGCGGCGCGGCGCAGGGTGGGCGGCGTGGGCGGGCGCGCGGGCGAGCGGCCGGTGAGCGGCGGCGGGGCGGCCGAGCGGGAAACACATGTGATATTGTGATAACACATGTGGAGATGTCTGGGTTTCAAGCAACGTACGTCACAACTTGCTCAAAACATTCTTAATTTTTTATCATAGCCTCCACATGCGATAGCATGACATCTTGGCAATTTTTGTGATTTTTGGACTTCGTTTGTATTTAATAGAATTTAAAAACAAATCACCCGCAAGTCGGTGCCCATGTTTCGTGAACATTATGTTTGAAATTTCGGGTGTGTTCCTAGATAGGGCCTCATAATACACTCAAAAGCATGAATATCATTTTTTGAATGGCTAAATTCCATTATTTTATGCACCTGCAGTTCAAATTTGCTTTTTACGAAAAAATTCAAGTAAATGATATAAATTAACTAAATGTAGCAAAAAAACATAAAAATTATACCAAATTTTAAAATCTAGCTCCTAATAATATAGTAGGGCTTCACAAAAAAATTGGGTGCAAAAAGAAAAAAAAATAAATTCTTTGCCGAGTGCCAAGATTCTGACACTCGGTAAAGAAATTCTTTGCCGAGTGTCAGAATCTTGGCACTCGGCAAAGGAATTAAAAAAACTTTGCCGAGTGCCTAACAGCAGACACTCGGTAATGGATCACCGTTTGAGTTCACCGTTTGTGAGGTCGTCTTTGCCGAGTGTAAATCTTTGCCGAGAGCTGGGCTCTCGGTAAAGACTTTCTTTGCCGAGTGTATTTCTTTACCGAGTGCCGGGCACTCGGCAAAGCTATCTTTGCCGAGTGTCTGACTTTGCCGAGAGCGGCTCTCGGCGAAGAGCCTCTTTGCCGAGTGCCCGATATTTGGCACTCGGCAAAGCATATGACACTCGGCAAAGAGATTGTTTCCGGCGGTGTTCGCAATCGGACGGACCAGATCGCATGAATACTTGATCCAACGGCTAGCGGGTAATCGGTTGATGTGGCACTATCAGGTGCCTGCTTTTGGTGCACAAATCATATAAAGAGATTCGTGCTATAGGGACTGCTGCTGCAATTGCTCCCTAAGTGCCGCCGTGCGCCGTGCGCCGTGCGCCGTGCAACGGTGCAAGCACGCCTTCTCTTCCTCTGTCCTCTCCGGATCTGTCTGTCCCTAGCGCTGGTGGCAGGCTGGGTCGCGGGCCGGACGAAAAGGCGGCACAGCGATAGCTGTGGCTCCGGTGGCGGCGGAGCCGGGGCCGGACGGGCCGGGAGGGTGAACGTAGCTATAGCTTCGTGGATCATGGGCCTTTCGGGCTCTGAGACATTTGAAGCTACACAATCTTGCGAACATGAACAGGAGGGCCCTGTATATCAGCTGCCCCCAGCGCAGGTCCCATGAATCACCAGCTCATCAGCAGTGAGGGCAATGGAGGCAATTGTAATCCATCAGCAGAATCTGGAGGCTATATTAGGTCACTATCCGTGCTCCTCTCTCTTTCGATCTTGACATCATCGATCGCCATCTTGAATTGGACCAACGTCAATAGTCAATACAACGCATCTCGCAGTGCACACTGCAAGAAGGAAGGATAGATGCAACAATCATCTGCATCTAAAGAGAAGGACATCACTTGCGTTGGGCAAGCCGCATCATATCCAGGCCGAAGGAGAACGCATGCAATCATGGTGTCCGGGTGTGTGCCACTGCTTTCAGGTCAGCCTCTGCCCCATCCCATCTCTTTGGACTGTCTGCAGTGGTGGTGGGCAAGCCTGCAATTGCCAAAAGCGTGCGACGGCGCATTATTCATGCATGTGCCGTTGTGCGTGTGTATATATCGCTTGGCTTTATTTCATCCTCAAGACCACAGGTGTCAACCTCCGTATTGGCGCCCCAGTTAAACAAACTGTTGACGTTAGATTGTGATCTAAGCTCACCCTAGGTTGTACATAACCTCAAACATACAGTAAACAACTTCAAGAACGACTAAACCGATCTAGAGAACAGTTAGACCGATCTAGAGCTCATCCAACGTCGCAAAAGCCTGGGAACGTCTCCCAGGAGGACCCGTCGTGGAGGAGGATGTCTAGGGTTGTTCTAGACCAGCAAGGTCACCTAGGACGCCGATGAATCTCGCGGAGAGATGTAACGAACAACAGGAGAGATGAAGAAGGGTAAAAATAGGGTAATAAATGTAAAAAGACGATTGAGTGTTCCTTCAATCGGCCGTGATCCTCTGATATATAGAGGGGGTGGTCTTATTTCAGGAAGAAGTCCAAAACGTGCAATCTCCACGTTTCCTACGCAAAAACATGTCTAAAAATCAATTTGGAAAGTGTTTGGTTCGGACTTGCATAAGCAAACCATGCCGGTTCCCGAACCGGCCTAGCTGGCTTTTGCGGGGGCTGAGCAGCCTTACAGCCAAGCAAACCGGCCTAGCCGGTTCTAGAACCGGCGTGGCTGGTTCTACTGCAATCAAACCGGCCTAGCCGGTTCTAAGACCGGCCTGGCTGGTTCTGTTGTGCGTTCAAGACAAAACGGCTTTCGAAAATTATAATTAATTCGTTCGGACTCCAAACAAAACGAATCATATATGTTTTCGATTAGCTCGACGAGAGAAACTCAAATGATGTAGAAAATCTTGCATTTGAAGAACTTTTCCAAAATCGGCTAGACCGGTTCTAGCTGGGCCAGCACCCCCGAATCACTATTTCTTCGTTCAGGCTCCAAATGAGATGATCCAAATATGTTTTCTGATCAACTTGACGATAGAAACATGATGGTGGAGTCCATTATAAACTTTGGCCACTTCCGTTTGTCAACACAAACACATCAGATACCATGCATTTAGATTCAGACGCAACTGCTAGATATATACAACCCTTATTCTTTCTATTCGGAAATTTCGGGTGCGTCGCTTGACACAATAGTCTTTACAATATAAAACGTCCTGCCTTTTGGACTTTGTGGCGAAAGCCTCTTTGCCTCTTCGTTAGGGGGCCATAGGGCTTTCTCGTTGTTGTGATTCTGGTTTCATTTGCTCATGTTGTCAGCAGCTTACTAGGGCTATCGTTTGCTCAGTTTAAACCTTCTTCTTTATTAAAATAATCGACAACTCTCCTGTTCGGTTGGTTTTAAAAAATAAATTAAATATATATACTTAGCACAGTCACCTCTATAAACTCATACACATGCATTCATACTTGTGCATACGTATATATAATATGTCCCTTTTTTATTTCCTCATCCGTTGTCAATCTCATATTGGCCTCCACTTAATAAATACATCAGATACAATTTAGATTCAGACACAGTTATTCTATATTCGGATGCAAATGCAACGCTAACCACAATAGTCTCAAAAAATGAATATATATATATATATATATATATATATATATATATATATATATATATATATATATATATATATATATACTGACAATAATATATATAGCTTGAGAAATCGGAATGACATATACTCCCGGTTGGTAACCCCTTTATTCCCGGTTGCCCAACCGGGAGTACGTTTTCGGGAGTAAAGGTTCACAACCGGGAGTAAAGGGGGGACTTTTACTCCCGGTTGGTAATAACAACTGGGAGTAAAAAGTCAGCTGGGCCCGCGGCCTGACAGACACCTTTACTCCCGGTTGGTAATACCAACCGGGAGTAAAAGTCCTCTTTTTTTTCCTTTTTCTTTTTCATTTCAATTCATACTTTATTTTGGTTTTAAAATAGGTTTTCGTATACGATTTTTGCCCTACAAATAATATATGCATACACATGCATATAGTAAAGTTTGGTTTTGAGCAATGTATGCAAGTAACCCAACTAAAAAGAAAGTATATACAAACAATTTGTGCACCATATATAATACAAGCTTCCATTGTATACTTTCATCATCGTGTCCGTCCTTTGGATCCGATAACAAGTTGTCATGACCCATTACATTCAAAATAAAGTTATCATGACCCTAGTTTTTTGGAAGCCATTGTTCATCGGGGTTAAAGTAGAACTCGGTGCCGGGCTTGAAGACATGTTCATTAAGAAATCCTGCTATCGTCTCTTGCATTGCTTTGAGATGGTGTGTTTGCAGAGTTTTCTCTTTTAAATTTGTAGTCTACAATTTGAGTTAAAGAAATATTATTAGTATATATATCAAGAATAATGATAAATCAAGAAAAAAGTAGTGGTATTTAGATACATACTTTTTCCGTCTCTAGACGAGTTCTTTTTTAGCACAACTTCAGGAACTCACAAACATAGTATCCACAGTGATTGGTCCCCTGTGGCTGCCGCAGAATCCACTTTAGAAGAAAACAGATTCAGTATCCGATCCGGTATAGGTAAATTGATACATATAGGAAGCAACATAGAGAAATTGAACTAATATAGCAATATAGTACTTAATTGAAGTTTATTTACACGCAATGGCGCTTTGCGTTGTGTCATATGGTGTTTCTGAATGAATTCTTTCCAAACACTGCCCAATAAAATTAAAAATATTTGGACTATTAATTATTGCATATAGAGAGACTGATATATACATATATAGAATTGTGCTAGAGCGATTGCAATTACCCCTAGATAATATCTATCATTTCTTGGTATTCTTTTTGCTCTTTTCTCATCGAGTCCCAGATGTATAGACAAGATTTCTCTAGATCGATTTCCATCAATATCCAGTGATTGCTGCATGTGTATGCATACGAAGGTACATAACACTCATTATTTAACTTGTTAGAGTCAATATATATATATATATATATATATATATATATATATATATATATATATATATATATATATATATATATATATATATATATATATATATATATATATATATAGAGGGTGTGTTTTCTATATTCCCGGGAGTAGGTACTCCTACCTATCTAATTGGATTTGTGTGCACAAACAAATCCGCTAAGAGTATATTAGCTCCACCGCTAGCCTGATTTGCGGCTCGTTTGCATGTGCATGTTGACGTCAGCTGCCGTTATATATCTCCATGATTTGTGGCCGGTGCCGATTTGTTTGCTTATTCGAAAACATGTATATTTTTTCCTACCGTGTATACTAGTTTTTTGACTGCCGTATATGTATCCATGTGAAAACAGCTAGTATGGATGCATACTTTATATACTAGTTTTTTATTTACTACCGTATATGCATCCATGTGAAAACATCTAGTATGTATGGATGCATACTTGTTGAGTATGAGTACATACGTACTGCTATAGTAGTATGCATGCATACAGTCCCGTATCACTAGATTAATTAGAGTATGTGTTCATACTATTAGAAGCATGTATGCATTTATACTCAGAGTATATGCATATACTTTTCTTCACAGGAGAGTATGCGTACATACTAGTGAGTATATATGTATATCTACCAATGGAGTATGGCCCACACGTGTAATGAGAGTATGAGTACATACATTTTTTTTATAAGGAGTAGTATGAATACGTACATGCTTTTATGGAGTATGAATACGTACACGCTTATAGGGAGTATGTAGTCATATACTGGATCTAATCTAATCTGAAAAAAGTATGAATACTCTCATCTAAAAAAAACACGGAATTGCAGGCGCCATTGCTCCTGTCTCACGCTCGATCTGCTATTGAACTGATGGGTAAAAGTTTGCATCTTCAGATGGAGTATTTACCAACGAAAGCAGCTATCGGCGGCGTCTTGGATCCCGGCGCGGCGGATGGAGAGTTCGGCGGAGCAGCTACCGTGGACGGGGGAGCAGCGGCCGCGGACGGCGCAGCAGCGGCCGGGCTTGCGTCAGAGGCAGCTCACGGCGCGAGGGCGGGGCGGCGTAGCGCGTCGTGGAGATCCGGCGGCCGGAAGAAATCGGGCATGTGGCATCGGGGAGGCAGCTCACGACGCTGTGTGTTGCGGTGGTGGAGTCCGGTACGCCGCGTGCGCAGTGCAGCCGGTAGCGCGGTGGAGTCCGGCGGCCGGAGCTCGGGCAAGTGGAGTCCGGCAGCGGCGCAGTGGCGGCGGTGCCCGATCTGGATCGGAAACGCGTGAAGATGGAGCGGCGGCGGCAGTAACTTCGGGACCCAGAAGAGGGGAGAGCAAAGGGAAAGAAGGCCCATTATATACAGAGGACATTTACTCCCGGGTCTAACCCCTAACCGGGACTAAAAACCCTTTACTCTCGGTTGGCAATACAAACCGGGAGTAAAGGTCAGACATTTACTCCCGGGTCTTACCTCCACCGGGATTAAAAACCCTTTACTCCCGGTTGGCAATATAAACCGGGAGTAAAGGTCAGACATTTCGGGCCCGCGCAAAATACAATCCACCAAAGCTGGGGTGATTTTGGCTTCCCGCCATTTTCAAAGCAGGATTTTAGTTTTTATATTTCTTTTTATTTATAATTGTTAAATTACTATTATTTATGTAGAAATTAATATAGTTGTTATAAATTTTTTTGAAAAAATAAATTAGAGTTTCTTTTGCTATACTGCAGACATGGAAAATATGTAACCTAAAATATTTTATTTTTCTTTTTAAATATTGAATATAATGTAAATAATAATCATTATTTCATTAATGCAAAAATATAGTCTTCAAGTAATACCATTAAATCTATTGTTTTTAGACAGGAAATTTGTTTTCACATCTATTTTACGTCCATCTTTTCATTGGTGGACTCAGTTCAACGTATAATTACATGATGAAGTCGCGCGAAAATTCAATTAAACTAGAAAAAGTATCAAACCAATTCAGAAAAATCTCAAACTTGGCGGTTGCTTCGCATAGGGCGTTTGCATGCCTGAGAAAAAGTTTGAGATCAATACGACACTTGGACCTCAGAATCCCTAAGAACCTAGGTGTATAGACATGGTTCGATGAAAGGTTCCATATACCTTTGTGAAGCACGTGTACTCCGCCCTTGTCAAAATGGCTTGAGATTTTTTTGGCAGTCATTTACACCCAAAATATGTCCTCACACAAGATCTTAGGTTTTTCTGATCATTATTTTTATTATTACATTTTTCTTCATGCTGCGTGAGACAAAATATGGTGAATTACATATCGAAAACACTGGAATTCTGCAGCGACCTCCACAAATACTTGTCTCCTAGGGCACAAGAGACCATGTGGCAAAGTTTGGCACAATTCCGGATCTTTTCTGGGTTGGACACAGTTCAACGTAGAATTACCTGGTGAAGTCACGCGGAAATTCAATTAAACTGGAAAAAGTACCAAACCAATTCGGAAAAATCTCAAACTTGGCGATTGCTTCACATATGGCATGTGAAATGCTAAGAAAAAGTTTAGGACCAATACGACACTGGAGTGTCCTCATCATTTAGCGCTATGCTTGGATCTTTGTTCACTCTGAAGGGCACAATTCTATCTTCCTTTTCGTAATCTACTGACATGTCTGACTTGTCTTCAGTTCCCACAGTGTTTGTTTTCCTGCCGCTACCTCCTGTACCTCCTCTTCAGCTTCCCCCATTGGGGTATCATTTAAGACACCAGCACATTCTGCAATAACGTCATCATCCCATTGTTTTTCTTCACCTTCTTTCATTATAACACTGCTTTCTTCGTGCTTGGTTCAACAAATATAGTTTTGCATGAAACCCGATTTAAACAAGTGTGAATGAATGTTTCTTGAGGAGGCATATTCCTTTAAATTCCTACATAGGGCACATGGGCAGCACATAAAACCGTCTCACTTGTTTTCCTCGGCCACACGTATGAAATAATGCACCCCATCAATGAACTCTTTGGAGCGCCCATCAGCGTTGTACATCCAATTCCGGCTCATCTGCAATACACAATATAAGTACATACGTATTAAAATCTTGAGCATATATACACAACATGCAGGCATGCATGATAACTGATTAATTTATGGAAGCCTCAGAACTGTTTACATCTACTCTCTATACTCATTTTTGTAATTAAAATATTGTAAATTCCTCATTTACTAAATAAAAGAAATTAAATGAAAAAAATAAAATTCTTTTATAAATATCTAAACCATGAAATGTAGGATGAAGATGAGAGGAGAAAGAAGATGACGACCTTTACAACAGAAGAATTGATGGAGGCGTCGAAGAAATCGTTCTTGTGATGACTAGCTGACTCGTTTGAGCAAGAACACAGGAACGATGAAGCAACGACGAAGAACAGAGCTCCAAATGGCTCTGGCGCGAGAGGAATGCAGGGCTCAGTATATAGAGAAACATTTACTCCCGGTTGTGCTTAAAAACCCGGACTGGAAGTCTATTTTTACTCCCAGTTGGAGCCACCAACCGAGAGTAAAGGTTCACTCCACCTCTACTCCTGGTTGGTGTCTCCAACTGGGAGTAAAGGTCCTCGCATGATGAACTGGTCGTTGATTGTGGGACTTTACTCCCGGTTGGTGGCTAAAACCGGGAGTAATTGTCTCTTTACTCCCGGGTGCAATAAATGCCGAGAGTAATTCCAAAAGTGGTGCCGAGAGTGAAAGTCGGTTCTCTACTAGTGGCATGAGTATGTCAAAAACCACTTTGTTCCTTGCTAGCCAGATTGACCAATAAAAAACTGTTGTTCCTAACAGTAAAAACAATTTAAAAGTATTATCACTCATAGCATACCAGGTATTAAATAAGTGTGAAACATTTAGATGTGGATTAATTCCCAGTACCACATGTGAACTGCACTCAGAAACTTGGCATACTACATTCAAAAAAGAGATGTTGGATGGCTTCTGGTTTGCTACAAAAACATCATAACCTATCTCCATTCTAGTTACGTTCTGCTAAGTTATCTTTAGTGGGAATAACCCTTCTTTGAAAGAAACAAAGAAAGATTTTAATCTTCGAAGGTATCTTAACCCGCCAAACTAATTGTGACACTTTGATCCCAATACTGACTAGGAAGCTATACATCGATTTCACTGTAAAAACCCTATTCTTATGCAGGCGCTACACAAAGACATATCATTACCTTGCTACAGATTAAAGTTGGCCACCCTTGCTACTAGATGATTCCATTCTAGAAGTTTGTTTCCCACTACTGCTCTTCTAAATTCAACATTAAGTGGAGTGAGCCTAAGACCTTTGCAACCTCTGCGTACGTTTCTTTGGTACAAAATTGAAAAGTGTTGGGTATTGGGATTTTAATGGCTAGTTACCAATCCAATTATCTTCCTAGAACCTGATTTGGTTACCATTATGTAATCTTAAATTATCCAAACTCAAGAAGGTGTCCTTTACACCTGTAAGACTCATCCAAAAATGTGAGTCACTTGCTTTTTTGTCAACTTGTGATAACATCTTGTCTTTAATATATTTGTTTCTCAATAAATCTTACCAATTCCCCTCCTCATTATACAATTTAAAGAGCCATTTACTCAAAAGACATTTATTTTGTAATTCTAGGTTTATAATACCTAGACCCCCTTATTCTTTGGGCTAACATAATAAATCCCATTTAGCTAGTCTATTTTTCCTTTTATATTGGTCGTTTTGCCAAAAAAACCTTGATATGTAATATTATATTTTCTTCAAAACTCATTTAGGGATTTTGAAGAATGAGAGCATAAACATAGGTAGGTTTGACTGGAATGAGTTAATTAACACCAGTCTACCCCCAATAGACAGATGTTTTCCTTTCCAACTGCTAAGCTTTTTTTTTTTTCTATATGTTCCTTCACCTTCTTTCAATCTTTGTTATTTAACTTGCGATAAATCATTGGAATACCAAGGTAATGAAAAGCATAAGAGCCTAGCTTGCAACCAAAAATATTTTAGTAAATTTCTTTACTATTTTTTTGCCTCTCCGAAGCAAAAGATTTCACTCATCATGAAAGTTAATTTTTAGACCCAATAATTGTTCAAAAGAGCATAGATAGTTAGTGTTGATGTTATTTGTAGCCGGCATGGACATATTATTATTCTTGCCACTCCACCACACTCCCCTTCATATATGAGCCTAGCATGGATGATCTATCTACGGATAGACTGCTTGGAGACGAGGAATGATGCTTTTAGTACAGTGTAAGACTGTAAGTTCGTGTGTTGATTATTGTGATACTCTCTCCGTCAGAAAATATACAAGACACACACATATTTCAAAGTTCAAATTTTAATTAGTTATCTTTTATGAACAATCTAATCATATGAAAAGTTTATACTAGCTACAAAGGTGGCTACATATTATATAAGAAAAATAGAAATCAAGTTGCATCTTATATTTTGTATAACAGATAATGGCTTTGCGATTGCTCAAAAAAAAAGGATAATGGCTTTGCGAGGATCATCTAGGACAGGTCGATAGATGGATATAGCAGTAGGATGTTTCTAGAAGGACAAGTCAATGGATGGAAATATATATATGATGTAACGCGACTTATGTCATGCATGACACTGCATATGGAGTATATATTGTATCCATGATACACATACTGTAAAAACGCATACAGGCTGCTGACAATCATAGCCGCTAGCTAGTTGTCTCCTGTTAGTTGTTTATTTGGTTAAATTTATTTATTTGCTACGTAAGTTAATCTGTAGTGATATTTATATATATTCAATGGTGGTCTGCACGTAAACTTCTAGACATCTCAACGCATACATCATGAATTCCCAGCTGCCACTTGTTTTTAAAATGAAAATGATGCACTTAATTACTAAACTGTGTTATGCTCTGTTTTCAAATGAGGCTACGTAAACATCGCAGGTAGGCGCTTACATGGGGAGCTAAGTATGTAATATGATCATGGAGTCATGGAGAGGAGACGGGCAGATCAGATCCGCTAGCTTTCAGGTCTGCGGTGTGCCACGGTCCACGACTGCTTTGCAGCACCTGCCGTCCACCTTCGCTAAAAAGCAGCCTTTATTTGTCCACTTATGTCGTCCGTCGTAGCTTTGGGACTGCCTGGAGCGGCCTTTCTAAGTCTTGTATTTTGATAAACGTCGTTGTACTTCGATAATATTTTTCTGTTATGCAAGTCTTGTATTTAATTTACCATTTCTTTCTAAAACAATATATCTCCCCGCACGCAACAAAAAAAAATGATAAAAGCATTATCATTTTTTTCCTATTCCCATCATATAGTTATATGAATATAAGAAGAGTCATTTCAAAACATAGTACAGACGTAGACCCCTGTGAGTACCATATCCTACCCATATGGAAACTTCGAAACAGTGGACTGGCAGATCTTAAGGTTGACAAAGTTATCATAGACATCTCGCTATATTGACAGGCACATTCCCCGTCACTGAAAAAATACCATTAATTCCTAATATAAATCTAGAAAGATAAAAGCACCCATATTAATTCGAGAACTTAAGTCTAGGTGAGTAAATTCCATCACAAGAAACATAACCACTTGAGTTACACTCAGTTCACATATGAATATAGGGAGATAGCTAGTAAAGGTTTTGGCAACATTGGATCCCATATATATAGTAGTGAACTAGCTTAAGTATATTTGCTCTTGGAGACTTGCTGTTACACAAATGGTTCTCTGAAAAAAGTACTACCTTTGTCTCTGAATAAATTAATTTCTAAAATTATTTTAAGTTAAACTTCTTTTTATATTTGACCACATTTAAGAAAAAAATGCAAATATTTACAACACCAAATGAGCATATTATGAAAATATCTCTTAGGTGTATCTAATGATACTAATTTAGTATCATAAATCTTGGCACTTCCCTATAAATTAGGGGTTAAGTTTAAAAAATGACTTAAAACAATTGTACAAATTGATTTATTCTTAAGGAAAGTACTGTACTTGCGATCTTCGAAAGTGCACGTTAATCTTCATGGTCCCGTTGGATCGGTCGCACTTGCACATGTGTGCTAGTGCTACCTGTAACCAATCCATGTTCTACGAGCTGGCTTTTACTCAGCGGGTGTAGTTAACAGATTGTCTCTGCTTCTAGAAGTTGACTAATGCATGATTGCTCGTCCTCTAAGAGCAAGGTTAATAATACAGCCGCTTTGCTGGTTGTAAGGTTCTTTATAGCCTTCTCTCTACTCATATAGTAGTTAGCTCTTCACTATTAATGCATGACCCCTTTGTCTTACTCATAAAGTTTTTTGGTTCTCGTGCCCAAGCCGGTTGTGAGCTTACGATCCGCTTGTTGTCTCTCTCCTCTCTTCTCTCTTCCACCTCATCATTTAGCCAGTTTATAGCATCTTATTATACTTGCTCTAATCACGGGGATACGCATTGCATGGCGTGTCACGGATATATGTACTCCCGCAGTAACCAAGGGGGAAAAAACCTCTCTCGTCTGCCCAATATCTAAAGCATAGGTCTATGGTCAGCTCATCTCACGGAGCTGCTGTGCCGTTGTGTATGGGTGGAGTAGGGGTTCGAGGATTTTCTCGATCTCTATGAGCAGATCTTCTTCTTAAGCCGAAATAGCCGGGGCTGTCTAGCCACGCGCGGATCAAGTTTTTTTATATCTGCATACAGTTCATGTGAGAAATTAGCCGGCTGTTGCATCTGATGATTAAATAGTAAACAACATGCACCATTCAGATGTCGGCACTTGCATTGGCCCTCGACCCCTTTAAATTTTTGGGAACGAGGAGTGTACTACGGAGTACATGAAGAAATATAGAACTTCGTTTAAAATAAACAGCTAGTTTGTTGACTGATGTGTGAATCATGCATGCTTAGTTACAACATAAGTAGCATTTAAAAATATTGTCGTCAAATTATTGTACTATATATATAGGAGATCGTGAAAATCAAGAACCCATTCTGCATTGAGGATACATATGTTCAAACTAATTAAACTCGCGTGATCTTCTTGGAATAACAAACGAACAGGAGATCCGCGGTAGAGAGGCAGCTGATTTGTGAGTTGGTGATGCTTTGTACTATTATTCGATTTGTTTCCCAGCTCAAACGGATGCAATCGAACAAATAATGCACACGACCTTGTAGTCTCTAAAGGTTTTTGGCGTTCATTTTCAGCAAAAAGGACATATTCTAATCAATCCCCTGTATCATAATCCTATCTGTGATCCTTTTCATTGACATCAACAGCGGATTCTATGCCATTTGTATGAGAATATTCTCATCTTTATGAATGAATCATGTGCCGATGCCGTGAACTAATTGCTGGATGTATACTCTCTCCGTATCGGATTTAGAAGTCGTTTAGGATAGCGACACGGTCTCCAAAACACAACTTTGACCTCTTATTTTTATAAAAAATATTTATAGAAAAGTGATATATGTATACTTTTATGAAAGTATTTTTCAAGACAAATCTATTCATATAATTTTTACATTTGCAAACTCAATAACTTAAAAGTTATTGATGATTTATATTCCCAATGTTTGACACAAACCTTATCCAAAACGACTTCTAAATCCGATACGGAGGGAATATATAGCTACTCCCTCGGTAATGGATTTTGAGTTGTCCTAATTCAAACCATTCTAAGTTTGACCATCTTCGTAAATAAGACTACTAACATCTACCACATTAAAGGAGTAAAATATTAAAATATATTTCATAACGAATAGAATGAAACTTATTTGATAGCGTAAATCTATTATATTTCAGGATGGATGGTAGCAATTGTAACTTAAAGAAAATATAGTGCGAAAGGAATTGTATATCAGGTTTATTACAAGAGCATATTGTTAGGTTGATCTCCACCGAGTTGTCTCAACGGCCAACTTGGGCCTTGATTAGGGGTGAAAACGATACAGATATTTTCCGACTGTATTCGAGACCGAATCCGTTTAGAAGGGTTCAGATCTGTCCGCATCCGAGTTCGGATATTCAACATCCGATATCGTATACGTATCCGAATACTCAAATCGCATATTTGTGATGTCGATATCTTATCATATCCTATCCAGCATGGTTGACACTATCCATACTCAAATCCGAATCTGGACAAAAAATATAAAAACAAATGTGATATAGTGATATCTGTTCGTATCCGATCTGTTTTCATCTCTAGCCTTGATCCAGCGCCCTGATTGGGGGCGTCCAGCCTCATACATGACTAGTGGGCCCCCGTCGCGCAACGCTATATTAAGGAGGTGGGGGCTGGAGCTCAGGACACGAGGTTCATTGCCGCCACAAACCTCACCTACAAACCCTAACCGATCAAAGGAGCGCTCTAAACGACGGGAAGACTCACTGCCGCCTCTGCGCCATGCCTGTAACAACCCAGAAATTTCCACAAACCAAAAATCACAACTACAAATTTTTTTCTAAAACAACCTATGTTTGGTGAGTGACATGTAGGAAAACCACTACCTAGTTGCACCAGTAGACCCTAAAGTAGATATTTACATTTTTGCATTTAATTAAATATTCATGAGTTGATTTTTATGTTCTTTGTATTGTTAATTAAAAGCAATAACATTTATTTAATGAATTGCTTAATTAAATAAATATGTAAATATAACCTTGGCAAATAGTTGAAACCCTGAAATACCTCTAGTGGGCCCCACTAGAATACCTAAGTGGTGGCAACATTCTTGTATGCATATAAGAGTTTTGGCTTAGTTGGAATAAAGAAAATACAAATGGAAAAACTAAAGAATCAAATGGAATGGGGGAAAAACTCCTTTCCGGCCCAGCCACTCAAACCAGCCTGGCCCGGCCAGCTTCACGCCCATGGCCTCGCGCGCACATGCGCTCACCCGCACGATGGGCCGGCCCAGCAAGGCCGCGATCACCTCAGCCCGTGGTGCCTTTGCAACACGTCAAGGACGCCCCATCCCTCTTCCCTTCCCTCACTGACAAGCGGGACCCATGGTGTCATCTCTCTCCTCCTGCTCTTCTTCACCTCTGCCTCGCCCAAAACAGAAAAAGGGGGGAACAGGGTCACGCTGGCAGGCACGAGGAGATTCCAGTTGCCCCCTGCCGCAGGCGTGCGCACCAAGGCGCCACGCATCCACTCCACAACGCGCTACATCACCTGCTCACGCTCGCCTCTCCCCGCTCTCACGCACCGGTGCGATGCGAGTGGTCGCCATGGCCCACGGAGCCCTGCCACCACCGTACCCTCGCAACCACCTTCGATTCAAAATTAGAGACGTCAATCCGTGCGCCACCTCTTGGCCGATCCAAAACCCTACCCCAATCCCTCTCGATCGCC
Organism: Saccharum spontaneum; assembly: GCA_022457205.1. Classification (NCBI taxonomy): domain Eukaryota; kingdom Viridiplantae; phylum Streptophyta; class Magnoliopsida; order Poales; family Poaceae; genus Saccharum; species Saccharum spontaneum. The sequence continues at coordinate 15,104,342 of CM039594.1, read as the reverse complement.
TCCACGTGTCCCCGCTGTCCCCTCCACCGTTCGCCCGCCATAGCCGAGCTCGGCTATAAAAGCAGAGTCTCTCTGTTACCCTAGCTCTCCATCCTCCTAGCCGTTGCACTGGTGGCACCGTTGCCACCCTACACCGCAAGAAGGAGGGGAGAAGAAGGGAAGAAGGAAGGAGAGGCAAGAAGGGACCGAGAAGCCCAAAGCCGCCGCCGCCGCCATCCGAGCTCACTGGAGAAGGAGAAGACGTCGGATTTCCTCCTCTCCGCCAACGTACTGCACGACACAGCTACTGCTTGACACCGCACTAGCTCGCCCTGCAATGCCATCCTTCACCATCGCCACCTACGGTGAGCCCTAGCACCCTGTCCCTCTCACCACCGTCCTACATGCCGGTGCCATCATGGCAATTCCCGCACCGAGAACGGCCAAGGCTGGTGCCTGAGCCTCGCTTCTACTTGCACGCATGCACACGCACATGTGCGAGCACGATATTGGCCCCGACGAGCCATACCAACCCAAGGATGTCGAACCCATGACCCCACTCTGGACGCGCCCACCATGGCCAGAGCATGCCCATGGCGAGGTCGTTCCTGCCACCCTTGGCCAGTAGAGCTGCGAGGAAGAAGGTGGAACACCCCGCCTAGTCGAAAGACGAGGAACGCGGTAGAAGAAGGGAAGAGAGGAGCACAGGAGCAGCTTTATGTCTTCTCCTGACGCGCACCCATGCCGTTGCCATAGAAGGCTTCCCTAGAAACCCTGGCTCACCATCTAGACCCCACGGAGGAGTTCCTAGTGATCTCACAGAGCCGTTGGGGTCGTGGGCGCCATCGCCGAGCCACCAGAGCGCGGGACGCGCCGCTCGCCGCCGGTGGGAGCACCACCACGTGGGGAAGCAAAGGGGAGAGGCTGGAACAGTAGTTTAGTGCACCGAGTGCACCATAGACCAAGAGGGGAGAGGAGATGGTGGACGAGGTCTACCGAAGACCGTGTGTGCGCCTGTGAACAAGACTCGCTGTCCACCGTAAGACGTGCCCATAGGTGCTGAGCTCGGATTGAAATCCACTTGACGACGTGGCTTCACCAGAATCTGCCATATATCGGTCTCGGTCTGGCCCAGACCAACCCAACCCGGCCCATATCCAGCCCTAGCCCGGCCCGTCAAAGACCAGTTGAGGCCCGGTCAAAGTTGACCGATCAATGGGACCCACCTGTCAGCCTCACATGCACCTCTAGCCAACCAGCTGCTGACATGTGTCACGCCCTTATTAATTCTATCTTTTCTTTTTTTAGAAATTCATTTAATCTTTGAAAATTCATAACTAAATCATTTTAACCTAGAAAAATACCAAACCAGTGCCCAAATTTTTTGAAAAATGAGCTCTACATCATAGGCTTATGTTTGAGTGCATTTGGATCTTTTGAATTTCTGTTGCTTCTTTATGCACTTCTATAGGAGTCGCTCATGCGACCATATGTTACGTTTAATAGAGCCGGAGGACCTGCTGACTGAGGAGTACGATCCCGACTACAGCGAGGACTTGGGTGACAACCTGCCAGGTCCCATGCCCCACCCAATCTCATAGATCCTATTACGCATGCTATAATTAGAACTGCTAATGCTTTAACTTCTATGCAATAATATGATGTTAGGTTCCATGGTAGTTATACTTTGAGCCTTATACCTTGTTGCAACCTTACTCCTGCATACCCTACTATTAGGCTAGATGCTCGCATGTTACATATTACTGCTTTTACTCTTACTCGCATTATATTTGTGATGTGATGCCTGTGAGTGAGAGGCGTATATGTATAAGGCACGTAGTGCCGAGGAATTGGTAAACTGAGTAATGAACTGGAGAGATCTTGGCGTGTGTGGTAAGGGTTGAGTCGATTGGACAGAATCCTACGACGAGTCTTTAGGGCAAGTCTTGCTGGAGGGTTGCGACCTGGGCACCCCTTACGAGAGTTACTTGTGGCGAGTATATGTGAGAGGTGGACCAGGGAGTTGGTTATCCCTGGTGGAGGTGCTGTCATGGCACGGGGAGTTGGTGATTCCCTTTGAGAAGATATCCTGTCTGGTCCCCTAAGGACTGGTATGTCATGAGAACCGGAACCATGGGACCTTCGTGCACACCACTCGCTCCCGATGGGCGGGGGACGATTACCCGACCGACTAGGGCGGTACCACTACTACTAGGTTATAAGGTGATAGTGTAGGAAGGTATGGGCATGGGGACCCACACCCTCCTAAGACAGCGTAGTGACCTTGGGGGCTCGGTACTACGTCTCACAATCTCAGTGTTTCGGTGGACTCCGAGGTGGCCTAGGGCTGAGTGGTAGGGTGGTACTGTACTGGTTGGAAGGCAATCGGAATCAGCCTAGACGAACCGGATCGTCAATGATGGTGATCTTGTGGATTACCAGGCGTACATGCTCTGCAGAGTTGATCAATCTATACATATAGCCGCGTCCACGGATATGGACATTCCCATGACCTACGCTTCACTTGATTAGGGAGGAGTCCTTTCTACCTTTCCCCAGGATTTGTGTTGGTTTCTAGCTTTGGCTATTGAGACGAGATCCGAGCGGGAGTCGATCTCGTCGCCTAGAGAGAGTGAGATGAGATGTGATGTGTGTGATGGGATGGGGAAAACATGAGAATGAGGTGGGTTAAAAACTTAGTAAAACCAATATTACTAAAACATTGACTACTTGCATAGGGAACCCAGAGCCTAAATAGGTCTCTATCTACTTTCCTCAATGCATTCCACTTTCCACAAAGCAATACAAGCATAGGATGAGTGATGCGTGGTCAGTACCCAGTGTACTGATAGATTTTTGGCAGGCTCTGAGCCCGAATACGACTACGACGATGACAAGGAGGAGTAGAGGGTTCGTTCTGCGCTCAAGTTGGATCGAGGAGATCATTTTCCGCTGCTGTCTTCATCAGATGCTATTTAGGATACTTAGTGTGTTTGTGTTCCGCCCTGCGTGGCGAAGAGAATAATTTATGTAAACCTTTCTATTGTACTCTGATAATCGTGTATGACTTTGTGTATCACTGAGATTTGGATAAATTGACGGATTGTTTCGTCATTTTACACTTTGTTTCTATGGATTTCCCTTTATGGAAATCAAGGACGTTTCAATGCCCGTTGTCTACATCGCCACCGGGATGCCACTGCTTCATCGCCACCGACATTGATGCCATGGCAAGCTCCTCCGCCAAGCCCACCAATGGTCAGTAACATCTCCCCACTCTCATCCTCTCTCTCTAGTTTTGTTCTAGGTTGATCTATGTGGTCTATCCCATTTTAGTGAAGTCGAACACGCTGATCTATGCCTAGATGATCCACTAAGTCTTTCAATGGTATCAATTAGCAAAATCTAGCGCGTATATCTGTTTTCGAGGAAGAATTTAGAAGATGATTCGATTTCAGTTTCCCCTAACCCTAACCCTAAGAAAGAAGACAGAGAAAAGAGGGGGCTCACCAGGGCTCCTTTGCCTCCATACCCACCGCCGTCATGCGGGAAGTACACTGCGCTGCCGCCAGCGCGCGGGAAGAGAGCCCGGAGGGAGTGGCCTCGCCGTCACGTGGATCTTCTAGGGTCTCGGGCTTAGGATGTCACCACAAGGCCGCTCGACAGTGGCGCGCTCAGCCTCGGGTGAGCGCGCGCGCCAGCGAGGGCCCCGAGATGCCGCCGCCATCATTTTCCTCTAGCCGCCATGCGCGACTGCCGTTGCTCCGCTTCGGCATTGAGAGAGAAAGGGCAAGGCAAGAATGTGGCTAGGGTTCTGGGGGAGAGGCACGGCCGGGTGTCGATTTTTGATCGCGCGAAATGAACGGAGGATTGTCCGATGGCCATCGACGGCTAGTAATGAATCGGGCCAGATTCGGCCCAGGCAGGCAATGACTTTCCTGGCCTAGGCCCAGGTTGCGGCCTGGGACGTGGGTGCGCAGAGCGCGCAGAGCGCGAGTGGATTTTGGGCCACGCATGTGGGCCTCGGCCAAATGAACAGTGAAGTTTATGAATTAGATTTATTCTTTTTCAGAAGCAATTTTTATGTTTTCTGTCAAGTTTTCAATCTCTGCTCAAATTTGAACCCTCGGGATAATTTGTTTAGAGAGTAGATAAGTATGCTCGGATGCTTCTGATCAAGAATTATTATTTTAAGGTTATTTTCATGTTTTCGCAGCAAAGTTTATATTTATTATGTTCTAATTAAATTCAAACCAATGGGAGGATTTAATTTTGAAGAGTAGTTATAATATTCAGTAAATTATGATATTGTTATTTTTCTGACCAACATTGATGATAATATTATTATAAGTTTATGCATTAGTTGTATTTCTGCCCAACGGTGATGTAGAAGAATGTTGTATTTATGATATTGCTATTTTTTGACCAAAGTTGATGTTAGCAATATTATAAATTTTATTTATGAGTTTTATGCATTAATTCTATTTATGCGCAATGGTGATGTAGAATTAGTGTAGAAGCATACTGTATGTTTTAATTTTGACCAACGTTAAATTACGACATGCAATTTATTATGTCAATTGTTTCTCACTTTCTCTGACGTTGTTTCAGGCTACAACCCAATGATGTTTATCTTGTCCATTTCGCCTCTCAATGGAAGCAACTGTAACGTATGGCGAGAGAAGCTTGAGATAATACTTGCACTGTCCGACAATGATCTAGCACTTATCTTTCCGTGTCCCACTGAGCAGTGGCCGGGTGAGGGAAGCAAATGAGACTGATGCAGCTTTTGCTACTCGATAGCGTGACCATGCAAAAGTGAGAATGAAGTATGACCTTGATCGTGCGAAGTGGGATAGTTCAAACCACAAGTGTTTTATAGTGATTAAGGGCTCTATTTGAGGATCCTATAAGGGGTTCAATCCCAGAATGTACCACCGTCACTGAGTATCTCAAGAATGTGGAGAGTCAGTTCACTAGCTCTTCAAAGGCATGCAAGCACTCTTATTAAGAAGTTAGTCAATGAGAAATACTCTAGTGGAGGGATTAGAGAGCACATATTGAAGATGAGCAACATGGCATCCAAGCTCAAGCTAATGGACTTGGGGCTCAAGGATGAGTTCCTAATTCATTTAGTTTTTGCATCTTTGCCCAAAGAATATGAGACTTTTGTTGTGAACTACAACTTACAGCCAGATAAGTGGAATATTTAGAAGCTCATTGCCATGTGTGTGCAAGAAGAGGAGAGGCTTAAGAGCTCACATGGTGACTCAGCCAACCATGTGAAGAAAAATAAAAAAGAACTTCAACAACAAGAACGCTAAACCACAAGGGAAACCTCAGTGGGACAATAGCTTCTACTCTAAGCAACAAGGAAAGGCCCCTCAGAAAGATCACCATTAAAAATCCAACTATGTTCAAGTGGACAAGGACACCTACAGATGGTGCCACAAGATTGTACACTACCAGAAAGATTATCCATAGTTCCTGAAGCACCTGATCAGAAAAGGTGAGGACATTAATATATCTGTAGATGAGTCCTTGTATTTAAGTTAAGCAAAATCTGCTTGATGGATTGACTCAGGTGCAACTATTTATGTTGCAAATTCATTACAGGGATCCTATATGAGGAGGACCCTGCAATGAAGAGAAAGACACATTAAGGTGGCAAATGGAGTTAAAGCTGAAGTAGAAGCCATTGGAGAATTCCCATTAGAATTAAATGATGACTTTATACTTAATCTTACAGATGTCCTTTATGTACCCTCTTTGCGTAGAAACTTAATAAGTGTCTCACGTTTAGACGATGATGGAAATGATTGCCATTTTGGTAATGGCCAATGTAAGATAATGTTTAATCATAAGTTTGTTGGTCTTGCCTTTCGACAAGACAAGCTTTATTTGTTAGCACTTTGTGAGAATGTAAATGTTGTGAGCACTAATAATGAGATGCCTCCTCCTCTATGAATGTAAGTAATAAGCGAAAGCGAATTCATGATATATCTTTGAAATTATGGCACTGTCATTTAGGCCATATTTCGAGGGAGAGAATAGAACGATTGATTAAGAAATCAATTCTTCCGCTATTAGAATTTTTTAGATTTAGAACAATGTATTGATTGCATTAAAGAAAAGTATGTTAAGAAAATTAAGAAAGATGTCAAACGAAGTATAGGAATTTTAGAAATAATTCACACATATATTTGTGGTTCTTTTCCTATGAAAAGTGTGGATGGTTATGATTCATTTATAACATTCACAAATGATTATTCTTGTTATGACTATATTTATCCAATTAAGGAAATATCATAAGCATTGGATAAATTTAAGATATTTAAGGGTGAAGTAGAAAATCAGCACAATTTAAAGATTATGGTAGTAAGATCCAACCGTGGGGGGTACTATGGTCAACATACCCCATATGGCTAAGTTCCTGGACCTTTTGCAAAGTTTTTACAGGAAAATGGTATAGTTGCCCAGTACTCTACACCGGGTGAGCCTCAGCAGAATAGAGTAGCTGAAAGGCATAGCCATACCTTAATGGATATGGTGAGAATTATGATAAGTTACTCCACTTTACTGATAAGTTTGTGGACGGAGGCGTTAAAAATCGCCATCCATATTCTCACTCGAATACCAAGCAAGTCAGTTGTAACACCCCCGGTGTTATGACTTTGCTTAGCACATTGGTTAGGGCCTAAAAGAATTTTTTTACAAACCAAGTTTCGGGTTTAAGAGTTCAAACTCGCATGAAATGAGGCCCGAATCTTGGATGACTCACTTTTGGGATTAAGAAAAACTAAATGAACATTGAGCTAATTCGTTGTATGTGAGAACCCGCTAGTGAGGTCCTAATAGGGGTAGTAGAATCAATAGTTTAATCATTGGCCCGAAAAACAATCTCTAGAAATAAAGGTGTAAAATGGCCTATAATTAAAAAGTGTCGGTTTTGGCATGTTACAGTGAGCCAAATAATTAAATAGTGCTCTACTAATTTGACCCCATGGCTTAGCATAGCGTATGGGCTTTTGTTGAGATGCTTGTTGGGTGAAAATCGTTAAGGTTTAGATCTTGTAAAAATCAAAGTTAAAGTGCCTATAACGGTTAACTCGTAACGAACCCTTAGTTCCTCCTTAGTCTGAAGGAGCATTGGATGATGCTACTTTGGCATTTAAATGCTAGCAAAAACGTTTAATCAATTGCTTCATGTTTCGACGTTATCGATTGCCTCTAAGTAAGTATTCGGGCATGGTATAGGTTGGGGTTTGCCATGGGGTCACGTTGCTCTCTGTAAATTGGCTGAACGTCGCTAGAACGTGGTCAGCTAATTCTTGACCTCGGGCACTGGTTGGCAGTCCCAAGTTGGCACGCCTCCACTTTCCTCTCTAGCTCATCTTCGTCCGAGTCGGTTGCTCCTACTAGTAGCCGTATATACCTGCTCGAGCCATGTCGGGTTGGTTTAGTATCAACCGAGCTAGCTTAGGTTTTGGGGGCGCTCTAGGAAGCGTGCACTTCACTGGTTCGGCCGTTCGGCCCGGTGGCCGCGGTCACCGCGCGTCCGCGGACGCTGCTGGTGCCAGACTCTAGCCGTGGCCTGGCCGCTGTCGCTGGACGGCTCGCGGGCCGCTATGTGCTGCGCGGCGTCTGTGGCCTCGCGCTGGCCGGCCCTGCTCGATGGCCCCGCATGGCTGCCCGCGTGCCGCGCACGGCGGTCCCGCTGCTCTGGCGCGTCTGCCCGTTTGCGTGCCAACCCAGGCTGGTGTCGCGGCCGACGCTGCGTGGTCAATGGGGCGCTCGCCCGTCCTCCGTTGGCTTGTCCCGGCGAGCGAACATGTGTCACTATCGCCCATCTAGATGCTGACCCGGCCACAGTGGCGCAGCAACACGTCTCTGCCTCGCTGTTCCGCTAAACGCCTATGACGTGCCCCGCTCGGAGTAATGCCTTTTCAACTCAAGCGCGTGGCACCAAGCCTCCCCTGACGGGTCAACTGCGAGCACGTTCGGGTGTTACCGCTACAAGATGAAGTCGCCTCACTTTAACCGCTCGGTCTCGTTCGTGAGACTCTCAGCGACATGGCCATGGCAGAGCACCCCGCCTCCACCTATGATTTGTTTAGCTCAAGACTTCACTGTACAATTCCTCGCGTCAGTGCATAGCATAGGGAGTTAGACAACTGCCCCACCCACATCGAGCCCCGTCTGAGCCCTACGCCGTGCTAATTTGGCGTTCGGCTCGTCGCCGGTCATCTTGCCGCCACAGTTAGGCCCATTCGTGGGTAAGTCACTACGCTTGACCTCTGTTCAAGTCAAGCCGGACATAGACTAACCGTGATGCCCTTGTGTCGGTGCTTGCCTTACATTCTTCTGAGATGCCGCTGGTTGTGAGCTGACGTGTCGGTGTCCGCCCGGAGCACCGCCGCCCTCCTCAGCTCGCACGTGAGCAGGCCACCTCGGCTTCCCTCCGCCCCAACCAGTTGCACTGGTGTCTCCGTGGTAAGCTACTTCGGCTCACTCACGACCGTTACCGCTTCGCTAGCCCCTAGGTTCATCGGAGCACGCGCGCCACCGTGTAAGCTAGCCCGCCGGCGTGAGCAATGCAAGAGGGGTCACCGGGTAGTTTTCAACCGCCGTCTAGGGTTTCGCCTAAGCTGCGCGGTGCTCGTCAGCCTGCTCGTGGGCTCGTTCTTTGCTCGGTTGGCCAGCGGAGGTGCGTCGTGCCAGTTGAAGCCACACCGATGTGCGCAGGGGGTAGCGGGGACCGACTAGTTGCGAAGATGGGTTATTTCGTGGGTTGGTCTACAAAGCTTGTCTCTCGGGCAATAGTGCGTAGAACCGTCACGTAGTAAATCGATAGTCCAGGGACATTTTTGCTTATGTGCCGGAGCTGGCATGCGTGGGCCTGTTGGGCCGGCCTGCTGGCGCGCGGCTACGCCTCGCACAGGCCTCAGCGGGGTGCTGGACCGGATTGGTTGCCAGCGGCCCTTCTCATTTTTCTAAAGCAATTTCGAAATTAGCTCCTAAACCAACTTGTAAATTCGATATCTAAATGTGTAGAAGTCCAAAAATGGTGAAACCAACTTTGTTAGATTCCTAAAATTAGGATCTATCTATTAGTGTAGTTATCCATAGAGTGGTATCATATTTTTAGGAGTTCGCTAATTATTTTAAATGCTAAATGTTATTAAAGCATAAACTTGTAGGAATTCTTGCGGCCAAGTGATGGTAGGGTTAGCCTTAGAATTTTACAGTAGCTTCATAGTACTATTATGTGCTCTCTGTGATTTTGGTAGCTCCTGAATAATTAATTACCCAGGATACTTAATAAGCCCTAGTTTGAATATGCATAGTAAATTAATAAATGTGTTGTTAAACTAAAATGTTGCTAGGAAATGGAGCTCTATTCAGCGACAAAGATACATAGCCTAATTACGGTCGTCGTTGTAACTAGCTCGTTAGCTTGAAAATTTTGTGAGTCACGGTTGCCATTGATTAATTATGCTTTTGCGTTGCATCGCAAACATCATAATAGGAACAATGGCGGATCGTGGAGTCATCTGGAGTAGCGGAAAAGATGGTGATTCAAGGATCGGGGCGCGTGATGGAATGCTAACTTTGGTTATATTTTACCCAGGCAAGCCCCGGTGCATAACCTTGATTATTGTGCACTTTATTTTATACTTGTGCATTAAGTTTAAAGGAGTTGAATGAAACCCACTTGCATATATATATATATACATCCTTATCCTATGAGTCTTACTAGTATGATAGGATCGTATAGTGTGTTATGCTATAGGATTCCGGTAGAAGTCGAGTGATTTCTTGTCACTCGTGAGAGATAGGAAATATATTATTGTTACTATTATCATGTTACTATCACATGAAATATTAATATATATGGATAATTGGAGACCAGGCGGAACGGGTTGGATGGACTTAGACTCGGTTGGGCAACAGAGCGGGGTTCTGGTTGCATTTGTTCCGCCTGTATCGATTAAGGACTGTTCGTTGCATTGGATTCCATAGTCAAGTCACAGACCTACTTATCCCGAGCATATACTTGCTTATGGGAGCGGGAAGACTTGTTTCTCTCTTGTCATGGGTTCCGGCTCTTTTCGGACCGGCTTTTTTGGTGGTTATATATATTGGATTGAGGAGGTCTAAGCACCATACTGAGGCCGGGCCTGCAGTGTTGGGGGCTTAGAGTCCAAGCTTGGACGGGACCTGGACCCCTTGACAGGAGTGAAACGAGTTGGTCTTACTTGTGCCAGGGGTACAAGCAAGACGTGTGTTTTCGGGGCACCCAGCTGGGCACATTGATTCACGAATTGCCGTCAACTTGATGGTACGACATGACTATAATCTGGCATCATAGTAAGAACTATGGAAGATGGTGAAATAGTTTTGATTGCTTACCACCTACTTGAAAGTAGCTTGGGTGCTTACATAGAATGGTCGGTTAATGAACTAATTATGACTATTAATAAAAATAAATATAAGGATGCACATTTAGTAATGTCTCTTGCTGATACAATGAACCCACAAGCAAGAAAGCCTTGCATAATCCTTGGAGTCTTTTTCTTTCCTCCTGACGCGTAAGTCTTGCGGAGTACAATTGAGTACTCAGGGTTTGTTCTACCCTATTGCAGGTGACAGGTGCTGATAAGCTGACCCTGGATTGTGGAAACCTCCTGGTGGGCTCAACGAGGATTTCCTTTACGATGTGGACTAATGTTTATTTAATAAAACTCGCACCAAAAATTTTACAAAGAAAATATTTGCAACTTATTATCATTTCATGCTTATAAAAGCTTATCATGTTAATGTTTATCTTATCATTAAATGGTTTTATTTCCGCTGAGCTTTGATAACATTTTATATTTCGCTATTCTTATCAAATAATGAATTATTCTAATGTTGTACTAAAAGTGATGCAAGAAATGACATGGAAGTTATAAGCTTTACTCTCTCATTTATGATCCTGATGTAAAAATGTGGAGTTTCGAGTTCTCCCTTGGGGTGTGCTCGACGGAATCGCATGGTTTAGTGCGCTCTCTTGGGTACTTAGTGTCTAAGAGAAGATGAGTATTCTTGGGAGGGCATTAGATTAGGCGATTCTTCCACATCGGTGCCCAAAACACCATATGAGTTATGGACGGGAAGGGAACCCTCACTTATCCACTTACGTGTGTGGGGTTGTCCAGCTGAGGCTAAAGTATTTAACCCAAACATAGGGAAGCTAGACTCCAAGACAGTCAATTATCATTTCATTAGCTATCCAGATAAGTCAAAATGTTATCGTTTTTACTATCCTGAGACATACGAAGTTTGTAGAAACAAGACATGCTATGTTCTTGGAGGATGATTGGTTAGCGGGAGCATGGTAGCATGAGAAATTAACTTTGAGGAGAAGTGGGTATGCGTGCCCACTCTGATGGTTCAGGATCCATTTTTCTTGCTACCTGTTGCTGCTGCATCAACAGTACAGACACTTAATGACAACACCTGTTGTTAGTTTTCCTGTGGCAACAATAAATGATCATGAAGAACCTATCCTTCAGGATCCCATAGAACCTGTTGTCACACATGAGGAAGAGCAACAACAGCCCCATATGGAACAAGTGCCAACTAATAAAGCCCCCAGAAGGTCTCAAAGAGGCAAAAAACCAGCCATTTCTGATGACTACGAAGTCTATGAATGCGAAGAATTTCAAATGGAGAGTGATCCCACCTCATTTGAAGAAGCCATGAGATGTGCTCACTCATCAAAGTGGCTCAAAGCCATGCAAGATGAAATGAGATCAATGAGCACCAGCGGTGTTTGGGACTTAGAAAGAATTCCTAAAGGTTGGGTCTACAAAACTAAATATAACTCCAAAGGGAATGTGAAAAGATTTAAAGCGCGACTTGTGGTGAAAGGCTTTACATAAAGAGAAGGAATAGATTACAATGAGACATTTTCTCTAGTCTCATGCAAAGATTCTTTTAGAATCATATAATGACGTTAGTGGCACACTGCAATTTAGAATTACATCAGATGGATGTAAAGACAACACAACCAAAAGGTTTTGTCGTGAAAGGAAAAGAACGTATGGGATGCCGCCTAAAGAGATCCATTTATGACTTAAAACAAGCCTCTAGATAGTGGTATTTAAAGTTTGATGGAACGATAAGAAAGTTTGGGTTTAAAGAGAATTTAGAGGACAATTGCATTTATACAGAGTTCAAGAATGGAAAATTCATTTTCCTAATCCTATATGTGGATGACATATTGCTCGCTTGTAGTGATGTTAATCTACTACTGGAGACAAAGAAATTCTTATCCTCAAATTTTGACATGAAAGATTTCGGTGAAGCTTTGTTCACTTTAGGAACAGAGATTCACCGAGATGAAAGAAAGGAGTTTTAGGATTATCGCAAAAGACATACTTAGAACATGTTCTAAAGAAATATAGTATGCATGCGTGTAAGCCTTCACCTGCTCCTATAATCAAGGGAGATAGTTTTGGGGAATTTCAATGTCCTAAGAACCAATATGAGATCGATCGATTGAAAGCGGTTTCATATGGTTCAGCTGTAGGAAGCTTGTAGTATGCTCAAGTATGTACATACCCTGACTTAGCTTTTGTTACTAGGATACTTGACAGACATCAGAGTAATCCAGGAATAGAACACTAGAGAATGGTAATGAAAGTTTTGCGTTATTTGCAAGGCACAAAAGGTGTCATGCTAACGTACAAAAGATCTGATTCCCTACATATAGAAGGGTATTCAGATTCAGATTTTACGGGAAATGTAGATGATAGAAAATCCACATCAGGTTATGTATTTACTCTCGCAGGGGGAGCTATATCGAGGAAAAGCTCCAAGCAAACCATCACTGCATCGTCCATGATGTATGCCAAGTTCGTAGCATGTTATGAGACCACGGGGCAGGTGAACTGACTAAAGAAATTTATGCTCGGATTGAAAGTGGTCGATGACATTCATAAGCCATTCAAGTTGTACTGCGACAATGAGCCAACAGTATGTTATGCTCACAACAATAAGTCAAGTGGTGCTGCCAAACACATTGACATAAAGTTTTATATTGTGAAAGACAAAATCCGGGATCATTCTATAAGTCTTGAGCATATAAGTACAAAGAAAATGCTTGCGGGTTCGCTTACAAAAGGCTTACCGCCCAATGTGTTCAGAGAACACTTAGCCCGCATGGGTTTACGGGAAAGCTTATGATTCCTGAACAATAAGGGCCTAGTTGAGAATCTATTTCAAAACAGAGAGGTGTATTGTAGCTGTTAATCCAATGGTACTCACTGTTGTGACGAGGCACGCTTTATGCACTAATCTGTGATGAAATAAAAAAAGAGATAAGTATTTTAAGTTTAAGTCAAAAGGTGAGATAAGGAGGAGAATGCTAGGTTGATCTCCACTGAGTTGGCCCAACGACCAACTTAGGCCTTGATCCAGCCCCCTGATCAGGGGCGCCTAGTCTCATACATGGCTGGTGGGCCCTCGTCGCGCATCGCTATATATTAAGGAGGTGGGGGTCGGGGCTTAGGACACAAGGTTCACCGCCGCCACAAACTCCACCTACAAACCCTAATTGATCAAGGGAGCGCTGTGAGCGACGGGAAGACTCACCGCCGCATCTGCGCCATGCCCGTCATCTACACTGCCACTGGGATGCCACTGCCTCATCGCCACCGACACTGACGCCATGGCGAGCTCCTCCGCCAAGCCCACCGATGGTCGGTAACATCTCCCCACTCTCATCCTCTGTCTCTCTCTCTAGTTTTGTTCTAGGTTGATCTATGCGTTCTATCCCATTTTAGTGAAGTCGATCCGCTGATCTATGCCTAGATGATGCACTAAGTCTTTCATATATATCTATTATTATTGTAAAGCAAGAATAAGCATAAACCTAAAGACCAAACACTAACTGTGAGGCATCTCTCGATTTTTTTAGATAACGTGTCATATGAAGGAAGCATATATATGTAGACTGGATGCCACGTATGCAACAGTATATATGAAACCATACACATATTATATATTATATATTACGATGACAATATGCTACAGGGAATGAAGTCTGTGACAATATTCCCAGTAGGGAAACCCTATACGAACATGAGTTGCGTGCATAGACTTTGAATATATGCCATTTTCCAAATTGAAAGCCTTAAACTTTGAATATTACTACTCCCTCTGTTTCAAATTATAAGTCGTTTTTATTTTTTTAGTAATTTATTTGTTATGCATCTAGATATAATATTATGTCTAGATACATAGCAAAATTGATCAAACAAAAAAAGTCAAAGCGATTTATAATTTGAAATGGATGGAGAATGTTTGGTACTTGCAGTACATATTCCATGGCAGCTAACTGTCAGTCCTTTCCTTTTGCAGGTAATATGTTATTTTTGCTTAATCCATTCGCTAATAAGGGTTTGTGCCAGACGATTGATGACCTTAGCTTGATTTAACGGTTTATTATTGTTTAGTTTGTTCATTCATCTTCCTCTCCATGTGTCCGTTTATAGTGCAAGCAGCATAATAGTCACGACGGGAATAATGTAGTTTCTGTCAATGGAGTAAGACATAAAGTTATGACAACATGTATATGTGTAGTACACTGCAGTAGATACGGAAAGGTTAGCGCCCGGATGTCCGGATAGGGGCTAGCGTCTGAACGCCCACGCCGCACGACTGTGCCTGCTTCACATGGGGCCTGGGCCGCACTGTGTCCCGTGCCCACGGTGTGTCCTGCGCTCGCTTTGTGTCCCACGCCGCTTCGTCTCGATCTGCGCCCGCACGGTTTCCTGCTCGCGCCCCTCCACACCCACGCGCATGCAGGCAGGCTTAGCAGCTACAACAGACAGCTTTTGTAGATAGGCTACATTACAACATGTGCAACACTAGATCCACTTTTGCAACATCTAGAGAAAACATTTACAACATACGTCTAGAACAGTTGAAACATTTGCAACATACGTCCGGAACACTGGTAAAACACAAGAAAAACTTGAAGCCACGTGTGTAACCATTACAAACATTCAGATGAGAACACTTGCAACATATATTTGAAAACATTTGAAACAGTTGCATATATATATATGCAACATTCATATGTACTTTTGCAACATGCAGATGAAACACTTGCGACATACGTCTGAAATAGATGAAACATTTGGAACCCACACTTGAAACATACATGTATAGCCATTGCAACATGTGCAACATCCTAATTTACTTTTGCAACATCGATGTGAAACACTTGCAAAACACCTTTGAAACATCTGAAACACTTGAAACATACACTTGTAATATACGCTTTCTAGCGCAATATCACCTTGTTGCTTAGACGAATAGAGGCTCATCGTTGCGGAGCTCGATGTCGGTGCGAAAGTCGGTGACAACGCATGGAGCTCACCGGTGCCCCATCGGAGGCGGTGTCGCCGATACCCCAGTGGAGGCACTACGCTAGGCGAGCACCTGCGCGAGGCCACGAGAGTAGCGTTGGGCGAGCACCTGCGCAAGGCCGTGAGAGCAGTGTTGGGCGAGCACCTATGCAACGAGCAACTGGTGAGCATGGTGGCCTGCTCGATGAGCACCCCCTGTAGCACCCCTGGCAAGTGGCCAGCTGCCGACGAGCACCCCCTGCCTAGCGAGCACGAGCAGGCCAGCAGCTAGTAAGCACCCTAGTTGGCGAGCATGAGCACCACTTGTTGCGCCAGCAACTGATGGCGAGCACCCCCTGGCTGGCAAGCACACGAGTTCGAGATGGGGAGGAGAGTCACAGGCTCCATGACATCCTTCCTCTCCCTGTTGCTTTGAATAGAGAGACGGAAGAGAGAGAGCCAGAGAAGATGGAACTGGAGAGGATAAGTCTGGCCACTTGATGAAAGTAGATATTATGTGGTGGAAAAATACGTGGACCACGTGAGGCCACGTAGCATTCGTCGTCCGGGCGCGGGACGGACGCCCGCGGAGCATTTCTGTAGTAGATAGGGGCTATACCAAATTAATAGGGCCATAAAACCAGTGTTAATTTGCTAGTTACTCCCCCACCCCATACCCAGAAAGAGTCAATTCAATATTTGAACCAAGTCAAATTTTCTTAATAAGTTTGACCAAAACTATAGAAATTAATATCAATGTTTATGTCTCCAAATAGATTTACTAATAAAAATATATTCTCTAACTAATCTAATTATACTTATTTTATAAATGTTACTACTCTTTTTTATAGACTTGGTCAAACTTAAAATGGTTTGACTTCTCAAAAAATGAGAAAATTGCAACTTTTTTTTGGACGGAGTGAGTAGATGACAAGCATAGGGGCATTAACGTGCCATTACTAATTATTGCATGGTTAATTCCAGATCAAGCAAATAAATGACATGAAACTTGAAATCAAAACGATATGGAAAAGGAGCTGAAGCTAAAGCTCATGTGCAGCCATCTCTAGAAGGAAAGTGAATTGACTCCCTAGCAGCTAAGTAAGCTACCAGTAGCTTTGGTACATATCCATTGCCTTTTGCAGCATGCATGCAAAGCCAAGTGTCTGTGAAGAACGAACGGCCAAGAGCGTTGCTAGATTGCAAAGTAAATATGAAATGGGATGGGTATGGTCCGAGGGGAACAATGAGCGGACCCTTTTGCTTTTGCCACTTCAAAGGTCTTGATTTACACATAGATAGAGAGACAGAAATGATCAAAGTAGAGGGAAGCAAAAGACATGAAAAAGTCGGTTAATTATGTGTTCATGTTTGGCTTTTGCCCGTCGTCTAGCCAAAAGCGATGATGATCATCATAGAACTATATAGAAGGTCTTTTTGTACAGTATCCATGAACCTTGATGCCATATATATATTCTGCAATTTGTTTCTAGACCCCCTTAAAAAACAAAATGGATTTAAGCTAAATTCCTGGGGAGCGTTGTGTAATAATTAGCTTTAGGCTTTATTATAACCTCCGAGAGATGTTCACGACCTTTCCATATGTGGTACAAATTAGGGAGTTAAAATAAAGCTTTGTTGGTTGATAAGAGGTGCATCAATTTGTTGGAATGTTATTGTTTTTTATAAATGCTGACCCAAAACTCTTTTGTAGGTCCTATTCTGAGAATTGCAATGGGCGCAATTGCAACATGGTAAAGCCAACAAGAAGTGCATCATCCAGACTTGTCGATTGCTCGAGGCGACTGCACTTTCTTTTGGATGGCCAAATAATGCTAGGATTGAGTTTTGGGTTGATTTTTTCTTGTTACTATTTAGATACTGTAATAAATGGTTGATTGTCTTGGCTATAAGAGATGAAGCCAGATTAATTTTCTTTATCTAAAAATATATCTTCATATGCGTCACTTAAATTGCTGAAAGCGCTCAAAAGCTCCCAAGTGTAGTTATTTATTTGCTTGCTTACAAGCAAATGCAATGCATCTTTTTGTTGTTTAACTAAATTAAATCTTGGGCCAAAGCTTACTACTGCGCGCAGGCGCAGGTGTCGTGTTACATCAAGTCTTGTTGAGCCGTCTCTCCATTTCATGGCTACTTTAGTTTTTCCCTTTTCCTTGGAACCACTGATGCTTGACACAGGTCCTTTGTTCTCCCAAGCCACGTAAGGTAGTCGTCCACATGAATTGTCGAAAGTATGATAACTGGTTAATGGCGATCGTATTTTCTGATGACTGATAACATCGGCTCAGTGCATGTCTCTTCTAGGCTATGGTGCTGCAATATATATTTAAAAATCAACTATATTATACTACCCGATGACATATATATTTAGTGGATAAGAGATTATTGATGAACAATTACAGTTTGAAAAAAGAAGTTTATAGTGGACTTTTAAACTCTAAAAAATACTATAGCTGCAATAATACACTATTGTATTCAAAACTATAAGGTTTGTTACATCGAAACACCTTATGCATTTCCAAAAAAAATATTTTAATTTGCAACATCATTGTAGGTTTCTAAAACTTTAAAAATACTTTGGTTGAAACATAGCCGCCTGCGAAAGGATCTATATAGCTTAGTGGTTATAAGAGCCTGAGTAACACCTGAGATCGTAGCACCTGAGTTCCTTGGTTTGACGTACTCCCTGTAGGAGCAAATATTTAGGATTTAAAGGCATTTTGTACTTTCAGCGGTAGGCGACGTTACCGTCGACAAGGAGACGCATGTGGTGACTTCGTCAATCTTAAGGATTTACCCATTCAATCTTCGAAGATGCTCATAAAGATAGGGTTTGCGTGCGTACGTTCGTAGGGGTGAGTGTGTACATTATGAGTGTTTGTGTTGTACCATGTAATAATAAAAAAAAGAAACATAGCCGCCTAATCTAGCACATGAGCGTCGTTATGTTTACTGGTTTAAGGTAGCAATTAATTTGTCCGGTCAAGAAAATAGGGGGAGACTAAATATAAATTATTAAATGTAGGTACTCTTCTGCGAAGCATAACATGGATCCCCAGTCTATCTACAACAGAAGAACAGTCTACTGTTCCGATCGACAACAGTAGGAGGCATGAGGTTCCAATCTTTGGCTTTTGCAATCGGCATAAAAAAATCTCCCGATTCGGCCCGGCCAGAATCTTCAGAGAACATGCACTTTTGTGCGTTTAGGTGGGATCTATTCTTTCGTCGCCTTTCTCTATCACGTCTTTCACGTAGATTTATCAGCGCTCTGTGTGCCTCTCTTTTGGCAAGGTGAATAATTAGCTCCTACTCGTAGCATCTGACCTATCATGGGTTCTTTAACCACATGTGCCCCCCAAAAGTGTAGCCAGCGCCAATTGCTTCCTTCCAAGTTTAGTTGGTGTTGTTAGTCTTCTAGCACTTGATTTTTTACCTTAACCACAAAGACTTTGCGTACGAGATGAACTTCAGCATTATTATTAACTCGTAATACTACGTGTCTTGCCTGGATTACCTACCACTCTTATGTCTTATCTCGGGCAAAGTATAAAGTTGTCATCTTGATTTAGTTTGTCCGATACGACAACAAGCTACTAAGTAATCAGCACAGCAGGGGAACCACATTTCCAGGGGTGATTTCTAAATTTTGATCAGGTTTGCTAGCGCCCTGACATCCGGACGCTTGCGCCTGCAGTCCATTCCCGCGCCCGTTTCGTGCACCCACGCAGGGCTCGCGCTGCCCCGAACGTCACCGGCATCGAGAAGAAGGGGAGGGGCCGGTGGATTCCCAACCAGCACCAAGAGGAGGAGGAGACACTGAGGTGAGGCAGAGAGTAAGGAAGGAGATGCAACATCCGATCTGCTTTTGAAACATCCAAATACAACACATGCAATATACATTTGAAGGGAGATAAAACACTTGAAACATGCATCTGAAATACTTGCAAAAACACTTGAAAACCATTGTAAAACATATGCAACATCTAGATAAACACTTGCAACACATGTGTGAAACATATGCAACATCCAAATAAACAAATTTGCAACATACGTCTAGAAAAACAGATGAAACATTGGGAACAGAAGCTTGCAACACACGCGTACACCCATTGCAACATTTGCGACATCGCGATCTATTTGTACACAACATCCGCATGAAACACTTGCAACATACCTCTAAAACATCTAAAACACTTGAAACATTCGCTTGCAACATACGTCCCTTCTTCTTCCGTATGACGCAGCACAGAGGGGGTGGGCAGGAGGAGGGCAGCGCTGTCGTGGCCCCTTCTGGAGGCGAGAAGAGGGGCGGTGGGGACAGGCCGCTGGTTACCTTGACCGCGCTGCGGAGCTACCGCCGTCACAGGCAGACGGAGGGGGAGGCGGGGATAGGCCAGCTATGGGCGCAGGATGTGGACTTTGGCCGAGCGAGGGCTAGGAGGAAGGAGCTGGCTGCAGGCAGAGGTAGCTACTGGTGAGCTCTGGCCAGACGGGGCGAGAAGAAGGGGCCGGCGGGGAGCTTTGGCCGGCAGGGGACAAAAAGAAGCAGCCGGCGGCGGGCGCTAGCCGACGGAGGAGCCGTAGGGGATGGCGCAGGATGGAGGCGCTGCGGGGAGTGGGACAAGCAGACGGCCACATGTGGGAAGTTTTTCTTGAGAGCACGTCCTGATGGGGCGGACACCATGGCATATCATTATCGAATTTCAATGTATACCTAAATCATTTCCACTGGTGGTTGTCTGTTGTGTGTCATCTTTGTAAACCCATTTCTTAACAGACACGTCACCTACTATATAAAAGAATGTATTCAAATTTGAAATAAATGTAGAAAGCACGATCAATGTGTCAAGTTGAGGATGTAAATTCAGATGGGTAGATTTCACGCCACAAGGAACCTAAACAACCGAGCTACTTTCAGTTCATGAGGTTTTAAATTATATGCTCTAGTTCCATCCAAACCTTGTTTATAGATATGCGCTGAGTTTTGAATATTTAAAGATGACACTAAAGGATTTTTCATCTCTTATAAAAGTAGTTTCATAAATTATTATTTTATCTTATACATTTTATAAATACATTAAAAAAATATGTACTGGCCAAACTTATTTAATAAGATGGTCATTTATTCGTAACTGGGACAGGAGATTTAAGGAACCAATATGTTGAAATATATTACAACATTGAAGGCCCCAAAAGACATATTCCCATTGGTCACAAATAAGGATGCTTTTGACGAGTCATTTTTTACACAACATTTATAAAACAAAGCAAAAGTATATCTCCATGAAACTATATTTAAAGATAGATCAATATATGTACCATCTTTAAATATTGGAACTTAATTTATAAAAGAATAGTTTGCAAAACAACCCAAAACCAAAGCGTCAATATATGTAATGTCCTTGTTATTTGCCACATGGTATTTTTTGAAAGGGTAAGATTCATTAGATGCTAGAGAGCATTAGAAAGACACAATCCAAGAAGGTGTGAAAGACGACGCAAGCCTAGAACGAACACATAGACAATATACGCATAGCAGAGGAACTCAAAGCATACATGTCACGGTGTATGATCTTGGAGACAACACCACCATTGTTGGTGGGAAGTGTGGCAATAGACTAGCATCAATATTAGGGCACAGGTACGAAGGTTCAATCTTGTCTCCTATCATGACCGGTCATGACTTGTCCAAAATCATCATCATCATGAGCATCATATGCATTTGATTTCCAAGTTTGAAAACCAAATTATGAAGAAACTGAATAATTCTGGGCACTACATGTCCCAGCGGATCGTTCGTCCTCACCACAGAGTGTTCTATTGGATTACATAGATAGATAGTAGTCAGACCAAATCCTGCTCTGACGGATCATCCGATGAATCGGCGGATCATCTGCCATAACATCCCAAGCACAGAAATGAGGTGCCACTCGTGGTGCTCCTTTGGCCCCACAAGTCAGGCCACCTGCCCACTTCGTAGAGAAGCAACACCAGAGCGCCAGGGAGCCCTCTCACTCACTCTCACTCTCTCCCTCTCTCTTGTTCATCCCTCTCACTCTCTCTACCCTCTCACAACCTTGGAGCAAGAAGAAGCAACGGGAATGGAAAGGAGACGAATTAGAGGACATCACCAGCAGCAAGAAGACATGGAGCTTGGCTAGCAGATGTTCACCACAAGAGGTTGGGGATAGAAGAGGGAGGAGCCCTCTCTCCCTAACCATTTTGGAGCTAGGAGGAGACAAAGCTATCAAGAAGAAGGAGCCAGAGGAACCAAGGGTTGGATCTAGCTTCTCTATCACCTTGAGAAGCTCAGCAACCACCCCTAGCAACTCTTGTTGAGCTTGGTTCGAGCTCAAACCTCATTTTCATGGATCACATTACTATTCACCTAGAAAAGACCACCAATGACCTTGATGTTGAATGCACACAATGTATGTTCATTTGATTAGCTAGATATGCTCGATAGTATCCTAGAAACATACCCTAGCAAGGAATTTGACATGCAAAGACCATAGGTGAAGATCACAATTTTGAGATGTTCATTTCTGCACTGCACATGTTTCCACGGATTGTCCGTCGTCACACCGGAATGTTCCGCTGGAACAAATGCACATGCAAACTTACTTTATAACATTGTCATTTATCCATAACTGGGCCAGGAGAGATTTAAGGAATCAATATGTTGAAATATATTGCAACATTGAAGGCCCCAAAAGACATATTCCCATTGGTCATAGATAATGATGCTTTTGACGAGCCATTTTTGTTACGCAACATTTATAAAAACAAAGCAAAAGTATATCTCCATGAAATTATATTTAAAGATAAATCAATATATGTACCATCTTTAAATATTGAAACTTAATTTACAAAATAATAATTTGCTAAATAGCCCAAAACCAACATGTCACTGCATGTAATGTCCTCTTTAACTGCCACAAGCATGATGTTTATTTTGAAAGGGTAAGATTCATATAGATGCTAGAGAGCATTAGAAAGACCCAACCAAGAAGGTGTGAAAGACAACACAAGCAGAGAACTGACACATACACAAGGTACCCATCTAGAGGAACCATAATTATTAGGACTGGACCGGAGAACGAGCCGGTCATCCTCTCGGTTTGTGGTTTAATTGGTTCAATTGGTCAGACCACCTTTCAATTTGGTTTAAATGAATATAGATGTATTAAAATCACCAAAGGTGGCATGACTCAGTGGTAGAAACACTAATTCCTAACACGCAGGTCTGGGGTTAGAACCCTATATCCATCACTCCCAACTTTTTTTCTCCCTATTTTCTCCACCCGGAGTCTAGTTGGTGGAGCTACTCTCGGACGATTTTTATTTTGACCATGCCATAGCACATATTTCATTAAGAGGGGGTCTCTTGGACGAATTTTTAACGTTCTTGGGGAGCCTATTGACAATTTGGATCTTGGTGACATGACCAACCGAACCCTTTCTTGTGCATCATCTTAGTAAAGTATTTGCATCGATGTCAATTAAAGGGACTAAAAAAATCAATAAGGTATTCCATTCAAAATTAGGAAATGGGGAGGGTTAGTCCTATGCATTGTGGATGGCTTACTTAATAATACTTAAAAAATCAAATTAATAATCCAGATTCTATATGCCAATACTCTACTCTAATAAATACAAAAAACAAATAAAAAAATCATCTATTTAACGAATAGCATAAGATTCATTGAGTTCTTGTTGCACTTCCTTTGTGAAAGATTAGAATGAGAAAGGTAGTGAATCTTAAGCCCACGGATAAAAGAAAAAAGGATAACAAATATGGTTAGGGAATAAAATAGGGTTTGGGGATAGAGGGACTTGAACCCTCCGTCACTCTCAACCTTTTTCTCCCTATTTTCTCCACCCTCCCACCTCCAAGACTTGGTTTGGCGCTTGGCCACCGGTCTGCAACAGTTCTATTTGACTGGCTGTTTTTCATGGTTTATTGATAAAAACCGCCGGTTCAACCGGTCTGACTTTAGTTCAATGGCTTAACGGTCTTTTAACTGGACTGGACCGGCAGAGGCTCAGGTTCCCAATTTTTCTAGTCGGACCGCCTGGTCCGGTCTAATAGCTATGAGAGGTACTCGAAGCATACATGTCACGGCGTACTATATATCTTTGAGACAACACTGTCGTCGTCGGTGGAAGTGCAGTCCTAGAGTACATGGATTTGGGGTATCATTATGATTAACACGGTTCATAACCTCTTTTATGATGGCTAGCTGATGCTTACACTACTTTAATTAATAACTAGTTCATATCATCACGTCATTAACTTATGCCATGTTGTTGTGCAAATTACAAATTCCTCCTACGTACGACGTACTCTCAGGGCACTCACAATGCAGACTCTATCATAGAGTCTAAAGCTATTTATTACCTCGAATATTGTGGACTTAGAGTCTAAATAAGACTTGGAGTCTTGTTTTTTTCCTCTTTCTTCAATAAATTGTGAGTGCCCTCATGCATCCACTATATATTATACTATATGTTGGATTAAGCCCTCTGAGTACCTTTGCCCTCACGGTATTGCCATTAAGCTGTTTTAGAAAGCTAGAGACTGCAACGGTCACTTGAGCAAGTCAAGTGTGACGATGACCTGCAATGGTTGACGGCCTACACATTCCCCTCAACGAGACTTGACGTGGCTACGTACTACACACCGGCCTTGTTTAGTTCCCAAATTCAACACCCAAATTCCACTATGCAAAAAGGAGATTCCCCATCACATCAAAATGCCGGCAAATGCATGGAGTACTGAATGTAGATGAAATCAAAAACTAATTGCACAGTTTTGTTGTACTTTGCGAGACGAACATTTAGAGTCTAATTAATCAATATTTGGATAATTTTTTGCACTAACAAACAAAACGCGCTACAGTGTTCCGACAGGAACACTGTAGCGCGCAGTGCCGATTCCGGGGTGCCGAATCGGCATCTAAACACGGCCACCGTCGTACTTCACTGCACATGCAGCCGCCGTACGCGTGGATTCCCAAACTACGGGGACGCCACTACGACTCCAAATCGATCAACGTCTGATACTCTGGTGATCTGAGATCTGGTACGTACTACGAGATAAGATCCCGCAGCGTTTACTAGGCGTCAGCGTCACAGACGAGATCACGTTCACACGCCCGTGCCTCGGCCCAGGGTATTTTTTACCGACCGGACGGCTCAAACCGCCGGCCTCCGGTTTTGGTTTACCGGTCCGGTTTGCCGGTAACCGGTCGGTAACCGGTCGAATTTGAATTTGAATTCAAATGCGCCTTCGGTTCGGTTTGCGACCGGTTTACCGGGTGGTTTGGAGCGGTTACCGTTCGGTTTGAGAGGTAACCGCTATAAACCGTTTGGAATTTTCTTTTTTCTTTGTCCGTGGCGGTTTGTAGTGGTTTGTAGCGGTTTGTGCCCGGCTTACCGAGCGGTTTGTAGCGGTTACCGCGTTTTGTGCCCGTGGCGGCCTAATGGGCCTCATGGGCCTTAACGGGCCGGGACCGGGATTTTTCTTTTTCTTTTTTTTTCAAACTTCTATGCGTATAAATAAATACTAAACAAACTTGAATTTGAAAAATTTTTACACTATTGGCTTCTATAAATCATGAACTATTTTTAGAAATTTTTTCAGCATTTTTTTTAAATTTTAAATTTGAATTTGGGGAATACCTAACCGGACCGGACCGGAACCGGTCCGGCCCGGTAAGCCCGGTAACCGCGGTAAACCGCGGCTTACCGCCCAGTAGAATTAACCCTGCCTCGGCCGCGGCGTGGTAACCGACAACGCAGAGACTCGATCGGCCACACCACGCACACGCGGCCTCCTTGGGTTCTCTCCCGTGTGTTGCTCACGGGAAACCGGCTGCAGGCGTGGACCACGACGACCGACCCATCCACGGCGCGCGCCACCGGCTAATTTAATCAAGGGACTCCTTAATTAGTAATGATGTGCATGCAACCATGACCTTGGTAGCTATACTACATAGAGGTCCTGCAGTTTATGACTTCATCAGCAGCAGCTGCCCTAGCTGCAGCCCGCAGCGTGTACACGTGGCTCAGCTGATCTGAAGATTCTCTTTCTGCACGCCCCAAGGAGGAGAGGAGAGCCGTACCACATGCGGCCAAGCAGTACAGTCGTCACTAGTGACGTCTTGGCCGCCAGCCGACCTCATACTTGGGCATTCCCAAGTCAACCATCACTTGCTACACGTATAGTACGAATATTATCAGGATTGTCACGGGTAGTAAACTAGTAATCATAGGAGAAATGTTCAAGATGCGAGACAGGGTCTCATCCAACCAAACCGGCCACGATAGAGGGTTTTACTGATCTTTCTATAATCTAAATTTTTGCTAATCCAGGATTGTCACGGGTAGTAAACTAGTAACCAGACAGGTCTAATCCAGTTTAGCAAACGTGTCAGTGCATTGTAACGAAAAAAAGGCTAACAAATATTCATAGAAAATGAGAATTGAAATGATATATACCTATTTATGTGTTTACTGCTCTTTCTATAAAATTCTAAATCTATATATAGTTTATTTTGTGATGACTATGCCATTCATAGTATAAACTAAATTTTGAATTCTTTGATGATTTCAATTCGCCGTATAGAGTGTTTCAAATTTGTTGTGTGGTTGGCCATGGCACATCGTGTATAAACTTAATTCAATTCTTCTACCTTACTATAAAAATGCGTAGTCTTCTTGCGCATTCGCGACAAAATTTCACAAATATTGTTTTGGCCACTCATAAAAAAATGTTGGAAACGATCATGTTTCTTGTAGCGCTAATAACGACGCAATCCTTCACTCACTTCATCTCTAGCGACCGAAATGCTGAACTTTTATCTTATTTCTTGATTCTAGATGGTGTGGCTATGTATGGCGCGGTGGGCCCTTTGGTCAGCGACGCTAGGAAGACCACAGCGACGACTATACCGGTTACAACAGCGAGTATATCACGCATACATGCAAGCATGCAGTTAGGCCTCCTTCCACCTCTGACTTCGTTTGGGTAAATTACGTATGTACTTACTTTTTTTTGTTTTTGTTTTGTTTTTTTTGCGAGCACGTATGTACTTACGTTATCCCAGCCAAGTGTCGTGCTTGTTGGAGATAGGATCATCATATCGTGCACCTCTCTTCCTTGGGGGCAA
Source organism: Saccharum spontaneum (assembly GCA_022457205.1). Classification (NCBI taxonomy): domain Eukaryota; kingdom Viridiplantae; phylum Streptophyta; class Magnoliopsida; order Poales; family Poaceae; genus Saccharum; species Saccharum spontaneum. The sequence goes on along the minus strand of CM039594.1, from coordinate 15,077,764 downwards.
CGCATTTGACCATTTGTTGCATTGAGTCACATGCCACAATTCAAATCTTTTTTCCCCACATGTTTAAAGTCAGCTAATTTTCTAAGACGACGACCTCACGTGCATATATCCTTACCGAGCTCATACACTCCTACACGAAATGGCCCGATGGTTAGTACTCTCTCCATGTTCTTTAGTTAGACGTGCACACGACGGGTTTAACCAGATATCAAGGCACGTTCATATGATGGATTAATTGTCTACCAGATGTGTTCCATCGGCGGTTGCGGCATTGTGCACGTTTGATTCTTAATGGTCTACCTCAGCATTTTAGAGGTAGTTTTTTTTTCTAAGAGTGCCATTTGTGAAAATTATTAACAGAGGTAGCACTCTCAAGAGGCTCGCCTTAGAAATAATTATCTTTAAAAATTATAATCTTTTCATGAAATCAGATGATGACAAAATTTGTACTAAAATTGTAGAGCTTGACATAATGTATGACTTTCTAATTGGCAAGTTCTTTATTTGGAACTTGGCCCAAAATTTTGTTTTAAGTTCTTAAACTGTGCAATTTAAAATCTAGAATTTTCAAACAACCTCAGATGTTAACATGGTCTATATATACTGAATATGTATTTCACAATGTGATCTACAACTTCGAAGTTGATAAATTTATGATCTAAAGTTGTTTAGAGTCACAAATATATGTTTTAAGTTATCAACTTTGAAATTCAAATTTCAGAATTTACAAACAACTTTGGATGTTGACATGGTCAATGCTAAAATTGTTGTGGCTAATTTTGGATTTGAGATTGTATAAAATGTCAAATATTCATTTTAAGTTATCAAATTTTGAGATTTGAAATTTTCAAACAATCTTGTGGAAACACCTTATACCAAAAGTTGTAGTGCTCGACAAAACCTAAAACTTTGTAGTTGAACTATATTTTCATTCGTGATCGTTCAAAAACCAAAATATTTAACACAAGAATATTAAATGATAATACAAAATGATACCATCCTATACTCACTAGTGTGTAGTAATGTGGTAAGATGTTGCGCGAGAAGAGGTCATGAGTTCGAACCATAGGAAGCACACGCGCATGTATTTCGAAAGGAAAAAAACATGATTTAGGACACTCGACCGCGGTGCTGCCCTAGGATTTAGAAAAATGTTTTGCTATTTTTTTTGGCAGTTTTTAGTTTTTTTAAATCATTTACAGAGATAAGTGGGCGCGGGTGGCCCAGTCGACGACCTCTTCAAATAGTATTCCCTCTACCTCCAAATAAATCAATTCCAAGAATCTGTGCAGTCAAACAATCTTAAGTTTGACTAATTTTATAGGAAAGAGTAACAACATCTATAGCATAAAATGAGCACATTATGAAAATATATTTTATGATATATCTAATGATACTAATTTTATGTCATAAATCTTGACAGATTTTTCTAGAAATTCGGCTAAAGTTTTAAAAAAATTGACTTAAGACAACTCTAGAAAAAATCTTTTTATTCAAGGACTGAGGGAGTACATTAACATATACATTGCTTGTCTCTGGAAATAAAAAAACATCTACTCCATCGGTCCCAAAATACATGACACATTTGACTTTTAGATATCATGGTTGACCATTCATTTTATTCAGTTGTTTTTTGTAAATAAGAAAATAAATAAGTCATTATTAAAGTATCTCTAATGATAAAATAAATCATAACAAAATAAATATTATTTATACAAAAAAATGAATTTATACAAACAATCAAATAAAAGTAAAAAACGTCATATATTTTGGGACGGAGAGAGTATCTATGAAAATATTTCGTGTAGTACGACTTATTAATTTGTAATTGAAAATGCTTTGATTTTTTTCTTTCAGCATATAGCAGATGCTGGGAATGGCGTTTCCAAGCATACTATGGCTGTCCGCACCGGTACGCTAAAGGAGTCCTCCAGGGACTCCTCCAGGGTCCGGATAGCGGACGGAAGAGGTGCAGCGGCCTCCGCTATCCGGTCCGGGACGAGCACAGATCCGGTATATATGAAGGAGTAGCGGACGTCCTCTATCTGCGATGTGACGAGGGGAGGCCCACGAGCCGGCGTTGCCGCGCGCGCGGAGAGGCCAACAGCATGCCCGAGAGAGGAGAGAGATCATGCCACAGCGTGCCCCACTAATTCAACTAATTAAAAAATATTATAACTCACAAACCAAAAAACTAAATTAAATTCTGATTGCACCATTAAATTCGTTTCAATAAATTTTTCTAAACAAGATCTCACATAGATATATTTAGATAAAGTGACAAGTGGGCTCCACAGTGGATAGAGGATGATATAGAGGATAGATGGGTGCGGAAGAAATGAGTATAGAGGAGAGAATCTTGATGACCAGGATGTATAGGGGATGAAAATAGAGGATCATGAGTGCGGACAGCCTGATGCGCGTACAGAGAGAATGACACGAGACAAGCAAGGACACAAGCATATCTTGTTGACTAGTGATGGCGCATGCGCCTAACTGAGACGTACCCTATATAAGAGCCCTGAGCTTCTCTCTTCTCCTCCAGAGGTTCAGTCAGAGAGCCTACCGCCTAAACGGCCTGAAAACGAGGCCAAAGGCTAGCTAGCTAGGTAGCTTGGCCACAAGAGCCGTGATCCAAAGTCAATTCTCTTATATACAGTACTCTATTATTGCCCATCAGGCCATCACGATTCACAAAACAGGTTACAAGCGAGACACGGCGCGGCGAGTGCGGGGTGGCAGCGACGACATCGCCGGCCGACATGGGTAAGGACGACGGGCCGCCGGCCAGGGCCAAGAAGCCGGCGCCGGTGATGCGGTCGTTCGCGTCGGTGTTCATGCACGCGGACGCCGCGGACGTGGTGCTCATGGTGCTGGGCCTGGTGGGCGCCATGGGCGACGGCATGTCCACGCCCGTGATGCTCTTGATCACCAGCCGCATCTTCAACGACCTCGGCAGCGGGCCGGACCTCCTCGATGAGTTCAGCTCCAAGGTCAACGAGGTAGAGATGTCTCTCTCGCCTCCCTGTGTGATTCTAGCCAGTGTCAACGCCATAGCTGACGTCGTTTCCTCTCCTTCTCGGCTACCAGAACGCGCGGAACCTCGTCTTCTTGGCGCTCGGCAACTGGGTCATGGCGTTCCTAGGTGAGCCGGCTCTGCACACGCATGCACCCATGTCAATGCCGCCGCCGGCGGTTTGCTTGCTTGCGCGCGCATGCACCGGGCTGATACTGATATATAATCGTTGTGCTGTGTCGTCGTTGGCAGAGGGGTACTGCTGGGCGCGCACGGCGGAGCGGCAGGCGTCGCGGATGCGGGAGCGGTACCTGCGGGCGGTGCTCCGGCAGGACGTGGAGTACTTCGACCTCAAGGTGGGGTCCACGTCGGAGGTGATCACCAGCGTCTCCAACGACAGCCTCGTGGTGCAGGACGTGCTGAGCGAGAAGGTGGCCAACTTCGTGATGAACTGCTCCATGTTCCTGGGCAGCTACGCCGTCGGCTTCGCGCTGCTGTGGCACCTCACGCTGGTGGCGCTGCCGTCCGTGCTGCTGCTCATCATCCCGGGGTTCATGTACGGCCGCATCCTCATCGGCCTCGCGCGCCGGATCAGGGAGCAGTACACGCGCCCGGGCGCCATCGCCGAGCAGGCCGTCTCGTCCGTGCGCACCGTCTACTCGTTCGTGGCCGAGCGCACCACCATGGCGCAGTTCTCCGCCGCGCTCGAGGAGTCGGCGAGGCTCGGGATCAAGCAGGGGCTCGCCAAGGGCGTCGCCATCGGCAGCAACGGCATCACCTTCACCATCTGGGCGTTCAACGTCTGGTACGGCAGCCGCCTCGTCATGTACCACGGCTACCAGGGCGGCACCGTCTTCGCCGTCTCCGCTGCCATTGTCGTCGGTGGCCTGTACGTCACCGTGATTTTATCATCAGTCTGCTCTGCTTCATGTTATATACTCCTAGACTCCTAGTCCTAGATGATGATGTGATGACGGCGCCATTAACGAACCATGCAGAGCTCTGGGGTCCGGGCTGTCGAACGTCAAGTACTTCTCCGAGGCGAGCTCGGCGGCGGAGAGGGTCCAGGAGGTGATCCAGCGGGTGCCCAAGATCGACTCGGAGAGCAGTGCCGGCGACGAGCTGGCCAACGTCGCCGGGGAGGTGGAATTCAAGAACGTGGAGTTCTGCTACCCGTCGCGGCCGGAGACCCCGATCTTCGTGAGCTTCAACCTGCGCGTGCCGGCGGGGCGCACGGTGGCGCTGGTGGGAGGCAGCGGGTCGGGAAAGTCGACGGTGATCGCGCTGCTGGAGCGGTTCTACGACCCGGCGGCCGGGGAGGTGACCCTGGACGGCGTGGACATCCGGCGGCTGCGGCTCAAGTGGCTGCGCGCGCAGATGGGGCTCGTCAGCCAGGAGCCGGCGCTGTTCGCGACGTCCATCCGGGAGAACATCCTGTTCGGCAAGGAGGACGCCACGGAGGAGGAGGTCGTCGCCGCGGCGAAGGCGGCCAACGCCCACAACTTCATCTCCCAGTTGCCGCAGGGCTACGACACGCAGGCAAGCTATTAAAACCACACCACTTTTGCAACTGGCGTATGCATGCAGTCGTTTCGTTCGCTACGTTTTTCTTACCCTTGCAAGTCACTGTCAAGTTTTTTCTTCCCCAAAAGAGATGATGCTTGCTTTTTCGTGCACACTAGTAGTACTATAAGAATGCCTAAATGTCGCATGGAATTTATGCTCTATTTTTCCGTAGTTTTTCTGGTTTTTCATGGAGTACTGACGTGTATAGGTCCACCGCATATAGTACGGACTACGGAGTATTCCAAATTTTAGTGAAAAGAGTAATCATGATATTCTTTTCTCCTTTTTTTTATGAAAAAGTTCTGGATCAATTTGTGAAAGTGGGCTAAAGCTGACATGGGAAACAACTCAAAAGTCACAAAAGCAAATCAATTACTCAACAAACATTCGAAAAAAATAGAAAGGCCAGTTGAAGGCTAAACTGCTTCAAGAACTAGACTGAAACAAACATGCCCCAACAGGTGACCAGTACATGTGGCTTTGGGATTTCAACTCGTCACTAACTCCTCCATTATTTTAGGCTTTGGTCAATTGTGCATCTTTTTCATGCTGATCCAAAGGAACTTCTAATTATTCAAAGAAATAGAAAATTTGAAACAAAGGTAGGCTAGGAGTAAAGGTTTGCTTTGGAAGCAACAGCTTTTGTTTCTAGTATAGTACTACTCCCCATTATCTGGAAGCAACACAACCTAGTCCACCACTCCATCAGTTTATTCTCTAGTGCTGGCTAGCTATAGCTGCTGGCTTGCTAGGCGCCGCATCGCTGGCTCAGGACATGGGTCATTGGGTCCTCCTGCCTGCTGTGCCTTCAAAGAAATCTGAGTGCTCTCTGCACTGAGCTATCACAGTGAATCTCTGCCCACTGAAAATTGTTGAATTATCACAGTGAAAATAATCAGTTGAGCAAAGTGAATCTCTTGGTGGAGCTGGAAATGGGTTAGACCGTACATGGCTGTATCAATAACTATTTAAGCACCAAGATCAAATTAAGTTTATTCATGTTCTGGTCTGTCTGGATGAATAGGAAGAACTCGATAGGAGGAGCACTCACCTATGTCAAAGTAGGTAGATGTCGGACAGTCCAAGTATCTCCAGTTTGGCAGCTTTTTAGTAAGAGTAAAATTACAGTACTAGGACTGTTGAAATAGAAGAGGGCTTAGTTACGCAAAAGTGAGGGGTAAACAGCAGTATAGTCATACAGTGAAGAAACCAAAGTACCAAACCACCCACTCAGGAAATGGAAGCAATAGTAAGCCCAAAAATTGACACCTAACGAATTAGGAAAAATCGAAGATGCAACATATAGGCGCCCCATTGCGTCACTACATCATCTACATTGAATATATAACATAACAGAAAGAAAAAGAAGTAAAGATAGAAATACAGGTGACCACGGAAATACCTGAAACCTAGCAAATTGCCTTTATTGGGCAGTCATAGTCCTCATTGCGGTTTCAGCATATCCTCAAGAGTGCCGGTTGCTTTGGCCAGAAGATCTCTCATTGCCGGTTGAGCATACATCCACATCTCTACTAGAAATTCCATCCTTTCCACTAGAGAATGGTAGCTGAACCCTGTACTCCTAGCTGCCGTTCCATCCTTTCCATTAGAGAATAGTAGCTGAACCCTGTTCTCCTAGCTGCCGTGCCAGTATTTCTAAGGCTGCTATGTACACCACTTCAATTACAATCCTTCTTCAAATGTTGAGGGGTCAGAGCACACGCTTTCCAAGGTTGCTTATGGTAGGACCTAGGAATCATAGAGGATTGAGTGGTGACCCCAAATTGGGAAAGAGAGAATGGTTAGCCCACCACTCAGGGTGTGTGACTCCGTGGTTGGTGGACGCAGAAGACAAATAGCCAGAACCTTTTTGCACATCTAGTAACCAGGAAAAGGGTTGCCAGCCAACAGTTTTGGGTGTGCCAACTTTCCCAGCGAACAGGATTTCACTGAGGTCCTGTCACGCAATAATAATTTTGACAGCAATACGTGAGGCAGAGATTGACAGAAGAAAGTGCCCGTGCTAGTATGTCTGTAGTGGCACAAGTGCTTCCACCATGAGGCTTTAATATGTTAAAAAAAAGTTAAAATGATTCAGGAAAGGAGCATTTTTTTCCAGATCGTTGCCACTATCACAAACTGTGATGTGAAAGATACTAATTACAAAAGGGGGAAAAGAAAACTTTTCGGGCTGCCTAGCTATCCTAACGTGGGACTTCATGAAGATGCCATCCCCAGCTAATAAAGGAAGATCCCTCTAATGATACCAGACTCAGTGGCAAGCATGTAAACCTGAAATGTTTCTTTCGTGGCCAGACCCCCACCACAAGCAAATTCTACTGTGCGCAAACCTGACGTGGGCACTGAATATTAGCGCACATTAGACTTTGATGTGGGCAAAACTCTAACAAGATGACCTGATAGGTACCCAAAATATCCTCCCAGTATTATTGTGAGTTTAACAACAATAAAGGACCACTTTGCCACTGAACTTTCATTTCCATTGTTCATAAGCATGCACTCATGAAAAGACCACAGGAAAGTGTCCTAGATAGTGAGAAACAGCTCTATTTTAACAGTGCAACTACAGTTAAGCTGTGCCAACAATCAGTACTGTAAACCATGACAATTCTCAATGCACATGGTTAATTTCCTATAAATAATGCACAAGTAGCATCCATGTATCTTGAATTAGATAGTGGCCAGCATGACTTAAACTGTAACATTTTTAGGGTAACTAATACTGATGGCATTTCATATTAGCATCCATAGGAATAGGAGAGTAATAACTTATTTCACTAGCGGTTGACTTCGGTCCTCAGTTTGGCATTTGTTTGATTAAGGGGAATAGATACATGCCATGAAAACATAGAATGGTCAACTCAAATAATATAGAAGGTTAACTACACGTTTGGAAGACAGATAAATGGGATTTTCAACCTGAAAATACAAAGTTATGTCCTTGTAATTGTGATATTAATGTTACTTACCAGATAACTAAACAACCATTTCAATTATCAATATGGATAGATATCAAAGGAAAATCTTGAAAAGTTGCACTTGCCTTCAATTCACCTTATCACATCCAGTTTGCTTCAGAAATGACTATTATCTGCACTCGGTTACAATTATGTTGGCTTTGAACAACTTGTGTGAGACTATGAGTCAACGGACTGAGTGACCTTAGTGAAGATAACAGAAATAGGGTGAGTTAGCTCCAAGAATAAAATAATGTATCTGCAAATGGCTCAAACATCTGATGTGGATAAATATTGCCTTGTATTTTTTTCGAGAACAATATTTTCCATAGTAATCTTGCTACCAGACTTCAGAACAAACCGGTTCAAATGAAAGAGAGTTATTGCATATCACTACTGCAGAACGACAACAGAAACACTTTAGAAATACTGTAGTATAATATGAGCACCAAAGTACACTGAGAAATCACCGGCAACAGTTTCGATCCGATAGGCCTATTCCCATCAGTGGTGAACTCTGTTTGCCATTGAGAGAGCTTCAATCAGTTACAAAATCAAGCTTGTTGGGGGTAACATAATATGACATTACACGAAAGCGTGAGATTTGAGTCTGAGAGGACAAAACGTTGATAGGAATGTAGCAGTGTAGTGGCCTCAATAACATCACCAACCATATGTATATACACAAGAATTATCAACATGTTCACAAAGAAAAACAAGGAAATCTAGCAGGTCTACCAGTATGCCCCATCTCATCACTAAAGTTGGGCAATCTGACCATCCTCTAGAAACAAAGCCTTTGCCTTCCAATGATAGATTCTTTTCTAAGTTTTCTAGACAACTTATGGAAGGTAAATTTTTTAAGAGAAGAACAGGATAACCCTTTAAAACAGTAGATTATTAAGCTAGAGCATTCAAAAGAAGCTAGCTGTAGAATTCAAAAGGAAGTCGTACTCCCACAGCATCACTAGAAGCTAGAAGCTAGAAGGATGCCATCAAGCAGCATGTCATCGGATAGACTGTACATACATGTTGATTTTCATAGCTAATCTTCAACAAATTCTGAAATGGAAAAAGGAGGGTCGTACAAACAACAGTTGATACAATGAATTTAAGTTTAAGACTCTACCAAAGCAAACTTTGATTGTAATTTTGTCAGTAGAATTGACAGATAAGGAGAGCATAAATATGTTGATATTGTGTAAATCAACAAACATGGGACTAATGCTTCCTTATGTGAAATATACGTTGTAAACAGGTGGGTGAGCGTGGTGTCCAAATGTCTGGAGGACAGAAGCAGAGGATTGCTATTGCCAGAGCTATCCTTAAGTCACCCAAGATCCTCCTCCTTGATGAAGCCACAAGTGCATTGGACACAGAGTCAGAGCGTGTTGTGCAAGAGGCACTTGACCTGGCTTCTGTGGGCAGGACAACCATTGTCATTGCACATCGGCTCTCCACAATCCGGAATGCTGACATGATTGCTGTGATGCAATATGGTGAGGTCAAGGAGCTGGGATCCCATGATGACCTCATTGCCAATGAGAATGGCCTCTACACATCTCTTGTCCGCCTTCAGCAGACCAGTGATTCAAGGGAGGCCAATCAGGTTGGTGGAACTGGAAGTACATCTGCTGCGGGGCAATCTAGCAGCCACAGCATGAGCAGGAGGTTCTCTGCAGCTAGCAGGTCAAGCTCAGGACGGTCAATGGGTGACGCAGAAAATGATAATATTACCGAGAAGCCAAAGCTTCCCGTCCCATCATTCAGAAGGTTACTGATGCTTAATGCACCAGAGTGGAAGCAGGCTCTGATGGGAAGTTTCAGTGCAATTGTGTTTGGAGGCATACAGCCTGTATATTCATATGCCATGGGCAGCATGATCTCAATCTACTTCTTGGCAGACCATAATGAGATCAAGGACAAAACAAGGACCTACGCACTCATCTTTGTTGCTCTTGCAGTGCTCTCATTCTTGATCAATATTGGGCAACATTACAACTTCGGTGCCATGGGGGAATACCTCACCAAGAGAGTGAGAGAACAGATGCTTGCAAAAATCCTTACTTTTGAGATTGGGTGGTTTGACCGTGATGAGAACTCCAGTGGTGCCATATGCTCACAACTTGCCAAGGATGCCAACGTCGTAAGTATACGAACCAAAGATAAGCTTATGCATATTATAAAAAATAATACCTGACAATTCATATACTTCTTTTGGCAGGTGAGGTCTCTTGTGGGTGATCGAATGGCTCTAGTGATCCAGACAGTTTCTGCAGTTCTCATAGCCTGCACTATGGGTCTGGTGATCGCTTGGCGTTTGGCCCTTGTCATGATAGCAGTGCAACCCCTTATCATTGTTTGCTTTTATGCTCGCCGTGTCTTACTGAAGAGCATGTCCCAGAAATCAATACAGGCTCAATCTGAAAGTAGCAGGCTAGCAGCTGAGGCTGTCTCCAATCTCCGCACCATCACTGCTTTCTCATCCCAGGAGCGCATCCTACGCCTCTTTGACCAAGCACAAGATGGGCCACGCAAGGAAAGCATCCGACAGTCATGGTTTGCAGGACTGGGCCTTGGCACCTCCATGAGCCTCATGACATGCACATGGGCCCTTGATTTCTGGTATGGTGGCAAGCTCGTGGCTGAGCATCACATAACTTCAAAGGCACTCTTCCAGACCTTCATGATACTAGTAAGCACAGGGCGTGTGATTGCAGATGCAGGTAGCATGACAACAGACCTTGCTAAGGGTGCTGATGCAGTAGCTTCAGTGTTTGCTGTTCTTGACAGGGAAACCGAAATTGACCCTGACAACCCAGAGGGATACAAACCAGAGAGGCTAAAAGGTGAGGTTGACATCAGAGGAGTTGACTTTGCATACCCGTCAAGGCCAGATGTGATTATCTTCAAAGGTTTCTCCTTGAGCATCCAACCAGGCAAGTCAACAGCCCTTGTTGGGCAAAGTGGTTCTGGCAAGTCGACTATCATTGGGCTCATAGAGAGGTTCTATGACCCACTTAGGGGGGTAGTGAAGATCGATGGTAAAGACATCAAAACATACAATCTCAGAGCCCTGCGGCGACACATTGGATTAGTCAGCCAGGAACCCACACTATTTGCAGGTACAATAAGAGAAAATATTGTGTATGGTACAGAAACAGCAACTGAAGCAGAAATTGAGAATGCTGCAAGGTCTGCGAATGCACATGACTTCATTAGCAACCTCAAGGATGGATATGACACATGGTGTGGTGAGAGGGGTGTACAGCTTTCAGGAGGCCAAAAACAACGCATTGCAATTGCCCGTGCCATCCTGAAGAACCCTGCTATCCTGCTACTGGATGAAGCTACAAGTGCACTGGACAGCCAGTCAGAGAAGGTGGTACAAGAGGCATTGGACCGAGTGATGGTTGGCAGGACAAGTATTGTGGTGGCGCACAGGCTCAGCACAATCCAGAACTGTGACCAGATCACTGTGCTTGAGAAAGGAATTGTTGTGGAGAAGGGCACACATGCATCCCTTATGGCTAAGGGTCCCTCTGGAACATACTTTGGATTGGTCAGTTTGCAACAAGGAGGCAACCAGCACTGAGATTGTTGCATGAGAACACAGCAGTACTTACAGATTTGCTGCCCCATTCACATGCTGCATTACTTGGATCAACCTGCAAGAGATATCTAGCCTATCCCAACTTGCTTGGGACTATATATAGCTTTGTTTTTGTTGTGGATTAAAACGCAAGATGGTCCAGCAGGCGATTGAAAATTCTGTGACAGCGGGGTGTTTTTCTTCCCATTGTTCTATTAGCGCACATAAGTGTGCTGAGGATCTGTATTGTAGTTGTACAACAGCCAGGAAATCTCAGATAAGATGTACATTAGGTATTATTTCATCTTATTCTCTATTGATTTGTGTATTTGAAATTATTACATTAGCTTTTATTTCAACTAATTCTTCTGTGAATTATGTATTTGAAATCTTTATGCCTATTGGCCATGAAGATTAGTAAATTCCTAAATCCATGGTGGCAGAACAGATGCAAACTGTTGGAATATAAGTGTATTAGGCCCATGAGGCTAGGCCCATGAGACCCATGTATGGTTTCCTATATAGTTACCCTTCTAGGGTTAGCCCAAATCAATAGAGACTCATCTTCTAGCATGGTATCAAAGCAGCCTAGTCTTTCCTCCTCCCTTCCACCCGCCGCCGCCGCCAGCAGCCGCCGGCTGGCCTGCCGCCGGCTGGCCATGGCTGGCCGCCCTCCTCCCCCTCCCTCTTACTTCACCTCTTTCCCTCCCCTCTCCTCTCCTCTCCTTCCTGGGCGCAGATCACTCGCTCCCCTGCCCCAGCCGCCACCACTTCGGGGTCCTCGTCTTCCTCGACGGCCCTGGCTGCCACTCCGCCACGTCCGTCGGCTCCACCACGTCCGTCTGCTCCACCGCCGTCGTCTATTCTTGGTCCCCCTCCCTCCGGGCCGAGCAGGGGTGGGGGGGTCGTGGCGGTCGTCGTCGCCGCTGTGGGGGCCGTGGAGGAGGTCGGGGTGGGGTCACCCAGACACCGGCTGGTCCACAGGGGGGGCACTGTGGCCTTCCTTCCACAACCCGTGGTCAGGGCGCATCTCTATGTGGCCCTTCCACGCTCCCGGTGGTGAGCCTCGCCCACCGGTGGCCATGTTCACTGGTGCTCCTCCTCCCGGCGTCTCCACTACGCCTCCGTGGGCTACACCCTCTGGCACCCCGCCCAGGCTTGCCGGTTGGGACCAGACGGCCTTGGCACGTTCGTTCAGCACCATGAGCCTGACACCTCCTGTCGGACCTGAGTGGATCGCCGACTCGGGTGCCACCTACCACACCACCTCTGACTCTGGTATACTTTCTTCTGTCCATTCTCCTTCTTCTTCTCTCCCTTCGTCCATTATGGTCGCAAATAGTTCGTGTCTTCCTGTCACATCTGTGGGTACCGCCGGTGCTCATGGCTCCTTTCGTCTTCCTGATGTTCTTGTTGCACCTTCTATGGTTCACAACCTTCTTTCTATTCGTCGTTTTACAGCTGACAATTCCTGTTCGGTGGAGTTTGACTCTTCTGGTCTTACTGTAAAGGATTTGGCTTCCCGGCGTCCTCTGCTCTGATGTGACAGCACGGGGCCCCTTTACACTCTTCGCTTCCCGGCGGCTACTTTATCTTCATCGTCCGTTTTGTCAGCTGTTTTTGCCGCCTCTACCACCTCCACCACTTGGCACCGGCGCCTCGGCCATCCTGGACGTGATGCCCTGATGTAGCTCAGTCGTAGCTCCGACATTCCATGTACTCGGGCTCATGATGAGCATTTGTGTCATGCGTGCCAATTGAGCCGACATGTTCGTCTTCCTTTTCATAGTTTTTCTTCACATGCGGCCCGCATTTTTGATATTGTACATTGCGACCTATGGACATCTCCTGTTATCAGTATTTCTGGCTATAAGTACTATCTCTCGTTTACTTTTCCCTTGCGTGCGAAGTCTGATACTTTTCCCACGCTTCTTCACTTCTTCACTTAGGTGTCCACACAGTTCAGCCTCACCATCAAGGCCGTCCAGTGTGACAATGGTCGTGAGTTTGATAACTCCACCTCCCATGATTTATTCCTCTCTTACGGTGTTCAGTTGCGCATGTCTTGCCTGTATACCTCCTCACAGAATGGCAAGGCTGAACGCATGATTCGCACCACCAACGACACCGTGCGCACCCTTCTGTTTCAGGTGTCTCCTCCTGCTCGCTTCTGGGCTGAGGGCTTGCACACCTCCACCTACCTCATCAACCGTCTTCCTTCCGCTGCCTGTCCCGCTCCTACGCCACACCACGCTCTTTTCGGTACCCCTCCTCGATACGATCACCTTCGCGTCTTTGGGTGCGCGTGTTACCCCAACACCGCTACCACTTCTTCCCACAAGCTGGCTCCCCCGTTCGACTCTCTGTGTCTTCCTCGAGTACTCCCTGGATCACAAGGGGTACAGGTGTTTTGATCTTACCTCTCGACGGGTCCTCGTCTCTCGCCATGTGATGTTCGATGAGTCCATCTTCCCCTTCTCCATCTCCAGCCCACCCACCACCACTCCTGATCTTGATCCCTCCTCCCTGTTTCCCACTGACACGGTGGTCCAGCCACCTTTTATGTGGTCTCCTACAGGTACTGCTTCACCGAGCTCCTTGTCGGGTCCCTGTCCCCGCTCCCCGGCCGCCCATGATTCCACGGGTCCGGGCACGTCGTCCTCCGGCGCTGCCCCGGCCTCTCCGCTTAGCGCAGATCCGGGGCCCTCGTCCCCCGGTGCTGCCCCGGCCTCTCCGCTCGACGCGGATTCGGCGCCGACGTCCTCTGGTGCTGCCCCGGCACCTCCTACGCGGTTCGCTGCGCCGGTACGGGTGTACTAGCGCCGTGCGCGGCCGCCGCCGCCACTCGAGGTCTCTTCTCCACCGGGGACACCGACACCACCGCCACAGTCCCCGCCAGCCCGTGTCGCACCGCCGGTCTACCACCCGCCGCTACTTCACCGACACCCGTGGCATGTTCACCCGATGGTGACACGGCACGCGGCTGGCAAACTGCCACCCCGGGCCCTTGCGGCATTGCCCGGCGACACGCCGGTCTCTCCAGTACCCTTTTCCGTCCGTGACGCCTTGTTGGACCCTCACTGGCGCCGCGCGATGGAAAAGGAGTACGCCGCGCTCCTCGCCAACCAGACATGCGAGTTGGTGCCCCAGCCGCCAGGCTCCAACGTTGTCACCGGCAAGTGGATTTGGACCCACAAGCGTCGGGCTGATGGCACTCTCGAGCGCTACAAGGCTCACTGGGTTCTCCGGGGCTTCACTCAGTGCCCTGGGGTCGACTATGATGAGACCTTCAGCCCGGTGGTGAAGCCGGCCACTGTCCGCACCGTGCTCTCGCTGGCTCTTGCTCGGTCATGGCCCGTCCATCAGCTAGACGTCAAGAATGCCTTTCTGCATGGTCTTCTCACTGAGACAGTTTACTGCAGTCAGCCGGCGGGGTTTGTTGATTCTTCCCGTCCTGACATGGTCTGCCGGCTCAACAGGTCTCTCTACGGCCTCAAGCAGGCACCCCGGGCGTGGAACCATCGGTTTGCTTCTTTCCTGCTGACACTAGGGTTTGTGGAGGCCAAGTCTGATACATCTCTGTTTATCTATCACCATGGAGCGGACACTGCGTACCTGCTACTCTATGTTGATGATATTGTCCTCATAGCCTCCAGTGAGCCACTTCTCTGCCGCATCATTACTGCTCTTCAGAAGGAATTTGCTATGAAAGATCTGGGTGTGCTCCAGCATTTCCTCGGGGTCACTGTTGAGCCTCATCCTGCTGGGTTCCTTCTTTACCGGCGGCAGTATACTCGAGATATCCTGGAGCGAGCCGGGATGACTGACTGCAACCCCTGCTCCACTCCGGTTGATACACAGGGCAAGTTGTCGGAGGTAGAGGGCCCCCCAATGTCAGATCCCACTGCATACCGGAGTCTTGCTGGTGCCCTTCAGTACCTCACCTTCACCCGGCCGGACATCACTTATGCAGTTCAGCAGATCTGTCTTCACGTGCATGATCCCCGAGAGCCTCACCTCACTGCTCTCAAGCGCCTCCTCCGCTACCTCCGCGGCACGATCGACTACGGCCTACTCCTTCACCGGTCCTCCTCCGCCGAGCTTGTCGTCTACACTGACGCCGACTGGGCAGGGTGTCCGGACACTCGGCGCTCCACCTTCGGCTACGCTGTCTTCTTGGGCGGCAACCTGGTGTCCTGGTCGTCTAAGCGCCAGCCTGTGGTCTCCCGGTCCAGTGCCGAGGCGGAGTACCGCGCTGTCGCTAACAGCGTGGCTGAGGTCTCCTGGCTCCGTCAGCTTCTCGCCAAACTCCACAGTCCGCCCTCCCGGAGCACGCTGATCTACTGCGACAATGTCAGTGCGGTCTACCTCTCCACCAACCCCATCCAACACCAGCGGACGAAGCACATAGAGATCGACCTACACTTTGTCCATGATCGGGTTGCCATCGGCGAGGTGCGGGTCCTTCATGTTCCGACCACCTCCCAGTTCGTGGACATCTTCACCAAAGGCCTCCCGTCCTTGACCTTCACCGAGTTTCGCTCCAGCCTCAACATCACCAGTGGCTAGTTGCGTCTGTGGGGGGGGACTCGTGTGTGTTCTTTCTTCTTTCTTGTTCAGTCTGGAACTCCGCTGCGCCGGTAGTTCAGACTGCGGGAGGTGTTGGAATATAAGTGTATTAGGCCCATGAGCCTAGGCCCACGAGGCCCATGTATGGTTTCCTATATAGCTACCCTTTTAGGGTTAGCCCAAATCAATAGAGACTCATCTTCTAGCACAAACAAGAAAGAAAACACAGAAAACAATTAATTGAGCACAAGCTATCTTTTCAAGTATCAGCTTATAGTTTTCGGGTGCGCATCCTAATTAAAATCATTTAGTATGAGCTATAGTTAAACAGGATCTTCATCAACTACGCATTCACGCCTGCTATTTCTAAGCTCACATAAATGTAGATGCTTCTTAGCTGAGAAGCCTAACAAACAGTATTAGCAAAGAACACAACTCATGTAGCACTCCTAAGCCCCACATCCACACTTCTACCATTGCTTAAATACGCACTTGAACGGATATGATCAAATTTTGGACTGACATGTCATAATAATCAGAACCCCAACCATACGACAAAACTTTCGGTGCAGCTATTTCAGCCACTAAAGGGCTGCTGGCCTGCTGATGCGGGATAATGCTTTTGAATTCACTCGTATAGTCGTATGGGAAAAAAAATAGGTGGCTAGTATGGTACATCCCGCATTCAGCGAAATAGAAAGTGGTGGGTGTACCAGTGCATCGCCTGGTCGAAGCGAGAGAAGCCGGTCGGCATCCTGGTAGCGCGGTCGAGCCAGTTCGGCCGTCAGGAGTGCGGCGGCGGCCGTTCGCTTCGCTAAAAAGTCATAACTGAAAGTATTGGCCAGAGGCAGGTGAGTGGAGTGAAGATTAGGGTGCGGGAGGGGGAGGGGGGTGGAGTTGGGATGGACAGCTCGCCACGGCCACGCTACCTCGGCTCGCGGTGAGAAGGTGGGTTGGGTCTACTGGGCCACGGCGGCGTCACACGGCTACAGGTGGTGAGAATGGTATCCGCCTCCGACGAGGTAACCGTGTAGTAGGTGTACGCCTTCACGGGCTTCCTGCGGCCGAGTTTCGGTATAGGCCCATACATGAGATGATTGGATCAACCGAGAAGCCCTTGTTTTTCGCCGTGGAGTCTTCAAAGCCCAGCCCAATCTACTACATCATGGCTGCGTTGCAGGACTCGCATCCGTCCTAATGGCAAAGGCGGCAGCGATTGCTCTGGCTGCAGCTATCACTGCTCAGTTGGGACTCCATGACACAAATTTCCTATCGCACAATGAAGAACTAGTTCGATTCTTCAACTCTGACGAACATGCAAACCCGCGTGAGCGGAGAATCAAACATCTTGCTCAACAATTTGTAAACTGCACACAGCATAGAAGCACAAGGATCTTCAAAGTGCATCGGACTCAAAATCAGACCGCTGATATGCTCGCAAAGCCGGCTTTTCTAGGCTTTCAAGCGTCTGCTTCTACTATGTTAGATTCATGTACCAACGTAGCTCCAGCTTTGCAGGCACTGCAATCTGTAATGATGAATTCTGTATCCATACTCTGAGCTTAGATGCTGTTAAATATAAGTTCTTTTGTTGTAAAAAAAAAGGTAAGCTGTGTAAAATTTTGAAAAAAATAATAATTTACTTCTCTCAAGTATCGTGGTTGTTCGACTTTTCTCTCTTGAACTATAAAATCAGTATTTTTTTTACCTCCTCAACTTTTAAAACCGTTTGTTCAGCTTGGATGATTTTAATGGTGGTTTTGTTGGGCGTCACGTTATAGAGGAATAAATCAGACTAAATTGAAATTTCAGTGAAGTAAATTGAACTAGAAATATTTTATAAAAAATCTAAAAATTAATAAAAAATTATCAAAATATTTTTATATGGAAAAACTGATGCAATTAAAAATCCTAAAATATGGTTCAATATTAGAAAATTTGTTTTACCACGGAAAATTATGAAACTATTTTCATTTTTTAATCATCCTCTATCTTACAGTGTCTAGCTTGAAATTGTTCGAATCTTGATGAACTTTATCTCTTATAATTAGTTGATGTTGATCGTCCGACTACGTTAAAGTGTCACTAGGGTTGATGCTGGTCCCATGCCTTAGATAAAATTTCAAAGTAGTTATCTGTATGCACACTACCGAACATATGGACCTAACGATGCTACACTAGCGCTTCTACGTAGTCTGGATGATTAATATCGAGTATTATTCATGGATGATCTTAGGTCATCCTTCAGATGCTTTTAGTTAACTTTGTATGTAAGTACTCCCTCATTTCTTTAAATTAATTTAAAATCTCTCACTGTGGGGATCTCCCCCATAGTCTTTTATTTTCAAAAACATCAAGTAATTATAATAGATAACGAGAGTTTCTACTAGCAAATAATTAAGCAACCAAATGAGTCCATAAAGATTCAAACAATTTCAAGCTAGGCATATAAGGTAGAGCATGATTTTAGAAAAAAAAATGAAATTACTTTCATAATTTTCTGAGGTAAAACCAATTTTGCATGAATTTTCTAAGATTAAACCAGATTTTAGGATTTTTAATTGCACTATTTTTCCATGCAAAAATATTTGGGTAACTTTTCTAAACTTTATTTTTATGAATTTGTGTATATTTTTAAAAACATTTCTACTCTAATTTATCTCTCTGAACTTTTAACTTAGTCCGATTTAAACCACCTCATCCCCACACGTGGCGTCACATCATTAAAACCACTTAATATGGAAAATAAATGGTTTTAAAAGTTGAGAGGGCTCAAAAAGCTAGTTTTGTGAGGTCAGACGACCGCGATATTTGAGGGAGATAAATTAGACTTTTTCTATAATTTTAGACCTCACTTTCCATCTTCTGTGGCACTAGTAGGAACAAAATGCCATGTAAGAGCATCTCTAGAAGTTTGGTATAATTTAGTTGCTAAACTAATCAATTTAGCAAGTTAACAAAAGAAATAGCAACCCTAATTTTTGTTTTTCTCCAACAGTCTCCTATAATAATTTCTAAAAGTTATAGTAGGGCCCAATTTAATTATTTTTTGGTTTATAATGTTGTTCATAAAAAATTAAAAATAAAATTGCATCTACTCTCAGCACCGCACTGACGCGAGCACTGATCCGATCCCAACGTTTGGCTCGACCAGCTGTGTACGCCCAGCAAGGCGTGCCTAGCTTCCATGCCTTCCGGCCAAGCGGTGAGCACACGTCAAGATAGCAGGCCATGCACATGTGAAGGCAGCACGCCATGCTTTCGAACCAAAGATCAATAAACACCAGCGGAGGCAAGCACTGGGTGGCAGCATTGACCTGCAGGGCGGCGGCCATGGAGGCTGGTACATACCAGCGGCGGCCGGACCAAAGGATTGCGCGAGAAGTGTCGTGAAAACAGGTCCAAGGAGGAGAATAGGGAGTTCTCTCGACTTTGGAAATCTATGAGCCGAGGAGGATATTTGACAACTTTCTATCTTTAAGGAGTTCTTTTACCAAACTGTTGGAGGAGACTTTTTTCTCTTTTTGCTAAAATATTAAGATAGGAAATTGTTTTACCAAACTCTTGGAGATGCTCTAAGGGGCTGTTTGCCAAAGCTCCTCAGATTGGATTCTTTGCTTCTCGGCCAAATAATAAAACTATACACAAATTTTAGTGAAGAGCAGATAATAATTACTTTTCCATTTATACTGGGAGTTAAAAAAAACAACTCGCTCTTCGCTACTCCCTATTCAATATCCACCAAAATCACTCTAAAATTAATTCTTCCCTACTCTTCGCCACCCTCGCGTTTGTCTGGCGTGGTTATTTTCCATGCTGCCGCCTGCCGGGTCCTTGCCTTCCTTTGCTGATTTATTGGCTTCTTCGTCGTTTCTTATTTGTGTTGGAATGATCTCATCCATCTTGACCCAACGGTTAAGATGGACCCTTTGACCGCGTCCTGATCGGGGATGCTTAACCGACTCGACCAGTCGGTGGGCCCCCGTCGCGCTGCCCTATAAAGAGGAGGTGGGGGCCAGGGGCACACGACACGAGGTTACTCGCCACAGTAACTGCCCCACCTCCTTTCCTAGACCGATCGAGAGGATGGGCTGTAGGCGACGGGAAGTCCATCGTCGCCGCTGCATCGACCCCGACGTCCGCGCCACCATCGCCTCTCCTTCACCGCCAAGCCCGATGGTCTGTCTCGCCCCCTTTCACCTCTCTCTCCCTCTCCGGATCTCTCTGTTGGATGTATCCATGTGTTTATCCCGTATGGAAAAGAATTTCATCC
The DNA here is from genome assembly GCA_022457205.1 of Saccharum spontaneum. Lineage (NCBI taxonomy): Eukaryota > Viridiplantae > Streptophyta > Magnoliopsida > Poales > Poaceae > Saccharum > Saccharum spontaneum. The sequence goes on along the minus strand of CM039594.1, from coordinate 15,057,770 downwards.
ACTGATCTACGCCTAGTGATCCTAAAGATACTAGTTTATCTAACAATGGTACCGGAGCTGGTTACTAGCGTGTAGATCGAGTAGGAATCGAATTGAAAGATAAATGAAAACAAAAATCGGTTTTCAACCGAACTCCTAGCCCTAGCCCGATGACTGGGGAAGAGAACAGAAAATCAGAGAAAAAAAATGATGAACGGATCGGTTACGATCCGGAAGACAGAAACCCTAACCCTATGCGGGTCAAAGAAAGGATCCGGTGCGGGGAGGAAGGACTCCTAACTGTTTTCTCAACCGGAAACACGCCGCCGTCGGCTCGTCGGGGCGCGGGAAAAAGGTTCCCGAGCAGTCGTCTCGAGACGGGGATGCGCGCGCGGGGTTAAGGCGCCGCCACCCTCCTCCGGTCGCCAAGTTTGGCCACCGCAGCAGCGTTCCATGCTGACAGAGAAAGGGAGGCGAAAGACAAAGGATACACAAGAAAGGAGCCACCGCTCGCCGGCGCTACGCCACCACACACGCGCGAGCTCGGCGCACCGTCGTATGGCTGCTTGACGGTGGCGCGCTCACCTGCGAAGGGGAACGCGCACGCCGGCAAGAGGCCCTGCGGCGGCGCCGCCGTCTTCTCTCTCTCCGGCCGCCGCGATGTCTGGCGCTGCTGCTGTTCATTGAGTCCGGCGCTGAAGAGGAGAAGGGAAGGGGAGCAAGATAGAAGAGGAGGAAGGGGACTGGACTAGCTCCAGCGGCCATCTTCCTCACCGGCTCCGGCAGCAACGGGTGGCCACCGCTGTTGCGCTGTCACCGGCGGCTGGCTTGACCGAGAGATGCGGAGGAGAGAAAAGAAAATGAACTAGGGTTAGGGATCCGGCGGCTGCTGCTGGTTTTGATCGGCCGAGAAGAAAGGACGGCCGTCGGATCCAAATGGATGGTCAGGAGCCGCTCGGGCCAGATGCGGCCCAGGTGGGCGAAGGCGTTAGGCCGCTTTCCCGGCCCAGGCCCAGGTTGTGGCCTGGGCGCGGGGGAGCACGGCGCCAGCGGATCCGCCACGGGCCGCTGAGCCGGCCAGCGACTGGGCCTCTTAGCTGGGCCGCGCGCGCTGCTGCCCGAGCAGGAGCAGAGTGGGCCGCGCATTGCTGAGCGAGAAGGGCGCGCTGCGGGCCGGGCTTTTGCCTTCGGGCTGTGGCAGCACATGCGCTAAGGGGCTGCTGGGCCGCCAAGTGAGCTCTCGGGCCAAAATGAAAGAAAGAAAAGTTTAAGGTTTTCTTTTTCTAGTAGCATTTTGTCTATATATTTAATATAGTTTTTATCTCTAAAACTTTTGCACCAACGGGTTTAAACTTTTAGAGAGCAGATATATACTCAAAAATGCTTTTGGAAAGATAGACTACCTTTTACATGTTTCAATTGCAAAGCTACGAAGTTAAAGTTCATTGTCTTCTTATTAAATCCGAACTAACGGGAGGATTTAATTTGAAGAGCAGTTATAGTTATTCAGTAAATGATAATAAAAGGTTGATCCTCCAGTTAAAGTTAATTGGAACCAACGGGAATTTTAAATTGGAGAAATGAACAGTTTATAGTTAAGATAAATTATAATATTGTTATTTTCTGACCAACGTTGATGATAATAATATTATAAGTTTATTTAAGAGTTTATGTTTAAAGAAAATTATGATATTGTTATTTTCTGACCAACGTTGATGATAACAATATTATAATTCTATGAGTTTTATGTTTAAAGTTTAAATCTCTGATGAATTTTGCATCAAAGTGACCAATTTTTCAGAGAATAGATAAGAGACAATAGATGCTTCAGAGTGAGTAGAATGTAATGTATTTTCATGTTTCCGCTGCAATGATGATGATGATCTTCAAATTAAATTCGAACCAACGGGAGAATTTAATTTTGAAGATGGTTATAAGGTAATTGAGTTTTCATATGTTAATTCCATTTCTGCCCAACGGTGATGTGGAATTGATGTATAAGATTGATAGTTTTGTTCTATTTCTGCCCAACGGTGATATAGAATAGAACTTAAAGTTTAAAAGTTTAATGTGCATGTCTTTAATCAAACCAATGTAGGGTTATTTTCATGCTTATTATTGTTGATTACTGATTAATGTTTTCAGACAAAGAACTTCATGCCTCTATTCTTGAAGGGTGAAAAGGAAATAAGCTGGGTACTTGTGACTCAGAAGATAAAAGTGCAACTTTTGCAGAAAGAAGACCATTATGTAAGGGACTACGGTCTCTTTAAAGAATGACTTCAAAAGAAAGAATTCCAGGATATTGATAAAAAAAAAAGTGACATGCATGTTTAATTTGACCAACGTCAGATTAAGCATGTGTGTTAAAGAGTATTTGGATTTATTTCTAAATTTGTTGATTGGATATGAGCCAATATTGATATTTATGTCCCTTCAAGAAAATTATCTCGCATGGCGGGAAAAAGTTTGTGATAGTACCCGCATGACGGGAAAAGTTTGAGAAAATACCCGCATGGCGGGGTAAAGTTGGCATAGTACTTATGTTAATAAATCCTGCATGGCAGGAGAAATTTGACATAGTATTTATCCTGCATGGTGGGAGAAAGTTGTGATGACTCATGTGCTTTGAGTGTATCCCGCACAGGGAGAAAGATTAGGGTAGCTCTTATGCTATCCTAGTATAAGTTTAAGGAGAACAGAAAGTTACAGACAAACCTCAAGATAAGAATGACATGCAAGCGTGACTTGCGAAAGTATTAATGATAAAAGACTCTGTTGAGTTTTTGAAGTGAAATGAGGAAAAAATACTCCCAACGAATTAAGAAATAATTTCATTTGCATGATGTAATCATGTGGATGAAGAAAGTAATCAAAGTTTCCTCATTCACAAGAGTTCTGAATAGTTTTCGAAATTGTGGTAGAAAAGTTAGTACCACATTTCGAGGGGGAGAAAGGTGAGATCAATTACGAAAGACAATTAAGAAAGATACTTCCCCATAATTCAGACAATGCGATGCATACTAAAGTGATCTATAAAAAGATGAATGTGATCGTCGGGGGAGTAAGACGGTCATAATATCGATACCCCTAAAGTAAAGATATAGCTAAATCCATAGACCTTTGATAGTTCTAATAGAAAGATAGCATAGTCAGCCAGTATTCATACTGAACGTGTTCAGAGTTTTAAAGGCGGTGCTAAATGCACCATATGAGTTTTAGCAGATTGAACCCAAAATAAGAAAATTAAAGATGGGACAATCTGGGGGAGCATGTTACAAAGAGACCTAACTCCGCAAGGAGGATAAATAATGTAAACAAGGATCTTGTTACACAGGACCTTGTAGAATCAATTGTCTTTTGGCAACAAAGGTCAAGAAATGCTAGTAACTGAGGCCCCAGAAAGTCTCAAAGAATAAGAAAATCAGATATTTCTGATGACTATAAAGTCTATATTAGTGAAATTCAAATGGAGGGTAATCCCACCTAATTTGAAGAAGCCATGAGAGACGTTCACTCGTCCAAGTGGCAAGAAGCGAAGGAAGATAAAATGAAATTGATAATATCGATAATATTTTGAGATCTAGAATAAATTCCTAAGGAGCCAAAACAGTAGGCTGTGATGGGTCTACAAGACAAAATGTGACTCCAAAGGAAATATGTAAAGATGTGGAGCGCGACTTGAATCAAAAGTTTTGCGCGAAGCGAATGAATAGATTACAATGAGTGCTAGTGGCACATCATGATCTGAGTTACATCAGATGAAAGTAAACACAATATTTCCCAATGGGATTTGTATGAAAATAATTACGTGGCACAACCCAGAGGTTTTGTCATGAAAAGAAAAGAACGTAAGGGATGTCACCTGTAGAAATCTCTTATGGACTAGAGCAAATCTCTAGACAGTGGCATTTAAAGTTGAAGAGTCAATTAGAAATTTTGGGTTAAAGATAATGAGAGGACAATTGCGTATGTACAAAGTTATAGAAGGGGAAATTCATTTCCTAATCTTGTGTGGTTGACACCTTAATGGTTAATAGTGATGTCAATCTACTGCATGAGAAGAAGTTCTTGTCCTCAAGCTTCAATGAGAAAATTCTCGGTGAAATGTATCTCGTTAAAAGAATTGAAATTCACCGAGATAGAAGAAAAGGGGTATTATGACTATCGCATAGGCATGCTAAGAAAAGTTTCTAAAGAAATAAAGTACCTATGCGGGTAAACCTACGCCTGTTCTCATGGTCAGGGTAATAGTTTTGAGAACTTTAATGTTCCAAAAGCAATGTAAGATTGTTATAGATGGACGTCCTATATGCTTCGGCTGTTGAAAGCTTAATGAGTACAAAGATAAGACCTTGCCCTGACACAGTTTACGTATCCGGGTTGTTTTGGCAAAAGTCTAGTCCAGATATAGATCACTGGAATAGAGTTAAAGATGTCGGCCTCATGCTAAAAAGGAAAGAACAGGTACTCTCAAGTAGTTGTGGGTACAAATGTTATATTTTGGCGAGATGTTTAGTGAAACCCACATAGTAGCTAACACTCGCAGTTGGAGTTTTATTATGGAAAAGCTCCAAAAGAAACAGTTCTAGTATCATCAGTGATGTAAAGTTATAATATAGCATGATATGAGGCCGAGGGACAGGCAAAATGGTTAAGAAACTTGTACCCGGAATTGATAATGGTTGTCAACAGTAATGACCATTTAAGTAGTTTGCTCCTATAACAACAAGTCAAGTGTGCTGCCAAACACATTGACATTAAAGTTGTATGTTGTAAAGGAGAAAGTCCGGAATCATACTAATGGTATTGAATGTAAAAGTAACATAAAAGTGTTTACGGATCCACTTACCAAGGCTTATCGCCCAGTGTGTTAAGAGAACACACAGTCGACATGGGTTTATGGTATAGCCTATGATTTCCGGACAATAAAGGGCCCAAAGTTGAAGAATCTATTTCAGATCAGAGATGTGTATTGTAGCTGTTAAATCTATCGGCGACTGACCGTGACGATGAGGTATGTTCTATACACTGATTTGTGATGGAACAAATAAAAGTGAAAGCAATTAAAGTCAAAGTTTAAAGTTAAAGTATAAGATGAGATCAAGGGGGAGAATGTTGGAATGATCTCATCCATCTTGACCCAACGGTTAAGATGGACCCTTTGACCGCGTCCTGATCGGAGATGCTTAACCGACTCGACCAGTCGGTGGGCCCCCGTCGCGCTGCCCTATAAAGAGGAGGTGGGGGCCAGGGGCACACGACACGAGGTTACTCGCCACAGTAACTGCCCCACCTCCTTTCCTAGACCGATCGAGAGGATGGGCTGTAGGCGACGGGAAGTTCATCGTTGCCGCTGCATCGACCCCGACGTCCGCGCCACCATCGCCTCTCCTTCACCGCCAAGCCCGATGGTCTGTCTCGCCCCCTTTCACCTCTCTCTCCCTCTCCGGATCTCTCTGTTGGATGTATCCATGTGTTTATCCCGTATGGAAAAGAATTTCATCCACTGATCTACGCCTAGTGATCCTAAAGATACTAGTTTATCTAACAATTTGCTCTATATCTTCCTTTCTTTTTTTGCGAGTCTATATCTTCCTTTCTGTTCCTTTGCTCTATACTTCCTTTCTTTTTTTGCGAGTTTATATCTTCCACTGTTCCTCTCATCTAGTGATTATGTTATCATCTAAATCATCAAACCTATATAATTATGCACATAAAAAACATGATCTTTGCAAGCTCATCAAAAGATATTGCTTCAAATCAAGTCGAGATGGATGCCACGATCGGATTACAATCCATATCAAAAGCCCAATCAATATGTATTGGAAAAACTTTTCGTGTCAAAAGTTTTTGCTTCACACTTCGTCTTGTTGTCTGCCATTGATTCATCTTTGCCAATAATATATTTGGCAATCAATAGCGTCATGGTCTTTAACGTATAGTATAGTGACATATGCCAACAGTTAACGAAAAAGCAATAGCAATAGGTACTACTTCCTCGGTTCCAAATTATAAGTTACTTTGACTTTTTAGTACATCTATTTTGCCATGATGCCCAAAAAAAATTAAAGCGACTTATAATTTGGAACGGAGGGAGTACTCCCTTGGTCTATAAGTCTCCATCGTATTAGTCTTCGGCACAATAACCCAGGAACAGTAAGCAATGCCGATTTGCATTTAATGCAAGGAACAACCAAGGAGTCGTAGCCGATGAGCAGTTAAAGAGCAATAAATGCAGATAAGAAGTAGTCAATGAGCACCAAATGTACAACAAGTACGAGAAGCCAAACCCGTGATTCCAAACTAATACGAAGGAAATTTTTTTAAAAAATAATTTTGCTTAGACGAAGGAAATAAATGGACTGAGGGAGTACTACCGAAACAACGAGCGCCAGTCGATGTTTGAGCCAGCTATTCTGTCGTTTACGCTGGGTTCAGAAGAATTATATTGATTGTTAAAAAATTTACAGCCTGTTCGTTTGAGCTATTCAGCGGAATCAGCAGCCATTCAACAGTGTTTTTCTCTCACAACAAACCAGCGAACAGTACTTTCAGCCACAATAAACCAGCGAAACGAACAGGTTAAATGAGAAGGAGACTTGAGCCAGCTACTAGAGTTAGGAGGTGTGTATATATATATATATTATTCAGTACCCAGGGTACTAAATAGTAACCAGGGTACTAAATATTATTCAGCACCCGAGCGCCCTGGTTGCCCGACCTTCTCCGCACGGTAGTCTCCGATGAGATTTTTTCCGTTCTCTCGTGGTGGGCTCTTGAGGCTGATTTTTTTTCGTTTTTATTGCGGCTGTTTTTTTTCCTTTTTTGTGATGGCCGATTTTTCAAGTTTGTTGCAACAGATTTTGTTCCTCGTCGTCGGTTTTCATTCAGTTTTTCTTTCCATGTAACGTGGTCGGCTCTTGCGGCCGATTTTTTTTCCTTTTTTCTTGCGGCCAAGGCTTAACCTGCATTTTTTTCTTATTTTGGATTTGAAAGGTGGATTTTATATTGAAATAGGTGAGGCAAGAGGAAACAAAAAAAGGTATCCAACTGGAAGGTAAAAACGCGACGTTCAGAAAAACATGGCTTGAACGTGTTTTTTTGGAGGCAGAATTTATATTGTGAGATAGATGAGGAAAAACAAAAATCTCAGACTAAAATGTAAGGACGTGATTTGGCGTATTTATATGATGGTACTATTCATAAAACGAGTTTTTAATGGTAAAATGAATCTTTTTTTGCGATCAATGGTAAAATGAATCATATGAGGCATATTTCAAATCATAAACCTTTTTTCGCCAAAAGCATACTTTTTTGTATAAATGAATCATGAAAGAAGATTACAATACAGTTTGCAATTTTGAAGATATATATAGTTTTGTAGCTTCGCCTGAGTTATTCCACAAAATCACATGCAATCTATCTCTGCACACCAATCTGGTAATGTCTCCTTTTCAATTGTGATCTCTCTGTGTGTTATTTTTTTATTAGCTAATAAGATTGACAGTTCATAAAATTCTTCAAATGTGACATTTAGAAACATAGTATTCAGAAAAAGACTATTAGGAAGAATTAAAGTATCCAAAACCTGGCCAATGGCATCAAATGGAAAGCTATAATTGGAAGAATATTTTCAATTCTGTGCATTAAAAAATTGTGAGGCAGAATCAGCATGCCCCATACTGAACCAATAACAAACACCGTATACATGTTGACAATCAATTTCTATTGACAAATAGTGGTAGTTCAAGGAATCAATTGTGTTCATCAAAACCAAAACAGTAAATAAAAAAGGTTTTCTCTGAAATTTACAACAAAAAATATGTTCTCTTTTGTAAGCACTCAGCACCACTATGAAGAATTGATGCCATAGCCAAAGAATGTTACCCAAGTGCGAATAATTTTATTCCCTGAGAAATCAGCTGATAGAAGATGTACACAATGGCAGCAACTATACAACCATAAGCACGGCAGGAGCAGGTTCTAAAGATATTGTCGGGTTTCATTAGAACAAATAGAGTTTCTAACATGCAGTGCACAGTCAATCTAGTTAACAGGTTGATATCGACAAATTTCTGATTGGACAAGTGATACCAAATGAACACATAAAGAATGAATTTTACGAGGAAATATAAAGTGGATAAAGAGGATGCTGAGGAGCATAGGGCATACACAGTCTTGAAAGCTCCCCACCTCAGAATGAAATTGTGCTGCACCAAGGAAAGGGAATCAGATAAAAAGAAGTTATAAACATTGAACCTTAATTGTACATAGTAGTTCATCGCATGCCATGTGCATACAGCATTTCACAAAACCTTAGTTATTTGCAACAAAACTAGCCTGCTCATAAATATTTTATATATCATCCACTATGCCTTACTCTTAAATAGCATATAATAGAATAAAAAATATAATAAAACACAGAGCCATCGCATATGGAACAATCTCAAGATGGAAGCAATAATTGCAGACAGTTTATTATGTCCCTAATATATTCGCTTTTGGTAGAACAGAATACAAAATATAACTCTGTAACAGGTCCTCTACTGCATTTAGATAGAAACAAAAAATGCGGGAGGGCTGAATAGACAGAAACAAAAAGTGCAATGTGAGCTCTCAAATAACAGCCTCTTCGGGTTGAGAGGCATCCTATAAACCAGGTGCTGGCCAGCATCCATCCGGCAAGAGAATGGAAAAAAAGGTCTGTGCCATTTTAAAAAACTGCATGGGTACCATTTACATTGTGCATACAAGAACTGAACTTTTATCCACAATCTTATCGTCGGAATGGAGGAAATAGAAAAACGATATGGCTGATACAATTGCGATTCGTTATTAGAACATCAATTTAATATGTGAGAGTAAGGAAAAATATCATAATGTGGAAAAACATGACCTTCTCTGTGAGCGGTCTAGGGGAGTAGGTAGTGAAGGCTGCTGCAAAAGGGGAATGCCTCGGATCTACAGACACAATGAAAGAGCCAAAAAAAAAGCAATAAATAGCACTGATGAAGATATTGACTCTAAATAGGCCAGACGATTTTAAAATTTTGATAGTATAGTGGACTTCAGAACAGCATGATGATCACAGGAAATGACCAAGGTTAAGTACATATACATCCAAAAAAGAAGGTTAGTGCAATTTGTCTCTAAATAGGTTGATCAAGATTGTAAAGGTTATATTAAGCTAAAAAACCAGGTACATTCACATTGCTACATACGAACTCCAGAACCTGGTATTGTCCTACAAACAATTAGAGTAGAAAACTAAAATGGGTTTGACAAAATTTAGTCAGGAGAAATCGAAAGGGTCTGCAATTTGAAAGAAGATTTAAGTTCGGTGAAGTATTTTTTTTATCCTATTTCAATTCATGCTCTGAACAGGTTTATTGCAGTGGCAGAGCCACCACCCGGCCGCCCGCCGACGTTCGAATGGAAATTTTGTTTATATCAAAGTAGAACCGTGTAATTTTGTAGCTAAATATGTTGAATTGCCTTCTGGCTCCGCTAATGGTTTATTGCAATGGGAAAATAAGTCTTTGACCTAAAAGAAACTGACAATTGAATTGAACAAAGATAGTAGAATGGAGGGTACAGGAAACAGAGAAAACATATGAAACCTGTGTGGATGAGTAAAAAATTGCGAATACTTTCAAGAATAATTAGTGTCTAGGTACTAATCTGATGTTCGTAGGAAATGAAACCTATCATTTACAAGAAGTAACGTTGGGGAAAGAAAATTAGCAAAACAAAATGTATAGATCACATTGTCATCACAAGAAGGTATAGCTGCAGTAGGAATAGATCAAACATCTGAATAAAAAAAATTGGCCATTCCAATCCAAAACCACTTTAGATAGACCAGAACATCAGCCAAATCGTAAATGTTTAATGCTTCTCAGTAGGCAGTCGCAGAGTCGATTCTCCTTGAGGACATTCAATTCCTTCTCTGTTATATCACTAACATCCACCCTGCATTCTCCGCTTCTCCACTATACCATGTTGCCTGCTCACGTGGCCAATTTGTTGTTGAGGGAGGGCTGTCGCGCTTCCTCCACTCCGCTTCCTTGCCTTAAATTGTTCCTCCATGGATCCAGACGCCACATCCTCACTCCTGCAAGCAGAGCACTACTGCCATCAGCTTTGCTCTCAGCTCCCGCTGCCCTACATTGATCTTGCACCAACCCTCCTCATGTTGATCCATCTATAGGGACAGAAATTGCATGCAACACAAACACAAAGTATCAACCATTTCTCTAGAAACGAACAACAAAGTATCAATTGGCAGATAAAAAATGAGGGGCCGAAGAGACATTACCTTGGGCTTGATTAACGATCTGCCTCAGTTATTCCCCTCCGGATGAAACATGCATGTGTCCACCTCCAGATCTAGATGAGGCAGAGGAAACTGCGATCCCTGAGATTCTAGGGAAGATCCAACCCATTTTGAAGTTCAGGAAGAGGACGAGCCAACTGCTTACCGTGGTGCAGAGAGAGATCCACTCCAGAGGCCACGTCCAGAGGAGAGATGCGAGGATGAGGTCGACGCCGTGAAGCTCCGGCCTCGCCATCACGCATCGCAAGGAGGAACGGATCTGACGCGATGCGAAGGGCACGGAGTTGTGCCGTGGTCACCATCATGAGCTCTACGCGCGAGGGGCAGCGATGGGGGTTGAGATCTGCTGGCCGCCGTCCCTGTCGTCCGTGCTTGCGCGGCCATCCTCGTCGGGCGAATGGATTAGGCGATGGTAGCGGCTGGTCGGAGGAGCGGGTACGCATGCAGTCGCATCCACGATCTCAGTCACGGCACGCGCGGGGCGGGACGCTGGGGCACACCGGCCGAGAACGGCAGGGCGCTAGGCAGTGGCGCAGCAGCGGTGGTAGGACGAGGGAGCGGATGGGCGGCGCTGGCTGTAACACCCTAATTTTTTTAAAAGAAGAGAAATAGGAAAATATGATTTTTGTATATTTTTGTGAGCATGCAAATTTAGGATAATAATAATTTTTATAAATTTAAAATTAAATATAAGGGTAGAAACATGATTGAGCATTCATGCTGCTGCATTTGGAATTTTGTAATGAATGGTTTAAATCAAATTCAATTTGGATTTGAAAATCTTTTGAAAAATGGTTTTGAAAAATTAGAAAAAGAAAAAGGAAAGGAAATTCTTTTCTTCTCGGGCCGTTTTCTCTCCCGCAGCCCATCTCTCCGGCCTACTGCGGCGGCCCGTTTCTCCTTCTCCTTGTCCCCCGCGCCCGTCTCCGGTTCCTTTGGGCCGAGCCCAAGCCGCGACCAGCCGGCCCAGCTTCGCGCGCGCGCGGCCGTCTTCAGCATCGTGCCGCTGACGTGTTGGACCCACTGGTCAGCGTCTGTCTCCCTTTCCTTCTTCTTCCTCCGGCTCTTTCCAAACGCGAACACCGCCGCCTTCCTCTCTCTACTCGATTCGGTGATCTGAATCCTCCTCGAATCTCCCTCCCTTCCTTACTTACCGACGCCTACGGGCTATAAAACGGAGCCCCCGCACCCTTCCGCCCTCATTCCAACCCTTTGGGGCTGCCGTAGCCGTCTAGCATCGCCACCGCAAGCACCACCGCCACCATCGCCGCCATCCCGAGCTAGCCGCCACCTTCCGGCCGTCCTCCGGTCTCGTTTTCGCGCGGGGTAAGTTCGCCGTGAGCCGCACGTTCTTCCAGTGCTTTCCCTTCGTCGTTTGGTGGCCGGAGCGGAGCTTTGGCATGTCCCGACGATGGCGCCGCCGCGGGAGCTCACCGACGGGCCGGGAATCGGCCGGAGCACCACCGGCACCTTTTCTCTCTCTCCCCGATCCAATCTGGATCGTTCATTTTGAATCCGACGGCTAGAATTAGAAGATACCGGTTCGTTTGTGATTTTGTAAAAGAGACCCTGAGTTTTTATTATATCGAACCCGCGGTCCAAAACGTAAAGTTCCGAATACGCTTTGATCTGTTGAAAACGTATTTCGTCTCGGTAAATGAAAAATATGTTTTCTAATATTTACAGTTTTGCCACTCAACTTGTTTTAGTCATAGAGTCTCCGTTTTAACTCCGATTTGATCCATTCAAATTGCATTAGATTCATATTTGTGAGCTCTACATGATTATAGAACTGTACAGTAGGTTTGGATTAATTTATTTTCGAGTTTTTATTAAAGTATTTATTTTTCTATAGGAAATCTTCGTAAATTCATAACTTCGTCGTTTTAGCTCCGTTTTTTGTGATCTTTGCGTCTGTGTGATCCTAGCGAGTTGTAGATTCGTTTTAAAGACTTTTTATTTTATTTTCTTACTGATGGTGTACTGTTCTAATTATAGTCTTGTTTGTTTATGTATGATTGCATCTGGATGTGTGTTGTTGCTGTTGTTGATCGAGTATAGACGGTGAGCAATTCGTTGGGGATCAAGAGCCTTTCTACGAGCAAGATCTTCATGACCAGTTTGAGCAAGGCAAGTATAGCATGGGATTATCCTTGTTGTTCTACTCACATTATGCAAATAATATCATTAAGCATCTATTCTCTTGTTAAGGATGACTTAGTGTTGATCTTATACCTTGATACCTATTATATTGCATTGAGTAGTATGGCTAGTGCTTAAACATAGACTATGATCATGTAAATTGATTAGAGGGATATGCAACAAACATTAAAAGATGATTTTGATTAATGTTTAAAGGGGATTAGAGCATGGGGTTACTTTTGATGCTCTAATTACTCTCCATAAGGACTCATCTATAAGCGAACATCCGGGATTTACAGTACAACTGTGGGGGCTATATGGCTCTGGCTTTAGTCATATAGAAGGACCTTTTCTAGCTTGTTAGAGGTAACCTTTTTGGCGTAAGAATGGCTTGACGAATCGGGTATAGTGCGGCCTCTGTCCTTATGTGTATAGGCTGCGGGTTATTGTGCCATTTGGAAGGGGGGCTCTACATCTGTTTGCTGAGTGAATCTAATGGCCCTAACTTGTTAGACGAACCTTCGAAAGACTTCATAGTGTTTACCCTGCCTGCTCACCTTGGTAGTGTTTTGGGAGTAATTAACCCGGCCATATGGGTAACACGACTCACAGTGAAAGTGTACAACCTCTGCAGAGTGTAAAACTGTTATAACAGCCGTGCTCACGGTCACAAGTGGCCTTGGACCCTTATGGAATAGTTGATAATTATTAATGGTTATGTTTTTGCTATTCATCAATCATTTCACATGGATCATATGTTTATTGTTTACATTGAGACATTTTGATGCTATTGATAAGCTAAAATTATGCTAATTAAAAGCTACATGCTGATCAACCTATGATATGCCTTTGAGCCTCATGAACCCCATGTTACACTTGTTGAGTACGAGATGTACTTACGCTTGTTTATTTTTCTTACTTGGATAAAAATCCCGGATGGGTAACAGATGGTGGTAATAGTGACTACTACGCCTACTTCCCTGAAGATTACTAGACTTGCAGTCAACCAGTCAATGTACCTGTGATTGGAGCTACCACGAGAGTTTATTATTTTTACTTCCGCTACAGTTGTGTTAAGACTATGTGTTAAATATCGTGATGTAATAACATTTGTGATGATACTTCTGTTATAATTTGTTAACTTATGTGTGATTGATCTCTGGGCACACATAAGAGTATGCATTCCATTTGGTCGTTAAATGGGTGTGACAAAATTAGTATCAGAGCTCTTGTTGACTGTAGGACGCAAGCCTAGCTAGAAATGGTCGATTTAGTATCATCTTTACACTATTTTTATGCTCACTATCTTGCTCTTGTTATTTGATAAATTTTTATGCTTCTTATGTCTCATTCTATTACAAAATTTTGCCTCTATTCTAACTACATCTAAAAATTCTGTAGATGGCCCGTGACCGTAAGACTGCCCGCATCAGCTCTGGAGGATACTACCCACCTCGTGCCCTGCTTGCAACTGAAGAGCCATAAGAGCCAGAACCCCAGGAACAGGAGCAGGCCCCTGAAGAACCAATCCAAGCACCAGCACCTCCCCAGGAAGAGCCCGAGCCTGAAGAAGATCCAGAGATCATCGAGATTGAAGATGATGAAGAGGAAGATAATGGAGGAGGACAACCCCCGTCTCCACCACATCACGAAGCTCTTGGAGATATGCCACCTCCTCCAATGGGGTGGACTGTGAGGATCTACCACAGGAATAGAGGGAATGCTGTCTCTCATCTTCTCCTTGTGGGGATGCTCACTGCCTACTTCGCTGATTGGCATCCAGCTGTGGAGTACGTCTGCTGGAAGTACACTCATCCACTGGAGGATACGTATTGGAAGGCGAGGGCGAGCATCTTTTCACATAAACAAGACAAGGGGGCGTATCAGCTGGACAGGATGTTTTGTCACGTGGGTCATCGAGCTACTATAGAGGATAGCATTGAAGATGCTGCTTTTGAAGCATGTATGGGTCTCCGCTATCTTCGCTATAACCTTATGAAGCATGACATTCATCGCTACTTCCCTCGTGCACACCCCGACCTTGGATGGGCTATGACGGATCCAGTGCAGCTAGAGCCACTACCTTGGGTGATGGTGAACCTTGTCTATGATATGATGGATATAAAGCTGCAGTTAGAGGAGATGGTGAAGGCACAAGAGAAGACTATCAAGAGGTGCCAGGCAACCATTGATGAACTCCGAGCAAACCAAGGCATGCCCAAGATTTATGAGACATTAGAGCATGAGCCACTTCCTTAGGAAGTAGGAGTCCTTTATGTAATAAAAACGTTCTTAGTAACGTCAGTTGAGTCAGTCGAGTCTGTCGTGTGGGTTGAACTTTGGTGTGCTAGTTGCTTTATTATTATGCTTATGTGTGAGTTGGATCTTTGTTATGAGTGTTGGGACTTGTAGGCATATCTACAAGTTTCATTTTTAAGAATAATAAGTTTAATAGTTAAGGGAATAATAGTTGGGTTTGGTATTATCACGTTTCTGTCCTTGCTGTTTTCTAGAGCAGTCTGCAATATTTCTGCTATAGTTTAAAAACGGTTCGTGCAATATTTATGAGATTTTTATGAGAGAAACTAGACTTAAGCATATTTCAAATGCCACTGGAATTACCTTTTTATCTGATCTGGTTTGAGAGATATAATTTTCACAAGTTAAAGTTTCTGCACAGTCTGGAATCTGGAACAGTTTCTGTTACGCCTTACTTTTCATAGACTTAACGACAGAATCTGATCTTGAGGTCTGAATAGAAGTTGTGGATAATTTCATAAGCTTTCCAACCATATAAAGCAAGCCTCTTTTGGACTTCTGTAGCTCGAGATATGATTGAAATACTGAACTATCGATATTGCTACTCGTCCAGAAAACTTTCAGATCTCATTCTTTATCTTATAAGTGGTTGATAACATGGAATTCTTAAAGTTTGCATGTTTATGGATGACAGATGGCCGGAAGAGGAAGAGGCAGGGGTTGTGGAAACAATCCCCCAAATCCACTACCGCCACCGCCACCAACTATTGAGCAACTGTTGGCAGTGCAGACGCAGTTGATGCAACAACTGGTGCAGAATCAGCAAAATCAGCCAGTTGCTGGGGCTCAACCACGTGATAAGCGTGGTGAATTTTTGAAGGGTCGTCCCCCAGTGTTCACACATGCTGCTGATCCTTTGGAAGCCGATGATTGGCTTCGTGCTGTGGAGAAGTAACTCAATATTGCACAATGTGATGACCGACAGAAGGTGCTGTTTGCTTCTGGACAACTTCAGGAAGAAGCACAGGATTGGTGGGAGTCATATGAGTATGGTCGTCCCGCCAATGCTCCTGCAGTCACCTGGCAGGAGTTTAGAGAGAACTTCAGGGCTTACCATATACCTGAAGGTATGATAGAGTTGAAGGCGGAGGAATTCAGGAACCTGACCCAATGTCTGTAGCTGAGTACCGTGACAAGTTTGCTCAATTGTCACGATATGCTCCACCTGAGGTAGCCAATGACAATGATAAGCAGCGTCGCTTCTTGAAGGGATTATACGAGTGGCCTTGGACCCTTATGGAATAGTTGATAATTATTAATGGTTATGTTTTTGCTATTCATCAATCATTTCACATGGATCATATGTTTATTGTTTACATTGAGACATTTTGATGATATTGATAAGCTAAAATTATGCTAATTAAAAGCTACATGCTGATCAACCTATGATATGCCTTTGAGCCTCATGAACCCCATGTTACACTTGTTGAGTACGAGATGTACTTACGCTTGTTTATTTTTCTTACTTGGATAAAAATCCCAGATGGGTAACAGATGGTGGTAATAGTGACTACTACGCCTACTTTCCTGAAGATTACTAGACTTGCAGTCAACCAGTCAATGTACCTGTGATTGGAGCTACCACGAGAGTTTATTATTTTTACTTCCGCTACAGTTGTGTTAAGACTATGTGTTAAATATCGTGATGTAATAACATTTATGATGATACTTCCGTTATAATTTGTTAACTTATGTGTGATTGATCTCTGGGCACACATAAGAGTATGCATTCCATTTGGTCGTTAAATGGGTGTGACACTGGCGGGGGTGAGGGACGGAGCGGATCGAGCGAACGGGACCTGAGATAATGAAACTGCAAAAAACGTGGGTAGTGGGGGGTGATGGCCGGGAGGTGGGGGAGCTCTTGAGCTGAGATGCCACTGGCCCAACAAAGTGGGCCGGGCCTCCCGACAGGAGGGTGGGCCTGTTTGCCAGGCTTATTGGACGCTGGGTACTGAATAGCTATTTAGTACCCAGGTGTGTGTGTATATATATATATATGTTGATGCAAAAGTAGATCTGCAAACACAAAGTGCTAATACCCAAAATCGATATCCAAAGCGTGCTAGTCGATTTGACCTGTTAATCGACAAGGATAAAGATACGAGCACTTTGGTCCTGACAACAGTGATACGCCCGGAAGCCACGGCCAAGAGGTACTCACGCGGAACTCGAGGATCGTCGAAGATTGCACTGGAGCAATGCAACTCGCCGAATCGATGAGAACTCGTAAAAAGAAAAAATATGCAAATTGACGAAGTCGCCGAAAGTAGATGTAAATAAGAGTAAAAGCTGTTTTTGATATATTGATTGATTCTTACATTGCCCTTCACCCTATATTTATATCCTGATCTACAGAAACGTAACCAAATATGACTAGGACACTAAATCCAAACCTAAGGAAACACATGACTTTGATACAATTCAAACTCTAATAAACGTACACAAGGAAATTAACTCCTTTTTATTCCATAGTCCGCCTCAATCACGATGGTACTCTCATCAACCTTCTTTTCATCGGCACACTCCCTGTTCCATCGGCAACAACCTTCAAGTCTTTTTCCATCGGCACACTCCCTGTTTCATCGGCAGCGGTCTTTAAGTCTCTTCCATCGACATCGGCAATAATACCCTTAACCTTATCGGCAACACTTCACTTTGAGTCCACATGCCACCACCACCACTCATAAGCAGCCTTCTTTACCAGCTTTTAATCGGCTATCAATCTACACAGTAACCTTTCCTCCACCGATTAGCCCTTCCTGACTATCTTGACACGTGCTAAAAACGATGTCAACACATGCCCCCCAATTTCGGAGTATGAGATACTGATACTCTGAAATTCACTCCAGATAATGCTTGTTGTTACCTATTTTTCTCAACCCATTCTCCAAGCATAACACGATCTGTTACTAAATTTAATCAAATCTAGTTCTAATATCGCACAATTTCCAACTGTTTTTTGCTTCAATCCCGATTGAGATACCAAACCATCAGCAAGATCTTAGCATAGCAACATCATCATTTTGAAACTGAAAAATCCATATCCATCTGAACCACCTCGATCCACCCACGCACGACATAGAGATAAGTCAAGAATACCCCTACCCCAAATGGCCTATAAAGAGATTTCCCCGGACTGCTCATCTTCCACCTTCAAACTTCAACCTTTGGCATTATCTCTCCGACGGCAACCCTAACCAACAACTGCGCGTTCTTCAACCCATCAAAGCTCCTTCCATCATCAACTTCAAATCCCCAGCTCGTGCCCTCATCCTTCTCGAAGCAATGGCAGTCAACTTCAACGTCCCTGCGGTTCGTTCTTCTTTTATTACCTTTACTTCGATCCTTCTGGTTTCTTGCGAGTTCTTACAGTTGGTATTTTTCCTACTTCTTCCATTCTCCTGATCTTCCAAACTCAGGAACTACGCAACACATTGGTTATTCCAACCAACCAACCTCCCCTCCATTGCCTAGGTCCAATGGGCGACCCAGATCCAACCGACTTGATCAATGCAGAGGCTAACCGTATTCCCTTCAAAGCTCAAAATTTCTCTTTGAATCTGTGGAAGGATACATTCCGATCTTGGCCCAAACCCACCAAAGGGTGGAAAAATTGGTACTTGAGGGTCAACAGATCGATGCAAGTGTTCTGGGCAGAGCGGAAGATAGACCAATGCATCAGGCTATCCATTGCCGATATGCAAAAGAATGAAGCTATGATGATAGCCGCCGCTCACTTCTGGTCAGATACCACAAATACCTTTATGTTCGGTCATGGCCCATGCGCCCCCACTCTTGCCGATGTATATATGCTCACCGGCTTGGATATCTCAACTGTCGATGAAGGCCACATCTTTGGCAGAAAAGCTGAGTATAGAGTAAATACACACAACATCGGTGGCTGGACAGGATACATCCAAGAGTACCAAAAGACTGGTACTGTTAATCAAAGGGAACACGTCATATTCCTGAACATGTGGCTGGAGAAGTTTATCTTCTGTGGTCGATCGGTAGGACCAACCAACGCCTTCCTTCCAGCAGCTGAACTCTTGGCCAATGGTGTCAGATTCCCACTTGGCCGATACCTCCTGAGCTCGACCTACCACCTCCTCCACCAAGTGTCTCAGAAGCTTCTACTTGGTGAACCCATCGGCAATTTGGGAGGCCCGTGGTGGTTCATCAATATGTGGTTAAATGCTCACATGCATAAGCGTCTTCAGTGGGATTTCTTTGCCCAAGAATTCCCACGAGAGATCACCGAAGATTACGTTCTTGGAGACGATGAATCGGCAACACGCCCTCCTCTCAACTTCGGCGAAGCCATAATTGTCCTCCCTGGAACAGAGGCCAATGAAGATCAAATCGGCAGGTTTTTTCAGAATTTCTACCATGGTCTCCCTCGTGATCTTAGGGCTTGGGTACCCTATATTGATGAGGATAACAAGTTCCCTCTTCTCTTCAATTTTGCCGATAGTGATCTGAACCAAGATAATGATCTTATGATGGCTATTATCACCCCTAGAGCAATCCCGGTAAACACATTTGGTAGCGGGAAGAATTCCAATATCACTTATGAATTCTACAATCCATCGGCAGTTTCTCGCCAACTGGCCTTTGGGCAACTGCCAATCAAGCTATGCTTTGCCGATGTGATCAAGCCCAGAGAAATCATTACCGTTGGAACTGAATGGAGTAGGGTAGTAAGACTTGCTCCCGATGCCGATATTTCAAATGTTGATCTCTCCGCCTGGTCACCAGCGTCTTTCATCATAGAGTCATATAAGCAATGGTGGCAAGAGTGGAAGGAACAGTTATTTTCAACATCCGTTCACACATATCGGCATATGATCGATCCCGACTACGCCATACCCGACGATGCAGTAAGTTCCTTTTAACTTTTGTCTCTCTTCCCCCTTATATATATATCGGCAGCTAATCTTTCCTGTAACGGGCTGATGATCCAGTCCCATCAGTAAGCAAGAGTGGGAGACCCTTCAACCTCCACCCTATTTCTCCAGTCTCAATAATTGGCTACAATGCCCCTACCTTAGACACCTTAACCTTCCAGAGGACCCGTGCCAAAACTATCACCTCCAGACCAAGATTGGCAACATCCAAGGCCACTCCAATAGCTGCTGCTACAAGCCTAATTAAGGCTTTTAAGGTAATAACTTTGTTTACTTTGTTTTCTGCCGATACACACTATTTTAACATATAACTATCAGGGTGTAAGAGCTGCAGCTGGATCGTCATCGGCAACTCCTCCAACATCAAGCACCACGACCTCTACCCAGCCTCCAGAGGTATTCTTTTATTCTTACATTTTTCCTGTTAAATATCCGATCTTACACCCATTTTTGCAGCAACAAATGGGTACATTGGCAAGCACACCAAGCACGCAAGCTCCCCAATCAACAAGTGCCGATGCCCCCCCAGCCAATTGTCGCTGAGACCCAAACAAAGCGCAAAGCTTTAACCGATGCCGAAGCTCAACAAAAGCGACAGAAATCTACACCAGCCCCTGCGTCCGTTCCAACACCTGTTAGTCAACCAACTGATATAATTGAACAAGCTGCTTCTCCTGCACAAGATATACCATCGGCCATCATACCCCAAGGGCCAACTACTGATGAGGTCGTAGAAGACATTCCATCGGCATCCTCTGCCGATCCTTTACATGATCCTCTTCAAGCTGCTCCTTCAAGCCAGGCTCAAGAAATTGCCTTAAAGCAGGTAAACCGATTAACTGCTTGGTTTATAATATCCCCTTTCATCTTCAGATAGGATTTCTAACTTTCTTTTCTTCACAGGAACAAGATTCTTCTGATAGCTTGTTTTCTTTTGCTATCGACGTCTCCGATGATGACGGAGAAGAGGCGAGTTCTTCCCTGGCATTGGGAACAATATCGGCAGATACCTATGGCCAACTAGAAGCTCTTCTGAATCTGCTGCAACAAGATACTGCTCAACTGGTGATCGATTCAGACCCTGCAAAGACTATCTTCAAAATGATCTGCGGCCAAGTCCCTGCCGATGTTGAAGAAACCATCTTCCCAGCAGTTCACCTAGAGAGTAGACAACTTCAATATCAAAGGGCTGCTCATCGTATTACCGACAAAGCAGCTCAGGCTCAACTTAAGGAAGAAATGCTGCAGCTGAAGCAAACTGCCGATGAGAAGCACAAAAGCATCAGCAACTTACAAGCCTCCGGTACTGATCTTAAGCAGAAAATCCTAAATCTATCAGCAAAAAGAGCAGCTTTGTTAGCTGAACTGGAAGAGGTTGAAGCAGCTCTGACTCAAGCCAAGCAAGAAGAAGACCAGCTTCCTGATGCTATCAAAGTCCTTCAGCAGGAACGAGATGCCCAAGCTCGCAAGGCCTTGGCCTTGAAAAAGAAACTCAAACCTGTGGAAGGAACTGCCGATGAAGATGCCAAAGAACTGAAAGAAGCCGATGAAATTCATCTGCGTACGATATCGGCTATCCAAACCTTGTTAAATTAGCGCATCGGCAACAATACATTGATACTTTGTTTTAACTCTAGCCGATAGGATTGTTATCGGCAATTACACTTTTATGCATCTATCCAGATACTAGGGTAATATTTCTTTAAGTATTTTCCATTTAATGCTCTGGGAAATGCAACTCCTTCGAGAGTTTTGAGAATATACGCATTACCAGGAACAGATTGATTTATCTGATATGGACCTTCCCAATTAGGTGACCATTTGCCAAACTTAGAACTTTTAGTCCCAATCGGTAAAATCAACTTCCAAACCAACTCTCCATCGACAAATTCCTTTACCTTTACCTTCTTGTCATACCATCTGGCTACCCTTTTCTTATTCTCCTCAATGCTAGCTAAAGCTTTTAACTCATCTTTCATAAGGATATCATAATCATCGGCTGATGTAAATCCTTGACCTAATTTTCCATCATCGGCAAACCTATCCATTAAAACTCTTCCTCAGAACCGACTGCTTGGATCGGTAGAATTTCATAATCGACAACTTTGAGGAACTCTTTTTCCCAAGCTTCTCCTGATATGCACCTGGTTCGCTCATAAGTGTCTGATTCTGCTGATGCGATGATATAAGAAGAATCACCAGGAACAACTTCAATTTTATCTCCAATCCATTGTACAAGGCACTGATGCATTGTAGAAAGAACACAACAATTAGCATGAATCCAATCCCTTCCTAAAAGCAGATTATATGCACCCTTGCCATTAATGACAAAGAAAGTCGTCGGTAAGGTTTTACTGCCGATGGTCAATTCAACACACACTGCCCCTTTAGCTAGCGACACATTGCCTTCAAAATCCTTTAGCATCATATCGGTCTTAGTTAAGTCTTGATCTCCCTTACCAAGCTTCCGATACATCACATAAGGCATAATATTAATCGCAGCTCCTCCATCAATAAGTATCTTAGATATAGGCTGCCCATCAACTCTGCCTTTTACAAACAAAGCCTTGAGATGTTGTCTCTCATCATCGACAGGCTTCTCAAAAACAGCCATCATTGGATCTAGCGTTAATTGAACTATTTGGTCAGAGAAAACAGCTTCTTCTTCATTATCAGAGAGTGCCAAAAATTCCATCGGTAACATAAATACCATATTGACATCTGCCGATGGGCCTTTATTTTTGTGCCTTATCTGCCACTGCTGATTACCAGATCTCTCATTAGAGGAACTTTCTTCTTGGTATAAGTCTTTTTGATGCTCTCGCTGCATTTTCCTCTTCTGTGTCTTTGTCAAACCTTCTAGACACCATTGAGGAAGTTTAGTTTTCCACACTGGCTGGTATGTCCTGTTTGTCTCCACACGACGTATGTTAGGATCCCTGTAAAATATTTCTTCATCAGAAACTCTTGCATTTGCCATCTCTTCAAGTTCCTCTTGGTTTCTCGGAAAAATATGCAACGCGTTTACCAAGCCTTTCATGTACACTGAGTCTGCCCCCCAGCCGATCATATACTGATGCTTTACCTCTGATCGGCTCATTAATGGACAAACCTTGATTACCAGATTGAAACCTCCTTTCAGGACGATTAACCCCATAATAACCATTGCATTCTGGGCAATCTTCAACAGTAGGTAACTTAATACCTTCTTCCCAACAATGAATGAAAAACGGACACCTCCAATGATCCTTATGCCGATTTCACTCCTCTCGGCGTCTTTCTTCTTGCTGTTGTCAATACCGGTCCCTTCGCTGATGCCAGCCTTCCTGTTGTCTTTGATGAGTAATCACAATGCCAGATCGAGGAGGCTTTCCAGAGCTGCCACTTTCTCTCAATAGCCCCTTGCCTTTTGCATCATCGGTAGTTATCCGATATTGGGGATCCACTGATGCATTCTTTTCAGCAGCTTCCGATGTCAACACCTTAATTTTTCCCTCAGCATCCAACATATTTGCTGGAAAAGGATGTTGATCAATTTTCATCAGCTTCTGAATCTTGGAATTGCCAAATTTTATTCTCCCAGACTCAATAGCTAACTGTAACTGTTGTCTAAATACTTTGCACTCATTTGTACTGTGTGAAGTTGCATTATGCCATTTGCAATACAACATTTTCTTCAACTCTTCTGCCGATGGGATCACATGATTAGGTGACAACTTAATCTGGCCCTCCTGAAGCAAAAGATCAAATATCTTATCAGCTTTGGTGACGTCAAAAGTAAACTTTTCTGGCTCTTTGTGGCCAAAGGGACAAGATATCGGCTTTTTATTCTTAACCCACTCAGCTAAACCGATAACTGGTTCTTCATTCGAATCAGAATCTTCTACTTCTCCGACAAATGAAACCTTCTTATTCCAATTCCTTTTGGGTTCAAAAATCCTAGTGTCTTGATCAGAAATCCTTTGCACTAGATGACTTAGGCTTTCGAACTCCTGAGAAGCATATCTGTCCTTAAGGTGTGGCAACAATCCCTGAAAGGCCAAATCGGCAAGTTGCCGATCATCCAATACCAAGCTATAACACTTGTTCTTTACATCTCGTAGCCTTTGCACAAAGTCTTCCACCGATTCATCATTGCGCTGTTTCATCTTTGCCAAATCGGTAAGCTTCTTTTCATGAACTCCAGCAAAGAAATATTTATGAAATTGCTTTTCCAGATCAGCCCAAGTAATAACAGAATTTGACGGTAATGAAATAAACCATGTAAATGCTGATCCAGATAGAGAAGATGAAAACAAACGAACTCTCAATTCATCTCTACTAGCCGCCTCTCCACATTGAATAATAAAACGATTAACATGCTTCATGGTTGATGTATCATCTTGCCCAGAAAACTTAGTGAAATCTGGCACCTTGTACCGATTTGGGAGAGGGATTAAATCGTATGCCGGAGGATATGGAGTCCGATAAGAATAGGTATTGACCTTGGGCTTGATCCCAAACTGATCCTTCATAATTTCTGCTATTTTATCGGCCCAAAAAGCATCAACATCTTGTTGACGATATGGTTGAATTTCCACCGGAGGTACCTGCTGATACCCTTCTGCATATCTTTGTGACCCACGGTCTCCAGCAATTGGCATATTTGTCACTATTTGTGGTCCATTAATCTGCTAGAAAGGATTCATCGGCTGAGCTACCGATGCTTGATTCTGAAAACCAGCATGCATGTGACCTTGATGAATACCTGCAGCTTGCTGATTTGGCTGAATTGTATGTTGAGTGGGAAACTGCCCTGACCAATTATTATTAGCGTTCATGGGTACAAAATTTGCCGATGGCTGGTAACTTATTGGTATTGCTGGATAATTACAACCAACTTGAGGTATAACCTGGACTCCAGGTTGACTTACGATAGGAGCCTTCTGTTGCATCGGTAACAAATTTGCCGATGGACTTGAACTAGATGTTTGACCCAAAGACACCTGGAAACCCCCTAGAGTTGGTTGCACAGTAGTTGCTGTAGTATATTGAGGTACTTGAGCTATTGGCGAACCAGCCGATGGCATAGGAGTTTTTCCCTCTGCATCAAACACTTGAGGTAATCCATGGTTGAAAGCAGATGGCTCTGGAGGCATACCATATCCCCACCAATTAGCAGGAGTCTGATTACTCTGTGGTACATGACCTGATAAAGCCGATGCTGATAGATCTGTATTAAGCTGAACTCGTCCTGATAATGCTGAATCCGGTCGCATCGGTGTAGACTATACGTTAGATAAACCTGCTGATACTGGAGGAGAAGAAATCTCTGTACCCACAACGGTTGGGGGAGCCGATGGAGCAATAGCAGATGCTGATTCTGGTTGATGATAAGCAGGCCCAACGTAACGAGGTGACGCTTGCCCTTCTTTGAAATTTCGGATCACAGCATTATGAACAGTATTGGACAGCACATTGGAATGATTAATTAAAGCATGATTTACTGCAGAATTAACCATCTCTTGAAGTTTACCCGGATTAGAATCCAAGGTAACTTGCCGAGGCAGCGGCAAGTCTTGCTTCTGGATGACTTGTCCACTTTTGTTCAAGCTGAATGACTTCAAGCAGAGCTGTCTATATTCTTCTATAGCCCTCTCCATAGCATGCTTCTGATCTTCCTTAAGATCTTCTTCTGTTACCGCGATGATGTTCCCCGCATCGATCTCAGGATTAAGCATATTGACTAGATCTATCCCACCGGGCGTGCCAAAAGATGTGTTGATGCAAAAGTAGATCTGCAAACACAAATGGCTAATACCCGAAATCGATATCCAAAGCGTGCCAGTCGATTTGACCTGTTAATCGACAAGGATGAAGATACGAGCACTTTGGTCCTGACAACAGCGATACGCCCGGAAGCCACGGCCAAGAGGTACTCACGCGGAACTCGAGGATCGTCGAAGATTACACTGGAGCAATGCAACTCGCCGAATCGATGAGAACTCGTAAAAAGAAAAAATATGCAAATTGACGAAGTCGCCGAAAGTAGATGTAAATAAGAGTAAAAGCTGTTTTTGATATATTGATTGATTCTTACATTGCCCTTCACCCTATATTTATATCCTAATCTACAGAAACGTAACCAAATATGACTAGGACACTAAATCCAAACCTAAGGAAACACATGACTTTGATACAATTCAAACTCTAATAAACGTATACAAGGAAATTAACTACTTTTTATTCCATAGTCCGCCTCAATCATGATGGTACTCTCATCAACCTTCTTTCCATCGGCACACTCCCTGTTCCATTGGCAGTAACCTTCAAGTCTTTTTCCATCGGCACACTCCCTGTTTCATCGGCAGCGGTCTTTAAGTCTCTTCCATCGACATCGGCAATAATACCCTTAACCTTATCGGTAACACTTCACTTTGAGTCCACATGCCACCACCACCACTCATAAGCAGCCTTCTTTACCAGCTTTTAATCGGCTATCAATCTATACAGTAATCTTTCCTCCACCGATTAGCCCTTCCTGACTATCTTGACACGTGCTAAAAACGATGTCAACAATATATAGCTATTACCCTATAGCTGGCTACAAAATAACTTATTCTGTAGCCACTTTGAGTTACGATAATTGCTATGCTAATTTACGAGATTATAGTAACTCCTTACTATGTGCTTTACTTTAACATTATGGTAAATATCCCCATGTGTTATAGTAATTCAACTATCGTAAATATATACTGACATTGTCGTAAATTAGTATATAAAATTATCGTAAATAGAGGTGGCTATAAAATAACTTATTTTGTAGCTAGCTATAGAGTATACTCTCCCTTTATATATATATATATATATATATATATATATATATATATATATATATATATATATATATATATATATATATATATATATATATATATATATATATATATATAGTTTTTTTGCTTTCTATGGATGGTATTTTCATATTGACTATTAATGTTAAACTCATTATGTGGTGTAACTCTTTTGTAATGATTTTGGGCTGATATATCTTCTTTTTCTTTTTTGCAAATCACAATATAGACACAAAACACTCATATATACATGCACACATACCCTATAAATGCATGCACCCAACCCTGCACCCCTAGAAATACCTCCGAAGGACTAGAACTAAGCCAACATTTCTCGAGATTGAAAGAACGATACCGTTAAATCCTTGAATGCATCCTTCCTTTGAAGAGGTCTAAAACTGAATTTTATCCATCATATAAAAAAACTTGAGACAGAGGCATGTTAGTATATTGCACTGATCATTTTATGTCGTTTCTATACATGAAAAAGGTACAGTTTGGACATCTTCCGTTCAGGAGACACCCGTCTTGAACCGGTGGCATCCGTTCATCCCTGCTGATTTCTGAAAAACACTGCATTCTTATTATTGGACCATTAATTTTTGCATGGCCTGTAAAACTGTTGCAGAGGAGACCACTAAGTGGCTTTGTTTCAATACACTTCGATCGGAATCACCTTATCAGATAATGGCAAAACTAACACATCACCCGTCTCAAAAAAGAAACAAAAAAACACACACACACACATCACGCCCCACACAAGTTCAGGTTTCTCCATTTATCTAGGGAGTGTGCGTGTGCCCATCGCTGTCGTTTCAGTCCTCTCTAATAGTCTCCTTTTCTTTGCATCCGATTCGTGCTTTGGGAAAATATATCTCATTTGGCGACAGCTAGTGCACTCTTCTCCTTTATTTCGCTCTTATCCGGTGATATGTTTTCTCCTCCATGCTGAGTGATGTTGGTGCTATGTGAGGGTGAAAAGCACAGACAAGATAAGGGAGGCGGAGGAATCTAATACTAGCAGTAATATAATGGAGGGTGAAGAGCAAAAGGAGTAAAGTAGTACCCGAGTTAGTGGAGTTAGTGCAAATGAGCAAATCTGAGGGTGAATAGCACAACGCCATCTTGAACTTTGGCTTCTTTCTAACATATGGATAATGACTAGCACTAGCACCCTGCTGGCTGCTGGCCAATGTAGGCCTGACTTTGTTTACAAAAGTTAAGTGGTATGAAAATATTATAAAACATAAGATTGTACACTAGAGCAGAACTGGGTAGCAGTCCCGGTTGGAAAACCTCGTGTAATCCCGATTTCCCAACCGGGACTGCCAATCCGGAACTAAAGGCCCACCCTTTAGTCCCGGGCCTGCCAACCGGGATTGAATGAGAGACATTTAGTCCCGGTTCTTATACCAACCGGGGCTAAAGGGGCCTCCAGGCCGAGCCCGAGAGCGGGCACCTCCAGTCCCAGTTGGTATAACCAATCGGGACTAAATATTACTTTTTTGTTTTATTTTTTTCTTTTGCAGTTTCTTTCCATTCAATTTGTTTTCATTTCAAATAGCTTTCATACACGTATTATATATGCTATACTATTGTACGTCATCCATAAATAAGAACGAAACTAATGAAGTAAGAGCTTATATATTACAATGATTATCCCCATTCATCAAGTTCATACGAACCATAGTAATTTTAAAACAAGTCATTATAAACTAGCTAGAGATGTCAAGTACACCCCAAAGTTCAACTACACACCAAGTTCATGCAAGCGCAAGTAGATCACCCCAAGTTTGACTACGTTGTATTTATCAACTCGGTGAAGTGTAGATCGCCGATGTGGTATGCACAAATGTCATTGACGTAATCCAAGGCATTAAATAATGCACTCTCTCTTGCTTCAAAAGTATGAGCACATGGTCTACTCACGACGGTTAGCGATGGTTGAGAAGTCGGCGGGTCAGATAATCCCCTCTTAGTCGCAAGCAGCTTCTCATAAAATCCTTCTGTAGTGAGTGTTGGTCATTCATAGGCATATTTCCATTCATAACACAATACATACATTGTTTGATTAAGAATTACTTCAAAGCTGCAACCTGCGTAGGTTAAGTCATAGTCCTCAACCTGTAATTAAGTGTTGGCAGAAAAAATGAATATAAGAACCAAGCTTTCCAATAACAACAAATCTAGATACAAGCTATGAGTTCGACTTCGACTTACCACGTCATTCCGGTTATTTTGAGCCATCCTTACACAAAAGCCCGCAATATCATGATAAGAGTCCACATCAATAGCTTGTATCGTCATGGAGAAATAAGTAGGCAGGTTGTACCCAATATTCGCAAGCTTATTTACACAAGCTAAGACACCATATTTTTGTGAATAGCCTTATCAAGTGCCTTTCTTCCCACCTCTAAGATCTATACAACACCTCTACCCCCTCTCAGTGGCGATGGAAAAGCCAATTCGACATTGCATCAATCGACCATTATCTACCTCAAAGCATTCAACATCCACTGCCTCAACCTCGAAATTCGAGAGTGTCTCTTCAAGCCAAATGAATAGGTCAATTACCTACGGTACATTTAAGAAACACATATATATATACATATCAGAAAATTATATTGTGTACAAGCATATGTAAAACCTATTAATTTATTGAAAACATATATCGTTGCTTACTATGCTAGAATGATTGAACAATACATTTGGCAACATTGGTTGGAATTCACGAGTAATTGTATAGCCCCAACCTGGGATAATCGGTTCAGGGAGACATCTAACCATCTCTTCTCACTAAATATATCAAAATTCATATCACTGGAGTCAATATATGAATTCATACACCAAAATTCATATATATCACTGATGTCAAAATTTTTCATATACCAAAATATCAGGCACTAAAGTCTATATATCAAAATTCATATATGTAAACCCTATATATCAAAATTCATATAACTGGACCCTATGTATGTACACAATGCATGCATATCATATATATACAATATATAACACTAAACATGCATATCATATATATATATAACACTAAAGTCTATATATCAAAATTCACATCTGTAAACCCCTATATATAAAAATTCATTTAATTGGACCCTATATATATACCAGATGCATATCATATATATACAATATATCACACTAAAGTCTATATATCAAAATAAATCATAAAGCAAATACAAGTCAAATCGAATAGAAATATAGTTAGCCAATTAGCTTAAGTTAGGGGTGAGTGCCCGGTTTCAAACAGCACGAAGGGATGAGAAGGGGTTGGCAACGAGTATTGCCACCTGGTGGCAGATGAAGGTCGAGGCCGAGGCTGGAGACGAAGGCGTCGGCGGAGGCGATGTCGAGGCTGGAGACGAAGGCACTGGCGGAGATGACGGCGAGGCCAGAGACACGAAGGCACTGGCCGGAGACAAGGAGGGCGATGGAGCCACCGCGCGCACCAGAGAGTAGGATGAGGGCGCCGCCACGTGCACACTACGAGGATGAGGTGGAGGGCGGCCAGATCGAGTCGAGAGCGAGGGAACTGCCACACGCGCCGAAGCCGAGGACGAGGGCGAGGCCGACCGGCCACCGGAGGACAAGGACGAGGCCAGCGCTGCACGTGCCGGGGAGATGAGGACAAGGGCCCACCGCACAAGCCAGAGAAGAAGGCGAGCCGTGCGCGCCGGAGCTGAGGACGAAGGTGAGGCCGGCCGGCCACCGGAGGACAAGGACGAGGGTGCCGCTGCACGCATCGGGGAGACAAGGACGAGGGCCCACCGCGTGAGCCGGAGAAGAGGGTGAGCCACACACACGCACTGGAGCCGAGGACGAGGGCGACACTGGTCGGCCTATGGAGGACGAGGAGAGGGCGCCACCGCGCGCTAAAGCTGAGGATGTGGACGAGGGCCTGCTGAAAGGTCCTTGTTTGGTTTTGGTAATTGAGTGACAACCTAGGTGGACTAATTATGTTTAATGTGAGATACACAGGTGATTAGTCCATAGGTACATATGTGTGAGCAACATATGCCATAGAGGTGAAAATGGCTCAAAGATGTTGCAAATCTCACATATGTGTTGAAAGAGTTCATTGCATATGAGACATGACATGGAGTCATGTGATCAAGGTGGAGAAGATCAAGACATGACTTGGCTCGACGGACTGGTTGCAAGTGTGAATGGCAAGTTGAGTGATGACTTGGCGCCGATGGACCGAAGCAACGGTGAAGAGCAAGTGAGGTCAAGATCGATGAACCAATACGGTCACATGATGATTTGAAGTGTATCATATCATTTGTGATTGGTTGGTGCATGTGTTGCATCGACATTGGAGGAGATGGAATGGAATGGAATGCGCAAGGCAAAGGTATAACCTAGGGCATTTCATTTCACCGGCCAAAGGTTGTATAGAGAAGTGCATGACCAGATTTAGGATAAATATTGGTTGTACTATCAAGAGGGGCAAACTTGTTTGTATATTGGTCATCTAGTGCCACTTGAGTGATCTAACTTTGCATACGTGTTAGGATTGAGTGGCATGGTGAAAGAAGCGACTAACCCTTTAGGAAATGTTTGTGAAAAGCTAACACACGTGCACAAGTTGGTAAACACTTAGTGGTGTTAGCACATTAGCAAAGGTGAAGAAGTTGGTGAAGAAGTAGAGGCGAAACCAGGCTTGGGGTGCTGCCTGGGTGGCACCGCCAGCCCTAGGGTGGTGCCCACATGGAGGCCGAGAGGGAGGAGTTGGCTAGTGCCCTGGGTGGGGCACCACCACTGCCTGTCCGATGGCATAGCCACCCCTAGGGCGGTGCCCACCAAACCAAGGCCGAGAGCAGCAGTTGGTGGCTTGGTCACCACCATGTCCGGCGTACATCGCCGTGTGGAGGGCGGTGGCACCGCCAGGGGCTGTCCTGTGACCGCCCCTCTTCGGCAGAGAGCAAGGGAAGGTGAGGGGGTCACCGCCATGGTGACGGCAGTGCACCGCCCTAAAATTCCAGTGATTGGGGTTCTCGGGTAGATGATCGGGTGGCCATCGCCACTTGTCCGGTGACCACCTAAACTGTCAACTAGCCGTTGGAATTCGACCATTGGCGGTGCCCTCGCAGAAACCAGCAGCTTTGCTCCAACAACTTTATTTGGCTTGGGGGCTATAAATAGAGGTGGAGCTCGGACTTGGGCTGGTTGCTGAGCACCCTTAAGCCTTTTTGGCTTGTGTAGGTGTGCTTGGATGCCCTCTAACTCACTTGTGTTTGCAAGAGTATGATCCGATTGTGAGTGAGTGTGATTCTAGTGCGTTGCATCGTGAGGTTGCATCGAGTGGCACTAGGTGATCGAGTTGTAAGTCGGTGGTGCTTGTTACTCTTGGTGGTTGCCACCTCCTAGACGGCTTGGTGGCTTGTGACTCCATTGAAGCACGCAAGAAGATTGTGCGGTGCTCTAGAGGAGGATTTGTGAGGGGGGGATTGTGCTCACCCCGCGGGGATCGCGAAGAGCAACTCTAGTTGAGCGTGTCATTGAGTTACACTCACTTTCGGGGTAGGTTCTTGCGGTGCACGACGTGCGGGCTTGGCGGGTAATGCCAATTAGCCATCGAACCACTAAGCGAGCAGTCGACACAATGGGGACTAGCATGTTGGCAAACACATGAACCTCGGGATAAAAATCACCGTGTCATCCTTGTCTTCCCGTTAGTTTGCATCCCCATACACAAGCTTGTATTTACTTTCATGTATATTTTGCTTGGGTAGTTGCCCGTGTAATTAGTTAGCTTGTGTAGCTTGCTATGTATCTTCTTGCTTTGTAGCATAGAAGTAGCTTCCTTGCGTGACTAATTTGGTTTGAGTAACCTTGTTAGTCACATTGCTTAGTTTGTGTAGCTAAGTAATTTACGCTCTCTAATTTGGCATTAGTTGCCTTGTTATTGAGCATTGCTAGTGAGCTTAGGCTTTGTGCGCTTTGCATCACTAGATTGTGTAGGTGCTCTCCGGTTTACTTGAAGTACTAGTAGCATAGGTTTGTGTGACCTTACAAGCTAGAATTGGATAGGTGAGTACTAGCTAGCCCGACACCTTTGTTGCCTCTCTAGGATCTTAATAAGGTGCTTGTGAACTTAGATAGATGTGTGTAGTCTTTGCTAGACTAATAGTTTTAATTCCGTATTTGTTTCGGTTAGCCGGTGCAATTAAGTTTTAGAAAAGACTATTCACCCCTCTAGTCCGCCCTCTTGACCCTACACCCGCTGCGTGAGCCGGAGAAGAGGGCGAGGTCGGACGGGCGGTGCACGGCGGGGGTGGCGGCGCGGTGGAGTGATGGATCTGGCGCTTGAAAGGAGAAAGAAGAAGAGAAGACATGAGTATATATAGAGTTGGCACCCTTTAGTCCCAGGCTGGGCCAACAACAGGGACTAAAAGGTCTTTAGTCCATACTATTGATGAGTCTGGGTGATGCGGAACGGCCCTATCTAGCGATGGTGCGAATGGAAGATCGTCAGGGTGGAAACCTAGTTCCTGTGGCTAGGAAAGTCCGCCGTCATTCATCGTTACTATAAAAACTGAAAAAACATCCCAATAAATATAGAACCCCATATAAATATACCATGCAACAATATATATTAGAGAAACATATAAAAAATAAATCATCAATATATATATATATATATATGCATGCCAAGTAAACTTAAACATTTTGCACATAATTTTTTAACAATTATTAACTCTCGTCAAGAGATAATGTTGCTAACAAAGATCTAGAAAACTATAAATATTTAAAGTTATGTAGAAATGATGTATAAATAAAAATAAAATCCATCATTATTATTCCTAATAAAAAACCACATATTTCTATGCTTATTACTAAACCATGAAATGATCTACATAATTAGCAATGAAAGATTAGAAGATGAAGTTGCTAACCTTTAGAAGATTGAAGATGAAGCCGGTGGCTGAGAGCAAAAACTTGCTCCCCCCAAGCAAGAACATGGATGAACACACGTGCATAAACAAAGACCAAAGATTTGACCGCCGGTGTCTCGGGCTGGGGACAGTGGAAGGGTATATATAGGTGGGGACCTTTAGTTCTGGTTGGTGAAGCCTACCGGGACTAAAGGATCAACCTCTTGTCCCGGTTGGAGCCAAAACCCGGGATAAAAGGCCAGTGGGACCTTTGGTCCTGGTTGGTGGTTCCAACCGGGATTGAAAGGTGACCTTTAGTCCCGGTTTGAACCGATCAGGACTAGAGGTCCCTGCTGCAAAAGCCTGTTGCACTATCCGTTGGGCAGAGGATTCTAGTCCCGGTTGGTGGTTCCAACTGAGACTAAATCTCCTATTACTCCCAGGCCAAATTCCGGCCGGAACTAAAGCCAAAAACTGAAAGTCTGTTCTCTACTAGTGGTATATAACGAATAGTCATGATTTTTTCTAGATTCTTGGAAATTATATATCTTGAAGGCATATAAAATTTCCTAAGAGAACTAAAAGTTGTTAACTTTGACGAATTTTAGTTCCAAATCTGTAAGGGTTTTAATCTGAGCACAAAATAATTAGAGAAGAAAATAATGGTAACCATTGCCACTAGAGAAATTAGAGAATAAAATGAAAACAAAAACATAAGTTTTCAATATAAAGTTGCAAGACTAAAACATGGCTTTTGGAGATGCCACCTTTTATTTTAAGAAGTGGTTCAAGAGGGCATCCACTTCTAAAATATCCCAGGGAGCGAGCTAAAAGCCATGGCTGTCTCTGCGAATCGAATTCTAGAGACAGTTGGTTTAAGATCACCGTCTTAAGAAATAAGCTAGAGATGGTCATTTTAAGCAACTGAGTCTAAGATATAATTTTCAGAAGTCTTTCTCTTCAATATTTCCAGAGACAGCTCTCTCAAACTGCCCACATCCGATCCGAAAATCAACTTCTAGATACAGTCGGCTTAAGTAGATTGCTTTTCAAATCATTTTTAAAGGTGGTTGCTTTCTCGTCTCTAAGGACCACTCGTTTGCAAAGGGCCTTTGGCTAGAGAACCATCTTAAAAAATAAGAGGGAATTCCCTCAGTGTCATTGGAAATTTCACCTTTTCTCTCACCGCCATCGAAATTTTTGAACTTCCCTCACTGCCATCGGAATAATTCACACTTCCATCATTGCCATTTCCGTCAAAATCCATTAAGTTTGCTGTTAAGTTGATCTAAAAATGAGCATTTTGCCCCTTCTAAGCAAATGATGTGAAAATTAGGACAAAAGCTCAAAACTATAAATTCGTAGATCCCATCAAGAGCCATAACTTTCATATAAAAAGTATCTCCATTTCACAACATATAAGAAATATATGATTTTTCTGAGGCGACAAGCACTAGTATGCGATTAATATACTACTGAAATGTTGTTTAATTTTTTGAGCATTTTAACGATCTCAAATGAAAAAACTCAAAACTAGAAAGTTGTAGATCTCATCGAGAGCTATAATTTTCATATAAAAATCATCTTCATCCGAGATCATATTGAAAAGATATGATTTTTCCCTAACTTTCACATCATTTGCTTGGGAGGGGCAAAATGGTCATTTCCAGATCGACTTAACGGCAAATTTAACAGATTTTGACGGAAATGGCAATGAGGGAAGTGTGAATTATTCTGATGGCAGTGAGGAAAGTTTGAAAATTTCGCTAGCAGTGGGAGAAGAGGTAAAAATTTCCAATGGCACTGAGGGAATTGACTCAAAAAATAACCTACCCAAAAAGGACTTTGGTAGTAGTTTTATTTAGTTTTCTATGGTGCGGAGTACATTAGACACGCATGATGAAGGGCGAATGGAGGGGATTTGTACACATTTGGATTAAGAGGAACTAGACCATCAATCCATGCTCAAACAATGCTAAGAATTTAAGAATTACATGTTTCGTTGATGATTTAGTTATGTACAACTAATGAAATCAACTATCTTTACTCTCCTTATTCAGTTCCTAACACAATATCTGTTGTCCTCGACTGAAGTCTCAGACGGTTCACAAGATAAGTTAGGAAAAATTCCTAGATATTGGCAAGATAGTTTAGGAAATCAATGAGAGAAAGTGTCGAAATGGTGCTGGCCCCAACAATAACCATTTTGGTCATCTACAATCTTAATTACCCGATAATGTGTTATCATCTTTTGCATTGCACCTTTGTGGGTCTTCGGTATATGTACTAAAGTAAAAATCTAAGATTTAATTATATCTGTTCTTATCTTTTTGTGACCTCATAAATTTGTATTTTTGTTTTTTACTTTTGATCTTATTAGTTGTACCAATTTTTTATCCACGTGATAAGTTTAAATTCTAGTGCTTATTATAACTTTATTCAAAATTTCCCTTTTATATTTTAATAAAAAGAGGATTTTAGGTCTAGGCTACACTCTTAGTTATTTTACATTGGCATAAACAGTCATTTTTAGCCTACACATGGAACACAAGATGTTGAATTTACTTAATATATTGAAGAATTATCATGCAGTGGTATTGTTTATAGAAACATAGGGAGTTTTAAATTAAATTAGCAGTATTGATATATCATGAGGCTTTAGTTAAAGTGTATAAACTCATGTTAAGTAAAAACTTACAAAATTTATTGTCAATAAGTAATAATCTTATCTTATCTTATCTTATCTTATCTTATCTTATCTTATCTTATCTTATCTTATCTTATCTTATAAAGCAAAACCCTACTAGTTATTTATCTCAACATGCAAGTTGTTCAACTAGGCAATGCACTATCACATACAATTAAAATTCACTAAGCAAAACCCCACTAGCTATTTATCTCAATAGGCAAGCTATGCAACTAGGCAATGAACTATTACATAAAATTAAAATCCACTAGCACATGCAACTGTAATGTCCACGTCATCAAGACACATAAGCATTTTGTGGTCCATGTCATCATACCACGCAATCCAATAACCCGCAATTCCCGTAGCAACGTGCAGGGTATGCTTCTAGTATAATTTAAAGTGAAGTATCAATTTCACATGGTTTAATAAGGGAGCACTTTCTCCATGATTGATATACCATTCAAAGAAATACTATGTTAATTATGCATATGTTGTTGGTCTAGATAGTGGCACAAAGCATTTATTATGCTTA
Organism: Saccharum spontaneum; assembly: GCA_022457205.1. NCBI lineage: Eukaryota > Viridiplantae > Streptophyta > Magnoliopsida > Poales > Poaceae > Saccharum > Saccharum spontaneum. The sequence goes on along the minus strand of CM039594.1, from coordinate 15,021,131 downwards.
GTTCAATTTAAAGGTGAAGGAAGGTGTGCTGCTTGGACATAGATTTGAAGGATTATTTTATTCTTATAACAAATTAAAGGGATTAGTTTATATCATAGTTCATAATGATAAATGTGGGTAATTTAAAATTAAAATAATGGCTTAATTATTGCAATATCTTTTGTAATGGTATATTTGGTTATTTAGGTGCAAACTTAGGGGGTATCTTGCATGATGGCAAAGGTGGGTAATTTAGATTCAAATTTAGAGGGCTATTGTGTGTATTGTTATAATGACAAAGATGAGTAATTATTTAAAAAAACAGAACATATGTGGTTTTAAATTACAGGGTAAGGTATTTAGTAATAGCATCCTCCCGAAGTTATAAACATGGTATTTAGCAATATTTTTTTGTGTGCATAGTTGGTTAAGAATTTTGGTATGGTTTTAAATAATAGCTAGTAATTAGTGGTTGATGTGTGGGACTTCGGTGGTTAACATTGAAGGCACGAGAAGGTTTATCCCAATCCGGCTTCGAAGCCCTATGTCCAGCAGAGAATTCTTCGTATTAGAATGTTCAAAATGACTTCTTACAACGAGAGAGATAGAGAAGGAGAGCGTTCGGCTAGTTCTGATCTAGGGTTTTAGAATGAGGTTGACCCCCCTCTAAAGGTTCCCTTGCTTGTCCTTATGTCTCCGAAAGACAAGGGGCATACAAAGTTTGGGTTTTTTCTAGTTTCCTTGGTATCCAAGGAAACGCTAAGGCTTCTTCATCTTCGTCTTTGAGCCATTGGAGGCATTGCCGCTCCCGGCGTGGTCGTGGACAACAATGTAGAAATTGTTCATGGCAACTTTTGTTGATGGTAGTGGCAGGCCTTGGAAGACTAGGAGCTCATCGTTCCGCCCGTCCCTGGTTCTCCCACCCTCTAGCATCCTTTGCACGCCAAGGGAGGAGAGGCCTGGAGGGCTGACGCATGGGTCCAATGCGCCCCTTGTGTTGCGTCACGCCCCGAGTGTGACTCCTCACCAAAATAGGTAGGCAACTCCACGCTAAGGTGGAGAAAACAGTTCCCTGATAGAGCTAAATGCATTGTGTCTCTGTTCAGGTGTCAGACTCTTGTTGTGTGGCAGGGTCCTGTTGAGAGTTGTGGGGCATCTGCCTAGGCCAACCCACTGAGTCCCGTTCAGTCGGGCAAGACCCTCGGGCGATGGGGGCCTAGGCTATCCTAGGCTTTAGTCACATTCTCGAGCTGACTTCGCTCGGTAGAGGCCTTGGGCGAGGGAGGCTCGGGCCTCGTGGGATCTAGTCAGTATGATGTGGGGGCGCACGAGCGCACCCGCTGGCTGTAGCCCCCGAGCCCCTGACCAATTAGGACAATTGGTTAGGGGGTTAATTACGCTTTTTTGTTGCTAATCAAGGGATTTACATAGCCCCGGTGTTAGATATTCATCAAGATGACTGGTACGTTAATAGATTAAAGATTAAAGTATTGCACATAATAGATCTGGTGTAGACAATTTTTGTAATTAATAAGGGGTGACATGAATAGCTTGTATGAAAGGATTTTAAGTTAGTGGGACACTTAGTGGGAAATGAATGAATGATGTGGACACCTTGTATGAAGAGATAGAACATCTAGAAGTATTAGCTTTATTAGAGTATATAGGTATAGATATAGGTTAAGATTCAAGACGTGTATTCAAGTGGTAATTATGGGTAGTTATCTACCAAATCCAGGAGGATGTTGAGAAATGTGATTTGTTGAGCACATTGATCTTTGTATGTTCCATCAAAATGATCTAGGAGGTTTTTTTCTCTGTATGCAGATGGTTACTCTATAAAATAAGATTATCCTAGAATTTTAGTTTTTATTTTATTTCACTCTATATCTGATGATATTTATTTGGTATCATAAACATAGATACTTTTTTATCTATAATTGGTCAAACTTAAGGTAATAAAACATGACATTGTGCTAGAATTGCATTTTTTTGAAGATGAAGGTAGTACTAGCTTTATTAGATTATATATGTATAGATATAGATTAAGATTCAAGACGTGTATCCAAGTGGTAATGGTGGGTAATTATCTACTAATTCCAGGAGGATGTTGAGAAATGTGATTTGTTGAGCACATGTTTGTATGCTCCATCAAAATGAACTAGGAGGAAGCTTTTTGCTCTGTATGGAGATGGTTACTCTAGAAAATAAGAATAATTATCCTAGAAATTTTAGCATTTGTTTTGTTTTATTTCTCCATTGCCCTCCCTTAATAATGCTCTCACTCTCACAAAATGAATGTGTTCCTTAGTGTAGTAGAAATGGAGAAGAGAATAAGATCATTTCGGCTACTGTGTTTTTTAATCCTTGTGCAGGGATCTAAAAGAATCCTGCATTTTCAATTGTCTTCTGTAGGGGCCTAGACCACATTTACAATATATAACAAAGAGATACTTAACTGCCATGTGCGGCATGCCCAGCTACCTCGCCGGCCGGACATAGTATGAGCAAGGAGGGTTCGCCACAGATGGCGAAGGCAGCGACGGTTCTGAGCTCATTCGCGTCGCTGTTCATGCACGCAGACGCGGTGGACGTGGCGCTGATGGCGCTGGGCCTGGTGGGCGCCATCGGCGACGGCATGTCGACGCCGGTGATGCTAACTATCATGAGCCACGTCTACAACGATGCAGGCAGCGGCCCTGATCGCCTCCAGCAGTTCAGCTCCAAGATGAACCAGGTACACCGCAGATTCCATCTCTAACTTGAACCTGATGAACTACATGCATCAGGTCTATACGTACGTACGCAAATGTTACATGAACAACAACACTGACGCGTCCACCGGGTCTTGTATGATCAGAACGTGAGGAATACCCTCTTCCTGGCTGCCGCATGCTTTGTCATGGCGTTCCTAGGTGAGAGCACACTGCATGCCAATGCCCCGGCCGGCGCCTCTCTGACACCACCGTGGATTTTTTCCCCCCCCGTTCGAGCAGAGGGGTACTGCTGGACGCGGACGGCGGAACGGCAGGCGTCGCGGATGCGGCTGCGTTACCTGCGCGCGGTGCTCCGGCAGGACGTGGAGTACTTCGACCTCAAGACCGGCTCCGCGTCGTCGGAGGTGATCACCAGCGTCTCCAACGACAGCCTCGTGGTGCAGGACGTGCTGAGCGAGAAGCTGCCCAACTTCGTGGTGAGCGTCACCACGTTCGTGGCCAGCTACGCCGTCGGGTTCGCGCTGCTGTGGCGGCTCACGCTGGTGGCGCTGCCGTCCGTGCTGCTGCTCGTCATCCCCGGCTTGCTCTACAGCCGAGTCCAGATCGGCCTGGCGCGCCAGATCAGGGAGCAGTACAGGCGCCCGGGCGCCATCGCCGAGCAGGCGATCTCGTCGGTGCGCACCGTGTACTCGTTCGTCGCGGAGAGGAGCACCACGGCGCGGTTCTCGGCCGCGCTGGAGGACCTGGTCCGGCTCGGTCTCAAGCAGGGACTCGCCAAGGGCATCGCCGTCGGCAGCAATGGCATCACCTACGCCATCTTCGCCTTCAACATTTGGTACGGCAGCCGGCTTGTCATGCACCACGGCTACAGGGGCGGCACCGTCTACATCGTCGCCGTCGCCATTGTACACGGAGGCCTGTATGTAACAGTACTACTAGCTAATTAACTGCAACTGTGTCTGTGCGTGATTCACCATAAATTCTGTTCGATAAAACACCATTAACCTTAACGAACGAATTGAACCGTGCAGAGCGCTGGGGTCGGCGCTGTCGAACATCAAGTACTTGTCGGAGGCAAGCGCGGCGGTGGAGAGGATCACGGAGCTGATCAGGCGAGTGCCCAAGATAGACTCGGAGAGTGCCGCCGGCGACGTGCTGGACAACGTCACCGGCGAGGTGGAGTTCAGGAACGTGGAGTTCTGCTACCCGTCTCGGCCAAAGAGCCCCATCTTCGTCAACTTTAGCTTGCACGTGCCGGCCGGGCGCTCGGTGGCGCTGGTGGGCGCCAGTGGGTCAGGCAAGTCGACGGTGATCGCGCTCCTGGAGCGCTTCTACGACCCGTCGGCCGGAGAGGTGACACTGGACGGCGTCGACATCCGGCGGCTGCGGCTCAAGTGGCTGCGCGCGCAGATGGGGCTTGTCAGCCAGGAGCCGGCGCTGTTCGCGACGTCCATCAGGGAGAACATACTGTTAGGCAAGGAGGACGCCACGGAGGAGGAGATCATAGCTGCGGCAATGGCGGCGGACGCCCACAGCTTCATCTCGCAGTTGCCGCAGGGCTACGACACGCAGGTGCGGAGCATCTCCTCCTTGCACTAGCACTTTCTGAAGAGAAATGCTAAACAAGACTCAGGTTGTTAGGTGCGTAGCATCTCCTCCTTGCACTAGCACACGCCTGTTGACCACTTGACCTGTTCATGGTCCGATTTATCCGGTTTTTGGGTAAGCCTGCACTACTTATCTGCCAGTGGTTTCTAACCCATGGGTTCCACGGGTGCCAGCGGTTTCCCTCTTATCCTCCCCAATCGCCCGACCCTGCAAGGCAACACCATGCCGTCCGTGCGCAGTTCGTGCTGGAGATGCTAACGGAAGAAGACGAGGGCCTCCACCTGCCGCGGTGGACCTTCTCGTGCTAGGGCTCCTCCCCATGCATGGCCACGGCAACCCCGCTGACCACACGAGAGCGGCTTGGGCGTGCATCTGAAGGTGTGGTGGCCGGTGTTGGAGAGGACCCTCTGCGCTCCGTTGGTGCACACAGGGTATGCCTTCCGTTGGTGCGCACGAGGTATGCTGGTGCCCCTCCGTCGGCGTCATCGATGCACGGAAGAAGAGGCGCAACATGTCGATGCGGTGAAGGGAGCAGCTGTCGTCGCCTATCGATGCATTCGGCGTTAGCCACCGTGTATAGGACCGCCAGAAACTCATCCAGCTGGCAGCGATCCACATGGCGGCCGAAGGCGGAGAGAGATGTGTTAAGAGGAAGAAGACGACCACGGTTTAACAGATTGAGCGGCATGGAACCGTCGCAAACCAACCCGCCCGGTTTCTCCCAACACGGTTTGCCATGGGCTGGTTTACGGGTTGATCTAGGTTACAACCAGACCACGTACCGGGCTATGTTGATCTCCCTCTCTTCTCTATCTCTGGCCTCTCCCTCTTTTCTTCTCCAAATCTGACGGCCTTAGAAGGTGCTGGGGGAGGCAGACAGGTCAGGTGGTGGGCACAATGGGAGGACGGTGTTAGGGTTCCAACGGCGGAGGAGGAGGCCGAGCCAGGTCAGGGAGGGGCGCCCATGGCCATGGCAGTGGCGAGAGGTAGGAGGGGGAGAGGAGCAGGCCGCGGCGTGGTAGGGTCTCGCCGGAGCTCCGCGGCCGTAGTCCACGCCACAACGGTGCGATGGGCACTGAGCAGCGGCGGCACGTCTAGAGGAGGAAGAAGACGGTGAAGAAAACTGGTGACGCCTCGATGAAGCCGGGTTAGCGTGGCAGCGGGGGTGGAGGCGGATCTAGTGGCAGGGAGCCTCCAGAGATGAGGCAGGCGGGCAGTGCGGGGGCTTCTCCGCCAGCTTGCACCCCCTTGCACTCAAATCAATGACTTCCTTTTTGGCGAAGCTTCTCCGCCAGCTTCACGAATAACTTTGCTGGCTCTCCAACCAAACGCTCGATTTGATTTAAAACAACTTCAATAGAGAAGCTCCGTGAATTATGGTGATGGGAGCTGCATGCGAGAGGAGCCGGAAAAAAGACGCTTTGCCTGGCTCCCTCTCATTGTTGTGGGCCTTGTGCACGGCGGTGACCAGATTTGCTCGAGGGTGCAGGGAGGGGTGGTTGGGCAATCGTGGGGAGGAGCAGTGGCTGGCGATGCAGGGAGGGATGGAGACCGGTGCAGGAAGGCCCCTCGGGCTGGTCCAGGGAGGGAAGGAGGCCGGCACAAATAAGGTGGAGAAAGAAGAGAAATAAGTAAGGGGGAAAAGAGAAAGAAGCAAGAATGAAGAAGGAAGATAGGAGATTATAGATATTTTTAACAACCACAAGAAGTTGTATCAACAACACGTTCCGAATCTCTACCAAACAAGCCCTTAATTTGTGTCTGTTAGTGCTAGAATTAGTTATTACTCCACCATGAACGACCTCCACCCTACATTCTACTTTATTCTTGACATGGAATGCCTAAGCCTAGTACAAGTAGTGACTACTGTCTACATGGATGCTAGTAATGATATAGATCTATTTGCTTATCTTTTATATTGCATTTTTGTTGGCCATCCACTTTAGATGTGTAGTCTTAGCTAAAAGTGAGTCATCCCTCTTGGTTATTGTAGATTGCATCAAACTGATAACTACCCATAAGGAGAATAAGTTATGTTGTCTGTTTTTATTAAGATGCTTATATTTTTTTCTATGTATGAATAGATTGGCCATTATCACTTGTGGAATGTTATTTTGTGATTTTTTCTATGCTTATTTGAATAGATTGCCATTGAAATAATGTCCTTTTGAAATTACATTTGACATCAAAAGATAATTTGAATTGCAACTTTGAATCACTTTTTATTCAAAGGTGAAGATTTTTTTTATGTTTTATCTTTTAAACTGTTATATTGAACTATGTTTTATTTTTCTATTGTATTTAACATAAAAATATTTTGAATGGCAACAATAAATATTTTTTAGGTCAACTTTAAACTCTTAAATGCATTAGGTACAATGAAGATAGTTGGCTTCGTATTCTTTATTAATTGAATTTGTAGGTAATTGAGAAATATGTAATAACCTATTTTTAGATTAACTTTTAATGTCACTTGAGGTACATTATTAATGACATATGTAGGTTATAAAAAAAAGGGTAAAATAATATTTCTGGAATGGTATTATATAATTATTAATGACATATGTAGGTTATAAAAAAGGGTAAAATGATATTTCTGGAATGGTATTATGTAATGCCCAAACAGTATATATGTCAATGGAAAAAATGATCAAACATGTCAAATTTACATATGTCTAACACAAAAGATTCAGATAAATTCTTCTAGCCAGGGTATGTGCAGATCATTTTTTAATAACCATCAAATGCAATGTACATAGCAACTGTAACAAAAGTTTTTGAAATGATGATATAAAGAGAGCATACAAACAAAAGTTTGTTGACAAGATTAACTTGCAGCAAACATACATATCAACTTTGTTGAAGAAATTAAAGTTCAATTATTCCTCTATACTCTTGCCACAATAGTATGGGCTATCATTTTTGTTTCAAGAAACTATAAATGGATAAAAGTGTTAGATTGTCATGAAACAAGTTCATTCTAATTTGTTAATATCTATCCAAATCAAAGACTTTACAACTGGACATGTTGTGCGGAATATAAGTTGTTCTTCTTACTTGGATACTAACCATATATAGACCAAAAACAGGTGGGTGAGCGTGGTATCCAAATGTCTGGAGGACAGAAGCAAAGGATTGCTATTGCCAGAGCAATCCTAAAGTCGCCTAAGATCCTTCTTCTTGATGAAGCCACTAGTGCTTTAGACACGAATTCAGAACGTGTTGTGCATGAGGCACTTGAGTTAGTCTCCATGGGACGAACTACAATTGTTGTTGCACATCGTCTATCCACTGTCCGAAATGCCGATATAATTGTTGTCATGCAGGCTGGTGAGGTTAAGGAGTTGGGATCACATGATGATCTCATTGCCAACGAGAATGGCCTCTATTCATCTCTTGTCCACCTTCGGCAGACCAGAGATTCAACAGACACCAACAAGGTTGCTGGAATTGCAAGCCAAAGTATGAGCAGGGCTTTCTCTACAGCTAGTAGGACAAGCTCAACATGGTCAATTTGTGATAACAAACATGATGATAACAAAGATAATTCAAACCTTCCTGTTCCATCCTTCATGACAATGCTTATGCTTAATGCACCAGAGTGGAAGCAAGCGTTGATAGGAAGCTTCAGTGCAATTGTGTTTGGAGGCATACAACCAATATTTGCATATTCCATTGGAAGCATGATATTTGTCTACTTCTCAACAAATCATGAAGAGATCAAGGAGAAAACAAGGACTTTTGCACTTATTTCCATCAGCCTTGTAGTTCTTTCATTCTTAACTAGTATTGGGCAACATTATAACTTTGCTGCCATGGGGGAATTCCTAACAAAGAGGGTCAGAGAACAAATGCTTGCAAAATTTCTCACTTTCGAGATTGGATGGTTTGACCAAGATAAGAACTCAAGTGGTTCCATATGCTCACAACTTACCAGAGACTCCAACATTGTAAGTACAAATAAAGCCTGTAAATACTTAGAAGTGGATAATACTGACCAGACATAATATTCATTTGTATTGTAGGTGAGGTCACTCCTGGGTGATCGAATGTCTCTGGTCATCCAGACAGTTTCTGCGGTTGTAACTGCCTACATCATGGGTTTGGTTATAGCTTGGCGTATGGCCCTCGTCATGATAGCATTACAGCCCATTACCATTGTTTGCTTTTATGCCCGCCGTGTTTTACTGAAGAGCATGTCCAAGAAATCAATACACGCACAAGATAAATGTAGTAAGCTAGCTGCTGAGGCTGTCTCTAATCTTCGGACCATAACTGCTTTCTCATCCCAGAACCATGTCATGTGCCTCTTTGACCAAGCACAAGATGGTCCACGCAAGGAAAGCATCCGACAGTCCTGGTTTGCAGGTATCATCCTTGGCACTTCCCAGGGCCTTTTGAGATGCACATGGGCAATCACCTTGTGGTATAGTGGCATGCTCATGGCTGGGCACTACATTACAGCGAAGGCCTTCTTCCAAACCTTCTTGATTCTATTAACCACAGGACATGTGATTGCAGAAGCAGGTAGTGTTACAACAGATCTTTCTAAGGGTGCAGATGCAGTTGCTTCAGTGTTTGCTATTCTTCACCGAGAAACAAAAATGGATCCTGATAGCCCTGAGGGATATAAACCAGAGAAGCTCAAAGGTGAGGTGCACATTAGAGCAGTTGATTTTGCATATCCATCAAGACCGGATGTGATCATCTTCAAAGGATTCTCCTTGAGCATCCAACCAGGCAAGTCAACGGCACTTGTTGGGCAAAGTGGTTCTGGAAAGTCAACTGTCATTGGACTTATAGAGAGGTTCTATGACCCAACTAGCGGGGTGGTAGAGATTGACCTTAAAGACATCAAAACATACAATCTTCGTGCCTTGCGACAACATATTGGACTGGTTAGCCAAGAGCCAACACTATTTGCAGGTACCATTAGGGAGAACATTGTGTACGGCACAGAAGCAGCTAGTGAAGAAGAAATTGTGAATGCGGCAAGGTCAGCAAATGCACATGACTTCATTAGCAACCTCAGGGATGGATATGATACAAGGTGTGGTGAGCAAGGTGTTCAACTGTCAGGAGGACAGAAGCAACGCATTGCAATCGCCCGTGCAATATTGAAGAACCCTGCTATCTTGCTATTAGATGAAGCTACTAGTGCATTGGACAACCAATCTGAGAAGGTGGTCCAAGAGGCATTGGACCGAATGTTGGTCGGAAGGACAAGTATAGTGGTGGCACACAGGTTGAGCACTATTCAGAACTGCGACCTGATTATTGTGCTTGATAAAGGAGTTGCTGTGGAGACAGGCACACATGCATCCCTCATGGCCAAGGGTCCTGGTGGAACATACTTTGGATTGGTTAATTTGCAGCAAGGAGGCAACAATTTGCATGAAAACACATTGGTTCCAGATTTGCATCCCTGTTGATTTTCCACTTTGTATTAACAAATAAGCAAGAATGCTCGGCAAACCATTAAGGCCCTGTTTGGGAGTTTTGTAAATTATTTCACCGGTAATCTACTTCCACCTGTAATTTCTTGTGCACAAGAAAACAACTGGAATATCATTCCCCTGTAAATTATTGTTTGGGTAAATTCTGAAACAACAATAGCAGCAAGAAAAATCAATCGAAGACCATTCATCTGACCATGAGCAGTCAAGCACACAATTTCTCCCTGATGGGCTGAAGGACGAGCATCTGCATAGGATTTTTGTAAGAAATATTCCACCAACTGAACTGAACTGCAAATAGATCGAATAGCAAATCAGAACACTGCAAGCGGAGGAGCATACAGTGGAATATCTGCCGATGTCACTGTTTGGGATTGGACGATGAGCAGGCCCGGCCCTGGGGGGGTGCGAGCAGTGCAGCCGCACTGGGCCCTTGAGGCCAGGGGGGCCCAACCCCAAATATGTAAGTAGTAGTAGTATTCTTTCTATGGCCAATAGCTGAATCAGGCATTCAGGCGTAGGACGGTAGGAGATACGACTCCGCAGCCCGCGTCTATTCCTTCCGCGTCCGTGACTCGTTCGCCAAGTCCCGTGCCCTTATGCCGCGTGGCCACGACGAGTGAGCGACTCTCATGCCGCCGTGAGTGTGTGTGCATCTCGGCGATCTTTGTGAATCGCGATCATGACTCCCGTAGTCCCATGCGAGTGCGAGCGGCAGCTGGCCAGCGGCGCTCACTGTCTCCAACTCTCCATCAGTCTGTTTGTTCCTGCTTCAGTCTTCGACTCTTCGTAGGTAAGAAACTGACCCTTGTCCCTAAGCGACCAAGCCCCCCTAATCACCCCAATCTTTATTCTTTATACTTCTTTAGATGTGGGATTTAGCCATTTAGGAATCCCATAGGGTGTATCAATCATGTTAAATTTAGTATGACATAATTTTTTTAATTTCTTATTACTTACTACTTTTCTGAATTTATAGTGAACTCATGTTACCCAAAAAACATGCATCTGGAAGTGAGAAAAGAAAAAAAAAGAGAAGGATAGAGGCACCGAGAAGAAACTATTAGATGAAATTGATATTGAGGCCATCATCAATGACTTTGCAGCAGCAAATCTTAGAAGAAATTTTTAAGGTAAAATGTATAATTGTTTCATAAGAATGTTTTTTATGCGTTACATCTATTGGAAATATCATTATATTATTAGAGTTGTATGTATTAAAGGGGCCATCCTTGTAGCTTCGCTCCGGGTTTATAAATTGACAGGACCGGGCCTGACGATGAGGTACAAGGATGTGCGTGCTAGCCTCTGCCCTGTGAGAGCTTGCCGTCGCCGGTGCTCGTTGCCCCAAGGTGGGCTGGCCGCACCTGGCCACCAGAGCTCGAATCAGCCGCCCTCATCGCCTCCGTCAAAACTAGCTGCGACGTGCCCAAGGCAGAGAAGACAGGGGCAGGATACAGAGACGCGAGGCGGAGCCAGGGGAGTGGGATGGCATGTAGGGATAGCCGGCAAGTCAGGTTGATAGAGAAGACGAGCGCCGCGGCGGAAGAGCGACGGAGAACACGAGCGACGCGGCGGAAGAGAACGCAGAGATGAGGATAGCACACTCGGTCGAGCACGACATCCGCCGTATTTTTAATGTGGCCGATGGACACGATTTTTATTTTCCGATTGGAAAGGCTTATTACCGTTGTAAAATTATACCTGTTACCGTCCATCCAAGCAGACATTTTAGATCTAGATTGTAAAATTTTACAGACTTGTAGTAATTTACACTGGTTTTAGGCTTAAAACCAGTCTTCCAACTGCCCCTAAAATTAGGTAAATACCCCACGCGTTGCTGTAGAAAACAAAGATGAATTATAACATGTATATATTATATAGACATGTGTGCATACCGACAAAAATGAATCTCACACATGACTCATTGTACAAGGCGTTTACAAATGCCTCCAACAATAGTCAAAACCAAGGTATCCATACAACCCTTTCAACCAATATCAAATTAGTATATTAACAATGAGAGCACACATTAAAATCGGTGCATCCAAACTTTAAAATCTTTCATACAGACATAAGCTTTCATCTCTAATATCAGTACAATTGCTAGGTTCTCATTCCTGAATGACTATCCTGAGTCCTGTTGTTTAGGTTCTCAGTCTCAAATGACACAGGTTTGCTGCTCCCTTTAAGATAAAAAGTATGGCATGTTCACATCACAACTATATACACACATATATACAAGTATAAATCCAACTGAATAGATGTTACCTCATTGCTATCCTTCCTGCTGTCCCCACTTGCCTCATTGCCATCCTTCCTAATCTCCAAATATCTAGAATCAGATTCACTGTAGTGAGTTATGGTTATGGCACTTCCATCAGAGTATTTATCTTGGCACAAAAAATAGCATTCAATGCAAACTGTGATTCAAAAGCACCTGCAAGTTTTGGCACGTCCAGTAGATCCAATATTGTTGATATTTATGAATTCCAGTTTCTACAAGTGCAGAAATAAATATCATTCATTATTTCATTATTTGCAGAAAAGACAAATTGACACAAAGAAGTGAAACTGAGGCCTTGTTTAGTTTCTCCCCCAAAACTTTACACCTTATCACATCAAATGTTTGGACACATGCATGCAGTATTAAATTAAGACTAAAAAATAACTAATTGCACAGATTGCGTGTATTTTACGAGACCAATTTTTTGAACCTAATTAGTCAGTGATTAGACAATGTTGTGCTACAGTAAATATGTGCTAATGATGGATTAATTAGTCTTAATAAATTCGTCTCACAGTTTACAGGCGAGTTCTGTAATTAGTTTTTTATTAGTATCAGAACACCCCTTTCGACATCTCATGAAACATCCGATGTGACACCCCAGAACTTTACACCCCTGTAACTAAATAAGGTCTGATCCCTTTTGTAAACTGTAACAGATAGCACCTGCAGGTTTACAAGGCTGTGCATTGCTCACAACCCTCACAACTAATTCAAAACAATAAAACTATTGGCAGTATATGAGCAAAACAATAAAAGAAGGATTTCTGAATGTATTTGAGAGCTGAAAAACAACATATCATGCGAAGAAAAAACAACACAGCTTCTATTAGAGTGCTGGATTTTTTTTCTAACATGCATGAAGGAGTGGCAACTGTACAATTGATGAACTATATATTCAATATAATTCAAAGGTGCAGGCAAGATCTATTTCAAATTAATAGTTAACTGGAAAACATATTCTATAAGAAACCATTTTATACCATATATTGTAGGTTTTTAAAAATAGAGCCTCCACCAACAACTGCTACAATTAATAGTTAACTGGAAAACATATTCATTGGTGTTTATTCTGTTGTTGTATCTATATCATTTGTTTACTAAACCTAACCGTGCAGCACTGGAGCTACCAGATTTTTTTAATGTGTCAGTCCTAGCTGAATTCAGAGCACACAAGATAACCTGTAAATCTGTAATTGGTGCCTAGAATATAAGAGAGCTGTAAAAGATAGAGTGCACAGGTGGAAAGAGCTCAAAATTCCCAAAACAGTGAAGGTACATCACAAATAAACATGTGGACCAAGTAGCAACTCAGCCACATGAGATGTAACTTTCAAAAGATCAGCTTAACACTCAAGTTGTGTTAGATAAGGTAAGGCCCTGAGAATCAAGGGCATTGCCACGCAACGCTGAGATAGATACTACTACAAAGAATAAAAATGAAACCATTTTAGTGATGATACTGTGTGCCTAGAAATGACAAGAACTGGTTCGAGAAAAAAAGGTAGACCATAGAAATCAGATTAATCTGTAGTGTAAAACACTGGCAAGTGATGGAGACAAAGAGCATGGCATTCTTTCAATCAGCATATATGTTTTACTATGAGAAGCCATACTGATTACTAACTATTTCACCTGAAAGATGTCATGTGGGGCCGCACCTATTCAAGGCAACGGCGTGCCCGTGACATCCGCAGGGCTGCTGAAGGTGCGCGGGCGCAACCTGCGAGCGCGGTCACCACGCATGCGGCGCGCACGGATCAGGCAGCCAAGGATGCTATTCTGGGAAATGGCTGAGCATGCAGCCACAGGCGTTTGAATTAGAGCAATTAGCTCTCGTCCATTTGTTTGAAGCAATTAGCTCTCGTCCATTTGTTTGAATCAAGAGCAATTAGCTCCGTTCATATGTGAGTGCCGAAAGGCCTATATATATGTTTGTACTCAGACCATTGAAGGCAAGAAAGATATTACCGATCTAATCTCTCTCTCTAAAACAATCAAGCCTGCGGCGGAGGGGAAAACCTCGCCGGAGAAGACGGATCACGGCTACGAACTACGTAGCCGAGGTCCAGCTACCCAAGGGTTCGACGCCCTTGACAACCTGGTATCACGATCCCGGCGATCCTCGTCGTCCCGCCCCACTTCCCCAACAGCCGCCGCGCCCTCCACTCCACCACCAGCAGCCGCCGCGCCACCACAACAACCAACCATCGGGCCAGCCTCCCTGGCATCGTCCTCCGCAGCCTCCTGTGCCGCATCCATGGGAGACAACAGCGACCTCAAGGCCACCATCGAAGTCCTCGCCAAGGCCGTCACGGCTCTGCAAGCCACCGCGGAGGCCAACACCAAGGCGCTGGAGGCCAACGCCAAGGCCATCACCGCCCTCACCTACGAGCGTTCATCCTCGTCGGGCAGCAAGCCGTTCTCCGACGAGCACCACCAGGATCGGTCGCCGAAGTACCAGAAGATGGACTTCCCGCGGTACGACGGCAAGTCTGACCCGCTCATCTTCATCAACCGGTGCGAGTCGTACTTCCACCAGCAGCGGATCATGGAGGAGGAGAAGGTGTGGATGGCATCCTACAACCTCGAGGAGGGTGACCAGATGTGGTACATCCAAGTCCAGACGTACGAGGGTACCCCGTCGTGGCGCCGCTTCAAGGAGTTGATCAATCTGCGGTACGGGCCGCCCCTGTGCGCCGCCCCCCTCTTCGAGCTCGCCGACTGCTGCCGTACCTCCACCGTCGCGGAGTACCAGGACCGCTTCCAAGCGCTCCTTCCCCGCGCCGGCCCCCTCGACGAGGTGCAGCGGGTGCAGCTGTTCACGGGCGGCCTTCTTCCTCCGCTCAGCCTCGACATGCAGGTCCAGAACCCGCAGTCCCTCGCGGCCGCCATGAGTCTGGCCCGCCAGATGGAACTGCGGGAGCAATACACCGCGGCAGCCACGGCCCCGCCTAAGGCCGCCCCGCGTGGCCTCCTGCCGGCGCCCGCACCGCGCCCTGCGCTGACCTTTCCGCAGAGCTCCAAGCCGGCTACGCCCAACGTCACCGTCGAGGGCCGGCCGGTGAAGCGGCTCAACCAAGCGGAGCAGGACGAGCGCCACCGCCTAGGCCTGTGCTTCAACTACGACGAGAGGTACAGCCGTGGCCACAACAACGTGTGTCAACGCCTATTCCTCCTGGACTACGCCGTGGACGATGACGACGACGCGACCGCGGACGAGGACATGCCGACCACGGAGTCCCCGGTCTTCTCCCTCCACGCCGTTGCGGGCGTCCCTCTTCGACACGATGCAGGTCAAGGTGTCGGTGGGCACTGCAACTTTCACCGCCCTCCTCGACAGCGGCTCCACCCACAACTTCATCGCCGAGGCGGCGGCGTGGCACACTGGGCTGCCTATCCAGCCTCGTCCGTGCCTAACGGCAACTGTGGCTAACGGTGAGAAGATCGCCTGCCCTGGCGTGATCCGACACGCCTCGCTCTCCATCGACAACACATCCTTCACCGTCGATCTCTTTGTCATGCCACTTGCAGGGTACGACATTGTGCTGGGCACCCAATGGATGGCGACCCTGGGCCCGATCGTCTGGGACTTCGCAGAGCGCTCCATGTCCTTCCAGTACCGCGGGCGCACCTTCTGTTGGTCGGGCGTGCCGTTGGCCACCTCGCCGCGCCTCTGCGCTACGACAGCGGCCAGTGAGTCGCTCCTCGATGAGCTCCTGGCCGCCTTCAGGGATCTCTTCGCTGAGCCTAGGGGGCTGCCTCCGCAGCGCGCCCGTGACCACGCCATCGTCCTCAAGCCGGACACGGCCCCCATCGCCGTCCGCCCGTACCGGTACCTGACGGCCCACAAGGACGAACTGGAGCGGCAATGCGCCGCCATGATCGAGCAGGGCATCGTCCGCCGCAGCGACTCGGTGTTCTCCTCGCTGGTCCTCCTCATCAAGAAGGCCGACGGCTCGTGGCGCTTCTGCGTCGACTACCGCGCCCTCAACGCCCTCACAGTCAAGGATGTGTTCCCCATCCCCGTCGTCGACGAGCTCCTCGACGAGCTCCATGGCGCGCGCTTCTTCACCAAGCTGGACCTGAGGTCGGGGTACCATCAGGTGCGGATGCGGCCGGAGGACATCCATAAGACGGTGTTCTGCACCCACGACGGCCTCTACGAGTTCTTGGTGATGCCGTTCGGGCTGTGCAACGCCCCAACGACATTCCAGGCCTTGATGAATGACGTGTTGCGCGCCTACCTCCGCCGGTTTGTGCTTGTCTTCTTTGACGACATTCTGATCTACAGCACTACTTGGGCGGACCACCTCCGACACCTCCGTGTCGTCCTCACCATCCTGCACCAGCACCGCCTCTTTGTGAAGCAGTCCAAATGCTCGTTCAGCGTCGACTCCGTCGCCTACCTTGGCCACATCATCTCCGCGGCTGGCGTTACCATGGACCCCGCCAAGGTCCAAGCCATCCACGACTAGCCCCAGCCCCGGTCGGCGCGGGCCGTGTGTGGCTTCCACGGCTTGGCGGGCTACTACTACAAGTTCGTCCACAACTACGGCACCATTGCAGCACCCCTCACGGCACTCCTAAAGAAGGAGGGGTTCGCATGGACGACCGAGGCAGCGGCGGCCTTTAGCGCCCTCAAAGGGGCTGTGCTGTCGGCCCCGGTGCTGACCTTGCCAGACTTCACCAAGCCCTTCGTCGTGGAGTGCGACGCGTCCACCTATGGCTTCGAGGCCGTGCTCATCCAAGAGGCACACCCGATTGCCTTCTTCAGCCGGCCGGTGGCACCTCGCCATCGCTCCCTCGCTGCGTACGAGCGGGAGCTCATCGGGCTTGTCCTCGCTGTACGGCACTGGAGGCCATACCTGTGGGGGCACCACTTCCTCGTCAAGACGGACCACTACAGCCTCAAGTACCTCCTCGACCAGCGCCTCGCCACCATCCCTCAACACCACTGGGTTGGGAAGCTGCTTGGCTTTGACTTCACCGTTGAGTACAAGTCAGGGGCGACGAACACGGTGGCGGACGCCCTCTCGCGCCGCGACACCAACGAGGACAGCACGGGCGGCCTCCGGGCGGTCTCGGCCCCCCGCTTCGACTTCATCGCCCGCCTCCGCCATGCCCAGGTCACCGACCCTGCCCTGGTTGCCATACACGACGACGTCCGCGCTGGCACGCGCGCTGCACCATGGACGGTAGCCGATGACATGGTCCTCTACGACGGGTGCCTGTACATACCGCCGACCTCCCCACTCTTGCAGGAGATCGTGGCGGCTATCCACAATGATGGACACGAGGGCGTCCAACGCACACTGCACCGACTCCACCGCGACTTCCATTTTCCCAACATGAGGCGTTTTGTGCAAGACTTCGTGCGGGCGTGTGCCACTTGTCAGTGGTACAAGTCCGAGCACCTCCACCCGGCGGCCTCCTCATGCTGCTGCCGATCCCCACCGTCGTCTGGGCGGACATCGGCCTCGACTTCATGGAAGCTCTGCCCTGTGTCAACGGGAAGTCAGTGATCCTCTCCATCGTCGACCGTTTCAGCAACTACTGCCACTTCATCGCCCTCGCCCACCCGTACACCGCCGAGTCGGTTGCGCAGGCCTTCTTCGCTGACATTGTACGCCTACATGGCGTGCCGCAGTCCATGGTGTCCGATCGCGACCCAGTGTTCACCTCGACGTTTTGGCACGAGCTCATGCGTCTCATGGGCACCAAGCTGCACATGTCGTCGGCCTTCCACCCCTAGTCGGACGGCCAGACGGAGGCAGCAAATCGCGTCATCGTCATGTACCTGCGCTGCTTCACTGGCGACCATCCTCGACAGTGGCTGCGTTGGCTGCCGTGGGCCGAGTACATGTACAACACGGCCTACCAGTCCTCACTCCGGGAGACGCTGTTCTGCGTGGTGTACGGCCGTGACCCGCCCACCATCCGCTCTTATGAGCCTGGTGAGACACGGGTCGCTGCGGTCGCGCGCGACATGGAGGAGCGTGAGGCCTTCCTCACCGACGTACGCTCTCGCCTGGAACAGGCGCAGGCGGTCCAGAAGCTCCACTACGACAAGCATCACCGTCCGGATTCCTATGAGGTTGGCGACTGGGTGCTTCTTCGTCTCCGCCAGCGCGCCCCGACTTCACTTTCCCAACCTACGACGGGCAAGCTGAAGGCTCGCTTCCTCAGGCCATACCGCATCGTCGAGCTCATCAACGACGTCGCCATGCGCCTAGAACTGCCCCCGCAGGCCCGCATCCATGACGTGTTCCACGTGGGCACCCTCAAGAAGTTCATCGGGACGCCTCCATCAGCTCCGCCACCCCTGCCCGACATCCACCATGGCGTCGTTGTCCCAGAACCTGCTCGGGTGGAGCAAGCTCGCTTGGCGCGAGGTGTCCGCCAAGTCCTTGTCTATTGGCGTGGCGAACCGGCTACATCTGCTACCTGGGAAGACCTCGACGAGTTCCGCGCCAAGTACCCTGAATTTCAGCTCGAGGACGAGCTGGACCTCAATGGGGGGAGAGATGTCATGTGGGGCCGCACCTATTCAAGGCAACGGCGTGCCCGTGACATCCGCAGGGCTGCTGAAGGTGCGCGGGCGCAACCTGCGAGCGCGGTCACCACGCATGCGGCGCGCACGGATCAGGCAGCCAAGGATGCTATTCTGGGAAATGGCTGAGCATGCAGCCACAGGCGCGCAGTCAAGCCGGGGATGCGGAAGTGACTGAGCATGCAGCCACAGGCGTTTGAATTAGAGCAATTAGCTCTCGTCCATTTGTTTGAAGCAATTAGCTCTCGTCCATTTGTTTGAATCAAGAGCAATTAGCTCCGTTCATATGTGAGTGCCGAAAGGCCTATATATATGTTTGTACTCAGACCATTGAAGGCAAGAAAGATATTACCCATCTAATCTCTCTCTCTAAAAGAATCAAGCCTGCGGCGAAGGGGAAAACCTCGCCGGAGAAGACGGATCACGGCTACGAACTACGTAGCCGAGGTCCAGCTACCCAAGGGTTCGACGCCCTTGACAAAAGACATGATTTGCTTATTTGATCTGGATTTCACAAGACATTCTGCATGTTCAGTCTGCAATATTTTAAGCTCATTTCTCAGTTTAGTGAGACAGAAGTAGTAGTTACTTGAAATCATAGTGCTGTAACTTCAAGTATCGTATTCAAGTGATTATCACAAGTAGTAGTTACTTGAAATCATAGGGATGTAAAGTATATGTAAATAAACAAGTACTAAGGGTGCCGCAGTCTTCTTAAGAACAAAATTAGGGGACCTTTCTATAGTTGAGTTTTTTTTCAAGCACTAATGGTTGGTTAGTTATTTGTAATGCAAAATTTACCTTGTCTGCAATCTCCGTACTTCTGACCATCTGAGGCAGAAGGAATTTCTGGCATCTACAGAGTTGTGTTATGAACATGTAGATGGTATGTCATAGTTAACAGTAGAATGAGAACAGTATGGAGAGTAGGGATTACCATTTGCACCCTTTGCAACATATGATTACTCTCCAGCAAAGCCTATAGGTAATTTTTAGAGGTTAATTCAATGAGAAATTGTTGAGTCCTTGCTGGTTTGCTGAGTATATTCTAAGGTTTGTTACCAACTTGTATTGGTCCATCACAAAGCCATTAACAGGACTCACTTACTGGATTGGCTAACTTCAGAATAATCAAAGGAAATCACAATCTAGATGCTCCCATTCCTCAATCATTAGCTCTTATATGAACAACAGAAGATCAACGTGTGTCCATTATATGTCTCAACTATGTATCTATATATCTTCCTTCACAACTGACTAAGAGAGCAAAACATCTCATAGTTAGTGACATTTAGCCCATGCCCTCTACTCAATGGATTAAATCACTGGAGGCACAGAATAATGAATAATTTGTACTGAAATAAACTGAAATTAGGGAATTTAGTGACTGAACAATGGTGACGGCCTTTATAACATTACTCTGCAAAACGTCAGCAAATTGATCTGTTAACTGAGTAAACAAAGTGAGGGAGCAGATCCACTAATACCTTGTGAGGTCAATGTGTCACTGCCATCTTAATCCAAACCATAATATCAAGCTAGATGGAATCGAGAGCAGATCCACTGGCAGGACATAAATGTTATGAAGCAGGTCAATAAACTCACCTTGCACATATGGGTTTGCGCATTGGATGGTTCTGCAGGTGAACTCCAGGAGGTGGATGAGGATGATTGATCCACTGCAGCACGCACTCAATCGTCGTCAGAGCCGCGGCCTGCCGACAGATTGGGCCGCCGCCACCTGCCGGGAGGGGCTGGCCGAGCATGCCATTGTTGGCTCGTAGGAAAGGCCCGGCACTGCCATGCGCACCGCTGCCGTCGGAGGGAGGGGGCCTAACGCGGCCGGCTCGGAGGGTGACTGGGTGAGGGCTGAGCGCACCGCTGCCAGCTAGGAGAGAGGGGCCGTGCGCACCGCTGCAGCCGAAAGCACTGCCGCCGACCGGATAGGAGAGGGGCCGTGCGCACCGCCGCCGAGCACGTCACCGCCGACCGGGTGGCTGGGGCCGCTTGGGCCGTCGTCGCCACCTAGGGGAGAGGGTCGATCGCCGTTTGGAAAGGATGCGTGGGAGGAGGTGGGCCGTGGGCGGCGGAAGAGATGCGAGACAGAGAGGGACGAAAAAAAATTGAGGGAGGGAGGCAGGGATGAAAACGGATCGGATACGAACGGATATCGCTGATATCATATTTGTTTTTATATTTCTGTTCGGATTCGGATTCAGACACGGATAGCTACCGGATACATATATGAATATGGATTGTCTCGGCTACGGATACGAATAATGAGTATCGAATACGGGATGAGTCGGACGCGGATAGTGTCGGTTACGAATATTTCTCCGGATATTGAGTAAAAGCGACATCTATATATAATGTGTTGCACTCAATTGACCACTCTATGAGTCCTAATTACAACTAGATTATACGTGTAGAAGCAAATTATCAATAGTTTATATACAAGTCGTATTGTCGTGTTTTTGAAAGTTGAGTTGCATTATCATCGCTTATGCATATATTTTGAGTACATATACAATAAATAAAAAGAAAATGTACTGGCAAATAAATTGTTAGACTTGACCAAGCAAAGCAGGAAAGCAGTCGCGTGCTTCATGGGCTTCGGCAAGCACTTGCGTGCTTCATGGGCCCGTGCGGATGCCAAGGCTCAAGACTAGCAGCGTGCTGAGTATATATGCTAGTTTTAGTGCCACCTCGATGCCCAGCCAGTGACAAGGATCAAGCTTCTCCTATATCTATATGTATGATACTGCGACCGATAACATCGGTGAAGGGCAGGAGAACAGTCCACAGGGCCACAGGCGCACAGCCACGATGACGTGCTGGGCTGCGCTGAGGCTTATAAAGGATTTAAATATAGATAAATAGATAATATAAATATGTTAATGTTATTTTATATTAGCATATTTAAAATTAGAACAAAATTTCAATAGTCGGATATATCCGAATTTTTTCCGGATTATCCGATATCCGCCGGATACTAACAATATTACATTCATATTTGATATCCGTTTTGATATCCGTATCCGAAAAAATATCCGCCGGATACTAACAATATTACATTCATATTTGATATCCGTATCCGAAAAAATATCTGGATATCTGAATAACTATCCAAATAAGTGTTCACATTCGTACGGATAGGTCGGATAAATATCCGTACCATTTTCATCCATAGAGGGAGGGTGCACAGGAGGAGGCGGCGACTGAATGGGGCCCACCTGTCGGCGCTGGGTAAACTCGCTTCGCAGGAGCGTGCAGTGAAACATGTATGGACGAAAGCCGTACGTCTTTCAGTTGAACACAAGAGAACAGATATCACAGGTTTATGAAGGCGCTGGGCAAAACGCTGCCGATTCCTACTGGTAATGAAGGCGTTTTTCTTATTAGCCTTCGAAACAATGCTTGTAGCGGAGTTTTCACAAAAATGCCTTTATGTATTTAGAAACTAAGGCGCTGTGAGAAAAACGCCTCTACCAAAACGTCTTCTATTAAGAGATATGTTGTAGTGAAATAAGCACAATATTGACAATGTCCTCACCATCTTGCTGCTATTGTAAATCCATTTGTACAAATCTACATTGGTAGGAAAACAAATACGTTTCAGTTAAAAGTGAGAGTTCGCGCTGTACATGAGAATTTATACTTGGTATTTGAAATTTGTTAACAACTCTGTAATGCTCTGTTAAATAATATGTTGGGGAGAAAAGATGCCCTCAATTAGTGTTTGCTTCTGGAAAGAAGATATCATTCACTGAACCCTAAAACTGGCCTCTAGCAATAATTCCCATGAATTTGTGAATTGCAGCATGGACATTCCATTATGATGTCAGTAGCACAGCTCTGGATCGCAGCTTACTATTGTTGGGTGCTGTTTTTAAAAGTGTATGCGAATCAAAGAACTGCCAAGAGAGGACCACAGTTACATGAGTAGAATTATATCCTGAAGCCTATAAAAAATAGTACCCTTAATCTTTGAGTTGTATTAAGAAAAAATCTTCCTCGTAACACAAAAGGAAAAAAAAAAAGGAATGGATGTGATCTGGTTCATGAACTCTGACATACATAAGTAACATCGAAAGGGTTAGCATGTTCAGTTTAGTCGAGAGATCCTGTACATATCCTACTATTGAAAAAATAAGAGATATACTTACCAGTAGATAGTGGTAGGGAAACGGAGAGACTAGAAGAGGTCAAGATTCGGCAGGCCATCTAGCTCTTGCACGGCGGGAGTGAACGGTCACATATAGGCAGGGCACTTGTTTGCGGCGAAGTGCTTGGCCCTGAACCTGTCCGTATACCGCCCCTGTGGTACGAGCCCACATAGCTAGTTGTAGCTGACATCGAACGCCATCCACTTCCTTGCCGCCGCGGCCACCGGGATGCTCCTCTACACCATGTTTGGTCGATCTCTAGGATGTCGATCACCTGTGGCATCACGAACAGCGGCGGCAATGAGAGGGTCACAAGAATAGGAGAGAAACTAATGGGAATCTTCCAAACGACACGAGGATAATTTAAGCAAGCATAGGAGAAGACGGGATGACATCAGTATCAGATATGGTGCGTGAGTTAGTGGGAGGGGGAGGGCTCACATGATTCAATGTCCACCAATTTACGATGGGTTGGACAGTTGGGTCAAAAGAATAACTGAATATCGAACGGCTCGCTGTGGATTCAACTCTATAGTAATCAATGACTGTTAGTGGCCTCCATCTATATAGGAGCATAGGAGTAGACAGATGGACATCAAGTTCACATATGGTGCATGAGTTACTAGGAGGGGGAGGGCTCGCATGATTCAACGTCCAGGGAGACAGGGAGCCGATGTACAACTGGTGGATTGGATGGTCAGATCAAAAGAATTACTGATTATCTAACGGCTACGAAATTCCGATGACGTTTTGTCACGCCACTTCCGTTGGTGCGACGAAACAGTACTATCACACCAATGAAAATGGCGTGACAGGGTTTTCCACGTGAAAATCGTCGTCCAACGTGACAAATTTTGTCGTGCCAGCGCATGTGGTGTGATAGCATGATTTTATCGCGCATTGGCATGACCAAAAAGTTTAAAAATAAAAAATAAGTGAGACTATTTGTAAAATAAAATTTTAAAAAGGATTAAAAATTTAAAATATCCGTCTTTTGGTCTCTCTAATGCCCCTAGTACATTTATGCGGTTCATGAATCATGTGTTACAACCTTTTATTGGGAAGTTTGTTGTTATATATTTTTTACGATATACTCATATACAGTAGTAGCATGGATCAGCACTTGCATCATCTGAGAGGAGTGCTCTCTGCATTAAGACGTGGAAAATTATATGCCCATGCCCATTTAATGAAGTGTGAGATGTTAACTACTATGAACCGTTTGGGTTTCATCATATCAGCAAAGGTCGAGCACTCCCAAAGCAGAAACCATGATAGTTTCCATAGTTATTAATTACATTGCCAACTAAGCAAATTACTGATGTGGCACACTATTTATTGATGAAGAGAGGGAGGAAAAAAAAAAGAAAAAACCGGGTCCCATTAGTTTCCTCGTAGGATATGTACAGGATCCTGGGACTGGCCACATATATTATTGATCAAATATCGCATGGCTATGAGCTACAGGATTCTTGGCATGGCTAATCTGCTTTGTTTGTGTTCCATATTAAATTTCCTTCCATATAGAAACTATTCTCACAAACTTTGCACTGGGGAGGATGGTTTTTAGTCATGAGGTCTTCGAGCTATAGAAACTATGGATAATTTCTGCATTGGGAGTACCCTTAGAACTTGGTCTAAGTAGGGTTGAAACTATTACCAATTGGCCTACTCTGCGTACTCTAACAGAAGCTTGTAGTTTTCATAGCCTTCTTCTTTCTATCAGCGATTCATTTGGAATTTCAGCATAATCATGGTCCCTTTTACTGATTGCATGAGAAGAAGTGGAATATTTGTACTAACTAAAGAAGCACATAATGCATTTGAGGGGACTAAGAATAAAATTGCTTTGGCGGATTGTTTAGCTTTACCAGATTTTGACATGTTATTTGAAGTGGATTGTGATGCTTCCAAGATAGCGATTGGTGCTGTTCTTAGATAAGGATCTCACCCTATGACTTTCTTCAGTGAAAAATTGATAGGAGCACAACTTGGGGTACCCCACTTATGAAACTGAACTATTTATTGTGGTTCGGGCCTTGCAAAATCGGAGGCATTAATTGTTGCATCATGAGTTTGTTCTTTACAAAGATCATGGAGCTAAACATTTTCAAAGTCAAGCTACCTTCAATCACAAACAAGCACAGTGGGTCAGCTTCCTTAAGAATACAACCTTGTGTTGAAGCATAAATAGAGTGGCTGATGCACTTAGTCATAGCTGCATCGGAGCTTTCCAATAGTCACTTCAACGACTACGTTAAACTACCCGTTGCAGTACTCAAAACCCTAGTCATCTCTCTAGTGAGACACCAAAGAGTTCCAGTGTGCGTCTTATCCCAAAATGGTGCAAAATGGTTCCTTTCTGGAGTCACTCTCTGGGGACCTTCCAGTTCATACACTGGACAATTCCGGTGTGTTCAAACGCCCTGAACCGCATGCAGACAACATTGTTGCAAAGCTCTGGTGCCTAGTGCTCTGGTGCCGCCGGAAGGAAAGGTACATGCTCTGAAAAACACCCCGACGACAGTGCCTAGTCTAAGCTCTGGTGAGCAACTCCGGTGACCATAGTCCAGTGACCGCTTCATGCCTCTTGGATACTCTCTGGATTCACACTCTGGTGCGCACCTCCGGTGCATCATCGAAGATATCTGGTGAGTGCAAGATGATTGGACCCATATGAGATATCACCACTGAAGCGACTCTCCAGTGCCAACCAGAGAGCTCTAGCGAATATAAAAACACTCCATTGAGCTACTTTATCAAACCTTTTTCAAATGGCTAACTCCGAATTAATTTCCAATGAGACAACCACACGTTTAGCATTGAGTTAGCATTTTCAAATCATTCTTCAATGATCTTTTGTCAAGTCTACTCCTTGCATAAATACCAAAGAGAAATCTTGATTTTTCAAGTAGGCTTTTTAATTTCTAAAGCCTCCTACTAATATTGGTGACATCAGAATGGAAGCAATCAACGTTGCAAGTCGGCTGAAGAAGAAGCTGAATACCTAGCTGCATGGGCGGGTCTAAAGCAGACCGTCTTCGTCTGTAAAGAGCGTCTCTAGTTGAAATCAGACTACCTTGTGATGGTATGTACTCTAAAAGAACCATGTAGAAATCATTCTGTAGTATGCAATATGATCAAAGAAAAGAAGCAAAGGAAATCCTCCAGAGTGTTGTTGAGGTAGCTCATAAGTTGTGTCAATTTGGTAGGAGAGAGCTTTCTCACACTAATACATAACAGGTAATCACCGCCGCCAACCGTTGGTGAAATGATTTTCGCCGCCGGTTCGTGTTATGAACCGTTGGTGAAAATTTGGGTGGTTATTATCGCCGGCTAGTAACACTAACGGGCGGTGATAAACCTATCATTACAGCCGGTTTGTGTTACCAACCGACAGTGATGGTCGACCTATTTGTACAGCCGGTTTGTGGTACCAACCGGTGGTGAAAATCTTTTTACTAATGATTCGTAATACAAACCGGCAGTGATAATTTATACTGCAGCATAATAAAATTCATAACTTTTTCAAACAAAGTCGGATGAAAACAAACTTTATATCGAAGTTGTAGATCTCTATTGAAGACTTTCTTATTTGAAATTGTTTACAATCCCAAAATTGTGTTTGAAGCTCTTATATTTTAAAATTTAATTTTTTCGAATTATACAAACAACCTCAGATGAAAAAAATGATCAAAAGCAAAGTTACAGATCTCGCTATGATCTACAACTTTGTAGTTGACAACGTTTTCATTAGAAATCATTTATGGTCTTTAATTTGTATCTAAAGTTCAAAATTTTGAAATTCAAATTTTGCAAATGACCTTAGATGGAAAATCAACCAAAACCAAAGTTGTATATCTCGATGAGAACTACAACTTTGTAGTTGATGACTTTTCATTTGAAATCATTTGATATCCCAACAGTTGGCTGAAGTTTTGATGATTTGAAATTCAAATTTGTCAAACGACCGCAGATGGTAAAACCACCAACATCAAAGTTGTAGATCTCGATCAAAACAACAACTTTGTAGTTGATAACTTTTTTATCTGAACTTGTTTAGTGTTCTAAATATTCATTTTAAAATCATGAGAGTGGTTAGAGTAGCTACGTGTGAGGGTACAAGTCTCAGGTTCAAATCTCAACACCGCGTAGTGCGCGGATTTTCGTGCGAAAAATCGCATGACTTGTGACTTGTGACTTGCGACCGTACGGCTGGCTGGTGGGGCCTTCCCGGGATTTAAAAAAATTACTATTTTTTACTCGATTTTGGAATTTCTGAAAATCCTTATCACCACCGGTTGGTTGGTGATAAGTTTTCATCACCACCGGTTTCGTAACCGGTAGTAATGACAATGGGCATCACCGTCGACTTACACTGCCGAGGGCCAAAACCGGCAGTGATGGGGATTCCGGAGCCGGCGGTGAATACCTGTTTTGTAGTAGTGTCATGTTTTCGTTGCTAAAGGCATCCCGGCCTGCATGTTGGCAGCTTTAGCCCCTGCGTGTAATTATGTTCTGTTAATATAACTAAGAGTAATTAAGCTCTTCGCATTCAAAAAATAATAATGAAAACATTCTTCTATTTTGGTGTAGGAGTAGGTTGCTGATAAATTTGTCTTCTATTCTACTAACTCGTGACCTATGAGATCTCTGCGCCACGAAAGATTAAGTTAATGCTAGGAAATAGGTGTCCGTCTATATGGATGGACCGCTCCGTGCGCCCGTATTTTTTAATCGACGAGCCATCGGGTTGATTCTTTTTTAAGCATTCGGACGGACTGCTCCGTTCGCCTCGGCCCGCTCGTGCCGTTGCTCCCGGCTGCACCGGCTACTCAGTGGGCCTGGTCATATTTTAATCTATGGATGCAAGTAAGACAAATCAGGGCCAGCTCTATATTTTTAAAGACCCATGGGCAAGGAAGAAAGTAAGGGCTCATTGTACTAAAATTTAAGATCACAGTTACAGTTTATAGTACGGATAATAAGATCATGATTACAATAGTGTAACGAAAACTTAAAAACTATATATCCATTATGATTACCTCAAATAAAAATATAATGCTTCAGTGCTTTGTAAAAAATCGCCTTCGGGCATTCCTTGATGCAAAATCTTCAATAACACTGTCAAGATTAATGCCGTCCAAAATATCCGACTCAATGTTGCAAATAGCCAAGCCATTAAGTCTTTCTTGTAACATAGTTGATCTCAAATAATTTTTTAACAATTTCAATTTGGAGAAACTTCTTTCGGTTGATGCTACTGTCACTGGAATAGTTAAGAGATTCCGATATGCAATGGAGACATTCGGATAGCAATCTGTAGCTTTAACAAACTGAAGAATCTCATATGCTGACATCAACTCTTCTGGCAAAGATACTGGCAACACTTTTAATTCAGAGAAAAAATCATCCAACTCAACATCGGACTTGTTGTCTTGAGAAAAGGTTTCTACAAAATTAGTGCAGCTCTTCCGTAGATCATTATCATCCAAAGACTACAGATTTACCGAGTTGAATAAGAAACCAAATATTTTTTTCAAATTTCTTTAGCTGTTCAAACCGAGTAGTCAATGAAACGATTGCATGATCAACAATAACTATGAAGTAACTATATTTGAACTCTTCTATAGCTGAAAGTTGTAATTCTTCAGTATCATCATTTAGTTCATCAAAATGCTTCTTTCTTTTACCTTGACGTTTTGTAGGAAATTTTGGCTCTATGCCCATACTAGATGCAATTGATTTTGCGGTCTCAATACTAGCATCAAAACCTTCTTCTCTGTACTTCTCGAAATATGAGATGACCCCTTTAATTTGTTTGAGAGTAGCATCTAAGCACACAATCTTAGATTGTAACTTTTTGCTCACTATGTTGATAGTAGATAAAATATCATCCCAGATAACCATACCAACTATAAATTCAAAATTCTCAAGTGCAGTTACCAAGACTGAGCATCACTTACTGTTTTTGGGTCATCAGTACAAGTTCTTTCCACTTCCTTCAAAGCTGATATTATTTGTGGTGCTTGATACCTGATAGGTTGCACACTTTTTATTCGACTCTCCCAACGAGTATCAGACAAGGGTTTGACAGTAAATCTCTCAACATTATCAGTCAAAATTTTCTACCTTTTAGTAGAGCGTGCAAACAGACAATATATCCATTGTATAACACCGAAGAATGAAATAGTTGTCTTGCAATATTTTGTCATATCACATAGAGTGAGATTCAGACTATGACATGCACACGACATATATAATGCTCTTCGATTAATTTCACGCAAACGGGACTGCACACCTTGATGTTGTCCCTTCATATTAGAACCATTGTCATAACCTTGACCTCTCACATCATCAATGTTCAAATCAAGAGACCGCAATGCATCCAACAAAACATTAAAAAGCCCCAATCCAGAGGTGCCATCAACCTTTAAGAACTCTAAGAAAAATTCCTCTACTCTTGGAATGGTACTTGACATATTAACACAACGGACAATTAGTGTCATTTGTTCTTCATGGCTCACATCTGGGGTACAATCCAAGATAACAGAGAAATACTTGGCATCTTTGATTATCTTTAAGATATGATTTTTCACAGCATTAGCAAGAATAGTAATTAACTCATTCTGAATATTATGGCCAAGATAATGATGATGAATTTCATTACTTTGAATGCACCTAATATGCTCTTGCATCACAGGATCAAACTCAGCAATCATTTCAACTGTGGCTAGAAAATTACCATTGTTATGTTGATAGACTTTCTCATTTGCTCCTCGAAAGGCTAGATTTTGTTTAGCAAGAAACTTAACAACAGAAACAATTCTTACCAAGACCTGTCTCCAACGCCCCTTTTCCTTTGCAATTTCCCGTTGCATTTCATCATCAATAGTTCGATTCTTGCTTAATCTAAGCCGAAGCTCATTCCATGTACTCATGTTTGTCAAGTGCTCCACACTGTTCTCATGTGTTTTGAGTTTCTCACTGAGATGCTTCCAATCCCTTACTCCCTCAGGTGCTAACAAAGCCTTGTTATGATTTGATTTGAACAACTTGCAGCAAAAACAATAAACCTTGTCCACATGTTTAGAATAAATCAACCACTTTCTGTCAACAAACTCACCATTAGATAATTTTCTGGAGTAGTAAGAATAAGAAAAACGCCTATTACTGGAATCACTAGGGAATTGTAGATCCATTTCTCTCATAGGTCCTTTCTCAATTAGGAGATCTATTTTGCTGTTGTCAAGATTTTCCCATGTTCTCGGATCAAATATATTCAAAATTGAATTGTCTTGTTCATCAATATTTGCAGTATCAGTATCATCTGAAGGTTGTAAAGTGTCACCTCCTGGAGCCTGAGTGTGATCATTGCCATCAGCTTCAACATCTAAATTTTCCTCTCCAGTACCAGCTTGATTGGTGTTGACTTCTGCAATATGTTTCTGCCCTTGATCTTGACTGACTTCAGCATTACTTGAAACTGCAAAAAACTTATGTAGAGCACCCCTCTGCGATTCTACAAATTGATCTTCTTATTTTCTTTTTTTTTCTTTTCTGAGCACCTGACAAATGCTTCTTAGGCAACATCTAATATATACAAATAAATGAATACATTGAATTAGAAAATTTTAACCCTAGCGCATACTCAAAACAAATAAGAAAAAAATTGAGAAAATATCCTTACTGTGATCGTGTACGCGTCTGCTGCTGATGTCCGCCGTCCTTGTGACCTTGCCGATTGCAGTTGCCGTTCGCTGGGCGTGGACTGATGAGGAGCCACTGATCACTGATCTAAATCAGCGAGTTCGTCAGTCTACGGCGGCGGCAGGAAAGAAGAAACCAAACGTCGCCCTTTCCGCTGCACTTCCTGGGTCGTGGCATGTGAACGTGATGCCTGTGCGTGGCTTGTTGGGCTGCCGGCTGGTTTGTAACATGGGGCTTTCAAATACTTAGTATTAATTAATATGGCTAATACATAATTATATATACTTATTACCTATATACTCTTGGGCCCTAGCTCTATGGGCCCATGGCGGTCGCACTGCCTGCCCCCCCCCCCCTAGAGCCGGCCCTGAGACAAATATGTGTATGTACACGTATGAACGGAGGCCTCATCGGAAGTTCAGAACGTGAACACGGACATGTATGTATATTAGAAGAGGACATAATCGACATGCATGGAGAGCTGTGCTGACATAATCGACATGCGTGGAGAGCGGTGTTGAATGACTAGCTAGAGCAACGTATGGCTACCGTCTATGCTTGCATGCATATGCAAAAAATGCCTTTGGTCCAAAAATAGTTATAGACCACACATGTCTATGGGCCTGATCATATTGCGAGTCAACTTAGCATGGTAAACATAAGTACCAACCATTCTGTATGGGCTCTAATATGTTAGAGCCACATATAAAATATTTGTATGGCCGGTTTAATAATTTATTTTGCTTGATTACCATAGTCAACACTGTGCTAAAATTTCACCATGCATTGTCTTTAGCAGTAATGCTACGGAGTGGGCGTCTGTCTGTCCGGACAGACAGCTCCACACGCCCTTCCCGCGTCGCTCGCTCTGTGCGCCCCGTGCCCTGCCTGCCCGTACCATTGCTCGCTCTGGCCCACGCGGATTCGCCCAGGGCGTCGTGCGCCTCGCCTGCTGTGGCTGTCTCGTAGGGCCGCCTCCATCGCACCAGTTCGTCACGCCATCCATCCATGTTGCACTAAAAGCTTATATTGTAAACATATGTGTCAAGTGTTTCAGATGTATGTTGCAAGTGTTCCATATGGATGTTGCAAAAAAGTAGATTTGGATATTGGATATGTTGCGACAATGGCTATACATGTATGTTGCAAGTATCTATTTAAAATGTTTCATCTACTTCAGACATATGTTGCAAGTGTTTTTATCTAAATGTTGCATATGTTGCAGTGGATATAACATATGTTACAGTGGTTGTACACGTATGTTGCAAGCATATGTTCTAAATGTTTCATCTGCTTCAGACATATGTTGCAGAAAGTTCTTTCATGTTGCAAGTGTTTCATGAGTAGGCATAGGCGGTCCCCGCAGGCGAAGGTGGTCCCTCTATGCGTGATATGGATGTTGCAAAAGTAGATCTAGATGTCGCATATGTTGAAATGGTTATACACATATGTTGCAAGTATCTATTCAGAATGTTTCATTTACTTCAGACCTATGCAAGTGCTTTTATCTGGATGTTACATATGTTGCAGTGGCTAGACACATACGTTTCAAACATATGTTCCAAATGTTTCATCTGTATCAGACGTATGTTATAGAAAGTGCTTTCATGTTGCAAGTGTTTCGTGAGCAAGCGCAGGCGCGGGTGGTTCCGTGTGTACATGTGTTTCATTTCCATACAAGGCCCATAATTGAATGTTGCAACGTTAGTTGGACAACAAAGTAAAATGTAATCTACATAACGTCTGACAAGAGACGATGACACCATCTCCTCGCGGAGGCGGGGAAAGTGGAACATGCGATCGTACAAGTGTTCAAGACGTGAAATTAAAAAATAATAATTAACAGGGCATAAAAGAAGATAATTTTTATGGATACGAAATAATTAACAGGATGAAAATAACTTTTGCCGACGGATCCAATTTGTCTGGATGTCCGGGCGGTAGGTGAGGTTCCAGTGACTCCTGGTATAGTAACATCTTTGTATCTAGCAATATTATACAAACAGGTATACTATTCTCGCATGCTTGTCTTCCGAAAGAGCCGTTGTTTGTGAGCCATCTTTTTACACCATAAAAGATCAGAGAGGAAAAAAATTCGTTTTACCGCCCAAATGTAAGTCCCCGTTTTCCCATCTCTTTATATATGACACATCTATCTATAAACATAAACTAAGGCCCTATTTGCTAGATGGTTTCTAACTAACTAATTCTGACTGATGCTGATTTGTTATGAGAAAAAAATACTGATGAATGACTGGCTGATTCTAACTAATAAAATCAAGCGAAGAGGCTGAAACAAGTAAACGTGCATAATTCGTGGGCACCCAAGAGGCCCCATCATCATCTATAAATAAACCATTGAAAACAACAAAACGTGCATAACTCGTTGTCACTCCAGTGGTTAGTGGGCAGTACTCCTACCGTAACCAGTCACATCGGTGCTATTTGATTGCTCTGGTCACCTTTCCCTCTCATCTGTGAATTATTATCAATTGCCTTAGTGCTAACGGACGGTGAAGACAAAAAGGAGGTAGAGGTCGAGTAGAGGTAGTGCTAATATGAGCGTGGAAACAACGTCATCTCAAACATGACAAGCACCGTGCTCGCTGTTGCCACACCTCGTGTACTCAGCAGTCGAATCAATTATTGCTCCTTTCGATTGCAAGTGCGGGTCGTTCGCTGCTACAGAACTGATTTTTAGTATCGGCCTATCAGGACCGGTTTCGTACGTCAGTCTCAACGGTGGTGATGACACGGAAGTTTAGAGGACATTAAATGATGTGATATATTAGAAAAATAATTATTTTGCATGTATCAAAAAAAGAGAGAGGATTAGAGTTTTATGCACACGCCTAGAAACTGGACGAAACCTACGTTGAGACGGCTTGTGAGCTTCTCTCGTGTCATCCGATCCAGTGCGGCTGTCATGGGCGCTTGTCATCTACGCTGGACGGGGACCTGAACGAGGCACCGTGGCTCGGCTACCGTGACGGCGCCGGCGATGCGGCCGCTGCCGACTCTGATGCGATCTGGGCTGTGGCCCGCTCGCCGGGGAGTCAGGGTCCTCGGTCGCCAGCTCGGGGAGGCGCCGCCGCGTGGGACTGCCAGAGGGCCGAGGCGGCCTGACGGGAGGCCGGACACCGGAGGCGCTAGGCGTGGTTGCGGGCTCCTTCTCGACACCTCTCCGACCATGGCTGCTAGCTCCTCCGCGCCGCGCCGGGCTCCACCTCGCTGGTCCACTGCACGGTCAGCTCAGTCACCGGCTGGACCACGGGCGTGCGTATCGGCCTGCCTCGCGGCACCACCTCCGCCCTCGACCATGGCAGCCGCCGCGGGAGCTTCGGCTGCGAGCCGGGCCGTCATGCACGGCGAGGCGTGATAAGGGCGTGGGTGCAAGCTCTACGAGTACGGTCCCGCGTCGTCTTCGAGTACGGGCGTGGCTGCAAACTACAGGACTTCGATGGCCGCGAGTACCTCAACTTGGCAGCCGGCATCGCCGTCACGGCGCTCGGAATAGGCCGGTCCTCCCCTTCCCTTTCCCCGCGCTCTCCATGTGTTCGATGCATTGCTCCATCCGCCATGTTTTATTCGCTTCACCTACTGAAGCAGCTCGCTGTCACAGGTGGAGCTCGCCAAGCGGCTTGTGGAGGTGTCGTCCGCACTTGCGTTCAGCTGCAGCTTCCACGGCCGGACCATGGGCGATGCCGCGCTCACCAGCAAGTTCACAGTACCAGGAGCCCTTTCGTTCCGGGCAGGATGGAGTCTGAGTTCTGCCTGTCTGTGTGTATATGCGTTTGGTAGTGGCTGAATTGTGTATATGCGTTTTTAAGTGTGAAACTGACGCTGCAAAAGCTACATAGTTTGCATACCACATCTGATCACAACACAACATATGAATCAAATACTAAAGCTACTCTATAAAACTGTGAAATGAAACTGTGCATTAAAAGACTCTGTTTTATTCTTAGTGTCACGCCTTGGAAACTGGAAGGTGAAACTACCCAGTGAGACTGACCTTAAAAACCAGCATTGTAGGGTCTCTCGGTCCATCACTGTCGGTTTTTTTACTAAAACCGGTACTGATAGGATCAACTAATACTGATATTCAGGTCATCACTATCGGTTTTAGCCAAGAACCGACAACGGTATTGGATCATCACTACCGGTTTTTAGCTAAAAATAACACTGTCATTGTCAGTTTGTCGTTTGAGCCGACAGTGGTATGTTGTACAAAAAAAACTTCAAAACTTTCTCATATAATGTCCAATGAAGTTAAGCTTTATACCAAAGTTGTAGTACTTGACGAGATCTACAACTTTGTGGTTCAAACCTTTTGATTTGAGATCTTTTGGATGTCCAAATATACACTACAAGATTTTATAGAGTTACTCCCTCCATTCCAAATATTATAAGTCGCTTTCACTTTTTTGGTATATCAATTTTGCTATGCATCTAGATATAATAATATGTCTAGATATATAGCAAAATGGATGAACCAAAAAATTCAAATCGACTTATAATTTGGAACAGAGGGAGTAATACCAAAGGAATCCATATGCTTTATATATAGTCAAGTGAGTGTGTAGTGGTAGTTAAGAATCTCAGATGGAAAAGCAAATAAAACAAAAGTTATAGATATCAAAATGTTATGCACCTTTGTAGTTCATAAGATCGAACAACAGCAGCAGCAAGAGGAGGAAGAGGAGGAGGAGGCCAGCAAAAGGACTCAGCGATGGCGAACTGGCCGACAAGGGGCTCAGCGGCGGTGGTAGGGTTTGTGGAAGCGAGGAAAGGCCATAGGAGCAAACCGTCTCGTTGATACCATGAGAGAGTATTAGGGTTTGGATAATGCTCGATTGACATTGATTAGTGACAATCATTGAGTACATATAGGTACGATGGGAGCCTTGGTCGGCAGGCTCATGGCCCATGTACTTACACTCTAGGGCACCTCCGGCGTTACTAGTGAACCGAATGGTTCGGAGAGGACGAGTGCAAGTTTGGTTCGGCAGTCGCAGCATAGACATCAATTTTGTGGGGTCCACCAACTTTAAAAAATTCTGTTTCTATCTGTCTTACAGCCACGCGGAAGACTTCCAATGCTTCGTTCCCCCCTCTGTCTCACGCGCGGACGAGATTCATTCTTTTATTGCCTTGGTTCAGCCCGTCTGCAGAGTTCGTTTTTAGTTCTGACAACAACGGTTCGAACGCTCTAGTGTTCATGGTTCGATTGAAGAAGCCCACGGTTCGCTTTCAGACAACACTGCAGCTGCTCTAACAAGGGGACGCTTATGATGTGAAGAGATGCCAAGGAATGGCGAGGAACGTTGATGAACGACGACAAGTTTCGGCGTTGGTGACGAAACGGAGACTGATGGCGACGCGTACGAGAGACGATGATGGATGGACAAGGGGTGGTGTCGTGGTGACGAACGATGACGACTGTTGGTGACGAACACCGCGTGACGCAGTGGGAAAGCCGAACAGACGCATTGATTTTCCTCCACAAAACCTGGATTGCAATCATGGTTGGAGACGTGGAGTCACGCGCGCCCCACAGCGCCCGGCGCCCCACTCACCAATGGTGCTCTATGAAAACATCGGTAGTCAGAAGCAATATAGAACTGACATGATGTGCAGCATGCCCTGCTGCCAAATGGGTGAGGACGGGTCTCCGCAGTCCGTGAAGACGAAGACGAAGACGGCGCCGCCGATGTTGAGGACGTTCGCGATGGTGTTCAAGCACGCAGATGCAGTGGACATGGCGCTGATGGTGGTGGGCCTGGTGGGCGCCATCGGCGACGGCATGTCCACGCCAGTGATGCTGGCCATCACCAGCCGCGTCTTCGACGACGCCGGCAGCGGCCCTGATCATCTCCAGCAGTTCGTCCCCAAGATGAATGAGGTTGGGTCGAGTTATTTCCATCTCTGTTATCCGTCCAAATCCTAGCAGGCAATGTTACATGAACAACAACACTGACGCATCCACCGGGTCTCTAACGATCAGAACGTGAGGTATACCCTCTACTTGGCTGCCGCACACGGGATCACGGCATTCCTAGGTGAGCGAACGTACGCAGCGCATGCCGATTTTCCGGCCGGCTGGCTCACACCGTATTGCCACTGTTCGTGCAGAGGGGTACTGCTGGACGCGGACGGCGGAGCGGCAGGCGTCGCGGATGCGGCTGCGATACCTGCGGGCCGTGCTCCGGCAAGACGTGGAGTACTTCGACCTCAAGGTCGGCTCCACGTCGGAGGTGATCACCAGCGTCTCCAACGACAGCCTCGCCGTGCAGGACGTGCTGAGCGAGAAGCTGCCCAACTTCGTGATGAACGTCACCGCGTTCGTGGCCAGCTACGCCGTCGCGTTCCTCCTGATGTGGCGGCTCACGCTGGTGGCGCTGCCATCCGTGCTGCTGCTCATCATCCCCGGCTTCCTCTACAGCCGCGTACAGATCAGCCTGGCGCGCCGGATCAGGGAGCTGTACACGCGCCCGGGCGCCATCGCCGAGCAGGCCGTCTCGTCGGTGCGCACCGTGTACTCGTTCGTCGCGGAGAGGTCTACCGCGGCGCGGTTCGCCGCGGCGCTGGACGAGTCGGTGCGGCTCGGGCTCAAGCAGGGGCTCGCCAAGGGCCTTGCCCTCGGCAGCGGTGGCATCCGCATCGCCATCTTGGCCTTCACCGTCTGGTACGGCAGCCGCCTCGTCATGTACCACGGCTACAAGGGCGGCACCGTCTACAACGTCGCCCTCGTCATCGTATTCGGAGGCGGGTACGTCGGCGAAGCTAGCTGTCAATTCCGTTTCGATGATACTTACTAGACGCCGACACCATTAACGATCGAACCACGCAGAGCACTGGGGACGGCGCTGTCAAACATCAAGTACTTGTCAGAGGCGACCTCGGCGGCGGAGAGGATCATGGAGCTGATCAGGCGGGTGCCCAAGATAGACTCAGAGAGTGGCGCCGGCGACGTGCTGGACAGCGTTACCGGCGAGGTGGAGTTCAGGAACGTGGAGTTCTGCTACCCGTCGCGACCCAAGAGCCCCATCTTCGTCAACTTCAGCCTGCACGTGCCGGCCGGGCGCACGGTGGCGCTGGTGGGCGACAGTGGGTCAGGGAAGTCGACGGTGATCGCGCTGCTTGAGCGCTTCTACGACCCGTCGGCCGGGGAGGTGACCCTGGACGGCGTGGACATCCGGCGGCTGCGGCTCAAGTGGCTGCGCGCGCAGATGGGGCTCGTCAACCAGGAGCCGGCGCTGTTCGCGACGTCGATCAGGGAGAACATCCTGCTTGGCAAGGAGGACGCCACGGAGGAGGAGGTCGTCGCCGCGGCAAAGGCGGCCAACGCCCACAGCTTCATCTCGCAGTTGCCGCGGGGATACGACACGCAGGTGCATCTTCTCCTTGATGGCACTAGTGCTTTCACCTTTTTTCAATAAAAAACTACTTTAGGAAACGTCAAAGCATTATAAGATTTTTTTTTGTTTCTCCACATATCTAAGTTGTCCAACGGAGGCCTCCTGAGGCGCCGGTGCGTAGTGGAGTTCTAAAGCGGGCCGATAATATAAAAAGCGGCAGAGGTCGACCTAAACTAACTTGGGACGAGTCCGTTAAGAGAGATCTTAAGGAGTGGAATATCTCCAAGGATTTAGCTATGGACAGGAGCGCTTAGATATTGGCAATCAACGTAGTGACCTCTTTTTGTCTTGTGCCCTTTATATTCCTTTATGTGTCTCCCTGTTTCTCGTCTCTTTTGGGTTTCATCTCTAGCCTACCTCAACTTGCTCTTGGGACAAAAAGGCTATGTTGTTATCGTCGTCGTCGTCTCCACATATCTAAGTTGAATTTTTTTAAGTAAAAATTATGTAGGATGATAGCGGTCATATCATAAGTTAAGTTAGAAAAGTAGAATGTATTTTTGTAATCATTATTCATAAAATTTTGTATCTCTTGTGTAAATTTATAATTGATGTTCTAACCTATCAAACTGATGACTAAAAATCTATAATTTATTTTTTCAACATAAGTTATGATGTCCGCAGTGAGCCTTAATTTAACTTAAAAATCAACTGGTTGGTGGATAAATGAAAAAGTACAAATCTCATTAACAAGTCCAACAATAATAACAAAGCCTTTCACTCCAAAGCAAGTTGGGATTGGCTAGAGTTGAAATCCAATATGAGTCCCTACTCACGGTTCAGGCACGTCACGTTAGTAGCTGCTTTCGAAGCACTCTACCTTTCAAATATATTTTTATTGCCTATTAAAATAGTAGGTAGTAATTTGAATTGAAAATTATTATAGAGGTTATCCAAACACAAGTCTTACTTGCCATAGTAATTTAGACTTTATACTTAAATCTATAATGTTAATGTGGTTTGCCATGTAACCAAACATCAATGTCGATAAAGGATAATAAATATCAAAGAAAAATTACAAATAAACAAGAAGAGTAGTTGCATCAAAGTCAATATTATTGCAAGCTATGCGTAAATAATGCACACAAAAAGTTAGAATGTTAACAAAGAAGATGACAAGACCTATCTGGTATATTGAGCCAAAGTACACACTTATTGAGTAACCTTATCATCTTTAAAGATGGGTAACCTTAGCATCTTTCCATTGTAACAAAGGTACACATTTATTGAGTAGAATGATCACTTCAAAGTTCAAACAATCACATATTGAGCCAAGATGCTTAATTTATTGATGTTTTAATCATTGAAAAGATAAAGAAGGCATATGCAGGCCCTTGACAACTTATGTATTACGACAACGGGAAGGTAAATGCATATAAATTAAATATGCAATAACTCATTAAAACAATATACCATTGAGCAAAAGTTTCAAGAGACAAACTGAACAGACGTGTCAATTTATATATGTGTCTATAACACAAAACTTCAAATATATATATTCTTCTAACCAGGGGATGTCTTGACCATTTTTCAATAGTCGTGTATCGTGCAATGTACACACTTACTATAAAAAAGTTTTTAATTGGAACAAAGAATGTTGTACAAACAAAAGTTTGTTGAGTCAATTAGCTAGCACCAAACATGCCAAAATTGCTAAAGTAATTAACAAAGTCAATTCTCTATATTTTCATGCCACAACAAACTTCGGTTAACCCTTTTGTTTCAAGAAACTACATATGGTCACAAGTGTTAGATCAACATGAAACAAGTTCATTTTATTTGTATACATTGTCCAAATCCTTAGAACTTAGACCTTTCAATGATATATAAGTTTTTCTTTACTTGGACACTAATGAAATACATACTAAAAACATGTGGGTGAGCGTGGTATCCAAATGTCTGGAGGGCAGAAGCAAAGGATTGCTATCGCCAGAGCAATCTTAAAGTCACCCAAGATCCTCCTCCTTGATGAAGCTACTAGTGCATTAGACACTAATTCAGAGCATGTGGTCCAGGAGGCACTTGACCTGGCCTCCATGGGCCGAACTACTATTATCATTGCACATCGGCTCTCCACCATACGAAATGCTCATTTGATTGCTGTCATGAAGTCTGGTGAGGTCAAGGAGTTGGGCTCCCATGATGAGCTCATTGCCAATGAGAATAGCCTTTACTCAACTCTTGTCCACCTTCAACAAACCAGAGATCCAATTGAGACTACCGAGGTTTGTGACACTAGAGATGCATATGTTATGTTGCAATCAAACAACCAAAGTAGGGGTTTCTCTGCAGCAAGTAGGTCGATCTCAACAAGGTCAATGGGTGATACAAAAGACAATGGTAACATAGAGAATCTAAAGCTTCCTGTGCCATCCTTCAAGAGGCTACTAATGCTCAATGCACCAGAGTGGAAGCAGGGGTTGTTGGGGAGCTTTAGTGCAATTGTCTCTGGAGGCATACAACCTGCATTTTGCTATATCATGGGCAGCATGATTTCGATCTACTTCTCTACAGATCATGAAGAGATCAAGGAGAAAACAAGGACCTACGCACTTATCTCCATCGGCCTTGCATTGCTCACGTTCATGGTTAATATTGGGCAACACTACAATTTTGCTTCCATGGGGGAATACCTCACCAAGAGGGTCAGAGAACAGATGCTCGCTAAATTTCTCACTTTCGAGATTGGGTGGTTTGACCATGATGACAACTCTAGTAGTTCCATATGCTCACGGCTTACCACTGATGCCAACATTGTAAGTACAAAATAAAGCTAGTAATATTTAGAAGAGAATAATACTTGACTAGACATAACATTTGTGTTGCAGGTGAGGTCGCTTGTGGGTGATCGAATGTCTCTAGTGATCCACACAGTTTCAGCTGTTCTAACTGCCTACATCATGGGTCTGGTGATTGCTTGGCGTTTAGCAATTTTGATGATTGCAGTGCAGCCATTTAGCATTATCTGCTATTATACTCGCTATGTCTTATTAAAGAGCATGTCTGAGAAATCAACACAAGCACAAGTCGAATGTAGTAAGCTAGCTGCTGAGGCCGTCTCTAATCTTCGAACCATAACTGCTTTCTCATCCCAGAACCGCATCATGCGCCTGTTTGACCAAGCACAAGAAGGTCCATGCAAGGAAAACATAAGACAGTCCTGGTTTGCAGGTATTGGCCTCGGCACCTCCACAAGCCTTTTGAGATGCACATGGGCACTCACCTTCTGGTATACTGGCATACTCCTGGCTGGGCACCACATTACTGCAAAGGCCTTCTTCCAAACCTTTCTAATTCTAATAAGCACAACATTGGTGATAGCAGATGCAGGTAGTATGACAGCAGATCTTGCTAAGGGCGCTGATGCAGTTGCTTCAGTGTTTGCCGTTCTTGACAGGGAAACAGAAATGGATCCTGACAGCCCTGACGGATACAAACCAGAAAAGCTCAAAGGCGAAGTGGACATTAGAGGAGTTGATTTCGCATATCCATCAAGACCAGATGTGATCATCTTTAAGAGATTCTCCTTGAACATCCAACCAGCTAAGTCAACAGCACTTGTTGGGCAAAGTGGTTCAGGCAAATCAACCATCATTGGGCTTATAGAGAGGTTCTATGACCCAACTAGCGGGGTAGTAGAGATCGATCGTAAAGACATCAAGGCATACAACCTTCGGTCCTTGCGACAACACATTGGGCTAGTCAGCCAAGAGCCAACACTATTTGCAGGTACCATTAGAGAGAACATTGTGTATGGCACAGAAGTAGCTAGTGAGGAAGAAATTGAGAATGCAGCAAGGTCAGCAAATGCACATGACTTCATTAGCAACCTCAAGGACGGATATGAGACAAGATGTGGTGAGCAAGGTGTTCAACTATCTGGAGGACAAAAGCAGCGCATTGCAATCGCTCGTGCAATATTGAAGAACCCTGCTATCTTGCTACTAGATGAAGCTACTAGTGCATTGGACAGCCAATCTGAGAAGGTGGTCCAAGAGGCATTGGACCGAATGTTGGTTGGCAGGACAAGTGTAGTGGTGGCACACAGGCTGAGCACTATTCAAAACTGCGACATGATTATTGTGCTTGAGAAAGGAGCTGTTGTGGAGACAGGAACACATGCATCCCTCATGGCCAAGGGTCCCACTGGAACATACTTTGGATTGGTTAATTTGCAGCAAGGAGGCAACCAGGTGAACAACACTATGGTTTTGCAAGAGAACACATCAATTCCAGATTTGCAGCCTTAAATCACCACTTTGGATTAACCAACAAGGGGCGGCAAGAGTGCTCACCAAAGAATTAAAATATCATTCAACAATGAGCTATCTCCAGTTGATCAATTAATACATAGTATAGTAGTGTGTCAACATTGTAGTTTCTTGATATAGCTGTTGTTGGATATGTATTTGCAGTTGCAGCTGTGTGAAGGTCATGGAACATGAGAGAAGATATGCATTTGGTTGTATTTATCCTATTCTTCTTCTACTTGTTTGATGAAATTATTAGCCCTATTTGGCTAAACGGATTACTAAATATTTTAATGTCATGAACTCCATCAATATTACAGGTAGCATAATGGAAAATTACAATGAAAAACACTGCCAAGGCAACAAAGGTGGATCAGAACTTGTTTCTTTCGAGTGTTACTAGCTTATGATTTGCAAGTGTGTTCCTCATGCAACGATCAACAAATTTAGGACGATGAATCATAATTAATCCTACTCACGTCAAACATACATTGATGCGTGCAACTTCTAAGCTCTACCGGCAGTGCTTGTTTGCTGAAAATCTTCAAGGAAGAATTAGCAAAGAGGAGACAATTCAAATTCCTATCAGCAACTCTACCAACCATCGATCCATCTGATATTTGAACCCGAACTATACAGTTGAATAGGTCAAATTAATTTTGAGGGCATTGCCAACAGTTCATACATGACTGGTATCTATCAAACTCTATCAACAATTCACTACTGTACTACTAACTAAAGAGTGAAAATCAGCGGCTCCACTCAGGCGTGATTTGCTTTGGATTTACTCTTACACAACTGCAGGTACATATACTAGAGCCGACATTTCTGTTTTTAGAGGAATCGGTGGCAAGATAGTACCTGGGCCGTGTTTAGATGCCGATTCGGCACCCCGGAATCGGCACTGCGCGCTACAGTGTTCCTGTCGGAACACTGTAGCGCGTTTTGTTTGTTAGTGCAAAAAATTATCCAAATATTGATTAATTAGACTCTAAATGTTCGTCTCGCAAAGTACAACAAAACTGTGCAATTAGTTTTTGATTTCATCTACATTCAGTACTCCATGCATTTGCCGGCATTTTGATGTGACGGGGAATCTCCTTTTTGCATAGTGGAATTTGGGTGTTGAATTTGGGAACTAAACAAGGCCCTGGTTAGAGTGAACGGAGCTGGCATCGTGGTGTCGCCGGAAGGGCCGTCTGGTAGCTTGAACTGCACGGAGAACTAGTGGGGACAACTAGCCGCGCGCGTTGTCTCCCAGGTGGCGAGAAAGAGGGGGGCACCCTCCGATGTGGCTAGACGGCGGCAGGCGGCAGGCCGGCAGCCTTCAAGAACGTTTCGTGTCAGTTATTTATTTATTTTTTTGAAAATTGTGTCAGTTAGAAGGCTTATTTTAGAACCTTTTTTTTCCACTTTTGGCATCATTTGGGTAGAATTTCGTTAGGCATTTCGAGGCCTTCTTGCTTCGGTTCTCTCAAAGGCCGGCCCATAGAGTTGGGCCAAATGACTGATACTGCATTACACACTGTCAAAGTGTTGCATTAATTTGTAACGTTCCTTCTCAAACAATCAGGTTGGAGCCAGCATGGTTTAGCGTGTTTAGAAGAAGCCAAAGATGTGTAGTACTCCATCCGATATAAATTATAAGTTGGTCTGACTTTTTTTAATACATAGTTTTTTTTACTATGTATCTAGATATAACATATACTTCATCCGTTCTAAATTATAACATATATCTAGGAAAGGTGTACATCTAAATGCATAGCAAACATCTAACAAAAAAGTTAATGTATTATTATAAGTTAAAAAAGTGCGAACACAAGGTTGACAAGTACCCTTATGTGTTCGTTTTGTGATGAGTGATTGTCAATGTGATCCACGAAGTAGGTTGAGTGGTGACTAACCCTACCATGACGAAAGCTATGTGTGCGACATGTTTCTTGGCTTGTGTTGTGCAGGTGTGGAGCTCGGAGGCGGTGGTCGACGGTGAGGTGAAAGTCAAGGAGGACGTGCCGTGTCGACGGACTGAGGGCGGTGAAGGACGGATGTGAGGCTTAGATCGAGGGACCCGGAGGCTGGGTGACTAACCGCGGTGGCTGACACTTGGGACATCGATAAGTGCAAGAAGACAAGGGAGTGAC
Organism: Saccharum spontaneum; assembly: GCA_022457205.1. Classification (NCBI taxonomy): domain Eukaryota; kingdom Viridiplantae; phylum Streptophyta; class Magnoliopsida; order Poales; family Poaceae; genus Saccharum; species Saccharum spontaneum. Next base: position 14,976,843 of record CM039594.1, on the reverse strand, counting down.
AGTGTTAACCGAGTCAAGACGACGGACGTGCGGGTCGAGCAAGGCTCAGAGGACTTGGCGTGCCGGCCGGTCAAGGACGGTGGTGACACGTGTCGAGCGGCAAGAGACACGTACGGAGTACGCTACTCGCGAGCGTGTTTGGTGGTTTGGGCCTCAAAACCATCGGTGGCGGGTTTACGGGTTTGGGCCTCAAAACCCAGGCGAAGGTTTCGAGGAGGAACGGACGGCACATTGCGGTATCAGGGAGTTCGCGTCGAGGCGAAGCTACTGATGAGGAGGCGCGGTGGCCGTCGGATGAAGATGACACCGGGTTGGACCATAACGCCCTTAGACTAAGTGGTTTGATTCAATTGTATCCAGGGGCAAAACTGAGATTGTGTAATAGCCTTGTTAAATAGGACGAGGGAGCCCAGAGGTCAAAAAAAATCTGAGAATTTCGTGGTGTATTTGTTGAGATTTGGTGTGGCAATAGAGGTCCAAATTCTCCTTTTGCCCTCTGGATTTCCTATTTGAAGCTGTGATTTTCATTCTTCCTTTTTCCTCATTTTTGTTCATGCCTATGATCTCGTTTTCTCGGAGTTTGGGTCAATCCGAGGTAATGATTTCTTGGGGCTAGATTCGTAGCGCATTGAATTTGGTCTGTGCAAATTTTGGGCGCAGTTCGTGTTGATTTGATCCAGTTCTCGTCGGATTTTTGGAGTCGCCTCCCTCTGTTCGTCGCTCTGTTCGTGCGCTGTTCTTGGGCACTCACGTACAGGCGTGCGCACGGGCGGCCCCAGCAGCACTCGGCGACAGCGGCACCAACGCTGGCCCCAGCTGCCGTGCGCGCTCACCGGAGCACCGCTCGCCCCTGGGACATGGAGACTCATCCGCTTCTGTGCGCTCGGTTCCTGTTCGTCGGTCTTGGTTTTTGAGTCACGAGCTTCGGATATTGCAGCCGTTGTATTGCCGTGGTCTCTACTGGGCGGTGTGCATACCCTCGCTCGAGCTCTTCCGGCTTTTCAAGCAATAATTTTTGGTTGTCTTTGGTTGCTGCCCCTTTTCAAGCAATAATTTTTGAACTAATTAAATATTCTCTTGTTTGATTAGTTTGTTGACCGGCTTAAACATGTGCTCTCGTTAGCTTCTCTCTGTACTTGTTTGGCCCAACATCCAGGAGGCAGGCAGCACCTCCTGGTGCCTGCTCGTTCTTCAAACTCCGAACTGTTGCTCGCCAGTTTGGCCTGAGGCTGTTTCATCTCTGCAGGAGAGTCAGTCCCTAGCGCTCGGTGGTGTGCAGCCCAGCCATCGGCGAATTTCCAGCTGATTTTCTGGTGTAATTTTTCAGGCCTTGACTTCTCATTTTGAATGCAGTTTGGTCATCTGAGCTCCAAATCGGATTTCGTCTGTTGCGTTGATATTGTACCGTTCCAAGGAATTGATCTAAGTACTCTCGTCATCAGTTGGCTTGGGTATTTTAGTTTCTCTAACTCGCTTGTGTTTGGGTAACTTTGGGACAGCGGCCAAATATTTTACGAGAAATTTGAGGCTCTCATTTACTCCTTCTCTGGTCGCCGTTTCCGGTCCTTCAAAAAGTATCATCTATTTACTCTTAACGGGCTAAAACTATTACAGTCAAACATATAGATCTAGATTATAAAGGTCAGGATCTATCAAAGATATAGGAAATAAATAAATAACTCAATACATATGAAACACGTATGGAAAAAGATAATAGATTAATAGTGTAGAATGAATCTAATCGGTGTTATAGATTAAATTTTGTCATTGATGTTAATGGATCTGATGGCTCCACTGTTTGTTTGGAAAGGCTTGAGGCGTCGGATATTGACGCAATAATGGAGCAGATCAGTGGCTACTTGAGGTAGTAGTGGCTTCAACACATATGTGCAGTATTATGATGAATCTGGCGATATTTGGGGGGAGGGGGAGTAACTATGAATTCACAAGAGAAGGTGCAAGATGATCCAAAATTTAAATTTTCTAGAGGGCCATGGAACTGAATAGCTTGTGAGGGAGTCCGGCAATGGTTTAGTTATGGAATAGACCTCACCAATAAGAAATTGAAGGCTACCTTGATTTAGCCTCGGAGTTCAGTTGAGACATAAATACTGGAGGGGACATGTAGGGCCGAAAATTGAAAAAAAAAAAACAGCAAAATTTCAATCGAAATTTTTTAGTCTTTATGAAATTTTGGTTGAAATTTGACAAAAACTGAACAAAATGGAACCGAAATTACCGGTACATATATTTATCAGAGGTCATCAGTAGGATAGAGAAAATCGATGAAAATTGGCTGATTCCAAACTCTGTTTGCCCTCGTCGAAATTGCATGGCCACTGAAAGAAAATAGAAAAAATAAAGGAAAAAGATATGACGATAACTCCAAGCCAACTTGTTTAAACGGTAGCTATACAGAGGTTTTAAACCCATCCATAATGCTGGCGCACAGCGTCCATCCAGGCAAATTCTGTCTGGACGGCTCATTTCCGAGCCTGTCCAACGATCTCCGAGCCTGTTCAACGATCGGGCCCAACATACCTCCTCCGCTTCACCTTCAGTATGACACAGTTTGTCCAAAAAAAAAACACAGCTATATTTTCTTTCCCCACTGCCACACGCATGCAACCGCTGCGGATGCATCCACCGTGCCGCCTGCCCTCTGCGAGGCTTCTCCAACGCGGCGGCCTTCTCCAGCCGCGGCCTTCCCGTCCGGACACTGCAAGCCCACTCCACCTCGCTGCTGCTTCGCGCCCACTCTGCCTCGCTACTACCGCGCGCCCATCCCGCACCGCTCGCTCCTGCCCGTCGCGCTCACCCATCCCGCCGCCCGCCTGGGCGAGCCAAGCCCGGTGCTGCTAGCGATGGTGGTGGCGATGGTGCTCGCGCGGTGCCGGCTCCAACCCCGACGGCTGGAATCGCTCGGCCCCGGGCTCCCCATGTTGGAAACGCATGTTTCAAGTGTTTTAGATGTTTCGTAGGTATGTTTCAAGTGTTTCATACACGATGTTGCATATGTTGCAATGATTGTGCACGTATATTATAAGTGTATGTTCCCAATGTTTCATCTGTTTTTTTCAGACGTATGTTGCAAGTGAACTATCTGGATGTTGCATATGTTCACACATAAGTTGCAAGTGTTTTGTCTGGATATTGCATGTGTTTGCAATTGTTTTTCAAGTATTTTCATGTGTTTTTGCATGTGTTTTAGGCGCATGTTTCAAATGTTTCAGCTGTTTCATACATATGTTGCAATTGTTTCATTTGGATGTTTCAAAGTAGATCAAGGGTGTTGTGCATATTGCAATGCGAGCCACTTACCACAGCTGCCTACTCCAGCTACTGGGGCACCGTGCATGGAGGAGAGCGGTGCAGCAGGCGTGGAGGGACACAGGAAGCAGGAAAGCGTATGAGAGTGGCGCGAGCGGGCCCCGCCTATGCGTGCAACAGGCACTGGCGTGGGCGTCTGGATGCGGGGGGTCCACCCGGACGTCCAGGCTACGGTGCTGTTGTAAACCCATTGATGTAATGGAAGCACAGAGATAAATCCAATTAAATAAATGAAAACTATTTTTAGTTTTAGTCAAAAAAATTATAAAAAAATATTATTAAAAAATCAGCTAGCTAGTGTAGCGCAGTGTCCACCGTGAATACCCGACCGTTCCGTTGCTTTCATGCCTCCAAGCTTAATTTGTCCACGGGAAGAAGTGTCCTCGGAAGAACAGGAGGTCGCTAGATGCAAACAGTACTGTTTTTCCGGCGACCTCTTTGATGCCAATTTGATGCCACTTCCACACACAAAGGCGATCCGGCGACCCCTTCGCCGGCGGAGTGGCCGCGCAGTCAACACTCTGATGCACCCGTATGCGTGCATTCAGTGCGCCAGCCGCCACTAAAATGTCACGAACAGAACAGGAACTATATACGAGAGACATCGTCAACACCGTCCCTGGCGTGTCTCTGCTTCTTCTCACCAAACTGCTTGGAAGTTGGAACGACTTGGTAGTCTCTGCATCCGATCCGCCGCCTCCGCTTTAATTTGATTTGATGCGCTGCACCACCTGTTGATCGAGTCGCTCGGCACGGCAAAACTTGCCGGACTTTCGCTGTCGATGAACGTGACTGTTGTCGCGATAACCCAGCCGAGGTTACGCTCGCCGCCAACAGGCGTGGCGTGTCGTCTGTTGTGATCTTCTGATCGACCAGCTGCTTAGCTTCTTCGAATAAGTTGCGTTGCGTCCGGTGCCAGTGCCATGCGTTGAATGCATGGGCGTGGCCTAGCAATGGCCATCAGAGCGGAGAACCGGACTGACATGCATACTGCATACGCCAAGACGTGTCATGCATGGTAATCTCAAAACTTCTGGTTTTTCTTGGCTGTACGTGGCCCGTAGGTTGTCGCGAGGTGACCCGCCCGCATGGCTGGTGAAAAGTGTGTGCCGCCGGCTGCAAGCGAGGTCCCTTGAGCAGTTGGATGAACCAGTTCGCCGCCGTTGTTCGGCTGTTGACTGCATGCATGCATGCACAAAATTTCTTCGGCGGCTTGAGGGCAGTGAGCCACGTTGGGCTTGGACGAAGAACCCAACCGTGTGCCCAACCAAACTTGGCTTCGTCTACCAGGCAGGTACACTGCTGCTTGCTATCTTGCTCATGCACCTGTGCCACCCTATGGCCTGTATATATATAAGAGTCAGAAGCTGCCACCTTTTAGGGCCTGAAAAGAAGGCAAAGTTAACGAGTAGATTACATAGCCGCCGCCGCCGGCGTACGTCCGCCACAGGCTCACAAGTCCGGCCCGGCGTACGTGCTACGGCGCGCCGGCTAGCGCTCGCAAGACACACATGGCACTAGGGACATCGAAGAAGGTGGCGGCGGCGCTGGTGGCCTGGTCGTTCGCGTCGTTATTCATGCACGCGGACGCGGCGGACATTGCCCTGATGGTGCTGGGCCTGGTGGGCGCCGTGGGCGACGGCTTGTCCACGCCGATGATGCTGTTCCTCGCCAACCGCATCTTCAACGACATTGGCACCGGACCTGACCGCCTCCTGCAGTTCACCTCCAAGATGAACGAGGTAGTATTCTCTCTGACGTGCAATAATCCTAGCAAATTAAGCCAATGTGATGTGAACACCTTCGCTGATGGAACGCACGCGCCGGGTCTCTCTATCAGAACGCGCGGAACATACTCTACCTGGCGGCCGGCAACTGGGTCATGGCGTTCCTAGGTGAGCTCGCACTCCACTGCACGCCAGTGCCATACGCATGCAGCTGCGCCCTGTCCGTGCTCAACATGTGTTCTTCTCGCCGCGTCTGACGTGTGCACGCAGAGGGGTACTGCTGGACGCGGACGGCGGAGCGGCAGGCGTCGCGGATGCGGCTGCGTTACCTGCGGGCGGTGCTCCGGCAGGACGTGGAGTACTTCGACCTCAAGACCGGCTCCACGTCGGACGTGATCACCAGCGTCTCCAGCGACAGCCTCGTCGTGCAGGACGTGCTGAGCGAGAAGCTGCCCAACTTCGTGATGAACTGCTCCATGTTCCTGGGCGGCTACGCCGTCGGGCTCGCGCTGCTCAGGCCGCTCGCGCTCGTGCTGCTTCCGTCCGTGCTGCTGCTCGTCGTGCCCGGCTTCCTCTACGGCCGCGTCCTCATCGGCCTCGCGCGCCGGATCAGGGAGAAGTTCACGCGCCCCGGCGCCGTCGCCGAGCAGGCCGTGTCGTCGGTGCGCACCGTGTACTCGTTCGTGGCGGAGAGGAGCACCATGGCGCAGTTCTCCACCGCGCTCGAGGAGTCCACCCGGCTCGGGATCAAGCAGGGGCTCGCCAAGGGTGTCGCCATCGGCAGCAGCGGCGTCAGCTTCGCCATCTATGCCTTCAGCGTCTGGTACGGCAGCCGGCTGGTCATGTACCACGGCTACAAGGGCGGCACGGTCTACGCCGTCTCCACTGCCATTATCATCGGAGGAACGTACGTAACTTACACTAGCTAAACTGCAAACCTTGCCGTATTATTTTTTGTTGGTTAACGAACCATGTGCATGCAGAGCACTGGGGTCCGGGCTGTCGAACGTCAAGTACTTCTCGGAGGCGAGCGCCGCGGCCGAAAGGATCCAGGAGCTAATCCGGCGAGTGCCCAAGATCGACTCGGAGAGTGACGCCGGTGAGGAGCTCGCCAACGTCGCCGGCGAGGTGGTGTTCAGGAACATAGAGTTCTGCTACCCGGCGCGGCCGGAGAGCCCCGTCTTAGTAAGCTTCAACCTGCACATTCCGGCGGGTCACACGGTGGCACTGGTCGGCAGCAGAGGGTCAGGGAAGTCGACGGTGATCGCTCTGCTGGAGCGGTTCTACGACCCGTCGGCTGGGGAGGTGAGCCTCGACGGCGTGGACATCCGGCGGCTGCGGCTCAAGTGGCTGCGCGCGCAGATGGGGCTCGTCAGCCAGGAGCCGGCGCTGTTCGCGACGTCTATCCGGGAGAACATCCTGCTCGGCAAGGAGAACGCGACGGAGGAGGAGGTCGTCGCCGCAGCGAAGGCGGCCAACGCGCACAGCTTCATCGCCCAGCTGCCGCAGGGCTATGACACGCAGGTACTGCGGCGGCTTCCTGTACGTGTGTTGTCGTGCTCGTGCACATGTCCTCCCAAGTCCCAAGTCCAAATCTAACAGCAGCTTTTCTGAATTGAATCTGAAAACAAAAGAGTAAAAAACAAAGAATGGTTCAAACTGAAATATTGATGCAGATTTCCATTGACGATCAAAGAACAATCCAAGAATAGTTTCCTCAAAAAAAAAAGAACAATCCAATAATACTAGTGGCATCAAACTCAACAATAATGCCAACTATGTGTAAATACTGCACAAATATATTTTCTATAAACATGTTCACGAAGGATCACTTCCAACAATCTAATACTATCAATCCAAGATGTTTACTTATATCAGCTAAATGTGGTGTCCATCCCCAGCAAACAGAGTCCGACCATTGACAGTACTCGGTTTTTTAGGCAACCTACATAGGGAAGGCAAATTTGTATACATATCCCTAAACAGTAGAATAACTGAGATAGAAGATCGAAGTTACCTTCGACATTGAAATGGCAGAAATACATGCCAGTTTTGCACAAGTGTCGTACCAACATTTCAGATATATTATTCTAATAACCAGGGGAGGTCTTGACCAGTTTATAACAGTTGTTAATAATGTAATGCAGATATTAGCTGCTATATATAAGAAAGTTTTTGAAACAGAAAAAAGAGGGGAGACATACAAACCAAAATTTGCAAACGAAAATAATGCTCAATTCTTTATCTTCTTGCTACAGCAAACCTGAATTATGTTTTTTTTATCACACGAAATTACAGACTTTTACAGTGGTTTGTCCAGAAACTGTTTCGTTTTGATCTATTGAAATTGCCCAAATCAATGACCTTGGAACTAAGTTTCTCTACTTCTATGAAATGTAGGCCATCCTTTAGTAATTTGACACCAACCATGTCTGGAACAAAAAACAGGTGGGTGAGCGTGGTGTCCAGATGTCTGGAGGACAGAAACAAAGGATTGCAATTGCCAGAGCAATCCTAAAGTCACCCAAGATCCTTCTCCTTGATAAAGCCACCAGTGCATTGGACACTAACTCAGAGCGTGTGGTACAGGAGGCACTTGGCCTGGCCTCCATGGGCCGAACTACTATTGTCATTGCACATCGGCTCTCCACTATCAGAAATGCTCATTTGATTGCTGCCATGAAGTCTGGTGAGGTCGTGGAGTTGGGCTCCCATGATGAGCTCACTGCAAATGAGAATGGCCTCTACTCATCTCTTGTCCAACTTCAACAGACCCGATATTCAAGGGAGGCTACAGAGGTTGGTGGAACTGAAAGTACATCTAATATGGGACAATACAGCAGCCACAGTGTGAGTAGGAGACTCTCTGCAGCTTGCAGCTCAAGCTCAAGGAGGTCAGTGGACAATGCAAAAGATGATTACGACATAGACAAGCCAAAGATACCAGTGCCATCCTTCAGAAGGCTACTTATGCTTAACGCAGCCGTGTTCGGTGGCATACAACCTGCGTATTCATACGCCATGGGGAGCATGATCTCTATCTACTTTTTGACAGATCATGAAGAGATCAAGGACAAAACAAGGACCCATGCACTTTTCTTTGCCGCCCTTGCAGTGCTCACATTCCTGATCAATATTGGGCAGCATTACAACTTTGATGCTATGGGGGAATACCTTACCAAGAGGATTAGGGAACATATGCTTGAGAAAATTCTCACTTTTGAGATTGGGTGGTTTGACCGTGTGACAACTCAAGTGGTGTCATATGCTCACAGCTTGCCAAGGACACCAACGTTGTAAGTATAAGTATTTTGATTGAAGCTTATGAATACTTAGAAAACAAGAGTAACTTACAGGACATAATATTTGTGTTGTAGGTGAGGTCACTAGTGGGTGATAGAATGTCTCTGGTGATCCAAACAATTTCTGCGGTTCTCATTGCCTGCATCATGGGTCTGATAATTGCCTGGCGTTTGGCCCTTGTGATGATAGCAGCCCAGCCTCTTATTATCATCTGCTTTTATGCCCGTCGTGTCTTACTAAAGAGCATGTCAAAGCAATCTGTACAGGCACAATCTGAATGTAGTAAGCTAGCAGCTGAGGCTGTCACTAATCTTCGCACCATCACTGCTTTCTCATCCCAGGAACGCATCTTGCGCCTCTTTGACCAAGCACAGGATGGACCACGCAATGAAAGCATCCGGCAATCATGGTTTGCAGGTCTTGGTCTCGGCACGTCCATGAGTCTTTTGAGATGCACTGCAGCCCTCGACTTCTGGTATGGTGGCAAGCTCATTGCTGAACATCACATTACTGCTAAGGCCCTCTACCAAACCTTCACGATTCTAGTAGGCACAGGACGTGTAATTGCAGATGCAGGTAGCGTGACAACAGACCTTGCTAAGGGTGCTGATGCAGTCGCTTCTGTGTTTGCTATTCTTGACCGGGAATCAGAAATTAACCCTAACAGCCCTGAGGGATACAAACCAGAGAAACTCATGGGTGAGGTCAACATTAAAGAAGTTGATTTTGCATACCCATCAAGGCCAGATGTGGTCATCTTCAAAGGATTCAACTTAAGCATACAGCTAGGCATGTCGACAGCCCTTGTTGGGCAAAGTGGTTCAGGGAAATCAACAATCATTGGACTTATAGAGCGGTTCTATGAGCCACAAAGGGGGGGTGGTAGAGGTCGACGGCAGAGACATCAAAACATACAATCTCCGAGCCCTGCGACGGCACATTGGCCTAGTCAGCCAGGAGCCAACATTATTTGCAGGTACCATTAGAGAGAACATTATGTATGGAACAGAAAGAGCGAGTGAGGCAGAAATTAAGAATGCAGCAAGGTCCGCCAATGCACATGTCTTTATTAGCAACCTAAAGGATGGATATGACACATGGTGTGGTGAGCGGGGTGTTCAGCTGTCAGGAGGGCAGAAGCAGCGCATTGCAATCGCCCGTGCAATCTTGAAGAACCCTGCTATCTTGCTACTGGATGAAGCTACAAGTGCACTGGACAGCCAGTCGGAGAAGGTGGTGCAAGAGGCGCTGGACCGAGTATCAATTGGCAGGACTAGTGTAGTTGTGGCACATAGGCTAAGCACTATCCAGAACTGCGACCAGATCACCGTGCTTGAGAAAGGAATTGTTGTGGAGACAGGTACACATGCATCCCTCATGGCCAAGGGTCCTGCTGGAACATACTTTGGACTAGTTAATTTGCAACAAGGAAGCGACCATCACTGAGATTTGGCAATTTGCATGATAAATTGATAACTAGGCACTACTTTCCAAATTTGTAGCCCCATTCAAATAAGTTGCCGATTTGGAATGACAGGCAAGCAAGAATGCTCAACAGACAACTGAAGGGCCTTTTTTTTTCCCTTTCCCATTGCTATATCAGTAGTTCAGCACCTAGCATGTGTAAAACTTCTAGTTCCTCAGTAGTGCTACTTGATATGTATTGCAGTGATGCAAAGATCAGGTAATATGAGAGGAGATGTACAATAGGTTGTATTCTTATCATTCTGTGACTTTGAAATGATAAAGCCTACTTGCCAAGCAGATAAGTAAATTTTTAAACCACAAACAGAGTATTGCAGGTAGCAGAGTGGACACCAACATGAAGGATAATAAAGCAGAAAAACAGTAAGAGTTAAGGGGGAGTTATGTTTCCATGTATTAGCATGTAATTTCTTGGTTTAAACATGAATATGCAATGCGCACTCTGAATGAACTGTATTTAAGCAGTTGCTGTGTCAAAAATATATTTCGAGTCTTTATATATATGTATATGTATATATATTATATATATATATATATATATATATATATATATATATATATATATATATATATATATATATATATATATATATATATAGGGAGAGTATACTTTATAGCTAGCTACAAAATAAGTTATTTTGTAGCCACCTCTATTTACGATAATTTTATATACTAATTTACGACAATGTCAGTATATATTTACGATAGTTGAATTACTATAACTCATGGAGATATTTACCATAATGTTATAGTAAATCACATAGTAAGGAGTTACTATAATCTCGTAAATTAGCATAGCAATTATCGTAACTCAAAGTGGCTACAGAATAAGTTATTTTGTAGCTAGCTGTAGGGTAATAGCTCTATATATATATATATATATATATATATATATATATATATATATATATATATATATATATATATATATATATATATACACACACACACACACACATTTCGAGCCTTGACTCCTGCAGCTGCAGGTTGGTGCTTTCTGGATGAGAAGGCGAAAGAAAAGCACCGGCAAATCAGACAACAACCCAAACAGCTCCCCCAAATTGGCGCCAGAAAAACAGCAGTGACTGAGTGACTCCATATACACAAAATGTCAAGATGGATAACCAGCGAAACATGTAATATATCAAAGTTTATCACCAGAAATCATGTCCGTGATTGGGGTCAGCAATTCGCAACTGCATATTTGATATTTGCATGAGGAAGATGTCCATGGCTCCATGCGTCTATCTACTTGAGGGAGTTTTTTTACCGGTGGCAATTCTCAGGAGTTGGGATCGTAATATAAGTGCATAATAACCCTACAATTTCACTGAGGGGGCTGCTGAAATGTGATGCTGCTCTGAATCTACTCGCGCGGGAACTGAACACAAGTAGTACGCTACTCTATTTGTTAGCGTAGTAGAGGTGGAGTCCGCACCTGTGCAACGCATGGTCGGAGCAAGAGATGAGCCGGTGTGGCGCCGCCGGACGAGTTTGTCGGGCCCACCACCACGGTGGCGGCAGCCGAATCGAGCGGGGACTGGCTCACGCGCGTTGGCGTCGACCGTCGAAGGATGGTGGAGCGCAATGGCACCTCACTCGGAGAGCTGGGGCCAACATCGACGCGACACGCCGCGTTGGTTCGCGGCAGCGACGGTTAGCGGCGGCGGCGGCGGACTGACGCAGTGACGCGGGCGGAAGTCGGGTTAAACGACTCCGATGCCTTCCGCAGCCGTTTACGGATTCTAATTCCGGGGCTCTTGTGGAAGGGAGGCAAAGGCCCATGGAATTTTGGCCCTATGGCTGAGTGATCCAGCAATTATAGCATCACTCCACTTAAAAAAAAAGTATGGTAGCATCACGAATTTTATTTTTAGTTTAGCCAAAAAAAATACTAATAGTTTTATAATAGTCCTAAACAATTCCAGAAACTCTCTCTTCTAGCCACGCCAAAGACGACCTCGCCACTGTGGCCACGCTACATACATTGACATGACTCAATGAACATGTCGGCGTCACCACAAAAACTTTCCACGTAAGAGCATGGCTAATAAGCCAGCCGACGGATGGCTGGATGCTCATGACATGTCATATGCAGTAAGTTATACTGCCAGTGCATATAACAAGTTGACTGAGAGATTAGCTCTATTAAATATTATAAATATGAGAGTATTTAATGCTTTGCCTAGTAGCTGGGGAAGGAAACGTCTGCTTTTCGCCCGTTGCTGGCTGGATGCAGGCTATTCGGTGGCATTCAGCCCAACTGAGAGTAGAGTGCCGGCCCGTTCTCTCTCCATTTCTCTCTCTGCCAGATCATGTATTTTTTCCTACATGGTCTCAATTCAGCCGGCTGAGTCAGCCTTAAAATACTTGCTCTAAGTTGTCGGGACGTAGAAACGAGACTGCTGAGTCACATCATCCTACTTAGCATGACTTTACAGCGGTGAGACTGCTGAGTAAGGATGGTAAGGTTATCCGCACTCATGGACCTATATATTCATCCTCTATACATCTTAGTCATCAAGATTCTCTCCTCTATACTCAATTCTCCCGCATCCATCTATCCTCTATATCATCCTCTATTCACTATGGAGCTCACTTGTCACTTTATCTAAATATATCCATGTAACATCTTGTTTTAAAGTATTTATTGAAACGAATTTAATGATACAATCGAAATTTAATTTGGTTTTATGGTTTGTGAGTTATAACATTTTTTTAGTGTTGAAAACGTGGGGCCCGCGCTGCATGTCTCACCTCTCTCGTGCGCCTGTTGTTTGCCTCGCGTGGTGGGCCGCTCGCGCACTGCCGTCGTCCGGTATATTTCACTGTGCCTCCTATATTTAGCGGACGAAGAGACATAGCGGACTGCTTTAGAGGTCCCGGTGCAGCAGCTTTTCTACGCTATATTCCGACGTGGGCAGGTACCGGGTCCATTTAACGGACGCGGTGCAGACAGCCTAAGTGGGGCGGTGGTGGGCAGCCCACCCCACATCCGCATCAGTGTTATGTGAGCTGATGCGGCAGCCCACGTCTCGCCGCTCTCTGTTTGTGGGTTGGAGCGGCAGCCCGCAAAGTACCGCAACGCAAAACCTCCTCGTCCTCCACCATCGAAGGGCACTCCAAGACCGTGGACATCTTCCCTACGCCTGTTGAGCTCAGACGTCGGGGGCTCCTTCCGCCGCAAAGACGACCATGGTGCCAGCGTTGTCCGCGCTTCCGACGCCCATCGTCAACAGGAGGAACGCGATGATCAAGCAGGAGCCGCAGGAGCTGCTCATCGGTCTCGGGGACGACTCCTCGGCGGCGTCCAACGAGACGGAGGTGGTGAAGCCACGGGAGGAGTACCAGATGTTCATCGACTTCGTCGGCGAAGAGCTGGGACTGCTCCATGGCCGGCACGGCGGCTTATCGCTCTTCCCGCCGCTCGACGTGCTCGCTAAGGCGTCCCTGGATATGGCGTTCAAGTGAAGACGTACCGAGCACCACCGACGTCGCCGCGCTCGCCCTCCGCGGCTGCGCCGCCTATCTCAACTTCGACATCGCCTCCTCGCAGTCGCAGAAGCACGCTGCCCCCGTCCACGTCGGCCGCCCAGGCCGCACCAGTGCCCTCTGCGACGCCATCGTACCAGGCGGCTGATGCCATGGCGGCAGTGTATGTGGGTTGTGGATTGCCGCTGGGAATACGTGGGTTGGGCAGTTCAACCCACTATATCCAAGTGAGCTATCGTGAGCAGCCCAGCGGGTTCGCGGCGTGGGTAGCCCAGTGGGTTGGCGCCATGGCCCGCCCCAACTTGCATCCCTACCACTGAGTCACATCTTTTTAGGACATGTTTAAGTTTGATACATTGCTAAAAGTTAGCACAAATTAGCTATGGTTGACGAGCTAGTTGACAAACAACTAGATGAAGACTTGTCTTAAAACTTAGCCCACTTATTAAGCTTCCTATTTAGATACGTTAGAGCTAATTTAGATTAATTTTTAGCTAGTTGGTGATTAGCTTTTGTATCAAACAGGTCCTTATTTTGTGTTCGTCTTTGGATAGAGAGTCCTCCAAAAAATCTTATAACTTTTCTGTGTAGATACTAAAAATCAAAGGTGGCCCTTTTGCTTGGAATAGGTATCATATTTTTTTAGTTGTAAAACTAATTTTTCCCAAAATGCTATATTTAAGTTTCGGTTAAGTTATTTTTTTATTGGTCCATAACGAAGGGCCTAGGGACCTCAAAAATTTACAAGTTTTATGACAGTTGGAAAAAAATGTGGACCGTCCATTGTTTCAGATCGAGCGATGGAAAAATAGGAAGTACCAAGGAAAAAGTACCGAAAAATACCAGGAAGTATCAAAACACATGGGAATAGTTAATTTTCAAATATTATTTAAAATATTATCAAAACAACATGTATGACCCACGCCTATTAATTTTTTAGTTAATTTTCAAATATTATTTAAAACGGTAATTGACTGATTTTGGTTGATCTATCAACCGAATTCTGGACGGTTTGATCTGCCGTGTGGCGTTCCCTGTGCCGCCCGATCCGAATTCAGTTGTGCGCTCCTTCCTTGATGTCACGCTGCTCCGCTGCAGGCCTGCTCATGCACCGGTGCCTTGCACGCCAAGCTCCATCATGGCGTGTGCGCTCTACGTCGTTGTTGCGTGCTGTGTCCGTGCATGTGCCATGCTGCTGAGTGAACAACCCCACGCAATTTGTGAGCAATTTGGAATTTTTTTATATGAAATTTGTGAACAATTTGTGAAAATTTTGACATATATTTATCTAATCTCTGCAATCCATAGAAATATTTGTAAACTTTTCTAAAAAAATTGGCAAATATTTGTATTATACCCAAATTGCACCACGGTGTCCAATAAATTACACTAAAGAAATCATTGTAAATATAAATGTAAATATAATTAGATGACATTGTAAGTGTATGGGAATGAACTAAAACAACTGAATGTTACATAGGTATGTCAAAGGTAGTTCAGTAATTTCGTCCACTCCACCGTCAGTATGGCTACTCGTTTGTTCCTCTCGTCGGTCCTTTCTTCCCACAGCTGCTACGACGATCGCTTGTTGCATGCATGGCAATTGGCAATGGCATGCTGATCTCAGATTTTCATTCAATTCCCTCCTAGAGTCCTAGCTTCTCCCGGCTCACCCATTTCTTCTTTCAATTTTCAAGTTCGTTGCTCATGCATGCATGTCAGAGAACAGCTGTGGCCATCAGAGTCACTCGAAAGCGGAACTAACAGATTGTCGTCAGGTGTTCTTCCTTCCCCTGCGCCAAACATGGAATCCAGAACATAGGTGCAGTGAAATGGGTGTGGACGTGTGCGGTCAAAGCTCCTCCAATTACTACTTTACCCTTCTCTTTATTAATTTAATTTTACTAATTTTCTTTCTCAAATTAATTGTTTGTCAAAATAAAAATAGAAAGTACCTAAAAGTACTAGTAGTACTTTCCAACCAGCGAAACATGCCTCCCAAAAATTTTGTTATTTTTCAGAATAGATGCTAAAAAAACAAGTGTGAGTCATTTTGCTTGCATCTGGCATTATAGCTTTTGTTGTTTTGGAATTAAAACTCTGTTAGAATGCTATATTTTAGTTTTTAGTAAAATTGTTTAGCACCAAAAATGGTTTCCAGAAACCCTAAAAATCATCTAAATTCTTTGTCCTAAAAATATAGCATTTTGTTTATGCTAAGATACTTTGATTTCCCCGCACGACTTCGCTTGAACTCTGCTGCATCCTAGACACTTCTGTTGTGCTTGTGCAGTTGTGCCTCACAACCAAGCTACCTTCAAGGCTCAAGCGGCACGCAGGTTGACAGGGCTTCGTGGTAGGCCCATCATCCAGCCATCACGGTCACCATCGCCGTCAAGCGTCAAGCAACCCCACTGGCACAGATCCGGCCCAAGAAAGTCTACATTCGGCCCGTGGCATAGTAGGATCTACCACCTTCGCCATCAGCAAGAGTGCTGCCGCCATGATCTCCATACCGTTGTTGCACCTCATCAACGCTTCGGGGAGAATGGAAGAACAGGAGGAAACCATGCCTCGTCTTCCTCGCGACTACTCGTGCAGTGCCAACTCCAGGGGAGCAACTCCATAAAAAGACCTAGAGTTTTTGAAGTACCTCTTTAGGTCACAAACGCTATCTTTTTTTTTCTAAAGTAGAGCTGTCCCTATTTGGCTAACAAAGTTGAGAGCGGAACTAAAAAAGATGTTATTCGGCTAACAAAGTTGAGAGCGGAGCTGAAAAAAATGATGCTGAGCAGTTAGAGAGATTTTTTTCACAAACACGTTAGAGAGATACAGAGGCGAATCCAGGATGGGGATAAAGGAGGGCTAAATAGTGAAGATTGAGCTAAAGTTTAATAGTAATTTGAGACTAAGCAACAGTGATTTAATGGAGAAATGAGGCTCACGAGGGGGCTACAAGGAGGCCGCAGGCCCAGCGAGGAGGCATCTGGACGGACTTCCTCACACCAGCATTATCGTTTTTTTTAAAAAAAAGATCATATTAAAACCAATGTCCACATAAGTGTGTTACTCGAACGAGTTGCTATCATAGTTGAAGCCCTAAACGTTGGTGACATCTGAGAAACTCCGTTAACTTGGCTAATTGCTATTATATGGACACGATCTCCACTGATGTTGGTGGTACTACAGTTTCTACCGCACCTCCAGTGAATTTTAGCTTCACGGTAAGTTAGCAGCAGTAATAATAAGCTTATAGTATTAGCTAAAGTTGTGTACCTCATCTGAATTTCCTTAATTGAATCGATACAAGGCGGCGTCCATGATGACTTCTCGTTTACAATTACTATGACAAACGCTCACTCATTTTGCTCAACCTCAGTTTCATATCTTCTATCTGCAATTCATCACTAACTTTTATAGTACACAGTTTTTCTTTTTACTCTTCAAGTTTTCCATCTCAACTAAAGGTTGCCACCATCCTCCACCAAAGTTGGAACTTGGTACCATATCCAAGTCATACAAAAGTCGAACAATCTCCATGAAGTACTACATATAGTGACTTTCTAAATAAAATGGTAAAAATCACTTAATTTAAGTGAATCATACTTCACATTACTGTAGTAAAAGTTTTTTTATAAAAAAACAGTGCTAGTACATGATATTCCCTGGTTGCAGTTGCAGCTTTTTTGCAGGAAAAAACCCCAATCAAAAAGTCCGTCCGGCTCCGGCAGCAGAGCAGAGCACGCTGCGCAGTGCGCACCAGACCTGAGTCCAACTGCCTGCTCTCTTCTCTCTGCTCCTCGGCCGCATCGCCTCCGCCTCCGGCCGGAAATGCCATCCCCCTCCGAGCCCCCGCACCCGTCCTGGGTCATCCTCGGCGCCATCCCGCGCGTCTCCGCCGCCGCCGCCGACCCCTCCATCGACCTCGCCGCGCCCCCGCGCGTCTCCCTCCTCACCATCCCCGAGCACATCTTCCCAGACAAGGTCACGCCCTACAACTACCCCAAGTTCCTCGCCGCCGACCCCTCCGGCCTCCTCCTCCTTCTCCACGCCGACCAGGGCCGCGCCAAGGGACCCACCATCATCGACCGCCCCGACCACCAGTCCTTCTGCTGGCTCCCCAACGTCGCCGGCTACTTCGTCCTCCACGCCGACGCCGACTCCGCCGCCTCCCCCTCCGCGCTCGCCCTCCCCGAGCCCGAGCTCGTCATGAACGCGGGCCACCTCGGCATCCTCGCCTCCCCCGCCGGCTCCGGCTATGCCGTCGCCGAGCTCCAGACCTTCCTCGGCGACGAACACGCCACCCTCATCTCCTTCTCCGACGTCGGCGAGTGGGTCGACAAGACCGTCGACTACCCGCCCCCTGTGCACCCACGGCGTCGTCGCGCTCCACGGCAGGCTCTGGTGGGTCGACCTCTCGTGGTGCCTCGTCGCCTGCGACCCCTGCACCGACAACCCGGTCCTCGCCGACTCGCCGTCGTCCCACTCCCGTCGGCCAAGGATCCCGTACGGCCGGGCTGCAGGGCTGATCGACAGGTACCGCGCCATCAGGCTCAGCGCCGGCAGGCTGCGCTTCGTCGACATGTACAGGAACCGTGACAGCTGCGGTGGTCTCCAGGTCAGCGTCTGGACGCTGCCCGACGCCGACTCCACGGAGTGGGCGTTGGAGCACGAGGCCAGCTTCACCGACATCTGGGAGCACCACACCTACAAGGCCGCTGGCCTCCCCGCCAAGATCCCCGTCCTAGCGCTCATCCACCCTGACGACCCCGCCGTCGTCTGCTTCTTCCTGGAGGACCATGAGACCATCTCGTTGGAGTCGACTTGCGTGACCGTGCCGTCGTCGCCTGCGACCTCTACCACCTCGTCGATCCGCCCAGGGATCTCGTCTCCACCCGCTTCGTCTACGCCTGGCAGCTGCCGCAACCTCTTTCCCGTTCCCCGCCAGGTACCACTCCACTTGCATGCTGCTGTAGTACTCGATCATTGATGCTGGAGTGTCTGCTTGATCTAGTTTTACTCACATTGCATGAGCAACCAATGCCTTGATTGGATTGCATGCTCTTCTTCGTTGCAATTGTACCAAAAGACTAGTTAATTAGCTTGAGCATATCGATGAATGCCGCATGCTGGACCATCTCATGCACTTTACCAACTGCTTTACTGAGACCAGTACTCCAAATGTGTAATCCTACACCAAATAGCAGTAGTTTTTCTGCTAGTTAGTTCATCAAACGACAGTTTTATACATGTCCTGATGTATCATGTGAAGCTCTAGCATGCATGATGTTTTATTTAATTATTAGCACTGCCATGTATACACATAGATGCCTCCTAGTTCTATACATTAGGCCTTTTTGTTTTATTTGATTTGGTCTGTGAGGATGAGGATGATTTTATAAGTAGATGGAATTTCATAAACAACTTGGTTTATATCAATATAAATTATCCTTGTACTTTTTAATTTAGTGCATGGTACAATAGCTTGATCAGATCTAAGATGCTACAATTTCATCTATTGGAATAATTGAGGAACTTCCTTGTAGATTAATTGGATAACTACCGAACTGACTATCTTCTTCACCGTCTTTCCAATTTTTCATGGCATCAGTACACAACAGTGGATTTATCATACTAACACGCATATCAAAAAGATATGAAAATATATGAAACACAAAGTTATAAATCAAAAAGATTTACCATATCAATCAAAGATCATGCATGCTTCAATCAAGTCTAAAAAAAGATTTTTTTTAAACTTTACTTATTTACCCTATTTTATAAAATAAAAATTAAATAAATATACATTTCGGTCCACGATCACCTATTACCTCCTAGGAGGTAATAGGTGATCGTGGACCGTCTAATCGAAATAGATGAATGGTCCATAGTCATTTGGGAGTACCGCAGCAAAGGCCTACTAACAAATATGTTACAATTTCAGCTATAGCATATCTTGAATTCTTTGATTGCAAATAATGCATATTCACTTAAGTTGGACACCTTTGATTTGATTATTGTGCCATCTGATGGGACATTTTCGAATACTACATTAATGTGAAACAGATCTTACAGAAAGTATACGGTTGAACTATTTTAATTACTTTATCTGCAAAATTTGCTTCCCCACTTTATGTGGCATCTGTTGCGCTCTTGGGATCTACTATCTAGTACTGTAGAATACTGCTCATGAGCAAGCTATTACTCTAAGTTGCCTCTTCACTTGTAATTATCCGTTGTGTTGCCTATGTATCCAAGAATTCACATGCATACTTGACTTTGCTAAGCAAGTTTTTTTTTCAAAACATGACATTAAAAGAGCATGCATAGTATTTCGAGCTGAACTCTTGCATTTTTCTTTTCGATTTGATTGATGTATGCCTTAGAGGCAGATTGGGATAGCTGATCCCATAAATGGTCATAGGTGGCCTTGAATCTGCAGCATTTTTCCAACTGTGACCTTATAAATCCATAAGAAAAAGCTTTGTTAATTAGCCTGCTAGCTAGGTGTGGATATCTTTTTGGATGAATTGTAAGAAAGTACAATGCTTCAAGGTACTTGTACATTTTAGACATAATTAGAGAACTTGTTTGAGATGCCCAGTTTGATTTCAAATGTTGTGTTGCCCACAGTTTATTTTGAAATGCTGGTGTTCACTGCCTAGCTGCAACTTCAGGGGATGATTCTTTATAGTCTGGCATAAACTTAGGCGCAGTGACATCAAAATATATATCCTCTATGTACCTACTAGGACATCGGTGCTTTCTACTTTCTATGGATTGATTTCTTGTTCTTCTTTGCCACCAAAGGTGGTAGAAAAAAGATTAAATGATCTTATGTTGTAACCAAGTTTACCATCGTGTTAATTAATGGCTTTGCGTTCACATTTGTATCATCTTAAAGATGCCTATATATATGTTTTCAAAATAAAGATGGAATGATATTATTTGTGGTCTCACATGTCGCAAGTTATGCATTTCAGCTCTTATAAGAAATACAATTAAGTAAATCTTTTAGTGTTGATGTTTAATAGAGGAATGGCTAAAGGTCTAGTGGATGCTATGGCTTAGGAGTTAGGAGTTCCTGTTTCTACTAGACAAGGCAAACTGGAACGGTTTGCTTCTCTTCTTGGTGCAATTTGCTCAGACTTGAATTTGTTTCTCATCACATATAACGTCACCATATTCAAATCAACTGCGCTTCTTACTGACATGCAAGACAGTGTTACTAGATCCAGAATGTGGTATATATGGATCACATTTATCTGAATTGTTGATGGACACTTTGTTGGTTTGAAGTTGGATAACCGTGTATTTCCAATTTCTAATGTTTCAGTACGCAAGCAATGTATATTGTCATAACAAAATTTGTCATATCTTGACCAGTTGAATTCCTTTATTTCAATGCATATATACTCATGTAGTTTACACTTTTGAAGATTATTATGCCATCTGTCTAGACATTTTTGGTACACTAATGATCTCTGACTTAACTGTTACTTACTTCCATAGATTGTCTGATGTCCATGATTCCAAACTGTGGCATTAACTTAACATTTCTTTTGGGCTGAATTCCTGTAGCAGTAGTTTTCTCAACATATTTGTTGAAGTAAGATGTGTGGTAGCCGGTCCTAATAATAGACTGATGAGAAAGCTTTGGTACTAGCTATACTGCACACTCTCCATTCTCCAAATGGAAATTGCAACCTGATGAGAAAGCTTTGGTACTAGCTAGAACATCTTTCTGATTGGATTAGTTTTATTTTGTTTGAAAATGTGCTTGGATTGGTTTAAAGGATGATGCTTAGGCATGTAGAGAAGTGATAGTTGAAGTAGTACTTCTCTGCATTGCACATTTTAATTCCTAATTTTGTTTTCAGCATCTATATATAGTCTCAGTGTCTTATTTTCGTCATAGTCCTGTATATATATCAGTTCAGTGTAGTGAACCCCAAATATTCTATTCTCTAAAGGGATTATTATTTCCTGTGTTTGAAGGTTTCGGTGGGGATGAACCTGTCAATGCTTCAAATGATGAGTCCACAACAGCAACTTGAAGTGCTGGGATTGGGGATAGTGGCTGACCTTTTTGGCAGGTGAGGTTAAGTTGTTCATGGTGGTGATTGTGCCTAGGTCTTGTTTTCCTGCTGGAGGAAGGATGAATGTAGCAGTATACCTTATACACAGTTTTCCTTTGGTCCTGCAGGTTTAGGAAGCAATATGTGACCGACATGAAGTTACTAACAGAGGCGTGTTAGGATGTGGCATCACGTTCCATGGCCACCCAGAACGCATGCTTGTGTGTTTAGTAGTAGTTTAGGTCTAGTTTATCGCTCATGTCAGGTCGTCAGGATGAACAATGGACATGTTATTCTAGGAAACTGGATCTCGTTCTGCTTTCTTGTTTGGATCGATCGATGCCCAGAGTGGTATGTGTTATCATACTGCCAGACAATTTCAGTGGCACGACAAATAGTATTCTGTCTCTAGGGTGAATGTAACTGAATTGTGCTTAGGGCAGGCTGAAAAACAAGTTGACTGCTGTGTGATCTTTTGAATCGACGAGTAAACTGTTTCGTGTTTTATTTTGCCAACAAGTTCATGTCATGCAGCTTGGTCGTCTGCTTCTTGTGTGTCTGAATGAATGAATGAATATCATGAGAATGAGAATGAATATCATAAGGGCAATTGTTGTCTCGTCCCGTCCCGTCCCGTCCCGTCCCGTCCCGTCCCCGTCCCTTGGATGCTAATGGTAGCTTAATTAGCTGCTCTAGGCATTTGCAAATGTATATGCCAATAATCTTTGGTACTAACATGTAGTTCAACTGTGCTTCTTACTGACATGCAAGACAGTGTTACTAGATCCAGAATGTGGTATATATGGATCACATTTATCTGAATTGTTGATGGACACTTTGTTGGTTTGAAGTTGGATAACCGTGTATTTCCAATTTCTAATGTTGTCAGTACGCAAGCAATGTATATTGTCATAACAAAATTTTTCATATCTTGACCAGTTGAATTCCTTTATTCCAATGCATATACACTCATGTAGTTTACACTTTTGATGATTATTATGCCATCTGTCCAGACATTTTTGGTACACTAATGATCTCTGACTTAACTATTACTTACTTCCATGGATTGTCTGATGTCCATGATTCCAAACTGTGGCATTAACTTAACATTTCTTTTGGGCTGAATTCCTATAGCAGTAGTTTTCTCAACATATTTGTTGAAGTAAGATGTGTGGTAGCCAGTCCTAATAATAGACTGATGACTAAGCTTTGGTACTAGCTATACTGCACACTCTCCATTCTCCAAATGGAAATTGCAACCTGATGAGAAAGCTTTGGTACTAGCTAGAACATCTTTCTGCTTGGATTAGTTTTATTTTGTTTGAAAATGTGCTTGGATTGGTTTAAAGGATGATGCTTATTAGGCATGTAGAGAAGTGATAATTGAAGTAGTACTTCTCTGCATTGCACATTTTAATTCCTAATTTTGTTTTCAGCATCTATATATAGTCTCAGTGTCTTATTTTCGTCATAGTCCTGTATATATATCAGTTCAGTGTAGTGAACCCCAAATATTCTATTCTCTAAAGGGATTATTATTTTCTGTGTTTGAAGGTTTCGGTGGGGATGAATCTGTCAATGCTTCAAATGATGAGTCCACAACAGCAGCAGCAACTTGAAGTGCTGGGATTGGGGATAGTGGCTGACCTTTTTGGCAGGTGAGGTTAAGTTGTTCATGGTGGTGATTGTGCCTAGGTCTTGTTTTCCTGCTGGAGGAAGGATGAATGTAGCAGTATACCTTATACACAGTTTTCCTTTGGTCCTGCAGGTTTAGGAAGCAATATGTGACCGACATGAAGTTACTAACAGAGGCGTGTTAGGATGTGGCATCACGTTCCATGGCCACCCAGAACGCATGCTTGTGTGTTTAGTAGTAGTTTAGGTCTAGTTTATCGCTCATGTCAGGTCGTCAGGATGAACAATGGACATGTTATTCTAGGAAACTGGATCTCGTTCTGCTTTCTTGTTTGGATCGATCGATGCCCAGAGCGGTATGTGTTATCATACTGCCAGACAATTTCAGTGGCATGACAAATAGTATTCTATCTCTAGGGTGAATGTAAGGGGGTGTTTGGTTGGAGGAGTTAAAGTTTAACAAATATTGTAGCAATTTCGTCTTATTTGACAAAAGTTTTCAATCTTGGACTAATTAGGCTTAATAGATTCGTCTCGTAAATTACTTCTAATCTGTGCTGACATGCATGCAATTAGTCTACATTTAGTACTCCATACATTTGAGGGAACATTGATGTGATGGGAGTTAAACTTTAACTCCTGGAAACCAAACAGGCCCTAACTGAATTGTGCTTAGGGCAGGCTGAAAAACAAATTGACTGCTGTGTGATCTTTTGAATCGACGAGTAAACTGTTTCGTGTTTTATTTTGCCAACAAGTTCATGTCATGCAGCTTGGTCGTCTGCTTCTTGTGTGTCTGAATGAATGAATGAATGAATGAATATCATGAGAATGAATATCATAAGGGCAATTGTTGGCTCGTCCTGTCCCCGTCCCCGTCCCCGTCCCCGTCCCCATCCCTTGGATGCTAATGGTAGCTTAATTAGCTGCTCTAGGCATTTGCAAATGTATATGCTAATAATCCCCACCGTCCGGACGCCGTTTGACAAGAATGCCGATGGCCGGCCCGGCCCCCACCGTCAGCAGATCAGCAGAGCACCCAAACGGAACGGAACGGAAAAAGAGACGTGTCAAGTACGCTTCGTCCTCGCTGGCCGCTGGCCCTCGTGCTATATAAGCTGGCCGCCTGGCGTCCCTTCCGTCCTGTCCCTTCCCTTCCCTTCCATTCTCTGAATTCAATTCAATTCAAACAAGCCAGTGCCCACCAAACCATGGCGTCCTCGCCTCCCTCTGATGAATCTGATCCGTGGGTCATCCTCCGCACCGTGCTGCGCGTCCACACCTGGGACCGCGACCTCTTCTTCGAGCTCGTCGACCCGCCGCGCCTCAGCTTCCTCACCGTCTCCACCCGCGTCTCCCCCGCGCGGCGGGGCACCAGCAGCGTCATCAGGCACCCCCGCATCCTCTCCGCCGACCTCTCCGCCAGCCTCTTCCTCACCGTCACGCCGACGCCGCACCCGACCGCGTCCAGTTCCAGCGCCAGCACCAGCGCCGCAACGGACATCTGCTGCTTCGTCCTCGACGCCGCCTCTTGCACGTCCCACCGCATCCCCGACCCCGCCCCCGGCTTCGCTAGGTTCGGCGTCATCGCCGCGCCGGACGGCGCCAGCTTCATGGTCGTCGGCCTCCGGTGCCCGATCGGCAACGACAGGGCCTCGCTGCACTGCTTCTCGTCCCGGACTGGCGGCTGGGTCGCCAAGCACGTCAACAACCCGCGCCCGCACCGCACCTGGACCTTCAGCGACGTCATCGCCCACGACGGCAAGCTCTGGTGGGTCGACACCACCGCCACCGCCACCAAGGGGCTCCTCTACTGCGACCCCTTCGCCGACCAACCGAGCATGTCCTTCGTCCCCTTCCCGAACCACGTCACCGCCATGGAAGCCAGAGCCAAAGCCACAGCCTACGACTACGTGCAGGTCGCCGACGGCAGGCTCCGCTGGGTCCATGTGTTATGTGATCTTGACGAGACGGAGGACGGGGCTCCGATCCTGAATGGCGCGCCCCTCCTCTCCATCTATGCGGTCCTTGGTGGCGACGACGACGGCTACCGGTTGGATTTCGAGTTGCTCCCGCACTGGCGCGGTGATTTCTCCTTCTGCTTCATCTGGGAGTCCGACACCGACTGAGATGCCCAAGCACGAGCAACCCGTGCTCGCGCTCATCGACCCCAACGACACCGACCTCCTCTACTTCTTCCTCGGCGACTACCTCTTCGGCTTCGACATCTGGAAGCATGTGGTGCTGGGGTACGCACCGCACGGTATGGACGATCCCGATGTCTCTTCTCCGTCCTCCCTTCTCGCTTGGAAGCTGCCGCCCGCGCTCGCCGCACCCGCAGCCCGCAGGTGTTGTATTGATCTATTCTGTAATCCTCCTAGCTCAATTTCGTTCCGTCTCCGATCCGATCAATCAATTTCGTCGCTGCTTTAGTTCCCCTTTTATTTCTGTCTCTGCTCTGCTGTGCCTGTGCTGTGATATACTACTACCTAGTAGTATACTGTATTAACTTAGATGATCGCTAGCTGTTGCTACAGAATTGCGTGCTGAACGTGCACAAATATATCAATTGTTTTGTGCTTTTAGTCGCACGCATGGTCATGCAGGTAGATTCATACTCATGTCACCTTCATCTGTATATGCCCTCTTAAACTAGACATTATATATTCCAAGCATTTCGTTTTATTTGGCTTTTCTTGAGTCCATGAAGGATGAAACTCCGATAGTCTGATCCATTCATGGGCCGTAGAATTGTGTTAGCGAGTAGCTGGTGTTGTGTGCGGTGTGCCACGTATATGTCCAAAACGCAGGGGGCTATTTTGCTAGTTTAAAATTTGTTCTCAGTATATTTTGTAGCCTGCGTGAACTGCTGCCTGATGTCCTCGTGTGCTGTATAATGTTTTGGGCCTAGTTTAGATCTGGAAATGTGATGATCCTCTTTTGAGGAACTATTGTTGTAACGTAGTACAACCTAACTAGTTGTTGCATGTTGTCTTCTAACTGATTCTGTATATGCACATGTTTGGAGTTGCTATATATTCACTGTCAAGTTCATCTGTTCATTAGTACTGCCGTCGTTGTTTCTTTGAAACCAATCAGCTTAATTCAAGATCGAGAATGAAATAAAGACTTGTTTGAGTAGAGGTTCTGAACTTTTGAAGACAAGTTCGGGTATAGAGCCTGCATAGATGCTTGTCCTGATCTCTCCTTCCACTACTAATATACATGGGCATTTCCCTTTTGAAATTGAGGGTTCTGATTCCTGAAACATCACTTGTTTAATTATTTTGAAAGTAGCAGTAGGTATATACATACTGACATTATTACATGTCGATGTTTTTGCCTGCTTATATGCATGTAATCTAATTATAGTCATGCATGTAGATGTATGGCACTATCAATTTTCAAGCTTCAGTCGAACTATCCAAATAGCTAGTGTAGTGTAGGTTACACTTATTGTCGGTGTTCGGACCCGAGGGGGTCCTAAACCAACGAGTAAAATGTTGCGTGTCCCTTTCCTGAATGGTGATGCAAGGAGAACACACAGGGGTTTATCCTGGTTCGGGCAAAAGAAGGCCCTACGTCCAGCGGGAGAGGAGAGGTTTGTATTTCCTTGCACCGAGGTGCTTGTGTAGGGGTTACAAGCTTGCGAGAGAGGGCGTCGAGCCCAAGTCTCAAAGGAGAAAAAGAAAGAGTACAAGACGATTGCTTGAGATGTTGATCGCCGTGTTGTGTATGACTGGTTGTCCGTTCTTTTCTCCAGAGCCCTGGCCTACCCTTTTATAGGACGAGAGGAGGCCAGGACGATGGGAGCCTTGAGATGACGTTTTGTCGATCCTGTTGAGGTGGCTGTAGCGACGTGCCTCAGAAATGGGAGGCCATCCTCTGGAACGTCATGTCGTAGGCGTCGAAATGACCCGGAGCGTCGTGCTATACCGTCCTTCCTTCCCTGTTACGCTATGTTGGGAGTCGAGGCTGGGTCGAGGCCGGGTCGAGGCCGAACGGATAAGTCCGAATCCCTGGAATCGTGGCGTACGGACTTTGTCGTATCTTCCCTCGAGGGTAACTAGTGATGTACAGTGCGAGGTAAGGTGGGTACAGTGACGTTTTTCACCTCCCATCACGGGATGGGCGGTTTAAACAGTGAGGACTGACACTGGTATTGTTCCCACGTCGACCATGCGCGCAGCCATGCCGGTAGGTGGTAGTAGGTAATTGCATTTAATGCTAAGGCTTTTGTCCAGATGTAGGTAAAGAGAGGGGGTCGAGTGCCCCGACCCGGGCTCACGCGAGTCGGAGCGCTCCCGGGAGGCGGTCGAGCCCTGTGCGGGTCGGAGCGCGGTCGAGGCCTTCCGTCGAGGGGGCCTCGTACGAGTCGGAGGCGGGACGCGGTCGAGGCATTCCGTCGAGCCGGCCTCGTACGAGTCGGACCTGTCGCGCGTTTTGAAGTGGGTTGTGCTTTATCGTGGCTTAGTCGTTTTAGTTTTTATTATCATTGAATGTGGGTACCCCTATAATATTGGTACCGACAGTAGCCCCCGAGCCTTTAGGTGAGTGTATGCTCACTCTCCTAGAGGCTTTTTAACCGATGAACTGGAGTCGTAGCGCCGTTTGCTTTCCCAGCGGGGGCGTCTGAGCGCTTTCAGGACTTCTTCCGGTGGGGGCGCGCGAGCGCACCCGCCGGGTGTAGCCCCCGAGGCCTCGGTGGAGTATTGAGAAAGTCTCCTCCGAGGTCTTAGTCGTGGTTCACCAGGGAATAGTTAATGCGGCCGAGCCCCCGAGCCTCGCGCGCGCGAGGTCGATCGGGGTCCCTGCCGTCTTTCGTTATCCGGCCCTCACGCTCATCCTTCGGAGAGGAGGAGGAGGGGTGGGGAACGTCGTACTACCCCGTTTGGGCGAGTCCGGCGATCTCCGGTGAGCTACTAGCGGGGAAATTCGAGTGAGAGTCCGTGCTCCAGTCGTTAGGAGTCGGCTTGGGGCCCGGGGGCACTCTTCAAAGATGCCAAGGAGTGGTCGTGCGGATGTCGGTTCCCTGCGACGGGATCCGAGGGCTCGATGCCTCCCCCGAGGGGATTCCTGCTTCGTCCTCATCCTTTGGCCTCGAATACGTCTTGGGATGCCTCGAGAGCGTGGCTCGAGCCCTGGCCGTGTATGGGCGCATCCCTGGTCATCCCTTGCTCCGTTGCTCGAGGGCGGCTGTCGAACCCAGGTCGAGGGCCAGCCTCCGTTCCTTCGAGACTTAAAATGGGCCCGGAGCCCGTTAAGGGAATATAGGAATATCCGTCCGTGGATCTCGCCCCGCCCGTTAGCCTGACGCGCCTTTTTAGGGCGAGATCGGCGCGGTAGTGGGCGGCGTGGCGTTCAGTTACTGCGTGGGGGACGGCCACGTGCCTTGCTCCTGTAAGGCGTGAGGGACGGTTAGGTGAGCGCATTTATTACGGGAAACTGTTCCTACCTTTTTGCGCGGCCGTTGGACTTCCGTCTGGCCTATAAAGGCAAGACCCAAGGGTCCATGCTTCCCTCCGGTCTCTTGCGCTTCTGCCATCCTCTAGCCTCAGGAAACCCTAGCCCTTTTGCGCCTTCCGCCCACATTGCTGCCGCCGCCGCCATCTCCTCCACTTATTCCCTTCCCGTCAGCGCTGATGGCCGGAAAGAGCCAATTCCTCGCTGCCGAAGACTGGGCCTCCTCCTCAGTGACGGAGAGGAAACTGGAGGAGCTGGTTGAGGATGGGTTGCTGCGGCTGAGGACGAGTCGGTCGCGGCCGGAGTGGATCGCGCCGCCGCCGGCCCACCGGGAGCCGGCGCCCCCGGAAGGCTACGTGGTGAGCTTCGTAAGCTTCCACGAGCGGGGCTTCGGCATCCCGTCGTCGGTCTTCATGCGGGCGCTCCTCCACTACTACCGGGTGGAGCTCCACCATCTCGCCCCCAACGCCATAGCGCAGGCCGCCATCTTCGCGGCGGTCTACGAGGGGTACCTCGGGGTGGAGCCGCAGTGGAACCTGTGGCTTCACCTTTTCAAGGCCGAGCTCTTCGCGCGGAATGCGGGGGGGAAGGGCGTCTTTTACGCAGCGCGGGTCGGGAGCTGCGTCCTGCAGTTGAGGTCGAGCCGGGCGGACCAGTACATCCCGGCTCGCCTCATCTCCTCGAACAGCGGGTGGCACGCGGGCTGGTTCTACCTCCGCAACGACGACAACCAGCTGCCGAGGTACACCGGCCGCGTGCTGACCGCCCGGGAGGACCGCTGGGTGTACGGTGTGCCGGACGTCGAGAAGCCGCGTCTGGACCCATTGCTGGCGGCGCTGCAGCAGCTACATGCTCGAGGCCTGACGGTGGCGGCGGTAGCGACGGCGTTTCATCGCCGCCGGGTGATGCCGCTGTGCCGACGTCGCCTGCGCCTCGACCAGATGACTCCGGAGGCGTCTCTGGAGGGGAGCCGGATGTCGCATGAGACCCTCCCCCTCGAGGAGGGGCTTCGTCGAGCCCGCCAAATGGTGGGGACCTTCAAGGCGGAGGAAGCCGACCGGCTCCCTATGAGGCCTACTGAGGGGTTCGAGCCCGTGGTAAGTTTTTTGGTACGCTTGTTTTTTGGCTCTGTTTGTTTTTGAGACCCTCCCCTAATCCGGTCGACGCCAATGCGCAGGACCTATCGGCGCTGCGGGAGACACGACCGCCGGTTCTGGAGGACCAGCCCGCCCGGGACGCTCGACGGCAGCATGCCTCGAAGCAGAAGGCGGTCAAGGAATCGACCAAGAAGCGGGCGGCCTGGAAGTCCAGGGAGAAGGAGGCGTGGAAGAAACTCCGGCGCCAACAGGCCCTCGACGGGCTTCCGTTGGAGCCGTCGCCCTCCGAGACCATGTCGGGCGAGGACGACGACAGCAGCGGCGAGGATGATGACGCCTTGTCGCGGTACGAGGCCGCGACCGGGCTGGGGAACCTCCCCGACATCCGCCCTCTGCTGGAGCCCATCGCGGGGTCATCCTCCTCGGTCGTCATGGTCGAGGAGGCCGAGGAGGACGACGAGGAAGAGGAGAAGAGGAAGAAGAAGAAGGAAGAAGAGAAGAAGGAGGCGGGCCCCTCGGCAGGTGGGGCCGCCTCGCCCCGGACCCAACAAGCGGGGTCGACGGGGGCGCTTGCCCCAGCCCAGGCCCTGCAAGCTCAGGCGGGGACGGGGGCGGTGGCGCCGACATCGTCGTCGGCGGCGCCTCCGTTGGGCGTGAGGACCGAGGCCAGGTGGCCTCGGAGGCACAGAGGGCGCGCAGCGGCGCGTCGGCGAAAGCCCCACGGAGCGCTCGGTCCGCGGGTGGGGCTGCCGTGAGGCCACCGCCTGCCACCTCGAGCGGCTCGGACCGTGGGGGGTCGAGGCCCCTGGTGCCGATCTCCGGGTAAGTTTTCGAGAAAAAAGGGACTTGTCTTATTTTTCGATTTCGTCGACCGACTTTATCTTTTATTTTTCAGGCTGAAGCGGAAGGCGGAGACGATGGGGCCCACCCCCGTGAAGTCCCTTCGGGCCAGCGCCGTCGTCCTCAACCGGTCGGCGGAGCAGGACGCGGCCTGGGTCCGCGAGGTCGAGGCCGCGAAGGAGCGTCGTCGACAGCAGGAGGCTGCAGGCGCTTCGTCGGTCGCCGGCCCCGACCCTGCTGCTGCGGGGTCAGACTCGGCGAGGGTGGTGGCGCCCGGCCCGGTCGAGGCGGAGCCCCGGGCGCTGCCCTCGGCCGAGGCCACCGTGGAGGCGGCCGTGGAGGGGGCGGCTGCCGATGCGACCGCGGAGGGGGCTGCACCGGCGCCGGAGCAGGAGGTGGCACCGGCAGAAGGGCCGCAGCCACAGCAAGTCCCGCCGGCGCTCCCGGTGGGCACGACGGTGGGCGAGGTTGCCGGGCCCTCTACCGGAGCCCCGGAGGCAGTGGCGCCGGAGGTCGAGGTGCCGGTTGCGAGGGCACCGGTGGTCGGAGCGTCGGTCTCCGAGCCACCGTCGGGCGAGGTACCGGCCCCGGAGGGGTCGACGGCGGAGGCGCCAGCTCCGGAGGAGATGGTTGCCGAGGGGCCGGTCACCGCCGAGGGGTGGGCGCCCGTGGTCATTACCCTCGACGACGCCCCCTAAACAAGGGAAAAGAAATAATGGGGGCCGAGGAGGGTGAGGCCACGAGCCGGGCCGACGCCCCGATCCCCGCCGGAGTCGCGGGAGCTGCGGGCGAGGCCAGCCCTTCGACCGGGCCGGGAGGTGCCCCGGTCGTGTTGCCGTCATCGTGGCCAGACTTCGCCGCGCTGGCGATAGCGCGGGCCGAGGAGGAGATCCCGAGGTGGGGAGGCCGCCCCTTCAGTTCAGGGATGCCGCGAACCTTGACGCCGAGCCCATCCTCACCCTGAACGACAGGGACGAGGTCCATCGTTGGCAGTACCTCGAGGGCGTCCGGTAACAGCTCGCTCGGCTGCTCAGCGTGGCGACCGACGCTGTCTCACGGGCTATACGGGACGCCACCGAGGTATGGTCGATTCTCTTATAGCTTTCTTCGTGGTTCTAGGTGCTTTCTTCTCTTCGGCCGCTTTATCTTTTTCTAATTTTTTCTTGAATTAGGAGCTGAAGGAGACCTCCCGCCGCAAGTCACTCTTCATCCGAGGCGAGAGCGGTGTGTGGGCATCGCTGTCCTGGCAACGGGCCCTGGTCGAGGAGACTCAGAAGAGGCTCGCCGATCGGTCCGCTGAGGTGGCGGAGCTGCGCACCGCCTACTCGACGGTGAAGGAGGATGCGATCCAGGCTTGGGCGGCTGAAGCCTCGATGCGCACCGAGGCGGACAAGGCCCGGGAAGAGGCCGCCCAGGCCCGCCGAGACCTCGAGCCCCTGTCGGCGCGGGTCAAGGAGCTCGAGGAGGACGTCTCCCAGGTTGGCCGTCAGCGGGACGCCCTCAACGTCCAAATCGGGCAGGTGACGGCCCAGCTTGGCGCGCTGAAGGGCGAGGTCTCGGTGCTGAATGGGTCCGTCCAGGAGAAGGACGCGGCGCTCCAAACCGCTCGCCAGGAGATCGAGGCACTGAAGGCGGCCGTTCGGGAGAAGGACAGCGCCCTCCTGGGGCTCGAGCGGACGTGCGGGGGGCTCCGCGACGAGGTCGTGGGTTTGAAGACCCACGTTGGTGGTGAGTAGCTTGCTACGGCCATATAGTTGAGGCGTCGTGTTAGGTGCTAATCCGCCTTGTCGTATTTCAGAGCTGGAGCGCGAGAACCAGGAGGCCCATTCGACCGCTAACTCCCTACAGAGCCTCCTCGAAGCCGAGACCCGGAGGACCCAGCTGCTCCAGGGCGCGATCACCTCGGTGTGTGATGGTCTGGGGGTCGAGCCCGACGTCGACACTGGAGAGGACGCCCCTGGGAACTCCTTCGTCCGTCGGGTAGCGGCGCTAGGTCACCTCGCCCGGGAGAAGATACGAGACAGCCTCCACCACGGCGTAAAGAGGGCGCTGGCCGTCGTCCGCTCGGGTTTTGTGTTCGACATGGAGCTCGTCGCCGACGGCTTCATCACAGACCCGGAGCGGACGGACGCGGAGAACGAAGACGCCTGTCTGGATCTGATCGAAGCCGCGGAGGGGCCCGGGAGCCGTCTGGCCTCGCTCTTTGAGCCTGAGGTGGTGCCGCCTGCTGACGATGAAGGCCTGTGAGCCGAATCTGGGCATGGAGGCCCGTGTAATAAGTTAGTTACTTTGAATTTTGGTTGTGATGGCCGTAGGGGCCTTACGAACTCAAAACTTAAACTAGTTCGTGACGGATCTAGTTTTATTCGAGCCTTTTTTTTCTTTACGGCTTGGGTTGTGTTCTCGTACGATTTACTTAACACGCAGTCGCGCCCTTTGGCGTAGGGGAGCGAGTGGAGGTACCGTAGCCTCGGAGGCGTAAGTGATCTCGCGGCTCGACTGCCCTCGAGCTTCCGGGTGCTCTTGCGGCCTCGCAGATCGCGTGAGAACCTGACCTAAGCGGCAGGGAGTGTGCTGCTTTCTTTCAAAGTTAGGAACCGTCATTTAGACTTTCTTAGCGTGGAGTTGCACCTCTGGCAGGCGTAAGGAGTGAGTGGAGGCGCCATAGCCCCGAGGGCGTAGGTGATACTCCTAGCTCGAGGGTCCTTTCGATCCTTGGGGTGCTCTTACAGCGCCGTTGATCTAGAGAGCGGTTCTTAAATTTTTTTAAAAAAGAGCGCAAGTTTTTTCGGGGACTAGGGGTTCCCCCTGTAGCCCCCGAGGGAGGGTTGATTCTGGTATTGCAGAGTCGATCCTTCCTCATCGCGAGACGAGAATTTTAACACTGCTGTATTCTTTATTGACGAAAAAGAAAATACAGAGCCTCGAGGCTTTCTAAGGAAAAAAAGCGACGTAGCTGTTCAATGTTCCAAGCGTTGGTGAAGATTTCGCCTTTCTCGTTGGATAGCTTGTAGGTGCCCGGCTTTAGCACTTCTGCGATAATGTACGGTCCTTCCCATGGTGGCGTGAGCTTGTGGCGCCCCTTGGTGTTCTGGTTCCGACGTAGCACCAAATCGCCGATGTTGAGGTCACGCTTGCGTACGTGTCTGTCGTGGTAGCGTCGGAGACCCTGCTGGTACCTGGCAGAATGCAACAAAGCCACATCTCGGGCTTCCTCGAGCTGGTCGAGGGCGTCCTCTCTCGCGGCATTGTTATTTTTTTCGTTGTAGGCCTTTAACCTTGGGGATCCATATTCTATGTCAGTTGGGAGCATAGCCTCGGATCCGTAGACTAAGAAGAACGGAGTGAACCCCGTGGCTCGACTCGGCGTTGTTCTAGGCTCCACAGAACCGAGGGTAGCTCGGCAGCCCATCTTTTGCCATGCTTGTTTAGCTTGTCGAAAATTCTGGGTTTGAGGCCTTGTAGGAGCATGCCATTGGCACGTTCTACTTGGCCGTTTGTTTTTGGATGAGCCACGGCCGACCAGAGCACACGGATGTGATGGTGGTCGCAGAAATCCAGAAACTTTTTACCAGTGAACTAGGTGCCGTTGTCAGTGATAATGCAGTTTGGAACTCCAAATCGATGGACAATGTCGGTGAAGAAGAGCACAGCTTGTTCGGACCTAATACTGGTGATGGGACGAGCCTCGATCCACTTGGAGAACTTGTCGATTGCGACAAGCAAATGGGTGAAGCCACCAGTAGTTCTTTTCAGTGGTCCGACGAGGTCGAGTCCCCAAACGGCAAATGGCCACGTGATGGGAATGGTTTGTAGAGCATGTGCCGGGAGGTGAGTCTGCCTTGCATAGTACTGACAACCTTCACAGGAGCGTACTAGCTTGACGGCGTCGGAGACCGCGGTCGGCCAATAGAACCCTTGTCGAAAGGCATTTCCGACGAGGGTTCGAGGCGCAGCGTGGTGACCGCAAGCCCCCGAGTGCAGGTCGTTGAGCAGGTCCCTGCCTTCCTTGTTTGTGATGCAGCGTTGGAGAATGCCCGTAGGGCTGCGGCGGTACAGCTCCCTACTGTCGCCAATGATCACAAAGGTTTTGGCCCGGCAAGCGATCCGTCGAGCCTCGGTCTTACTCGAGGGGAGGTCCCCTTGGATAAGATAGTCGAGGTACGGTGCGCGCCAGTCAGGCTCGAGGTCGGATGGTGGGGTCGATCCTTCCACCTGCATGGCTTCGGCCCCGGTCGAGGGGGCCTCCGCCTCAGGTGGGGGGTCGAGTGACGTCCCGTCGACCCCTCCGTCTGACCCAAGGTCGACGGATGGCCGTTGGAGATCTTTTACGAAAACGTCGGGTGGGACCGTAGTTCGACTTGACGTGATTTTTGCGAGTTCATCGGCGGCCTCATTATACTTGCGTGCTACATGGTTGAGCTCGAGGCCATGAAACTTGTCCTCGAGGTTTCGTACCTCTCGGCAGTAGGCTTCCATCTTGGGGTCGCGGCAGCTCGAGCTCTTCATGACCTGATCGATCACTAGCTGGGAGTCGCCTCGAACATCAAGGTGTCGGACCCTGAGCTCGATGGCAATTCTTAGCCCCGTGACGAGTGCCTCGTATTCGGCGACGTTGTTGGATGCAGGGAAATGGAGCCGGATGACGTAGCGTATGTGAGCCCCGAGGGGTGAGATGAAGAGCAAACCCGCGCCTGCTCCTGTTTTCATCAACGACCCATCGAAGTACATGGTCCAAAGCTCGGCCTGGAGCTGTCTGGGAGGGAGCTGGGTGTCGGTCCATTCAGCCAAGAAATCTGCCAACACCTGTGACTTTATGGCTTTGCGCGGCGCATAAGATAGGGTCTCGCCCATGAGCTCGACCGCCCACTTGGCGATCCTACCCGTGGCCTCCTGGTTCTGGGCTATCTCTCCCAGAGGGAAAGAAGAAACCACAGTAACAGGGTGGCCCTCGAAGTAGTGTCGGAGCTTGCGCCGTGTCAAGATGACAGCGTAAAGCAGTTTCTGGATTTGAGGGTAACGGACCTTGGTTTCTGAGAGCACCTCGCTGATGAAATAGACCGGCCTCTGGACGAGTAAGGCGTGAGCCTCCTCGGCCCGTTCGACGACCAGGACTGCGCTGACTACCTGTGATGTCGCAGCGACATAAAGTAGGAGCGGCTCTCCTGGGGTCGGAGGGACGAGAATTGGCGAGTTAGAGAGTGTGAATTTGAGTTTGGCGAGGGCTTCCTCGGCTTCGAGGGTCCAGGAAAAATGTTTCGATTTCCTCAAAAGGCGGTACAGAGGGAGCGCTTTTTCGCCGAGGCGCGAAATGAAACGGCTGAGCGCCGCTAAGCAGCCCGTGACCCTCTGTACGCCTTTCAGATCTCGGATGGGGGCCATCTTGGTTATCGCAGAGATTTTTTCTGGATTGGCCTCGATGCCCCGCTTAGACACGATGAACCCCAAAAGCATTCCTCGGGGGACGCCAAAAACGCACTTTTCTGGATTGAGCTTGATATTC
This sequence comes from Saccharum spontaneum, assembly GCA_022457205.1. Classification (NCBI taxonomy): domain Eukaryota; kingdom Viridiplantae; phylum Streptophyta; class Magnoliopsida; order Poales; family Poaceae; genus Saccharum; species Saccharum spontaneum. The sequence goes on along the minus strand of CM039594.1, from coordinate 14,940,890 downwards.
TTAGCTCGAAGGCATTTGAAGGCAACGTCGAGGTCGTTTACTAGATTATGGGCTTGTTTGGTCTTAACTACAATGTCATCGACGTACGCCTCGACGGTTGGTCCGATGTGTTCTCCGAAAACGTGCTGCATGCATCGCTGGTACGTTGCCCCTGCGTTCCGGAGACCGAAGGGCATCATAACATAGCAATACATGCCGAACGGGGTGATGAATGAAGTCGCGAGCTGGTCGGACTCCTTCATTTTTATCTGATGGTAACCGGAGTAGGCGTCTAAGAACGAAAGAGTTTCACATCCCGCAGTTGAATCAACGATTTGATCAATGCGTGGCAAGGGAAAGGGAACTTTCGGACATGCTTTATTTAAACTAGTATAGTCTACACACATCCTCCACTTCCCACTCTTTTTCTTAACTAATACAGGATTAGCTAGCCACTCGGGATGGTGAACCTCCTTGATGAACCCGGCCTCCAGTAACTTGTGGATCTCTTCGCCGATGACCCTGCGCTTCTCCTCATCGAAGCGGCGCAGGCGTTGCTTCACCGGTTTGGACCCGACCCGGATCTCCAAGGCGTGCTCGGCGACTTCCCGCAAAAATGTCGATATTTGCGCGGAGAAAGTCGACGAGCACGGCTTCCTATTTCGGGTCGAGGGTGGCGCTGACGTTCAGCGCCTTCCCGTTGGGATCAGCGGGGTCGAGGGGCACGAGTTTGACGTCCTCCGCGGGCTCGAAGCTGCCGGCGTGACGTTTTGGATCGGGAATCTCGTTGGCGAGACCGTCGAGGTCTGCGGCCAATGTCGCCGATTCCAAAACCGCCTCGCCGTGTTCGACGCACTCGACGTCGCACTCGTAGGCATGTTCGTACGAGGGCCCTACAGTGATGACGCCGTTCGGGCCGGGCATCTTGAGCTTGAGGTAGGTGTAGTTCGACACGGCCATGAACTTGGCGTAGCACGGGTGCCCGAGGATGGCGTGGTATGTCCCACGGAATCCGACCACTTCGAAGGTGAGGGTCTCCTTCCTGAAGTTGGCCGGTGTGCCGAAACAAACGGGCAGATCGACCCGTCCGAGGGGTTCTGCCCGCTTCCCTGGCACGACTCCATGGAAGCCCCCGACGCTAGGTTGTAGGCGCGCTCTCTCGACCCCCAGGAGGTCGAGGGTCTGGGAGTAGATGATGTTGAGGCTGCTCCAGCCGTCCATGAGTACCTTGGTGAGGCGCGTGTTGGCGATGACAGGATCAACGACAAGAGGGTAGACTCCCGGATTGGGGATGTAGTCCGGATGATCATCACGGTCGAAAGTGATGGCCACCGCGGACCAGTCAAGGAAACGAGGGACCGCCGTTTGCACGGAGAAGACCTCTCGCCGTTCTCGCTTGCGCTGGCGCGCTGAGAGGCGGGTCGAGGGTCCTCCGTAGATCATGAAACAGTCGTGGATCTCGGGGAACCCCTCCTCCTTGCCATCACCCTTCGGGTCTTCCTTCTTGTCGGTGCTTTTGCTGCCGGCGCCCTCGAAGTACCTGCGGAGCATATGACAATCTTCGAGGTTATGGTTAATGGGTCCCTTGTGGTAAGGGCATGGCTCTTTAAGCATTTTGTCGAAGATGCCCCCGCCAGGGGGGCCTCGAGGCTTCTTGCGTTCGGTTGCGGCGACAAGCTCGTCGGCCGGGGCCTCGAGCTTGCCCTGCTGGCCTTTCTTCTTCTTACGGTTGTTCCTCTTGGAGCCCCGGGTGGAGCCCGCAGGATCGTCGGTCTTCTGCTTCCCCGTGTCCTGCTCGCCGCCAAAGATGGCACCAACTGCCTCCTCGCCGGCGGCGAAGTTGGTGACGATGTCCATCAGCCCGTTGGCAGTGAGGGGGGTGTGACGGCCTAACTCTCGGACCAACTCCTTGCAAGTGGTGCCCGAGAGGAAAGCCATGATCAAGTCGGAGTCGGTGACGTTGGGGAGCTCGGTGCGTTGCCTGGAGAAACGCCGGATGTAATCCCGGAGGGATTCACCTGGCTTCTGCTTGCAACTCCGGAGGTCCCACGAGTTGCCGGGGCGCATGTAAGTTCCCTTAAAGTTTCCCTCGAACACCCTTACGAGATCACCCCAGTCGTGGATCTGTTGGGGCGGCAGATCCTCGAGCCAGGCTCGAGCGGTGTCGGAGAGGAACAGGGGGAGTTGTCAGATGATGACTCGGTCGTCGGTGGCCCCGCCCAGCTGACATGCCAAGCGGAAGTCGGCGAGCCAAAGTTCGGGTTTGGTCTCGCCGTTGTACTTGGCAAGAGTCGTGGGAGGGCGGAACTGTGCTGGCAGTATCGTTTCACGGATTGCCTTGCTGAAGACCCGAGGGCCCGGAGGCTCGGGTGAAGGGCTGCGATCCTCCGAGCTGTCGTAGCGCCCGCCCCTGTGCACGTGGTAGCCTCGAGCCACACCGTCATCGTGCTTGCGCGTGCGGCGCTCGACGATGTTGCCACGGGTGTCTCGAGGCCCTTGGTCGTGAGTCATGTGCTCGGGGCCGGGAGCCATTCAGATCCGTCGGGGAGGTTCGGGATGAACCGAGGCCTCTCTCTCCTGCCGGGAGGGCTCTGCGAGCCGCTCCGAGGCGGGCTCGCGTCGCCTCGAGGCAGAGCTCTCGGCCTGCTGCAGGGCAGCGGTCTCGAGGAGTTCTCGGATCTCATCTCGAGCCCGGCGCGCCTCGGGGTTCGACGGCTCGGGCATGTTGCGGAGGAGCATGGCGGCGGCGATGACGTTCTGGCTGGCTCGAGCGAAGACCAGGGGGTCGGTTACCCGGTCCTCATCGATGCGACGGTTGACGTCGCGAGCTCTTTCGCGAGCTCTCCCGCCAAGTGCGTGTTCCACACGCTCACGCTCGAGAGTTTGCTGGAGCAGACGCAGGTTTTCTCGTTCCTCATCGAGCCTCTCCCGCAACTCGCGGATTTGGTCGAGCTGCGCTCCTTGACCCGCAAGGAGTTGAGCCTCGCCCTGCTCGGCAGGGAGCCCGTCATGAGGGGGCGTATGCCTTCCTCCGACCGGCTGTTCTTCCTGCGAATCCGACGCGTTTTCAACGTCGACGTTGAAGCACTCGCGGGTCGGATCGTAGGTGTCATCAGCCGAGTCGGAGTCAGGGGCGCCGAAATAATAGTATGACGGGGGAATGCATGGTCGTTGCAAGCCGCTACCGGGGTTGCGGCGTGGAGAAGCGGTCACACGGGGTTCTGTTTCTGGCGCCTCAGTAGAGTCCAGATAATCAGAAGCCGGCGTGGATGCGACGAGGTCAAGGGTGGAGCGCAGATGGTGCCCAGGGAGTTCCTCATAAGCACTCATACAAGTGCTCACGGAAGAAGCGTACGCCTGGGCAGCCGGAACTAGCCCAAACGGAAATGGCGAAGGCATTGTGGCCGCCCACGCCGGAAGAGATGCACGGGGCAGCGGTGTCGTACCGGGCGGAGGAGCGGCGAGGTTCTCCGCTGGCAGGCTGTCCTCGGCCAGGCTCATCCTACCCAGACCTTCCACGAGGAAATCTGGGCCGACGTCTGGCTGGGAAGTGCCGAAACGGGGAAACCCATTGCCCCCCGCGAGGTGGAGATGATGGTTGCGCCGGGCTCGCCGCCGTCGGGCGGCTCGCGCCTGCCTGGAGCGACGGTACCGGTGGATTGCTCCCCCAGGCTAGGAGAGCTCATAATCCTCGTCGGTAGGGTGTCTTGGCGGGAGTAGGACCATATCGTAGCCGTAGCCAAGCGACATGAACTCCAAACTTCCGAACCAGATCACCGTGGCCAACGGGATAGGGCGTTCGGGGTCAGCCATCCGGGAAAAAGGCGGGAAAGCGACGTTAGCACGCAGCGGTCCCCTACCTGGCGCGCCAACTGTCGGTGTTCGGACCCGAGGGGGTCCTAAACCAACGAGTAAAATGTTGCGTGTCCCTTTCCTGGATGGTGATGCAAGGAGAACACACAGGGGTTTATCCTGGTTCGGGCAAAAGAAGGCCCTACGTCCAGCGGGAGAGGAGAGGTTTGTATTTCCTTGCACCGAGGTGCTTGTGTAGGGGTTACAAGCTTGCGAGAGAGGGCGTCGAGCCCAAGTCTCAAAGGAGAAAAAGAAAGAGTACAAGACGATTGCTTGAGATGTTGATCGCCGTGTTGTGTATGACTGGTTGTCCGTTCTTTTCTCCAGAGCCCTGGCCTACCCTTTTATAGGACGAGAGGAGGCCAGGACGATGGGAGCCTTGAGATGACGTTTTGTCGATCCTGTTGAGGTGGCTGTAGCGACGTGCCTCAGAAATGGGAGGCCATCCTCTGGAACGTCATGTCGTAGGCGTCGAAATGACCCGGAGCGTCGTGCCATACCGTCCTTCCTTCCCTGTTACGCTATGTTGGGAGTCGAGGCTGGGTCGAGGCCGGGTCGAGGCCGAACGGATAAGTCCGAATCCCTGGAATCGTGGCGTACGGACTTTGTCGTATCTTCCCTCGAGGGTAACTAGTGATGTACAGTGCGAGGTAAGGTGGGTACAGTGACGTTTTTCACCTCCCATCACGGGATGGGCGGTTTAAACAGTGAGGACTGACACTGGTATTGTTCCCACGTCGACCATGCGCGCAGCCATGCCGGTAGGTGGTAGTAGGTAATTGCATTTAATGCTAAGGCTTTTGTCCAGAGGTAGGTAAAGAGAGGGGGTCGAGCGCCCCGACCCGGGCTCACGCGAGTCGGAGCGCTCCCGGGAGGCGGTCGAGCCCTGTGCGGGTCGGAGCGCGGTCGAGGCCTTCCGTCGAGGGGGCCTCGTACGAGTCGGAGGCGGGACGCGGTCGAGGCATTCCGTCGAGCCGGCCTCGTACGAGTCGGACCTGTCGCGCGTTTTGAAGTGGGTTGTGCTTTATCGTGGCTTAGTCGTTTTAGTTTTTATTATCGTTGAATGTGGGTACCCCTATAATATTGGTACCGACACTTATCTTCTCAAAAATAATAATATTATAAAAGCGTGATGTCTATTCCTGCTTCTGTGTGAAAGCCATGCATATGTATGACATGCATGATTGATTAGTAAATTTGATCATATACTGTAATGCCTGTGTTTTTGCCTTCTATACACATATTTGGGATTGGGAGGCCTTTTGTATGTGTGGCCATTGGCATGCGGCATCAACCATCTTTTTGTGTCTTAGTCGGCCTTAGAATTTAAGAAATTCACCCATTTGTGCTCGATCGATCTTATCTTGTAAAAAATCAAAGAAATGCTGAAGTCCTATTGGTGTTGACTACTAACATGTGGTGTGGTATCCATCTGCTGTGGTGATTGAAGGTTTGGCAGGCGGGAAGGGTCTAACAATGGTGGTGCGAATTAAGGAAGATCGAGAGTCGTCTGCGGGCAGCCGGCAGGGCACTGGATTAATCTGACGACTGCAAAGTAAGGAGTGTATCTTCAATTGCGCGAAAGCACGCCAGGAGAGGATGCTATGATCTTTCTGATGATACGATGGATCGCTTGATGTTTCTTTATCTGTTTGTTAGATAGACGATGAGCAGTTTTGTGCAAAAGAACGCACGCACGCACGTTTGGGTTTAGTTTTTGAGACAATGTTCGTCGTACTGATAGATCGATGATGCATGGTGCAGTTCCTGCTTTATTTCTTCGATCATGTGTACTACTAGTAGTAGTACTGTAGTTTCTGTTCATTAGCACTCCCTTGCATTGATGAACGTACATATGATTGTGACTTTTTGTGCTGAAAATGTTTTGAATATACTCCTATTTCTTTCCTTTTGAGATAGTAGAATATATAAATAATCCTACTTGGTTTGGTAGCGCTAGCTTAAGGACTGAACACAACAGCGGCAGGAGAAAATGCCTTCTCGGGGCAGTAAGGGCGTGATTGGTCGCCGTATGTGGATAGCCAGGCTCGTACTCGAGAGCCAGGCTCCAGCCAGCCAGGCTAGGTGTATGCAACTGCTGTATGTTTGGTTGCCTGCTGCAATTTATCATGGCCGGCCAGAGACATTGCTTGTTCCCCGGATGAAGCACGAAAATGCAAGCGCTAACACTGATTCGGGCTCCTGTGAGTGCGCGTGGCGCACGGACGCAGCCAGGCCCGCGGGAATAGCGTATCCTGGGAGCCAGGCTCACCCACCCTTTTTACATCAGCTGGGTCTGGCTGGAGTACTAGTTCAGGCAACCAATCACTGGTATTTTGCATCCGAGGGGCCTGGCCAGGCCAGATACGGGCAACCAATCAGCCCCTAACGTACTGCTTGTAGTGTGTGTCCGGCCCGTTTGAATCTGGAAGGATATCCATGCATTGTATGATATTAGCCCCGACATATAAAGGAGTATATATGCTATAAATAAAAGGGACAAGCCAGCCGGGCCGGGCCTGTCCGTGCCTCGTGTTGGGTTGCATGGCCCATGCCAATCGTAGAAGCATTTGCCTGCCGCCCTCCCCACTTTCCCCTCCATGCATTTCGCAAGCGTCTTGCCACCTGGCTATTATAAAAGAACTAAAAAAACTTCCTCTTCTTTATTTAGTATCAAAACTTTAGATCTTCCCTATTTGTCCAAACTTTAATTTTTTTCTTTCCTAACTAGCACTACCTGTGTTTGGGCATACTATGGTCCTGTTTACTTCCCATGCAAAACCAAAATATTTCTTCTTCTACCCATCACATCGAATCTTTAAACGTATGTATGGAGCATTAAATGTAGGTAAAAAAATAATTAATTATATAGTTTGTCTGTAAAGTTCGAGACGAATCTTTTGAGTCTAATTAATCTATGGTTGGACAAATTTTACCAAATAACAACGAAAAGTGCTACAGTAACTTTTCACCCAATTTTTCTCAACTAAACACACCCTATACCGTGAACTGACACATGGGGCCATAGCTAAAAAGACTTGCATGCACTGCCTAATATGAATATGAAACTTCATATAGCTCCTAGAATCGGCGCTCCCCCAACGATCGTGATTACTGTATGCGTACGGTCCTCCAATCCGTATCCTCCACGTGTTCGGCTCCACCGGCCCCCACCTCCTCTCCTCGCCGCTGCCTCCTGGGCCCGCATCCTCCTGCTCATCGGAACAGCCACGCCCCTCGGGCACCATCCGCGCGGCGCATGAAGCTAGTGCGTGTGCGCGCCTCCTCTCCCTATCTCATGATTCATGGGCCTAGGTCTGCTCTGGCCCAGTCTCAGTGGTTCGACCTGTTCAGCCTCGGAGCCGTCGTCGCCCGACCTGGAAGGCGCGTGTCTCCACGCGCCGCGCCACTGTGTTGGAACTTGTGCTAGCACCAGCCTCGCCGCATCCGTCGACCTGTGCCTTAAGGCCCAGTTTGGTTCCAAAAAATTTTGCAAAAGAACAGTAGATTCTCCGTCACATCGAATCTTTAGACGTATGTATGAAGTATTAAATATAGATAAAAAATAAAACTAATTACACAGTTTAGACGAAATAGACGAAACGAATCTTTTAAGCCTAATTATATCATGATTGGACGCTAATTACCAAATAACAACGAAAGTGCTACAGTTGCATTTTGCCAAAAATTTTGCCAACTTAAACCAGGCCTAAGTGCATCTGTCTCCTTTTCTTGCTCCCCTTCCTTCTCCTGCTTCCACAGCTCTGCCTACTCGTGCCGCGGCGACACCATTGCCGTCGAGGTTGCTGCGTAGGTGTGTGTGCCTCCGTCGCGTCCATGGATGCAGGCCCGTTGTCACACCCGGTTTTCTAAAGAACAGAACCAGGCTAATCATATGTGTGCCCAGGAAGTCCACACATATGCCAGAATAAAAAAGTATCAGAAACAATGTTATTATATAATGTATACATAGCTACATTAACACTTACATCAGAGTATCGCGGAACGGTGACTAAACTTCAGGCTCCATTCTTCTCAGGGACGGCTGACTGGGGGTAACATATGCCTAGCACTTCTACTAGTCTTCTGGAAACTCCACTACACCTTTGTCCTTCTTCCGAGTAGCATCTTACTACACTCCAGTGTGTAGTAAGATGCTACTCGGAAGAAGGACAAAGGTGTAGTGGAGTTTCCAGAAGACTAGTAGTGTGTAGTAAGATGCTACTCGGAAGAAGGACAAAGGTGTAGTGGAGTTTCCAGAAGACTAGTAGAAGTGCTAGGCATATGTTACCCCCAGTCAGCCGTCCCTGAGAAGAATGGAGCCTGAAGTTTAGTCACCGTTCCGCGATACTCTGATGTAAGTGTTAATGTAGCTATGTATACATTATATAATAACATTGTTTCTGATACTTTTTCATTCTGGCATATGTGTGGACTTCCTGAGCACACATATGATTAGCCTGGTTCTGTTCTTTAGAAAACCGGGTGTGACAGAGTGGTATCAGAGCGGTGTTGACTGTAGGACGTATGCCAAGTAGCACTGGACGTATTCTAAAACTTATTTTACTATAAAACTATTTTGTCATCCCTTAACTCATTGATTTTGACTATTTCCTCTTCCTTGTCCTGTTGTATCCCATCCTTGATAGCTTTCTTTGAGCTATTATTTCTTACTCCATTGGATTTTGTTTTATGTTGTTTTTACTAAAAGTTTTCTGATCACACCTTTTTCAAAAGTTCGATGGCTTTTCATCATCCATACTTTTCCCTTAAGATGACCACCATTGTTGAAGAAGCACGTGTAGTACCGATGATGTGATGTGTGCTTGTTTTGCTTGATGTGTTGCTTGTGTGTTGTCCTTGTTCTTGTGTTTTGAAAGTGGCTCGGAAGGTATAAGTCTTGAGGAGTAGCTCGATCCATGATAAGTGGGGTAGGTTTTACGTAATACTCCGCATGCTGATTTCTATAGCAGTCTGCAATGTTTCTGTTATATCTCAAGATATGGACATGAGAAATCTATGAAATTTTACTGGGAATAACTAGACTTCTGTATCTTTCCAAACCCACTGGACTTACCTTATTATCTATTTTGAGCTAAGAGATATACCTGTTCTAAGTTGAGGTTACTGCACAGTCTGGAATTCTGGAACAGTTTTGGATAAGATCTGTTTTTGACTAACTTATAGACAGAATCTGGAAAAGTGTTGTGAATAAAAGTTGTAGATAATTTCATAAGCTTTCCAACCATGTAAAGATCACTTCATTTGGATCTCTGTAGCTCGAGTTATGCCAGATTTACTGAACTGTTAAAATTGGAATTCGCCCAGAAATTTTCTGCATTACTTCCTTATCTTGTATAAGTGAATATATCATTGGATATCTTTGAATCTCATTGATTTGCTTGGGAATCTTACATTAGAGATGATTATGGTTATCTAGTATAAAAGGAGATGCAAGTTACTTTGGTGTCCCCTAGTTTCTTTTTCTTAAGGGGGTAGCAAAGTTGTGAGTGTTGCAAGATGAAGGTTTCGTATGTCCTAGTGCTTCACTTGGAAGAAGTGGTTATCTCTATGATTGGAAGTCTACTCATGTGCTAGTGTTGTTTGCTTGGGATCAGTTCTTTGTTGGATCGTCTACAAGAAGCTCGGGTATTCGTCAGGACTAGTCTTCACTTTAAGCTATCATCAGTTGGGAGTTCAACATTCAATTCAACATACTCTATACAAGTTAGCATGGACGACATAGGAAGGAGATGTTGGAAGTCTATAGTTAGTTTCATAGAAACTTAGATGACATCACCCCCATATCAAGTATGTTTAGTAAGTTTTAAGTGAAGTGAGTTTTCTACTTGGATAGGTATTTTCTAGTGGAGTTACTATGAAGAAGAGCTCAAGAGAGTTGAATGTGGAAAGCTCTTAAGGCTGTAAGTGTGGCATTTATTGGGATTATAAGAGCGACATCTACGTGGATCACAAGAATCTGAGGGATATCTTCGCTATGTTGGTTTTGAACCTGTGGTATCATCATCAGTTTGATCCTGATCAAGATTTTTATAAATTGCAAAGTGTTGCCTTCAATGACATTGCTAGGTGGAACAAAATCTTTGTTAAGTGGGGTAGTGTCTGCTACCATCAACAATCTCAAGCGACGAGGTACGAAGAACTGAAGATCAAACCTTATCTTTCTTGTCATCTTTTGGCTATCCTTGATCTATGACTTATATCTCATCAACGCAAATCAAAGAAGCATGAAGACTTGAAGATTAGTGTCATCGATCTCTCTAGTCTCTCTGAATCTCATTTCTATCTTATCCTGTCTTTTTAGAGCAGTCTGTCTTCCCTAGCTTATGTCTCTATTTTTGGATGCCCAAAAATCATGGATAAATTCTGGACAATAGTAGACTTCAATATCTTTCTCTGACCGTAAGAACCACCCTGATAGCTATTATGGTTTGGGAGTTATGAAAATCACAAGGCGACGCATCTGTGCTGTCAGCAACCTGGAATAGTTTCTGTTGTGCACAGTTTTCGACTACCTTAACTGCAGAATCTGGAGAAGTGTTCTATAAGAAAGTTGTAGTAAATTTGATAAGCTTTCCAACGGTATAAGCTACAATATCATTGGATTCGTAGAACTTGAGTTATAACTGTATTTCTGCACTGCCATTTTTCTGCTCGCGAGGAAGTGCAGGTTACTTGATCTTGGATATGCTCATAAGTCTCTTTGAGATGGTAGAAGGACATGATGGTAATTATCACTCAGAAGCAAATGCAATCTATCCATTGGTGTTCTCCAATTGATCTTTTTCCTTAGAGGGGTTTTCAAACTAAAGACGATACAAGATGGAGGATTTATACGTTCTATTTCGTCACTTGGAAGCATCAGCTATCTACATGATTGCAAAGTTACTATCGAGCGCAGGTATCCTTTCTCAGAGTGGTAACCTGTTGAAACCATCTACAAGGATCGTAAGTGCCTAAAGGGTACCTTTACAAAGTGGGTTTTGAGCTTGTGGCATCATCACTGGATAAGAGTTAATGAAGGAAAAGTGAAGACTTGCAGAATCAACTTTATCTTTCTCCCTAGTCTCTTCAAATCTCGGGACGAGATTCCTGTTAAGTGGGGTAGATTTGTCACACCCAAAATTTTCTATTTTGGGTTGTGCATGAAAAATACTAAATAAGATAAATGATTTCAATATTTGAATAAATTTATTAGATAAGTTAAGTTGTTGCTAATTAAATATAGAAAATTGTGATTTTAAACTTTTTCATATTAAATTATTAATGTGGTGTCTGTGTGATGCTTGTCTTTGGTGTTGGTGAGTGCTATTATTTTCAAAATACCGTAGGACGACGTTTACTTCTCATCGGAAAACTTTTTGGTATTTTCTGGATCCAAAATTCCAATTTTCGTAAGCTTAATCTTTTTCCTTGATCTCTTCATCCATCTTTTCATAAGCTCCAAATACTTTATTTGGGTTCCTCATGTTCCATAATGTCTCTAGAAAATTCCCTCGAATTTTCGGAGTTTTCGGAGTATTTTTCGCGGCTTAAATAATAATTCTGGACTTTTCTAGAATTATTTTATCCACGAAATTAATTAATTCCGAAAATAATAAATATCTCATTTTCCACCAAAGCTTGTGTGCAATAATCCTAAATGTCCATTCATTTATTTACTAATGGGCTTTAATAATTAATTAGGCCTATTAGTAAAGATGGAGGGTGCAACGTCAATTAGCACCATATCGCTAGTTGACGTGAAGGTGGAGAGTCTTTCTCCCTATATATATGTCCGGCCTGCCTGCTAGCCCTGTTTTCCGCCGCTATTGCCGCCGCCGCCGCCGTTGTTGTCGCCGCTGTCGCCGCCCGTCTACAGCCTCCTTCGCGACGCCTTCGTCTCCCAGCTGAACATGACGCCCGTGAATGTCACGTCCCTACCTGATGTTCTCTGCTTCCCGGCGTCGACGAAGACGGCGATGCCGAAGTTGCAGCTGCAGTTCGAGGGCGCAACGCTGGACCTGCCGCAGAACCTGCACGTACTCTACGATAATAGGGAACTACCAGCAGCAGAACCTGCACGTACTCTACGACCTCGCCGGCAACATGCTCTCTTTCGCCCCTGCTCATCAGTGCAACAAGGTCTGCTCGATCGCGTCGCGCCATGCAGTGCTGCATGTTTGCGGGTGTGCCTACTCCCTCCGTCCTCTGGTGCTACCGCGACAAGCTCGAGATTAGCAGCACATCGTACATGCGTCGGCATAACACCCAGATCTTGCTAAACCGTGACTCCTCCGGTCGGCTGGTGAAGTATGACGCACGGGCCAAACGTGTGATCGTTCTCATGGATGCTGCAGTTTCCTCCCTGGCTAGCTGTACAGGATTGCAAAGAAGAAAACGAGGTACCGAACTAGTTCGCCATCGATCTTTTGATCTCCACCGTTTTATCGTTTTAGCTCCGATTCGAGTCGTTAAAGTTGCGTTAGATTCGTGTCGTCGCGCTCTACACAGTGTGCTAATGTTTGTCATATCTTATAATTATGAATTTATTGATTTAAAATGCAATTTGATTAGTATTAATTTAATAGTTTTTAATTAAAAGTGACATAGGTTTATAATTTCGTTTTTGTTGCTTTGTTAATTAAAAGCTATCTAGTGATTCAAATCCGTTCTAGTCGTGTTGCGGTCATGTCGACTAAAGTTACGCATTAGCAACCCTATTTATCGTGACCTGTGTTTATGAATTAGATAATAATAATATGATTTATACTTATCAAGTGTCTTTTATTAAAAACAGTGTAAGCAAGCATAGACCTTTATCAACTAAATATAAATATTAACTTGATTAATGCTAACGTGTGTGTTTATAGTTATAATTAGGATAGTATAAATGTGTTTTTAAAATTATATTTTATTTAGCTTGAACTGACGTCATATACAAATGGAGTAGGTGCTCTCACATGCCCTTTATATATTTGTGCAAAGTAATGTTCAACTTGCTCGGTTTAGATGGTAAGGTTTATAAATAAAATATGAGTAGCTTCAATCCGACTTTTGAATTAAATTGCGTTTTGACCAATCTAATATTAATATGCTTCACATGGTTTTGCTTAAGTTAAGTACGTAGGTTTTTCTTTTCTTTTATAATATAAATAAATTCTCCAATGGTTGTTTTTCTATAATGATAGTTTTGTTAACAGTTTCTTTTACGTTATCGTGAATATAGTGGTTAGCTAGCTTGATGACATCACATGATGTCATGGGTATGATTTATGACCGTTTTTCTTTAGTAAAATAAATCCTGAAATACGATAAAAATACGTATATACATACAATCTTGATTAGGCCATATCTTCTCCGTTTTGACTCCGATTTGACCCGTTCAAATTGCGTTAGGTTCGTATTTGCAAGCTCTACATGTTGGTAGTATTGTACAGTAGGTTTGTGATAATTTATTTTCGAGTTTATATTAAAATAATTATTTATCTATAGGAAATCTTAGAAAATTCATAACTTTCACGTTTTAAATCCGAATTTCGTGATCTTTACGTCTGTGTGATCGTAGCAACGTGTAGAATAGTTTTGTAAGCTTTCCTAAATGTTTTTCTACTGTTGGTGTACTGTTCTAATTGTATCTTTTGTTTGCTTCGTGTATGTTTGCTCGGAATGTTTGTACGTTGATGCTTGGTGATCGAATTTAGACGGTGAGCAGTACTACGATGATTAGGAGTATTATTTTGAGCCGGACCAGCAGTATCTATCGGAGAACTTTGATCAAGGCAAGTATAACATAGGACTATCCTTGTTACCTATTCACTATAATCAATATCATATGCATGTGTCTATCTTGACAACCATAGAGATTATAACTTAGTGATTGTTATCTTGATTCCTTGTCAACCTTGGGGATGCATTTGGGTAGCTATTGCTAGTGCTTAATCATGAACAATGATCTTGTAATTTTGATTAATGGGTTAAGCAATCAACCATTAATGATGATTTTATTTGCTGTTGAAAAGGGGGCTAGAGCATGTGGGTTATTTTGATGCTCTGGTTTCTCTCTATAAGGACTTATCTGTACGTGATTTATCCGGGACATACAGTACAACTGTGAGGGCTATATGGCTCTGGCTCTAGTTGTTCAAGAGACCTTTTCTAGCTTGTTAGTGGTTACCTTAAATGGCGTAAGAATGGCTTGACACGTTGGGTGTAGTGCGAGCCCCTGGCCTAGTGTGTATAGGCTGCGGTTGTTGTGCCACTGGGAAGGGGGGTTCTACATCTGCCTGCCGAGTGAATCTAATGGCCCTAACTTGTTAGACGAACTTTTGAATGACTTTATATGGTTTCTTGTGCTTAGGGATTCATGACCCCTTAGCATATGGAAATCATGACTCACAGTGAAAGTGTACACCTCTGCGCAGAGTTAAAAACTGGTATACTAGCCGTGCCCACGGATACGGGCGGCCTTGGAACATTTACAGATAGATGATCACCATTGTTATATCATGCTTAATTATTGTTGATTATTATTATGCACATGTTAATGCTATTCATTATCCTTATTACAATTGATCATTGGTTCGTTAATGGGAATTGGTTCACCTTGATGCTACTTAATTGCTAATTATATGATGATTAAAAGCTAAACGCAGTCAAACAGTGTCTAGCCTTTTGAGCCTCATGAACCCTGTGTTGTACTTGTTGAGTTCGACATGGACTCACTCTTGCTATTTCCCAACACTTCAGTGTATAGTAAGATGCTACTCGGAAGAAGGACAAAGGTGTAGTGGAGTTTCCAGAAGATTGGTAGAAGTGCTAGGCATATGTTACCCCCAGTCAGCCGTCCCTGAGAAGAATGGAGCCTGAAGTTTAGTCACCGTTCCGCGATACTCTGATGTAAGTGTTAATATAGCTATGTATACGTTATATAATAACATTGTTTCTGATACTTTTTCATTCTGACATATGTGTGGACTTCCTGGGCACACATATAATTAGCCTGGTTTTGTTCTTTAGAAAACCGGGTGTGACACCCGTCTTCCTTCCTCTTCTCCGTTCACCTACGCCAGCCGCCTTCTGGATTTCTGCTCCCTTCTTTTATTCCATATGACGTGATTATGCAGGTTTGGGCTATTGGCCTTCTGCTTCCGCTCACCCCTTGGCCCCGGCCGCATCGGCCGGGCTCACCCAGCCGTCAGGTATGCACCGCCTCCTGCCTGTTTTTCCCGTGTTTTTTTTTTCATGTCACTGCGCCTATGCTTTGGTAATTGGTAGTGTCTTGCTTTCCTGTGCTCAGCGCTATGGATTGGCCTCATTCCTCTGTGTCGTGCTTTGTCATGTTCAGGTTCTATCCTTTCGGCAGTATCTGCTTTTAGGTTCGCATCGGCGACTATCGCTATAGATGTATGTATGGGTCCTTTCCTGTGAACCGGTTCGGTGCACGGGCTCTCCAGGATTCCAATATTGAGGCGGATTGGGAATCGTCAAATATGGGCAACCTCTGTCTTTTATTCACGCAGAGCAGAAATGAATTCATATCAAAACCGTAGGCCTGTCTTCCTGAAATGGAGATCCTATTTTTGTTGCACGACATCTATGCAAAAGTCAAGTTAGGTAGTTCTCTCTATTAGATAATGCAGCGAGAGATTCAGATTTAAATGGTTCCCTTCTCCTCTCTTTTACTTTAACAAAATTGATCTCTTTTGCTATGTCATATCTGCACAGGTTTTAAGGATCCCAGCTACGGGATTTCATGACCCAATTCCATGTCCCATTAGTTGACAGATTAACAGGTACATAATTCTACAATTGAAGTGCTGCAGTTCCATTGCTTAGCTTCAAAGTTCAAACTTCACAGTATTGCGCTCAGCTTCTTATTGTTCAGTCTATGTCAATAAGAGGTTAATACGAGGCAATGGGTATTAATGGTTAGCTTATATGATTTAGTACGGGCACTGAATAACTTTTGCTTAGCCTATTAGTGCCGAAAGAGATTGTGATTTGCCTCTGCCTTACTATACATCTTTTTGATAGCATTGTGATTATCTTGAATTTTAATTAACCAGAAACTAACATGTTGGAACATGTTTGCTTTGATGACAAGACAAGTTTATGACACACATTGATTTTATGAAAGCCTGTCTCAGCCGTTTCTGATTTCCTCAAAAGTCAAACATCCATGAATCTGTATTTTGGTAGTAAAAAAATCACAGCTATATCCTTTGCGTGCTCTGCTCTGCTATATAACACACTTTGGCTTTTTCATTATTCACAGATAGATACTTTGGTCCACATGAATATCTAATATCTTTATTTATTTATGTTTTATTTGGCTTTCTCATCAATACAGAATGAATCATACACCTCTGAAAGAGATGACGTCTCATTTGCATCAATGGACTATTGGAGTTAGGGCAGTCAGGTTTTCCGAGTGCAAAAACAGAGAGCAGCCACCTAGAGTCAGATTAGATTTTATCCTCAATGATGAGCAGGTACTCCATTTCTATGTTTGTTTAGTTGTTCAATCACACATATCATTGTACTCATTCTCTGTATTAGTCTGGAAAAGGAGCATGTTACAATTAAAAAAGGTAAAAGTAAAAAAAGGAAGATAGTTTTCATAGTGTTTTACCCTTAGTGTCTCCGCCTTACATCCCTATGCTACTCTTGAAAATGATTTCAGCCATGTTGTATTCAGATTACTCTAACTACAAATGTTGCCCAGTCCATGTAGAGATCACTTTTTGATGATAATGGAAGATAAATATTTCTATTTCCTATCTTATCTGGCTTAATAAGTTAAAACACACCAAATCACACCACCCAACATGACTTATTATACTATGTCCCTACTCTCCTCACCCAGCACCCAATTCTTTCTTTAATTGTGCAACTGTTTATTTCATATGTATTTTCTTTTCATTACCTTCCATGTAAAACTTAACTCTTGTTTCAGCTTCATATCATGAAGTTTAAAAGATTTAGTTTTGTAGGTTACCAGGTTAAACTTAGATTTGTGCTTAGACTATAGCATTATTTTGATTTTCTCAAGGGATCTTGGATGACTTAGGCTTTGATGCCTTCCTTATTGCTTTCCCACTCTTTTGTGTGCCCTATGCAAGCGGCACACCCCACTGGGATTAGTAATGGTACATTCTAAAACATTTCCTGTGGAAAAAATATTATTGACATGGTAGCAAGATGTATGCTTTGTTTTCTTCTGTATTTCCACCCAACAAATTCATTTCAGCATTATTGTGTACCACTATTGTAGCCTTTCCATTAACAGGTCTGTGTTGTTGGTCCCCAAGTTGTTTTCACCCTATTAAGATATGCATATATGACCTGAACACCAACATAGTAGGGGCCTACCTTCCTCATTTATATTCTGTAGACTAGCCATCTTCTTCCTATAGTTTCTACTCAAAATTTTTTGGATTACAGTGCTTTGCATTGGTGCTAACTTTTCGTTTAGTAGGACAACCACCATTACGTGATCAGTTCAGACTTCGGAGTGAGGGTTCCCCAATACTCAAGTGGCCACCCTAATTCAAGCACCTTTTCAATGAGTATATTTAGGTTTAGTAAAACATTTCTGTTCTTCAAGCTAGAACTGTTCTTAGTTACTAATTTGAACACTGGGATTCATAATCATGTGCACTCCCTTTTGCTTTAATGTGATCGCTGGGCTAAAAGAGTTACCTTCGTGATTTTAGTTGCAATTTGTTTTCTTCAAACTCATTTGGCATGTGGGGCATTTTTCACAAGCCTGTTTAGAGAGAGAAAGTTTTCAATGACGTAGCCTTTCACATTGAAGTACATGTACTTTAGAGTAAATAGTTTGACGAGCTGCAATTCTGAAGGATGTTTTCTCACAGCTCATGGATTTATGTTGCTTCTTACATGAATACATTTTGGAGGACATGTAGAGTTTTTTTTGACCGAAGAGAACATGTAGAGTTCAGTGGACAGAACGACGTTTATGATCTATCTGACCATTGTTTTGTTTCATAATTTGCTTAATAGTATCAATTGATATCTAACAAACTTGCATGTATGCAGTGCTCTGTTTATGTCTCATTTCTTTTCAAATCTGCTGGATGAGCAACCTACATTACAATCATCAAACTGTAGGGCAACAATTCTCATGCATGATCAAGCCACTCCAATGTAAAAATGCTTGGTCTATTAGCCTCTGGATCAGCTAATGTTTCCTCTGCTTACATTATTTAGGCCTGTCATATTAGTTGCCACTGTGACTGGTGTAGCGATAATACCCTACTATGATGTTGTCAAAATGCTTTTGCCGCACATGTAATGTTGTTATTTAGTTCAATAAGTTTGCTTTGATGGCAGTTTGCCATGTCCTTGATGGAATATCTTTATGTTTAGAAATCACATGAATTAAGGTGTGTTGTATATGACGCTGGCTTCCTTTGTCTCCAACATTTGAAGTTGCTCTATGCATAAAACTTATTTTGTATTCTCAAATACACTAAGATGACGTCCTTCAACTACGAATGTTGTGTAACCATCCTTTTTTCTCGACATATTGGCACATGCAACAAAGTGCTTTTGTCGCACTGTGCCTACGGCCGTGGCGAAGCGCGCCTATCTTCCTAGTTATACAGAAAGGGGAGAAAGGGATGGGGGTGCGGGGGCGGCGGCGCGGCCTACCATCCGATCCGGGTGGTGCGCAGCCTCCCGCCAACCAGGGGAAATAATTTAATAATTTCCGCCCC
Organism: Saccharum spontaneum; assembly: GCA_022457205.1. Taxonomy (NCBI): domain Eukaryota; kingdom Viridiplantae; phylum Streptophyta; class Magnoliopsida; order Poales; family Poaceae; genus Saccharum; species Saccharum spontaneum. The sequence goes on along the minus strand of CM039594.1, from coordinate 14,922,315 downwards.
CACGTGAATTGGGTCTAATTCGGCTCAGCTTGGCTTCCCGTGGCATATAAATAAAAGAGAAAATAAAGCAAAACTAGTGCATGGCCTGCTGCTTCTCATATGTCGCTCTCTAGCACTGCACCTTATACATGTTTGTGATAGTTGTGAAGTAGTTTTGTTATTAAATACATCAGACCATTTAAAGTTCAATAAAAAAGCATCCAACCATTACACGAATAAATATTCTATACTATATACCACGGAAAATTTCCAAAAACATGGAAAAAAAGCTAAGTAACAGAGAAACATCACAAATACATCATATAGAACATCAAGTGTATACATATATCATAGAACATCACATATATATACTACGCGAACATCACAGAAAACATTATAGAACCCACATGTATTCTACGTGAATCACATGTATACTGCGTGAATATCACAAAATACATCATAAAACATCAAATATATACTATGTGAGTATAACAAAATAAATCATAAATATCACAAAATATATCATAAAACATCATATGTATACTATGTGAACATCACAAATACATCGTAGAACATCGCATGTATAATACGTGAACATCACAAAATACATCATAGAACATCACATCTATACTACGTGAACACGATAATTTAAATCATAGAACATCACTAGTATACTACGTGGACATCACGTGTATCTGGAAATAAAAGAGTAAAAGATAAAATTATTAAAGTAATTAATTAGAGTAAAGTAACAAAAAATACAAATAAAAACTTAAATAACAAATGCTAAACATATAGAAAAAATAAATAACTTAAATAAGAAAAAGAAAAAAAAGATATACTATGAAACATTGACGGTTAGCGGCGGTGGCGGACTAACACGGCGGAAGTCGGCGTTAAACGACTCTGACGCCTTTGGAAGCCGTGGATTCTAATTTTTGGGCTCTTGTGGAAGGGAGTCATGGTAAGGCCCATGGAAATTTGGCCCGATGGCATATGTTGAGTGATCCAGCAATCGTAGCATCATGGATTTTATTTTTATTTTAGCCAAAAAAATACTTTTTTTTTGAAACAGAGCTTTCGTTACTCAGTCCTAGCCGAATCGCTAGACACCAACTCCTCAAGGTATTGAGGTACATCATCCCAAGCAGCACGAGAGCCACTTGGCAACTTACAACCAAAAGACGCTAGTTCATGAGCTAGCTTATTACAGACTCGGGGACATTAAACTAAATTCTAGAAACTCTCTGTTAGCCACGTCAAAGGCGACCTCGCCACTTTGGTCGCGCTACATACATTGACATGACTTATTGAACGTGCTAGCATCATCGCAAAAACTTTTCATGTAAATTGCTGATATGGAAGTGAGACTGCTGAGTCACAGCATCCTACGTGGCATGACTATAACGATGTGACTTATTCTATGTACATTTTTCGATAGAGATTCCTCAAAAAAATCTTATAAGTTTTTTTACATAGATACTAAAAATCAAAGGTGACCCATTTTATTTGGAATAGGTATCATATCTTTGTAGTTTTAAAACTATTTTATTCTAATAAAATTCTATATTTGAGTTTCTGTTAAGCTATTATTTTCTTATCGATCCAAAACAAAGGGCTAAGGACCGCCAAAAATCTTGTCATTTTTCAGATAGATGCTAAAAAACAAGGGTGGGTTATTTTGCTTGTATATATCTGGCATTATAGCTTTTGTTGTTTTGAAATTAAATTTCTTTTTGGAATGCTACATTTCAGTTTTTGGAAAAAAAAAACTACTTAGCACCAAAATGGTTTCCGAAAATCCTAAAAGATCATCTAAATTCTTGGTCCTGAAAATTGTGTTTTGTTCGTGCTAAAGAAACTTTGGATTTTCCAGCACGGCTTGGCTTGAACTTTGCTGTAACCATTGCCGTCGTCCTAGACACACTCCACACTCAAGGCACAAAGTTCTGATGTTCTATGTGTATTCATATTCAAGATAGTAGCTCCCGGTTAATTTTTTCTTGAATCTTATATGTTTCATTTTTTATTCTTAACTATATAGAAACATATAGTATTGTCTTTTTAGTTGTTTTGATGTGTATATACGAAATGTTACCGTAGCATTAGCACGAGCACACTACTAGTTTTTCGCGAGCGTGTCTTTGTGACACGTAATTCATTAAGCAGAAACAGAGTTTGACTGGTTACAACATCCCCAAGTAATCCATAGATTACCATAGGAGGATGGAAGCCAACACGACCCGAAAAGACTAACTTAAAAAGACATTACATGAAAGTTGAGCAACCAATTGGGTGGAAGGCGATGAGACTAGCAAGCCTCCTCAAACCCTTGGAACTCAAACCCCGACACGTCGAACTTCAAGAGCCCTCGAAGTGCTTCCCTTTTTGCGGAGTCGAGCGGGCCCTGTAGTCCCTTCTTGAAATCTGCCACAACCTTGGTATCCGACCGCTGTGAGGCGGAAGGCTCCCACTTGGACACAAGCACCTTTTGTGCTTGAAGGGTGGCGTTAGGTGCCCGCGAGGCATACTTTGCCGCTAGACACGTGCTACGCCGGATGGAGACCGAGGATGGTGAGTGATGGGTTCGACGACGTGGTGGCGCCTTGAGGATGGGGGACTTGAGCGGGGCGGAGACGCGCCTAGCAAACTCCTCGGCAAGGGCTGAGGGGGAAGTCGGCAAAGGAGTTCGTCGAACATCCACCCCCGAAGCCTCGGCATCCGCAAAACTGAGCTGAACCATCCGTGGTGGCGAACAGGTGTCCGCCAACAAAGCCTGAGCCCATAGAGGAGCCGCAGGCGGGGTAGATGGGTGCCCAAGCACCGAAGCATCCACCGAACGACTGACGATGAGCGGTGCAGCGAGCTGAAGCGAGGCAGCGAGCTCATCGAACATCGGGTCAACCCAAACGGGAGGCTTAGTGCCCTTGCACAGCGCCAGCACGAGCGGATCCGGCTCCTGGGGGCAGCAAGTGACAGACGAAGAGGCGACATTGCCCATTACGGCAACATCGATCTCCTCCGGTAGCTTGCTTCGCCGCCGCTGGCGGTGTCAAAGACAGGAGCCGTTGGTGCCCCCCACAGCCACCCACGTGGCTCTGTTCGAACCATCGCAAGGCACGTGCGAGGGGGGTCGAGAACCACCTCCCCTAGCCTTAGGTGCCGACACCACGGCCCGCCTGGGCCACTTGCAGTCCCTAGCGATGTGACGGTATCCGCGACAGCGCAGACAACACCGTGGCATCCGGCAGGTTGCTACTCTATGCGAGTAGGAAAGGCAGTTGAAATATCTGCCATGTAGCTCCGCCGGGATCTTCCAAGCTTGCGGGAGCTGCTTCACGGATGAAGCGGCTGCAGTTTGAGACTCCTACCGTTGGAGAATCTCACGCCATCCATCAGCATCGGGGGTGGAGACTCGTCCACGACGACCAAGAAGTTGGCGAACGGGGGCGCGGCCATCCACCGGCCGAGCGGGCAGAGCGTGCACCAGCTCGGGGCACGGCCGGTGGCGTGCAGCAAGCCTACGACCACATCCCTGGCGACCAGCGTCTACCCCGGCCCGGCCCCTGTTCGCCGCTGGACGTGGCTGGGCGCGCGGTGGAGTCGCCGACGCCGGCGACGCGTGGCGGAGAACGGCATCGATGTAGGTCCTGGGTTGGTCGTCGTCGGTTTCTTCGCTGTCGTCGTCCGCCCAGCGGCAGCTCTTCGTGCGCCCACCGGAGGGTTGGCCTGGGTAGAACGGGGCCGCATCCGGCGAGAGCGGGCAGGGGCTTGAAGAGACCGACGCTGCCGTGGTAGAGCAAGGCAGCGGGCTGTCCCCGGTAGGCCTGGGCGATGGATGGGTCGCATCCACGAGTCGTTCCCCGCCGAGGTCACCTCCCCCGGCACCGACATCGTCACGCAGCTCCTGGCCCTGAACGCCGCCTGCGAGGCGCCCTTCCATGAGGCCCTCACGTCGTTGTTGCTGGGTGGAGGCCTGGACATCGCGTGCGCGGCGGTCGACGGGCAGTGCTACCCGATGCTGCGCGCGGCGCACCAGCTGGGCGTCCCCGCGCTCGCGCTGCGGACGGACAACGTCGCCACGTTCCGCAGTATGCTCACGTACCCACGGCTGCGCGACGCCGGTTTCGTTCCCATCAAAGGCAAGAAGAAGCGCATGCTCCGCGACCACGGCGGCGGCAGCGGTAGCGGTAATCCCAGGCCCCGACGGTGCGGGAGGCGAGGGCGGGCGGGGAGGTGGTGGAGGGGGCGTCGAGGCGTCGCTGGTGGGTGGCGACGGGCCCGAGGCAGAACATATGGTGGCCGCTGGCGCCGAAGTGGCCTCCGGCAGGCTGGGGTCCTCGAGGTGCCGCCACTGCGCTGGAGCCAGCAGCTCCACGGACGTAGGGCGAGAGGGGGAGATCGACCCTTGAAAGGAAGGTCGAGCAGAGGAGGTTGCGGATCCGGGGCTACTTGCTGCTGGGAGGCTGTAGCAGCTGCGGATCTGGAAGGATTAGGAATGGAGAGGGAGGAGGCGCGGGGGGGGGGGGGGGGGGGGGGACGACAGAGGGAAGGGTCGGGTCGGGAGGCTTCGGCTCTAGCTAGATTAGTTATATTATATTTTATATGAATCTATTTCAATGTATAAATAAAAAAACTGCTTAGCACCAAAATGGTTTCCGAAAATCCTAAAAGATCATCTAAATTCTTGGTCCTGAAAATTGTGTTTTGTTCGTGCTAAAGAAACTTTGGATTTTCCTGCACGGCTTCGCTTGAACTTTGCTGTAACCATTGCCGTCGTCCTAGACACACTCCACACTCAAGGCACAAAGTTCTGATGTTCTATGTGTATTCATATTCAAGATAGTAGCTCCCGGTTAATTTTTTCTTGAATCTTATATGTTTCATTTTTTATTCTTAACTATATGGAAACATATAGTATTGTCTTTTTAGTTGTTTTGATGTGTATATACGAAATGTTACCGTAGCATTAGCACGAGCACACTACTAGTTAGATTAATTATATTATATTTTATATGAATCTATTTCATCAATGGCCTTGTTTAGATCCCAAATTTGGGATGCAAATTTTGCATAGTAAATGTCCCGTCACACTGTAGCAATTTTGTTTTTATTTGGTAATAATTGTCCAAATATTGATTAATTAGGCTTAAAATATTCGTCTCGTAAAGTATAACAAAACTGTGCAATTAGTTTTTGATTTCATCTACATTTAGTACTCTATATATATGCCGACATTTTGATGTGACGGGGAATCTTCTTTTTGCATAGTGGAATTTGGGATGGAATTTGGGGATCTAAACAAGGCCAATGTATAAATAAGAAACTTTGGATTTTCCAGCACGGCTTCGCTTGAACTGTTGTGCACCTGTGCCTCACAACCAAGCTGCATTCAAGGCTCAAGGCCACGCGCCGGGGTGACAGGGCTTTGTGGTAGACCCATCATCCGGCCCAACAAAGTCTACATTCGGCTTGTTGTATAGGATCTACCGCACCTTCGGTATCAACAAGAGTGCTGCCGCCAAGCTCCGTAACGTTGTGAATGGGCACGTGGTCCAGTGACAGTGACAGGGCTGTCCAGCTGAGCACTATCACCAGGATTCGAATCACCTTTTTTCTAGATTTTTTCTAAAAATTTTAGGCTCACGCGTGCACGTTGTGTGGTACTGTGCATTTCCCGTGCACCGGAGGTGACGTCTCCCAATCTCTTCTTGCGTGTGTACGGACACATACAGGTGCGTGTGCGTGTGCTGTAAGTATGGAGTTGTGTGGGTTGTATGTGTCCAAATTGTACTTGATAAAAAAAACTCCGTACCGTTGTTGCACTAAATATATATGTAAAAAAAGCACTAATATTCATTATACCAAATAATATCTGGCTACAGAAAACTTGAGGCAGCAAAAAAAATTGTGTACTCATATGATAAGCAATGGCAGAGAAAACTGATTATGTACTCAAAAGATAAAGTTCTGATGTTCTATGTGTATTCATATTCAAAATAGTAGCTCCCGGTTAATTTTTTTCTTGAATCTTATATGTCCGGCCGGCGACCAAGCTCCGAGGTCTTAGATTGCGAACGAGCGACGGGACGCTCGGCGCTGTTGGGATGTCTGGCCTACGAGGCCCAATGGCGGAATGGCCCACGATCTTACCTGCTCAGCCCATAGACTCCACCATTTGGCCTGGCCCTTAGGGCAGCAGAAGCAACGCACGCGCACGGGGCACTCGCGGACTCATGGTCGCTCAAGCAGTCGGGCGCTCGGCGGCGGGCGGACTCCAATCTCCAAGGCGATTCGGCAGCGGCGGCCTTCAAGCTGGCTCGGCAGCGGCGCTCAAGCCAGAAGGGCCAAGACGGAGGGCGGAGGCGGAGGCAGCTCAGCCGGTGAGTGGACTCCAGTCTCTGAGGCAACTCGGCAGCGGCGATGCTCAAGCCAGAAGGGCCAAGACGGAGGGCAGAGGCAGCACAGCCGTGGGCGGCGCCGTGGGCCGCTGCGACTATGCCAGAGCGGACGGGCTGCTGAAGTGGTGATTTTTGCTTTTTCTCTAATTTATGTGATTATTGAATACTGGTGGATGCTGAAGTTGTGGGGAGAAGAGATGAAGCTGGATTACATATTAGATAGAATACAATAATTGTTACGTTGTTACTCATTACAAAATTTATTTTAATGGTAGGTTATTTATGTTTTTCTGTTTTAATCATTTGATGTATGGACATGATAAATTATCTGGACTGTGGAACAAAAATCTGCTTATGTCCTTTTCATGTGAAAGGTATTGTGTTCAAACTTCTTCTATACCATTTGTTTGCTGAATTACATATTAGAATATAATTGTTATGTGATACATCTCTATATATACGGTATGCATGCACAGCTACACTGATATATCAGCGAAGTTCTGTATATGTATATAGCCGTCCGCCCTACCTCATTTTTCAGCTAGCTCTGCCACTATAACTATGTATCTAGATATAGCGTATATCTAAGTGTATAGTAAAATACATATATTTAAAAAGTCAAAAACATCTTATAATTTAAAATAGGGGGAGTAGTTGGGGGCAGTACTGCAGACACTGCACATTTAGCTTTATAACGCGCAAAACAAAATTAGGTGCATGTTTGTTGCAATTCATATCCTGTTCTTTAAATTATCAGCCTGACTTATCAACTGTAATATAGTATTTTTGTCGAACGACAAATCAGCCAACGCTACTTTTCCTTTTCAGTTGGGCCGCGACCACACGCCGATCATCATTTTGGCATTTGGGAGGAGGGTCGTCGGCTGGCGGCTGTCATGCTGACTCATCATGTCGCTCCCAACGCAAGGAAGAAGGGTGCGCCGTGCGAGTACGACGGCACCGGCAACGGCGCCACGGCCGGCCGGCGCGGCGCCGGCCGCGCGCGCGCGTCCGTCGGGTCATCATGACCACGCGCTCGATCGCGGGCGTGTCGCATCATCGCCCATCATGCGCGCGGGCGGTACAAGCGTTTATGACGATCCATCGACCTACCTACCTACTGGGCGTGGGCGTGGCTGCGTGCATCACTCGGGCTGTACCGTGTACGCAAGTGATTTATCATGGACCCAGCTAGCTAGACAGCTAGTCACGGGCTCACGGCTCAAACTTTAACCTTGGTGATGATTATGATAGCACCGGCTACTGTTTTAATGTGTCATTGTAGAAACCTAATGAGGATGAGGTTATAATTGTTTTCACATCAAAATAGTGTGTGAAAATGTACCGTTTTGTAATACGTTGCTTTTTCTAGTTTTGTATTCAAATAGGACGAAACGATTGACAAAGTGCTTACACTAACTTAATTTTCTTGTGATAAAACATGTATCATAGAATTTGAATTGTTTTTTTTTTTTGCCAATTCTATTTTCAAGAATAGGCGGCGTGGCTCCTAACGACGAGATGTCTAATAATTTTATCAACAGCGAGACCTATCGATCTAGTTTTAAAGATGTGTATATAGAAGTAATATAAGGTACTCTGGCCCTGTTCGGCAGGCTGTTTTTTTAGCTTTATAAGTCGGTTGTGGCTGATTTGCTGTGAGAGAAAAACACTGTTCCACGGCTGATAAGCCGTGCTGATAAGCTCAGCCGAACAGGGGGTATGTGTATACATACGGGTTTGCACACGTGCATGTACCAACTTCGTCCCTGAGGACGTGATTGGTCGGTTGATTTCATCCTAGCCTGGCCCTTGGCTTGCACTTAGGGCCTATTTGGTTTCCCCTCCTCGAGTTTAGCTACTACTAAACTTTAGTCACTTTATCTACTAAACTGTCAAACAAACTGACTAAAAAGAGACTAAAGTGTTTAATCACATTAACACCCCAAGGAGGTGCTAAAGTGGGCTAAAGTGTCTAGTAGGCTGCCTCTCATTTTGCTGGCCCCCACCCTGATTTGTACATTCATTAGGGTTATTTTGGTCTTTGTTGAATTGCTTTAATAACCTTTAGTCATTTTTAGTCACTAGAACCAAACATGGATGACTAAAGTTTAGTTATTGGTTTTATAGCTAAATTTAGTCATCGGAAACCAAATAGGGCCTTAGGGCACTCCCAATGCAGGCACCACCACCTAAGCGTTTTGCTGATGTGGCATGGTAGTTATTGAAGAGAGCAAAAATCATAGAAACTAGGTCTAAATTAGAAACCATGTCTACTCGAGAACCAAGACATAAAGGGATATGATTGATATATAATAGAGAGAATGTATGATTAGATAAAAAAATGTTTCGTAAAAACTATTTATTGGGACCATAGATTCTATACGTAGTGTCCTAGTCTCCTAGAAATTAATAAGTATCTAGTGTTGCGACTGTCCTTATTAGCACTCGTTTGGTTGGCCGACGGCTAGGGGTGGATCGGGCTGTGGGGGCTCAGAGCAGCTGTAGTGTATCGAACCGGGCTCGGTACTACGGAACGACATGACTGCATCTGTTAACTAGTCCGCAATGGGTAGAACGGAGCACTGGATCAATAGATGGGACCCGCATGGGGAAAAGTCGTCATGCCTCAACCGTTTCTTCCTCCCGCACAGCCCCTCCGCACGGTCCTCGATTTCATCTTGGTGGCGGGAGCAGCAACGGTAGAAGAGAGAGGAAGGGGCGAAGCTTTGAACCCGGTTCGATACAAAGACGCGGGGTCTCCATCGAATCGACGCCGCAATGTATAGGACTCGGTCCGATAGCCGCATTTATTGTATCGGACCATGCTAGCACCGCACACTGCGGATGCTCTCAAGACCACCCTACGCGGCTACGCGCTGGAGGCCTGGAGCTCTATAGAGTCACCAGAGAGAGAGAAGATGGAGGAAAAGGGAGAGGAGGAAGAGGGGGGCTAGAGCAAGAAGCGATATGAGCCCTAAGGTTCCTACCAGCATTTGCCACTACCGAAGGAGGCACCGACCGTGTCCGATGCGATGCAAAGAATGGCAGCGAGCCTGGCTCCCCAGGTAGGTAGGTACGTGATTGGTAGTGGTTGTGCGGTGCAGTGGCACGGTGTGTGAGAGCATTCGTGCAGGGTGAAAGAACAACTGAACATCGTTTCACCGTGACAGTTGTATCTGATAAAACTGATTGGCAGGGCATGGATCTTGAGATATGTAGCCTTTGTTCCCATAAGGATGCAACTATGGTCTCGAATGCTTTTATGTTTAACCAAATCTCTAGTAAATAGTATTCACATTTATAGTTCCAAATCAATTTATTATGAAAAATCATTTTGTAACTAATTTAACAGTATTAATTTGATATTATAAATATTTATACTTTTTTATCTATAATTGGTCAAACTCGATATACTAAAATATGACAATGTTCCATAATTACATTTTTTTTGGACAGAGGGAGTACGAGCCAATCCTCTCTCGGCAGCAAAACCAATCACTTCTAAAATAATGCACATCTCATTTTTTTGAAGACTTGAGCTTTTTAAGTTTAACCAAATATATATAAAACCACTAAATATTGATTTACAATATGTAATGAGTATAAATATAATTAGATTAATAACATAATATACTTTTATAATAAATTCATTTGGAAATATGATTTTTTTTTATAAATCTAACTGAATTTAAAATTGTTTAACTTCTAGAGAGACGAGTATTTTTTTATTAGGATGTGGAATGGACGTGTTGCGTTGGATGCTATGTTTTTGCGAGGGAGAAAGAAATACGCAACAAAACTAGGGCAAAATATAGATATTTAATGGGCGTTGCTAGTGTCCGGACGCTAGCCTCCTGTCCAGACGCCCGCACCGGTGTCCCCCGTCTCGCGTCCCGCGCCCGCCCGCCCACGTCTCGCCTGCTGCTCCCGCCCGCCCATGCTAATGGGGACTGCCTCCACCTTTCCGCGCCTGACATGATGCGAGACAACAAAAAGGTGAGGAGGTAGATGCAACACTCAATCTAGTTTTAAAACATCCAGATGCAATGATTGCAACATACGACTAAAAACAAATGAAACATTTAAAATGTGCGTATGAAGCACTTGTAAAAACACTTAAAACATTGTAAACATAAGCAACATCCAGATAAAACACTTACATTATATGTGTGAAAATATATGCAACATCCAGATAAACACATTTGCAACATATGTCAAAAAGAAACATAGAACAAGAGCTTGCAACATACGTGTACAACCATTGCAACATGTGCAACATATCGATCTATTTCTGTAACATCCGTACGAAAACACTTGCAACATACCTCTGAAACATTTGAAACACTTTTAACAGACTCTTGCAACATGCGTTTTTCACCTTTCTTCCGTACGACGTAGCGCAGAGCGGGAGACGGCTAGTTCTGGACGACCAGCAGCAGAGGATGGTGGCGCAGCCTGGCAGCGGGCAATTGCGCCTACGCCTAGCCAACAACGCACCCCTCTCCTGGGCACCTGGCCTAGGCGCGGCGAAGGACGGAGCATGGTGATGCGGTGGGGGACGGAGGTGCCATTGCACTCGCCAAGCACGCGCATGAAGCTTGGAGGTGGAGGCCGAGGTGCTGGCGCCCGGGTCCGGTGGCAGTTGCAGTCAGTGGGGCGGCTGGCAGCGTATGTCACACGGAGGATTCCTCCTCTCCGCGGGAGATGGAGGTGCCGCGGGGATGGGGGGCGCCGCGAGGGATGGCAGGCGGCGGCGACGTGCCGGAGTGGTCGGCGACTGCGCAGGATGGAGGCGGAAGCGCGACGGATTGGGACGGTCTGACGGTCGAACGGCGCCATGAAGCCACAATGCACGAGCGCGAAATGGGGGAGACGAGCTTCCGTGGGGATTTGATTTTTTTAGACGAGCGACACATGCGACACAGTGAGTGGAGCGAGGCGTCCGGCCTTTCGTCTTAATGTTAGCATTACCGATATTTAATTTCGGGCCGGGTTTCTGACTCACGTCATCAGTTTATCACGGTGAACACATGCTGCAGCACTGTAGGCAGGGGTGTAATAAACAGGTCAGATTCAGATGGATACTTATAAATAAGAATATAGATATTGTTTTCCCATATTCAAATTTGATTGTAGATAATGACAACTGTATCGAATAAGATATAAATCAATACTCATATATATTCGAATTTGAATATTCAAATGCAGATATGGTCTGTATATTGAATGTTCTATTTAGTACCTGAAGTCCTGAACAATGACTCAATGAGTCATAGGCTAGAAAATATCGGTACGATTTTACCCTTCATTCTTAGCTTTGTATTGTGTGCAAGCTGCCGAACCGCTTCATCTCAAATCAAAAACTCCAAGAGCTCTTTGGAGGGCTCCCGCCGTCTCCGGCTTCCACACTGTAGCACGTAGGAGCTAGAGCTAGCGGAGGAAAAAAAACAAGCTTCTCCGGCTCCGACTGTGTCAGGGAGAGAGGAGAGTAAGGCAGTGTTTAGATGGTGTAAAAGTTGGTGTAAAGTTCCTGTAGTATTTTTCGTTGTTATTTGGTAAAATTTGTCTAATTATGAACTAACTAGGTTCAAAAGATTCATCTCGACATTTACAGACAAACTGTGCAATTAGTTTATTTTTATCTACATTTAATGCTCCATGCATGCATGTAAAGATTCGATGTGACAGAGAATCTTGTAAAATTTTTGGAAGTTTGAAGGGATCTAAACACACCCTAAGAGAGAGAAAAACGGATTAAGGGCTTGTTTAGATGCCATCCAAATTCCAAATTTTTTCACTCTCTCTCCATCACATCAATTTTTAACCGCTTGCATGGAGTATTAAATATAGGTAAAAAAATAATTAATTACACAGTTTAATTGGAAATCACGAGATGAATCTTTTGAGTCTAGTTGGTCCACGATTGGATAATATTTGTCAAATAAAACGAAAGTGGTACTATTCATCGGTTCACTTTTTTTTTCAATCTAAACGAGCCCTAAGTGAACAATGTGATGAATAGTGTTGCTACAGTAATCCATGTGTCAGTCGTCCGAGGCCCCCGGAGCCGTCCGAATCTATACGAAACGGGGCCTTGATAGCCTGCACAGAAAAGTCATGAAGCGCAGCGAGCTGTCAGCGGAGCGGCCAGTGGGCGTCTGCGTCTGCCCTCTGTGGCTCTGTCCTCTCATCCTCTGCCGCCGCTCACATCTTCCTCGGCAACGTTTAGTTCTAAAAAATTTTAGTTTTTACCCATCACATCGAATCTTTAGACGTATATATGAAGCATTAAATGTAAACAGAAAAAACTAATTGCATAGTTGGATGAGAAATCGCGAGACGAAACTTTAGAATCTAATTAGTCCATGATTGAACACTAATTATTAAATACGAACGAAAGTATTACAGTAGCAAAATCTAAAATTTAATTAGTTTATGATTGTATACTAATTATCAAATACGAACGAAAGTACTACAGCAGCAAAATCTAAAATCTTTCTGGAACTAAACGTGGCCTTCCTCGAGCTCTCCCAGCCTCCCAGGCAGCCTAAGGAGTAAGGAGTCGGGACCCATGCATGCATGAGCAGCCGAGCAGCCGAGCACGATGCCATCCATTGCCAGCCGCAGGATCGTGCGCGCGCGGCTTCCGATGATGCCCAGTTGCCCACACGGAACGGGGCAGCGGCGCGCCGCTACCGCTAGCTAGCGCACATGGCGCGCCAGTCGCCCTCCAGCACTCTGTTCGTTTGAACTTATCAGCAGAATCAGTAGCCATCCAGCAGTGTTTTTCTCTCGTAATAAATCAGCGAACAGTACTTTCAGCCACAGTAAACCAGCGAAACGAACAGGCTCAGGCCAACAGGCCACCACCCACCCGTAGCCGTAGGCCGCTGCACCTGCACGCACGCCACCGCCGATGGCGCGGCAGCCGCTGGATTCGTCGTGAACGGATGAATATATACTGTACGCAATAAACAAATCGGTCTCTGGTTGGTGTTGGTTGGCTAACCAAACCTCCCTCTCCCTGCCCAACCCACCGGATGACCGCACGCCTCTTCGCGTCCTCGCCGGCCGCACTCGTTTCACGACCAGACGCTCACGGAACCCCGTGTGCAGTGGCAGACTGGCATCCCTCAGACCCTCACCCTCAGGCTGCCTGCACAGCACAGCACAGCACAGCGCCACAGCGTGGGCTGGCGAGGGTGGAGACGCCGAGTGGAGGCCACGAAGTCATGCACGAAGCCCACGAGCCGAGTGTCCACATGAATGAAGAGGGGAAAAAAACAAAGCGGAAGGTGGAAGCAAAGAGGAAAAGTGAGAGTGAAACAGTACATGCAATGCAAGATTAAAAGGAGGAGTAAATCGTGCTGCTTTGTACGTGCGTGTATGGTCGGTGATTGCTTAACTTAATTAATCTGCGGTGTAATCGCTAGTACTAATGAGTGATGATAAGAAAGTGTTATATCATCTCTCGATCGATGCCTACACAAGTGTATAGCAAGCTTTGGGTCTATTCTCTCTTCAGCTGCAGCTTGCAGCTGCTACAGTGCTATGTGAAAGAGAGAAAATACATGCTTCATCAGAGCGTGAACAAATGGATCGAGATTTGGATTTCCCATCTCACATGTGCAAAATTGCTTGTTGTAAAAAAGAATCCTCTCCTCAACAAAACCGGGGTTCGAAGATCATCTTTGGTGAACGTAGTTGAGGTCTTTGTACCTTAAAAACAATGCTATAGAGGAGCTCGTACCCACGACTGGTCCAAGATACTTTGTGCTACTATATCATATGATATGATGATATCCAAAAGGGTGTGGTTAGCGCCCGGACGTTCGGACGGACTCACGCGTAGCCCGCCTCCGTCTACCTTGCTCGCACTTGCTCGTGAACCTCGCCCTCGATGCTGCGCCCGCCGCTCCTCGCGTTCGGACGGCCACACAGCCCACCTCGCCCCAGCCTCGCATGCTCACCCTGGGCGTCGCTGTGCCCCACTACTTCCCCTGACCCCTCCTCTCTCTCCACGTGGGCGGGACTCGGGAGCCGGCTCCCAGCTCATTGCGCCCCATCCCCGACGCTCGGGTTGTGCGCCCATGCACCGTGCCCACGCAAAACACTTGCAACATGAAACAGTTGGATGCAACATAATCTGAGACAGATGAAACATTTGAAACATATTAGTGCAACATATTTGTGAAACATATGCAACATCAAGACAAAACACTTGTAACATGTGTGTGAAACATATGCAACATCTAGATAAAAACACTTACAACATATATGTGAAACATATAGAACATCCATATAAAACACTTGCAACATGTGTGGGAAACATATATAAAATCCAGATAAAACACTTGTGGTAACAAACGTTTGGAACAGATAAAATATTTTAAACAAACGCTTGCAACATATCTCTGAAAACACTTGCAAAATATGCAACAGTGCAACATCCTAATCTACTTTTGCAATATCCATATATGACAATTGCAACATACCATTTGAAACATCTGAAACACATGAAACATACATTTGCAACATAGGGGAGGGGAAGGTCCGAGCTGGTCAATTCCGGTCGTCGAGGTGGGTTCCGGCGGTGAGTGGCGGTGCGCGAGCACCACCAGCGCTAGCACCAGCAGCACCGCCCTTGGCTCGGTCAGGCGAGCGGCGCGCTCTATGGGAGGGGGCGGGCGGCGCAGCGCCGAGAGGAGCGAGGTGCGGGTGGGACGTGCGACGGGTAGGAGAGAGGAGCAAGCAAGCGACGTAGGGTGGGGCGCGCGGTGGGAGAAGGCCGTAGCAATGAGCGGAGTGAGGCGCGCGGCGTCCAGATGGGATGGATGTCCATGGCCAGGCATTATCGTATACAAAACACATCTTGCAGGTAAGTCGCCTAATGTCTATCACTGAAATCTAAAAAAAATATGATCACTCACATTAAGTTAAGAACTTGAATCCTAATAAATTGGTTGCAAGAACTAGGTAAACTATTCTTATTCCGCAAGTAATTATTTTCTTTACTCGCCGCCAAGAATGAGTACTTTGTTTAGCTCCCGAGTGGGTGTTAGCAATAGGCTTTGCCGTGCATTGACAGAGCCTCTTCTGTAGTTCTGTTTCAAGTTTTCTTTTTAACATGCTTCTATTTCAAGTTAAGTGAATGCTAAAGCCTTAATGGGACCGATGTGTCATAAGGAAATGATGATGCGATATGCACGAACCTAATAGTATGCCTTCCCTTTATTTGATGGGTTTCATGATGCCCACTGTACGTTGCAGCATTGTTTGTAGCTAATAACCGGGAAAAAAACTATGGTGACGACTGATGAGTGAAGAAACTACTTTGTTTCATGGGACAGTCTATAATTTTAACTTTTCCTTTGTCCAATGGTTCTTTTAAAACTATCAAGCTAAGAGAGCTACCGATTATATTAATAAAGAAGAAGGCTTAGATTAGGCAAACAACAACAGCTTCAGAAGCAGGAACAATGGAAAACACCATCTACCATGACTTAAAAAAACTAAGTGAAGGGACCATGATGCCTAATAGAGTGGGATAAATTATGCAACTTAAAAACTAATGGCCTATTAGTAGAAAACTAATGGCCTCACCTATTCCTAGTTTATACTGAGAAAGAATAAAAACAAGTCCTCATCACGACCGATGCAAATCCTAAGCTTCACGAGCCTTTTATTTAGAATTTAAATGGATGCAAATTTCTCTTTTTAACCACTACTAATACTCTCTTCATTCTAAATTATAAATTGTTTTTGACTTTACATCAATTTTGATATGCATCTAGATATAACGTCAGTCTAGATATATAGTAAATTTATAAAAAAAAGTCAAAGCGACATTGGGACCAGAGGAGTAATGTTTAAGAACATTCGAAAAACAGAGCTCTGTATTCATTTATTTTTAAGGAGATTCTAAAGATGGTCTCCACATTGCAAACTCTCCTCACCTGTAAACGCTACGGAGCCGATGTAAACCGGCGGCGCCAACCGGTAAGGAAAGCTGCATCAAAAGAAAGAAAAGCAAAGCTAATAAAAAACAATTTAAATTAAATCGTAAAAAGACATGTCTACAGGCGAAGAAAAGAGAAGAAGAAGGGTCAAGGGGAAAATAAAAGGAAACGAAAAGAAAAGAAGATTGAGAAGAAAAAGGCAAGGCGGGCAGGGATGGTGGTGGTGGTGGTGGTGGTGGGAGGCGAGCCGCGAGCGGGTGGGGGGTGGGGTGGGCGGTGGCAGCGCGAACAAGCAAGCCTTCCAATTAACTCCTTCCCACCTTCCCCTCCCTCCCCTCCTCCCTTCTCCGATTCCCAAATCCTCGCCTCCAATTCCGATTCTCCAATCCCCGTTCCTGTCCCACACACACCCTCGCGCTCGGCTAATCCGGCGGCATGCGGCGCGGCGGCGGCGTGGCGGCGGCGGCGGAGGCGGACGGTGACGTGGAGTCGCGGTTCCGCGGGGTGCGGAAGAGGCCGTGGGGCCGCTACGCCGCGGAGATCCGTGACCCGGCGAAGAAGGCGCGCGTCTGGCTCGGCACATTCGACTCCGCCGAGGACGCCGCCCGCGCCTACGACGCCGCAGCGCGGATGCTGCGCGGGCCCAAGGCCAGGACCAACTTCCCGCTCCCCGCTGCAGCCGCCGCCCACCATCACCTCCACATGCCCGCTGTCGCCGCAGCAGCAGCACCATACACGACACATCCCACCGCCACGGGCGTCTCGACGCCACCGCCGGTCGCCAGGCCGGCTTGCAGCAGCCTCAGCTCCACCGTGGAGTCCTTCGGCGGCGCGCGGCCGCGGCCCGTGCTCCCGCCGCGGCCCCCGCCGCCGCCGATCCCCGACGGCGACTGCCGCAGCGACTGCGGCTCCTCGGCCTCGGTCGTGGACGACGACTGCACGGACGCGGCCGCCTCTGCCTCTCCGTCGTGCCCGTTCCCGCTCCCGTTCGACCTCAACCTGCCCCCGGGCGGCGGCGGCGGCGGCTGCGGAGCCGGCGTCGGGTTTTACGCCGATGAGGAGGATGAGCTCAGGCTCACGGCTCTGCGGCTGTGACGTCGAGCTCAATTGAGCGAGCCGCTGCTTAGAGAAAGAGGAAAAGGAGAAAAATATTTGGTTCTTCCCTTCTCTCGTAGCCGACACGAACTCTCCCTCCACTACGATGTTGTTGTTGTTTACTTGATCTGATGATGATTACTATTTGCCTGAATCCTGGTCGACTTATCTGCATGCTTGCCTGCTTGCTTTCGGGCGATTGAGGATTATCGCCAAATCTTGCAGCAGCTGTTGTACTGTAATATAGCAACATTTTACTTCCTTTTGTGAGGAAAGAGTCAGACAAAGTAACTTATTTCAATTTTAAGCTACATTTTCCATTCTTGTTTTTACTTTAACTCTTCAAGTATCGTTTGTTTGGGATTGAGGAACTGGAAAAAAAATCATTCAAAAGGAATGGCCAAAATGTTGAGATCAAAATTGTGTTGAACAAATGAACTTCAACCACATTTCAACTTCTATATTTTTTTTCATTCTCAAATACCGTGAACAGATTTACTTTGCTTCTCTTTGAAGACCATGAATTTGCTTTACTATCCTAAATGCCTAGTGCTTGTGCTGCTACCTTGTCATTTACAGTGATCCATGATTTCAGTTTTTATTACTACTAATGCATTGTAGCAGTTTCCCATAATAGAATAAATGCTGTTTTTTCTGTTTAGGTTGATGCTTCTATTTGTGTCATTGAAAGAAAATTTAGTGGCTAACTTTTGATTTCTTAAACTGTAAACAGCATTGGCTGTAGATAGTGTGTCTGTTGGAAACTGGAACCAAAACAGTTTGCATAAATAATTTGGAATATGGTTAGCATTAGCTGAAAACATAAAAAGTCACGCTGAAAGTAGAAGATTCTACTTGGTGCTGTAACTTCAGCTTTACTGCCTCATGGCACATCTGACACATTCATATATGGCCTTGTTTAGGGCTTGTTTAGATTGCAAATTTTTGCAACTCTTGCAACTGTAGCACTTTCGTTTGTATTTGGTAATTATTGTCCAATCGTGGACTAACTAGGCTTAAAAGATTCGTCTCGTGATTTACTACCAAACTGTGCAATTAGTTATTTTTTTACCAACATTTACTGCTCCATGCATGTGTCCAAATATTTGATGTGATGGAGAGAGTGAAAAAATTTGGAATCTAAACAAGGCCTTAGTTGCCCAAACTTACACCTCCAAAGTTTGTACAGTGCAAGATTTTCCATCACATCTCATCACATTAAATCTTTGGACACATGGAGTATTAAATGTAGGTAAAAAAAATAACTAATTATACAGTTTGGTTGTACTTTATGAGACGAACGTTTTGAGCCTAATTAGTCAACGGTTGGACAATTATTACCAAATACAAACGAAATGCTATAATGCCGCTACAGTGCACTGTTGTTTTTTTGAGGTCCAAAGTTTGGGCAACTAAACAAGGCGAAAGCATCAGGATGCTAAGTTATCTGCAGGATCGATCAACTACTACAACTATCAAAGCAATGCCACTAGCATCAAGTGGGGTGGCATAGCATAAAAAGTGGAAGGTATTATACTTTCGGCAGTTTCTTCTGTCTGTTATTTATATTTACTAAAGAATTTAACAAATGTTCTTACATTTCAGGTTAAATTTGTTCTGTCACTTGTACATCGGAGGATGGTGCCACAATGGTAGTCATATTCTGTCTCTTATGGTTTGGAAGCAGGAACAAATATTGTGACCTTGTAGATATTGTTTGGTTACCTTGTCATGCAATGGTATATTTGCTTGGAGTGATATTTTAATCGCAAAGACTAAAGCCTCTGTTTGAAGTGATCTTTATGCGCTTGCCTCTTCTACACGCACAAAAAAAATAAAACAGTGGGGGCCTCCCCTGCTGTGTTTTAGGTTCAAAAAAAAAACAAACACACACATACACACAAAAAGTTTTTAACAAAAAAAAGGCTTAAATCTTATTTGATACACACATTTGTAGTCTTTAGTAGGTAGTAATATTATATTGGTCTGATTTCCACTTGTACGGGGACAAGACAAAACTGCACTGTCTCCTTTATATTCCCTCTGTTCCAAAATTATAAGCACTTTAGCTATGTAAACTTGTAAAGTCAAACTTCTCTAACTTTGACCACTTTTTTAGATAAATGCACCAACATCTACAAAATCAAATTAGTATCATTAAATTCTCCATGAAATATGTTTTGATAGTGCATTTATTTGAACCTGTAGATGTTATAATATATTTTCTAAAAAGAATGATCAAAGTTAGAGAAGGTTAACTCTAGACAGAGCAAAAGTGGCCTCTAATTTGGATAAGAGGCAGTATTATTAACCCCTGTGAGTATCTTCGTTTATGTGAAATTTGGATTTAGGCGTCTCCTAGAAGGCATGCTCTGGCTATCACTATGGCATGCAAAACTGTCCTATTGCTGACCCAGAGTAGTCCTGGTAGTATTCGGCCAGTGGACCATAGGCCTGGTTTAGGTCGTAAAAATTTTTAGCAAATGGTACTGTAGCACTTTCGTTGTTATTTGGTAATTAGTGTCCAATCATGGTCTAATTAGGTTTAAAAGATTCGTCTCGTGAATTTCGTCTAAACTGTGTAATTAGTTTTATTTTTTATCTATATTTAATGTTTCATGCATGCGTCTAAAGATTCGATGTGACGGGGAATCTTGAAATTTTTTGTAAAATGTTAGGAACTAAACAGGCCCTTAGCACGGTGAATTCAACCAATGAAGAGTAAGTATAAACCTAGAATGCATTAAATCAAACCATTTCCACTTCGACCAACAGTACCAAGGGTATATATTGTTAGCTGTCAGCACGTGACTACAGCCTCTTGATGACTGCACTGACTCTGGGTTGAGTGAAGTGTATTGAATAAATATGGAATGTGGGAATAACATATGATAATATGACAAAGGCTGCCTAGTTGTATTGAAGGCAAGGGAATATGGCATTTTTTCCTTAAATGTTCTATTGGGTAGTGATAGTGATGGTGGTTAAGACTATAGTAATGTACACCCAGACTTTCTTAAGTTTAGCATCTCTTCTTAGAATCACCTTTTTCTTTCTCTATTTGTGTTATTTTCATGCCATTTATGAATATTTTACTCTTTGAAATAATATACTAAAGATAAACTTTTTTTTTCTTTTGAGAATCTTAAATAATTATTACTATGACATTTTTTCTGGCAGCTTCTGCTTGCATACTGCTTGACAATGACTTTTGGAGCCCCTGCCCTGAACACACCATGACGGTGCCCTCATGTGATCAGACTGTAAATTGCAACGTCCTCTGCTGATTTGCTGGGGGTAGAGGGCCAATCGGTGAAAAGAGTGTAGGTGCAAGAATGCCATGGAACTTGTTTGTCAGAGGCACTCGTTTGTTGAGTCTCAAAACAAGGAGCTATGTTGTCACTTGAAAGCAGTTTGTCCTTGCTAATATCCAGAGTAAAGGTGCAAAGACAATGTAAACATTACCTCATTACTATTGATGAAGGGCTGTAGAATTTTGTAAGATAAGTTATGATTATTTATCGAAAAGTAGAGCAGCTTATACATCTGGTTTGCTTTTATTTCACTACTCTGATCACTCTTGTACTATGCAGTTGATTTTTCTGAATAATGACTTACTCATATTTTAGTGACTAATCGCTACTCGTTAGTATTATTTCTTTTCTTGTTAATCTAGATGGTGTTGGTTTCTTGCTTCTGCAGTTAATCTAGATGGTTCTCAGTAAACTTGAGTTTCTTTTTCTGAATAATGGTGCAATCATATTTTAATGACTAATACTCTGTAAATTTTATTTCTTTGCTCGTTGATATTAATATTGTCTTACTGTAATTTAATGGTACTGTTGTCATTTTGCTTCCACTGTTGATCTAGATGGTTGTCTCGGTGATTTGTGAGTTCAATGTAGATGGTCATGAAATCGATTTTTGCCGTGTCTGGTCTTAGCTGTGCTTTCATGAACGTACCAGATTTGTCTCTCCTACAAATCATTACTCTTATATATAGTCTTATTGAATATGTTTATTTATTGGACCTGTGATTTTATCATAATATATGATTTTTTTAATAATATCGATAGATTGTTGGCAATTTTTTTCTGTTTCCCTAAACCCGGGCTCAGTCAAGAGCTGCATCTGAAAATTCTGAATCCCGCGGCAATCACTCCTGCGCAAGTGGAGAAAAGGGGCAAAATCTCAGTGGTTCAATTATGAGCTGATTTTGCTTGTTAGCTCAGGATTTTGTCAAATGCAAATTACTACTATACTGGGTGGTCCACTCTCCAACATGTAGTTTGATCCTTTCCCCATCAAAATTTGTTGGGGCATTAATTTTATTTGGCACTTGTTCCAGTAGGCCCAACAACTTATTAGTTGTCCACTTGTGTGGGGTTACGATTCAGAACTGCAAAAATACTCTCTATTATCGATTCAGCACTGCAAAAATATCTATTACCCCTGGTTTACGGTAGCATGAATTTTCAGGGAAACTCATGGTCATCCTGATGACCATCTTATGCTGCGCCTTCTATGTCTGTCAGATTCAGATACAGTAGCTCTTTTTCTGTTTTCCTATTATTATGTCTAGTGCATTTATAGTATCTGTTATTCCAAATTATATGACGTTTTGATTTTCTAGCTTTCTGCTATGCGCTTAGATATACACTGTGTCTAGATAAAAAGTTAAAGCCATATATATATATATAAAAGTTAAAAACAGCTTATAATTTGGAACAGAGTGAGTACTTATTAGCTATACAAGGGGAAATAGTATAAATAGAAAAAAAGACTGACGGCATATCTTGGTCGATGAATGATGCTGCTGAAGGCTATAATATCAGAGCTCATTAGCTACTACGATTCCAAAGATTATAGTATAGCGCTAAAGGCTGTAGTTGCCAAAGATTCCGGAAATTTTGCCTGCACCACCGCGCTTTTCCCATTGGTTATGTGGACACTTAGGCTGGTAGTAGTAATCAATTAGCCTTGCTTCATTTGATTTGTGCTGATGCTTCCATTAATCATTGATGACCATTGACCTGGTGGTGATTAGGTGACTGACTATATCGTTAAACTACAGTATGTTCTCTGCTCCTTTGTTTCAGCTGCGGCAGATCTTGCGGTCTGATGTCTGCCGATCAACGTGCAGGGGGCAGGGGCAGGCAACAGGGGCAAGCGAGCGGCTCCCGTCTCCGCCCATGTGCCTTGGTCCGCGGCGGTGGATGCGGACGCACCCAGATCCTGTTCGCTCTGCAGCTGACAAGGATGTGGGCATGTGGGTGGGTGCTGATTGACGCTTCCGGGTTAAACACAACCGGACATTTTCGGCGTAAATAAACCTTGTGAACGGGGGACCCGTTGCGGTTCCGTTAACCTGTTCAGCTGTTCTTGTGTCCTCGTCAATAAACCGTGGGGTGGCCGGTCCATTTCGATAGATTGAGAGCCAGCTGGTAGGCGCCTGAATGCGCGCTGCATCTAAGGTCATGTTTGGATCAGTTTTGGATTTTTAAAAATTAGTTTTTGCCACTAGTTTCTAAAGGCTGGATTTTGAACAAAAACTGGTGAGGGTATTTGGATCCTCAGTTTTTAAGAATCTAACTTCATTTATTACTCTACGGGGCAAAGAAACTGACAAAAACTGTGTATGAACAGCTTTCTGGTGTGTAAGAATCTAACAAAAACTGGTCTGTTTGGATACCACTCAGTTTTTCAAAAGCCAGATTCTTGAAAACTGGATGGATTCAAACATGGGCTTAGCAATTTGCGGTGACAGAAACCGAAGAAGCGTGCAAGTTGTTGCTTGCTATACATGGACGCCAGCCAGTAATCCATCTACTGGCCGGTAGTCGTCGCTGTTCTTGGTCCGATGGTTTTGCTGTGTGTTGCGTATGTGCTATCCAACCAAGGCGGCATCATATCATACTCGGGACTCTCAAGAAATCGAAATTGCCAACTTGTTTCCTGAAAGATGCGATATAAAGAAAGTTACCAGATTTGATGAATTGGGATGTACGGAAATCCATTTTGAAATGAAAGATCGCAGAGGCTTGCTTATTGGATCAGCAATCAGGAAGCCCATATATAGTATATTTTTTTTCATTCATTCAATCACCCTGGTCGCTCGTGCTTATCAGCTAGCCATTCCGTTCCGAAAACTATCTAGCGAACAGGGTGAACGTTCACACCGCATGTACGAAAACCGGACCCCCGAATATACGATGGCGTAGGTTAATTTGCAGAGATCCCAGGTGGAGAAGGGAGTCAAGGACGGAGGGCCGGAGGGGCAAGGCCAGGGCACGAGCCCACGAGAGAGCAAATGCAAGCAAGGATACGACGGGGCAGCGGCCAACCACTGTCCAATGTCCATCCTCGCCTCGGTAGGCAGGGAGGCGAGGAGGTGCTAGACTGTCCGCAGTGGCATACTCTAAATGATCCTATAAAGCTTTAGAGTATGAATATAGAGTAAAAACTGCTGCACTGGATACTCTAAAACGATACTCTATCTTTTCTCTCACTCTATATTTAGAGTAGTACAGTGTTTACTCTATAGTGCGCAGTGGCGGGCCCTATTAGCTAAACCAAGGAAAAAATGCTATAACTCACAAACCAAAAATCCAAATTAAATTTCGATTGCACCATTAAATTCGTCTCAATAAATCCTTCAAAACTAGATCACTCATGGATATATTTAGATAAAGTGACAAGTGGGTCCCACAGTAGATAGAGTGGATAGAGGATGATATAGAGGATGGATGGGTGCAGAAGAATTAAGTATAGAGGAGAGAATCTTGCTGACTAGGACGTATAGAGGATGAATATAAAGAACCATGGGTGTGGATAGCCTTAAGGCCTGAGCTGTCTCCTTCCTCCGCGGATACAGACAACAGATACACCGACGCGCAAATGTCCTGCCACGCTGTTCCGCAACGCCGCAGTTGCTAGCTGGGGCCCGTGCGTGGCTGGCTGCTCCGGCGGCCGGTTGGCCGGCTGGGGCGCCTCTAATTAGGGAGCTGCTCAGTTGTCGATTGCTCCTCCCAGCTGCGCAACGCAAAGCAACCAAACCCAACCATAAAGGCGTCTCCTCGGCAGACTCCGACCGCTGCCCTGCCCCGGACATCCATCGTCGAACCACCCCGCCTTCTGCTTCCTGCCTCCGGCCGCCCGCCGCCTGCGTTCTCCTCTCTTTCCTCTTGAGGAGGAGCGGCGCACGGAGAGGAGGTCAGTAGGAGGAGGAGGACCGGAGGTGGTGGAGCAACAACCAGCAGGGCCCGGCCGTCGTCGTCGTCGTCCTCTCCGGCAAATCCTTCTCCAGGCGCGCACATCACAACAACGACAACATGGCTGCTGTAAGTAACATTTCCCATGGATTACGCTCCTCAATTGCGTGGCAATGTTTGCTTGTCCCTGCATCCAAAATCATGGCATTGGCATGGCTGGCATGCGCTGGGACGGCTGCTCCGGCTGGCATCGGCATGCCTGCATGGTCACGCATAGCACTCCATGCATGCCTGCTGCTGCAGATTCATTATTCATGTGTCGTAAATTTTGTTTTCATTACTACTAGGACGAAACTAGTAGGATATAGGAGTAGTACTGTGCTAGGAGTAAGCTGCATGATGATCACATTGGGATCATATATGGCATTTCTGCTTCCAGCCCGGAACCCTGCCCCCCCATGGCCCCATGTGCCCCCATGTTGTTACTTTGTTGTTGATGATGATTGCCACCTTCCCCCAAACGCGACGCTGCCATCATGCAATTCAGATTTCTTTTTTGAGACAAGAGAATCGCACACTCCAGAATTAGGCGGGGCATTTGACGGCAACATGCATGCATCCATCATCCATGCGAGGTTAGTTCGGTTCGGTGGTGGTCACTGCTCGTTTGCTCAGTCACCAGGATTATTCAGCAAGGCATAAAGAGCATGGCTATTGGCTACTATCTGACTAGCACCATGTCACCTACTACCTACGCATCCAAATTCAATCATCGCTCGCTATCTGAACATGGGGGCGCCGCGCCTGACTTTCCCAGGCGGCGCCGCCGGCACATGGCGTGTGATCCCGTGCTTGCATTGGACGGCTCGCCGCTCGCGTAGTCCTCAGGCTAGTCTCAGTGGCGAGTTTCACTGTGTTGTTTCCAAGACTGCCACATCATACGAAATGAAATGAAACTCATATGAAACACACGTCCACAATGGAGAGTTTCATTCTTTAGTTTCATAGGCATTTAATTTCATGACTCAGAGGGAGTTGGTAATCGTGCCAAGAGAGTTTCATCTAGATGAAACTCATTTCTTCTCTCTCTTCTTAAATACATTGACATGTCATCAAATATGCCTATGTGGCAGCCTATTTAATACAAATGAAACTCTCATGACACTCCCACTGAGACTGGCCTCACGGGGCCGCCCACCCATGTGCCGGGACTCCAAGCCCGCTGCCGTTGGTGGAGGGCGGTCAAGCTCGAGCACACAGGAAACGAGGAGTACGTACGCGCCAGACGTCGAGGCGGCGGCTCCTCGATCACACGGGAAGGCGACTTGGCACGATGGATCCGTCTGCCATCGTTACCGACGATGGTTGCATTGACACGAGTGGAGTGGAGTGGAGTGCATGCATCCGGTCCGGATGGATGAGTTTCAGCTAAGCGAGAGTACGTACTCCTAGATTATTTGCGATGCACGATTCCAGATTACACGGGGCAGGGGTACCTGGTTTATACCTGTTCGCTTCGCTGAAAAGCTTTCGTTGAAAGTACCGTTCGCTGATTTGTTGTGAGAGAAAAACACCGTTCGTTCGCTGAAACAACAACTCATGGGACAAACGAAAAACACTGTTCGCACGCATGTATTATTTTGTCGTCGGTGTTAAGCTGCAGGGAGCTGTCCATTGCAGGTATTGTTCGCATTATCGCCTACCCGTCGTGTGCTCTAATTTCTCTCGGCGTTTAAGGCAAATGCTGCTAGTACCAGTAGTTGGTTAACACGTAGTACAACTTTCATTTGCACGTAGCCAGACTTCTTTGCTCGCTGCAGTTGATCAGGCTGCAGCTGCAGCTATGGCGGCAAGAAAATCTACTACCATCTGCTATAGCATCTACTACAACACAGCTGCAGTTGCAGCCCAAGAAGCTGCAAAAATCGCATAGATAGAAATTGTGATGGCATCGAAGATTGTGTTTTACTTAACCGTAAAGTGCCCAAATCTTCGAATTTGCATCAATTGTTCATTGAGACTCGCGTGATTGAAATTTGAATGCAGGCCGGGCACGCCGTGGCGCCCAAGTTCGGCTCCTGGGACGCCGAGAACATCGGTTACACCGTCTTCTTCGAGAAGGTGCGAGACAATAAGGCCCCACCAGCTGCGGCGCCGGCGCCCGCCGCTCCCAAGCCTTCCGCCACCGGCGGCAACGGAGGCTACGACTTCGACCCGTACGAGCACTACGAGAGCCTCAGCAGGAAGGTGCCGTCACGCCCGCCGAGCTCGCACGGCGGCCAGCCCGCAGCCGGCTACGACTTCGACCCGTACGAGCACTACGACAGCCTCAGCAGCAGGAACGTGCCCTCCCGTCCGCCGAGCTCGCACGGCCACGGCCACGGCCACGCGCCTGCTGCTGGCTACGACTTCGACCCCTATGAGCACTACGAGAATCTCAGCGCCAGGAACGTGCATTCCCGCCCGCCGAGCTCGCACGGCCACGCGCCGGCGCCGCAGCCGCAGCCGCACCACCGGCAGCACCCGCACCCCGGGCACGGGTACCACCGCCGGACCGGGAGCAACAGCAGCAACGCGGCGTCCGAGGCCAGCAGCCGCGGCAGCAAGTTCTCGCCGCCCAGGCCGTACCAGCCCAGGTACACCAGCAGCAACAGTAACAGCGGCACCAGCTTCCCGCCGCAGCCGAAAGGCGGCGGCGGCGGCGGCCATGGCCACGGCGCTCAATACCACCACCAGGGTGCGCCGAGGGCGGTGTCCGCCTCGCCGTCGCCGCCGCGCCACCACCACCACCCGCCCCCGCCGCCACCGCGGCGCCCCAAGCCGTCGGCCGTGCCGAGGTTCGGCGTGTGGGACGAGCAGAACGCGGCTATGGCGGCGCAGGGCTTCACGGTGCAGTTCGAGAAGGTGAAGCGCCACCGGGAGGAGGCTAGCAGGACCGCCCCCGCGCCGCCGCCCGTGCAGCCGCCCAAGCTGCTGTCGCCCGACCACGCGGCGGCGGCACCACGCGCCCGGCGACACGGGAAGAGGAAGGCCGAGAGGTCCTTCGTGTCCAGGATGTATAGGTGCCTGTTCCCAAGGGTCAGAGAGTGAGTGATCCGACGACCGACGGTAGTTACCACCACTCAGCCGTATACGTGTTCTTCGACAGAGATTGTATTGTACTACTTCAGGATTTGTTCGTTCTTCGTTCATAATTACCCTGTTCGGCAGGCTGTTTCTACGGCTTATAAGATGGCTGTGGCTGTTTTGCTGTGAGAGAAAAACGATGTTCCACAGCTGATAAGCCGTGCTGATAAGCTCAGCTGAACAGGGTGAATGTTGGCCCTGCCTTCTCCTCCTCCGGCATTCAAATTTGTCTCCAGCTGCAACCTTTGGCGCGTTGGTTACGGAGTGTCCATCAGCAAACACAGCTCATAATGAACTGTGTTTGAGTGATTTATATATATTCCCTCTGTCTCTGAAAGCTTCAATTCCTAGAATCCGTGTCGGTCAAACTTTTTTAATTTTGACTAACTTTATAGAAAAGATGAACAACATTTATGACATAAAATAAGCATTTTATGAAAATATATTCTATGATAAATCAAATGATACTAGTTTGGTACCATAAATCTTAGCATTTTTTCATAGAAAATCGGTCAAAGTTTAAAAAGATTGACTTAAGACAACTCTAGAAATTGAAGCTTTCAGAGACAGAGGGAGTATATTGAGTCCATCAGCAAACACAGCTAGCGCCTGGCACCATGGCTAGTGCAGGCCCAGCTTTGCGACCGGCCGGCCAGCTTCTGTTGGAAAACACTAGGGGATAGCATGGTATGTTCATGCTTCTACGGTGGAACACACTAGGCATGTGATTTATATATATACATTGTCGGACTTCTCCTCGCTCGATCGTCCACCAACCTGCTCGCTCATTCTTTTCTTCAACGTACAAAGACTTCTAAAGAAACAACCAATGACGCATTCAAGAAAGAATCTCTCTGCAGCCATGCTCCTGATTGTCATCATGGCCGCTGGTATGTACGTGCACATGTATGAACTATTGGAAATATAAGTGTCTCTCCTAACAGCTTAAGTTTGGCGTTGAATTGGCTAGTGTATGCAACTTAATATGTTGTTTTGATTAATCTTTTGGCTAATTAACCACTTTCTTTGCATGTGCTAGTGCTATGTTCAATGCCTACATGCTATGGCGACGGTTGTTGTGATTGCTGGCACCTGAGTGGCACTTATTCTGGACCGTGCATTGCCGACAATGGTTGCCAGGGCATCCCGAATCACTGGACTGCACTGTGCAGCACTGTAGCAATTTTATTTTTATTTGGTAATAATTGTCTAAACATTGATTAATTATGCTCAAAATGTTTGTCTCGCAAAGTATAATAAAACTATGCAATTAGTTTTTAATTTTATCTACATTTAGTACTCCATGCATATGTCAATATTTTGATGTGATGGGAATCTTCTTTTTGCATAGTAAAATTTAGTGACAAACTTTGAGATCTAAACATGGCGTTGCACATCTGAAAGCTCCAAGAACATTAACGGCGAGTGTGACGGCAACTTTCAATGCTCCTGCTATACTAAATGCCCTTCCCTCTTCTCTGAGACTGTTGTTGTTGCTTGTGCTCCGATCCAACCATGATGCAATGATCTTAGCTTGGCGTTTCTCCCTTCTTAGACTATCCGCACACATCGTCCTCTAAATTCATTCTCTAAAAGGAATATTCTGTCCTGGTCATCAAGATTCTTTCCTCTATATCACTTTCTCCCGCACCCATTCATCCTCTATATCTCATCCTCCATTTAGTGGGACCCACATGTCATGCTCTATTTATATTTTACCCCCACCTGTCTCTCTCTATCCTCTCTCTCTTCTATCCTCTCCTCTGCTCCCGACGGCGAGGTCGCGCGGCAGCCCGGGCGAGCGCGCGGCCCCGGCGAGGGCGCGCGGCCCTGGCGAGCGCGCAGCGGGGAGCGGGCGCGGCCTCCTCCTCCGGCTCCGGCTCCGGCGCGGGGAGCGGACGCGGCCTCCTCCTCCGGCTCCGACTCCGGCGCGAGGAGCGGGCGCGGCCTCCTCCTCCGGCAGCACGCGGCCAGCTCTCCCGCGGCGGAGCTCCTCGCGGGCGGCGCGGTGGAGCTCGGCGGGCTTGGCGCGGCCTAGCGGCATGGCCCACCGAGCACGGGCATGGCGGCGCGCAGGCGTGGTGCGGAGGCAAATCGCGAGCGGCGGCGGAGCTCTGCGCGTGCCGGTCCTCCTCCTCGCGGCGAGTGGCGGGCCGGTCCTCCTCTCCATCCCATCCCGGACCAGCGCCACGGTGGAGCGTAGCGGACGTCCGCTACCGCGCTATTTCTAGCGGACGGCGCAGCCGATAGCGTGCCCGCGTGGACGGTAGCGGACGCCGCTGCAGGGCCTTCATCCGGTAAATCGATCCTGCAGGATCGTTTACCGGCTCCCGCTGCGGCTCGTCTTATCTCTTATGTAATAAGACTGTTGTTGCCAGTGCTCCGATCCAACCATGGCTGTGTTCAGTTACCTGAAAAGGGGTAAAAAAGTACTGTAGCATGTTTTAGTTTTATTTGGCAAATAGTGTCCAACCGTTGACTAATTAGGTTCAAAACGTTCGTCTCGCAAAGTACAACCAAGCTGTATAATTAGTTTTTGATTTCATCTACATTTAGTACTCCATGCATGTATCGCAAGTTTGATGTGACGGAGAATCTTTTTTTTGCATAGTGCTTTTTTTTGAGGAACTAAACACAGCCCATGATGCAATGATCTTAGCCTGGCGTTTCTCCCTTCTTGTCTCTTATATAATAATACATATATAGTTTTTTTTTAAAAGGATAGGTTACCTCTGCTAGTTAAACATAGAGTAAAGTGTACTACCGGTCCCTAAACTTGTGTCGCTATGTCATTCTGGTCTCTGAACTTGCAAAACTTTTGTCCAAATACCTAAATAATGTATGTTAGGGTCTCATTATAGTTTTATCGGGTCTCAGTATGGTCCTCGAATATATTTTTCTATGTCACCTGGGTCCCAGACTATCAAAACGCTCACTCCTGGACACACACAGGTCAATTCTAATGATTCTCTATCTGTCCATCTCTCTGCCATCTCTTGTTCCATGTCGTCGAGGCTAGGCCACATGCGATCGCGCTAGCCTCCTCCTCATCTACGGCTGTTGTCTACTTCAACAACGAATGACGCGCCGCCGCATCCCGGCCGCGCTAGCTCCCCGTCCTCAATATCCATAAGGCCTCAAGAAAGTAGGCTAAAAGAAGCCCAATAGTTTTTCAGCCCAAATCCAAAGCATGAATATATATAGTGGGTCACCCTAGCCCCTAATGCTTCTCTCCCATTCCTAGCCACCGGTTCCCCTCACCCCGATGCTTCATCCGCTCCCTCAATTCCTCTCTCCCCTCCCGCTGCTGCTTCCCCTCGCCCTTCTTCATCCCCATGGTGATCCTGGCTTGCTCCCGCGCTGTTGCTGCACCTCCTCCTCCTTCTTCATCCCGAGTTGCAGCGCTAGTTGCTCTCGCTGCTGCTGCTTCTCGCTGCCAACGCATCTAGGTGCTTCCACTACTGCTGTTTCATTGTCAATGTGCCTGGGCGGGATGAGGTACCTCTGGGCTCGCCTCCTCACTAGCGATCCTCTCTTTCTCGCTAGCTAGGTTGGCTCCCCCACTGGTTTCATCCCTACCCGAGCTCCCTCTCGGCGAGATCCATCCCGGGCCGTGCTTGCTTCCCTCGGCCGAGGTACTTCTTCCCGCTAGGTGTCAGTTATATGGAACTAGGGTACCTCATTAGCTGAAGAAGAGCCCAGTACAGGTGGGGTGGGCCAAAGCATCCGAATGTGAGGCCAGCTCAATCAGGGTGCATCACAGACTTGGGCAAGCAAGCGACCGAATGAAGCTTGGAGATCAAGATGTACCTGCTATTCAATACATTTTCAGTAACCGATAAAGAACCCGTATCTCAACCGAATGAGATCAAAACACGTGCATGCATGAACTAATGGCTAAGGTACCTACGTACGTAAAGGAAGTCAAGTCGGAGGTGTTGGCGTAGCTCACTTCTGGGTCACAACTGATGAGCCCATGGCTCTTCAAGTTGTTCAGTTTGGCTAATTTTCTTTTGATGTGAAGGAAACCAAGATGACAAATGAAACAGAGCTGGATGCTAATCTTGAATTGTCGTGTAATATTTTTGTTGTAAATAATTTGCGCAAGAAATATGGGAAGACAAGAACGGCGTCAAATTTACTCGTGCAAATCGATCCTATGCATGACGTGATCAGCAACCTTATTACTGGATTAGTATGTCGAAGCTTGCAAGGTGAACATCAACTCATTATGAGTATTAGCAACCTAGCCGGATTATTTTAATATTTCTTGTAATAGAGAGTCGTATGCTATCTTAGCTAGTTTTTAGTATTATATATCTTATTAATCAGAGTCCTAGATGGTTTGGCCTTCCTTGATGGTTTACCCTGGACGTGTATTCACGTACATTTTGGGTGTGTTTGATTTGAGAAATGAGGTGGTCTATTTTCTTCTTACTTCTTACATTTTGGGTGTGTTTGATTTGAGAAATGAGGTGGTCTATTTGAGTAAGAGATAGAGATTTGACTCGAAACGCAAAGCAGCCCACAGGCCACACTTGACAGCCCACAGGCCACACCCGACGGCCCATCCAGCCTTTCCTACTCCTCGCCGATTCCTCCGATGGAAAAAAAAAACACAGGCCGCAATCAAACGCCGGCCGCAATCGGGAACGGGGAACCCTGGCAGCCGGCCGCGTCGCGCCGCCCCCGCCCCTCTCCGCCTCGGCGCGTCGCCGGTGGCCGGCCTCGCTCCATCCAGCAAGCTGACCAGCTCGACTGCTCGAGCTCGTCCTCGTCGTCGCCGATTTGATTTTTAACTTTCAGTCCAACCCTGCCCAAAGCCGCCAGATCACGGCACTCCGTCCAACCCTCGGCGCCACCGACCCCCTTCTCCGCCGCCTCTCCTCCTCGTAGCCGGTGAAGATGATTCCCCAGAGCCAGAGCAGCTCCCTGCAGCGCCTTCAACACGTCGAGAAGGTAACCTCACGGCCCGCACCCCGATCTCGGTGGTTGTCAGTTCGGTTCCTTACGCTGGCTGGATGTTTGTTGGGCGTTTGCAGCGGATAGTGCGGGTGCTGGAGCTTGCGGGAGCGGTGATGGAGGAGCTGGGAAACTCTCAGGGCCCGCGCACCGATGCAGTCGGCGCGCACTGCCGCGAGTTCATGATCTCTATGAAGGTAACCAGCCCACTGCCTGCCCTCAGATCGTTAGGCTGCGTGTTCCTGTTGTTACCAGTTATGCGTCTCAATCCTCGCTAATCTCTCATGCTAGAGAGACTATTGGAAAAATCAACAGTTGTTTTAAAGTGCTGTATGCAAAATTTTGCTCTGTCCAGTGTTACTTTGTCTCCATCAAATTGACTATGTAAATATATGCATCTGCTCATCAATTGGTTTTTATTTAACGCAGTATGCATGCTACAAATCATTCATGATAGCTCACTGCTTAATTATGTTTTGGTTGGAGTAGGAAATTCAAACAACATTGCGTGAGGAAATCAAAAGTGCTTGTGAATATCGTCCATTTGAAAAGTGTGATTACAGCGCAAGGATTGCTAATGAGATATGCTGCAAGAAACTGGAGTATGTAATTGAGAAGTTGGATGCCATGCAACAGAACGTTGAACAGAGCACTGATGATGTTTAGCGAGCTGGCTACACAGTAGTAAGTGTACCCTTTTTTTTTGCAATAAAGTGTAAACTGCTTAGCGAATAAGAGGATACTTTATGATGATAGTATCCGCTCAATCAGGTGATTTTGTCAATACTTTGCTGCAGTGGTAGAGTTGGTGAATTAGCTCTTTTCAATTTCTTGGTACAATGCAACCATTATACACTACATGACTTCCGTTGCATTATATATTACTCCCACCGTTCCAAATTGTAGGTCGTTTTGGCTTTTTTAGATAAACAACTTGTATTATGTATCTAGACATATCATATATCTAGGTGCATAGCAAAAACTATGTACCTAGAAAAGCCAAAAAGTCCTATAATTTGGAACAGAGGGTGGTACATGTTTACAGGGACTTCTATTTTGGCTTGTAAGTTTGCTTGCAGAAGTTCTTTCCATTTGTGTCTTGATGTTTAAACTTCAAGTCTTCATCTTCTCATCCTCAATGTGTAATTCTGTTGTTTGAGAGGATAATGTTTACACCAAATATTTGTATTTAAGTACACTGCTGATATCGCTTGTTATATGGCTATCTCTTGTAATGCTTCCATACATCCGCAAGGGTGGTAATTCTCTTTTTTTTTTGCCCCATTATGATTCTACAATAATCTTTTCTGGTACTAATCCTTGATGAAT
Organism: Saccharum spontaneum; assembly: GCA_022457205.1. Lineage (NCBI taxonomy): Eukaryota > Viridiplantae > Streptophyta > Magnoliopsida > Poales > Poaceae > Saccharum > Saccharum spontaneum. The sequence continues at coordinate 14,888,250 of CM039594.1, read as the reverse complement.
TGTCTACCTTCTAAATGGGGATAAGGTTTTCCTCTGAGTTGAATTACTCATACTGTGTCGATTACTTTCAGGTTTGGGAGCAACAGATGATTGAGAAGTACGCAGAAGGAATGTAAAAGCATTCTATCAACCTATAATTGCAGGAAGCTTTTGCTCAACTCTGGGACTGTAACTTGTGGTTTGCTTGTATTCCATGTTCTGTGACAGAGTTCTTAGTTTAGCTGCCTGCTGATGCTCAGTAGCATTGATCTTGGCCTGAGTAGGATAGGAGTAGCATCCTTGAGCTTAAAATCGTGGGATTTTAAGGCAGTGTATTTTACTGATGAGAATTTGCTCTTCTGTATTGCATGGACTTGCTTCATCCTTAGAACATGCCTTTTGGTATATTGTTAACTCGTTTTTCAATGATGATCTTCATGTGATTGCAATGAATGCTGTTTTGATTTAATTTTTCATGCTGGTTTGACATCCATTGCATTCGAAGCTCATCATGTTTTATCTGCTGTAAATACTGTGGCTATTTAGTCTAGTTTAGAGAGCAGGTAAAACATAAATGAGCCATTTATCTGTCATTAATCTTGAAGTCTATGATATTGATATATAAAATGATTGGGTATGCCGCCACACCAACCTCTTGAAATCCAAAGTACATTGAAGAGTCATATTCCACTGTATGATTTTCAGTGTATCTTCCAAGTGCATCTTTTTTGTTTGCAGACTTGTTCTTTAATGAAGGTCACCGATTAGGTGAACAACATGTTTTATTTCGAAGATGGAGAGAACTCATCCCTTGAGTCCTATTGGTGTGAGGTCAAGGAGTGTGATGGATACATGAAGTTAGCTGACACCCTTAAGGTTGTGTGTTACCCATTTGCCATTTACGACAAGTGTCTTGGGGAACATATGTCTGCCCAAGAGGGGAAGGACCCATCGGTGGGGTCAGAAGAGAATGGTAGGCAAAATTGCAGAGGAAACTGATGCTCTTAAGAGATATATCATTTCTTGTTGAAGTTTCTTGAGGCCTCGGCTCAGGGATATGGCTGCTATGCCTACTCCAACCACTTGATCAGGGAGTTTCGCAGCAGCATTTACAAAGAAGGGAAGCTCAACAAGTGTCAGAGCCAATGTTTTTGAGGCGCCGCGCCCCTTCACAACGCCTAGGCGTTTGTGGCGGACGCCTAGGCGACGCCATACACACATTGATTAGGCGCCATATGATCATCTTAATATATAATGCTACTAAAATTCAGAAGCAAATCATACCTTAATATTGCAAGTCTTAGCATGTAATACCATAATAAATAATGCTACCAGAGTGCTAGTGCACAACATAAAGTAGCAAAATAGCAAATCTGAAATATCTCATCACTCAATAGCAACAAACTAGTCTCTAATAACATAATATAACTTAATGACTAGTGCTATCAGCTGTAAAAATAAAGAACTCGAGCACTTCCAGTCACCTCTATATAACAAGGCACGAGAGACAGGGAAAAAAACAGAGGAAGAGGGAAAGAAACAGAGGATCTCAAAGATTTGGGAAAGCAGAGGAGGCGGGAGGCATACCAGGCGGAAGGGGAAGTACCCGACGGAGGCGCAGACAACAGGCGGGCGAGCAGTTGCCGACGGCGGATGGAGGCGCAGACTCGAGGCAGAGCAGGTGCGGACGGTCGATGGCAGCGACGTGCGACGATGCTGGAGCGGCTCCACGGCAGGTGCGGACGTGCGGAGATGCCAGGCTCCGCGGCAGGGGCGGCAGGCTGGTGGACTCGAGCAGACGAGCAGCCAAGCCGCAAGCGGAGCTCGAGGTTTGCCCTCCGCCTTCTCTCTTCCTCTCCCCTCGCCCGCACTCGCGGTAAATGCCTTGCGCGGTCGATTCCCCGCGCGAAAAGCGCGGACGAGCGGTCGATTTCCCGCGCCTCTTGCTTTTCGCGGGCGCGCTGTCGATTTCCCGCGGGGCTGCGGTCCTTTTGGCGCCCTTCCCCTGCGAATTAGCACCCGGCGTCCGCGGCACGGCTGTAGGCGTCCGTCCGACGCCTATCTACGCCTACACGACGCCTAATCCGATTAGGCGGACGCCATACAGGCTGAGGTCGTGGCGACCCCGACGCCCAGGCCCTCGAGCACGCCTTGTTGCCTAGGTGACGCCTAGGCGACGACTAGGCGACGCCTCAAAAACATTGGTCAGAGCTAGTCGGCCAACCTCCATACATGTGCCCAAGTAGTGCAGCACACTACTAAGTCTCAGAAAATGGAGAATAGGCCTTGGCCTGAGTTCTGATCTAAATTAAGTCGCTGGTGTCAGAAGACAAAGAGGTGACCACATTCCTCGCGTAGAGGAGGGGTAAGCCATATAGGAGTTGAGGGAGACACTTGCTCATGATTTCGTGCCTATATAGCCTCAGCTTTGTGCAGTTGAGGCCCCAAAACCTTGTGCCACTGAGGAACCAAAATTGGAATCGACCTAACGGGTGCTGATGATGAGGTGGACAATTGCTCCTAGCCTCCTATTGTCTAGCTTCGGTTCTAGTCCATGTATCCCATCCACAATTTATGGCCCTTGGACTAATCACCAACCGAGTGTGGAGGTAAGTACATATGCAATTACTTAGCTTTTAGCTTTAACTTTCCAACTTATGGTTTCTTATGACTATCCATACTTTCAGTGGAGAATATAGTAAATTACCATGCTGCAACACATGGAGAGCCAATAGCTTCTTTCTTCCTCTGCAGAGGGACCTCTATAAGGCGCTTGTCAATGATGGTTTTCTGAGAAAACACAGATATGCTCTTGCATCCTTTGCACTTCCATAATTACTTATCAAGTTGCGTTTAGAGAAAAAAAAGGAAACGGACTTGCAGCAGAAAATGTAAGCCCAGGATCCCTATTAAAATGGCCCTAACTCATAGATATAGTGTCTAATTTCTGTGCAAAGCCAGCTTTTAATGCTTATTACATTTCCATATTTGCTCAATTTCGTCTGATTATGTGCAAAATTAGGTTGCCAAAGATATATCAAGACACCCATTTCTTTTGATGCCTAAGGAGTCCACCAGAGAGCGGAAGACACACTTGGAATGTGTCAACAAGAGAAAAGTTACTCTAAGGCTGAAAGAGAACTTGCTTCGTGATATTCCTTTAAACATGTACCGTCGTGAAGATCTCAGTGTATCAAACAAATTGAGTTTCATTGTGTATATTGTGGTAAGTTTAACTGGTAATTTGGCATATGCTGTATGCTCCAAAAGCAGTATTTGTTCTGATAAACTTCATATTTTGCCGGATACAATGATTAAAGAAGTTCATAAAATTCTAATATTCTCACAATCTCCCGGAATGCTTGTACTTATCCAGGTATATCTGTCATACCCCTGCATTTGTATAATCCCTTTGCACATGTGCTTTCCTCTCAGGATAGTAGCATTTCCTTTCCTTGTATATTATGCAATATTTATGGCCTGATTTCAGCAGGTTACATGTATATTAGCACAACTGCCATTAATTTTTTTTCCTTCTTTTATGATTGTTGTCATATGTCCATGGACTCGGTAGAGTAGAGTAGAGATTAAATCATGTATAATGTCCATCTTTTATGTATCTAAATCATGTGTAGCTTCTAGCATGAGAGAATTCATGTGCACTCGAGCTAGATTTTGGTACGGGAGCTATTTTTCACCATAACACCACCCTTTTTGGTAAGAATTTCGGTGGGAATTGCTGCATAACAGTCTAGTGAAATGTTTAGGTGCATATGGCCTTAAATAAAATCACTCAATATCTTAACTTCTATTGATTCATGTCAATGCCCTCTGACTATTGATACTGTTTAAGATATTTTTTTATAAAAAATTTCGGGTGTCAGAAGACTGAACCATTTTCGAGCGATTTTTTAAAAGGGCAAAAGAGGTGATTTTTTCTACCCAATCGATCCCATGATAGATAGGCAGACGCAAAAAAGCAAAGATCTGTGATGCCCTAGAGCTGTGCGAGAGATATAAAGTTATAATATCTCCTACAACTAAAAAGCATAAAAGGTGGACAATTTTTTTTGTGCGACAAAATCCTTTGTCCTTCTGCCGCCTCCTCTTCATGCGAAGGGCAAGGGCACCCTCGCGCGACCTCGTGCGCCGCCAGGTGGGACCGCCCGAAGCCTCGTTCTGACGCTCGTCCCTTGCGACAGCATTCAAAAAGGAAATACTAAAAGGAAAGCGCTCCCGTGATTCAGCCTTGATCCCGCGATTCATCCGCCCGCCTCCGCATCGGAGCGCCCCAATCGTCGCCCTCACGCAGCTGGCCGCGCTGACGCCCCCCACGCCCGCCCGGAGCTGGCTGCGACGCCGCCTGCGCCCGCCCGCAGGTGGCCGCGCCGACGCCGCCCGCGCCCGCCCACAAGTGGCCGCGCTGCTGCCGCACGCCCCCGCCCTGCGCCCGCACACGCCCGCATGTTGCTGCGCCCGCCCTTTCCGGTTCGCCTCCACGACGAGCTCCGCCCCTCCGGGCACCCCGCGCTCTATCCGGCCCGCCACAGGAGGTCGCCCGGTCGTTGTCCGGCTACTCCCTCCCTGCAGTGCGCCCCGTGGCGCGGCTCCTCCCTCCCCGCAGTGGCGCAACATCCTTCATCCCCGCGGTGCGCCCCATCCGCTTCCACCCTTCCACCTCGTCGGAAGCCGGCTACCACGGATCTACGACGCGAGGTCAAGCTTCTCTCGGATCTGGGTCGCTGGAGCGTCACCACCAGGTACCTGAATCCTCTCACCGCTTTGTCCTCCCTCCTATGTCTCCATCTCCTTCCCTGGATGTTTTGCGATTGAACCTGAGGGTCAGCCATAGGAAACCGAGGCTGCAGATTTCTGATTTCGTCTATATTCTATATACCTCATAGCCAGCTTGCAACGCTCGTGATATGACTAGCAAAGTAGCAGCATACTGCTTTGTCAAAGGTGTTGTTTAATGAATGAGAAGCTCATCTAAATACCGCTCCTTAAAAAGTGTCAGCATTTCTATCTGAAATGTGGAAATTTTGTATACTGTGCAATTGAAACATCCTATGACTTTTTCAAACATATGACTCGTGCTTGGACTGAATAAAGCACCTGATGAGGGTAGAAGTTGTTGTTCCTGAAGCTTTGGTTGGGTATTTACGATCTTATCTGTTACAAAGGAGTTTGTGATTATTTTTTCTGGCCGCGACGCCGCATCCCGTCGAGCGAAACTAGAGGAAGCACATCCTGCTCGTGGAGGAGGAAGCAGCAAGAACTAGAGGAAGCAGGCGGAGGAGGCCTCGAACATCCTGCACGCCCTCGCGATCTGCAACTGCTCCGAGGACTCCGTCGCGGTGGACCCCAGCTTCTTCAACGCCTCCTACACCATCGCTCCCTGCTGCCACCAAGTATGCCAACCCCTTCCTGCTGCCATTTATTTTGTTACTTGTCTCCTTTAATAACATTGCCATGCCTTATAGTTTTTACACTCTGCACAAGCAAAATTGCCTTACTGATATGAAACATTAGGCATAAGTAATTGACAAATTATACAACTAAAAATATTGTTGTGTCCACCAAGGATGCTTTCACCAAGTACTTCTTGACGTATAAGAAATAGAAGTATAGCACAACCACCATGCAACGAACATGACAGGAAAGACCCTACGCTATCATTTCTTTGCAATAGTCGGCCTCAACAATCACGAAGCAGAAGCCTAATGCCAGTGTTTAAATGACAGGAAAGTACATGGATACTAAAAGGAAAAACTATTATTCCTTATCTGGTGCCTTTATAATTCAAAAAGTTATTTACAATCAATCAGTTTAGCAATCGGAGCATCATACATACTCTTCTATCAAAAAGGAACAAGAGTATTTCGAGATGGACCTGCTATCCAAAGCAAATCTCAACTAAATGCATAGACACAGTTGTATCATGAAAAAAGATAAAGAGAATAGGTTATTGAGTTATAGCTATTAGGATGAAGAGCCTAGGTGATTATACATGTTTTTTAGCAGAATCTACTACCAACTCTCTGATATTTTTATATGAAATAAAATAATCAAGGTGACATAGTTGCAACTTTGCAAGTCTAGACTAAATGCTTAGGCACACAGTTGTATCCTGATAAAAGGCCAAGAGAACTCACCTAAACAAACAATTAGCTCAGCAGTGCGGACAACCTGGGCATCTAGACAGACCCCATGCTACTTCACGAATCACAGATTGGACACAAAGCTCATGACAATGTGTCAATATTACACAGGCTGACATGCACTTTATGCTTTTCACATTTGCCATGTGGCAAGGGAAAGTGTATAGAAAAGATGTGTATAAATGAGTTTGTGAAGAGGAACATACTATATCATGTGTAGGAGAGAGGTCAATAGCATTAACGAGTCTCTCTGTGACATGGAAAATACACGTCTTCATCAGGGTTAGTGTTCTTGCATCCCATAGCTAGGCATGGAAAAGCTGTGATCTCTATTCCAGGCCAACCAGAGGCTGACCGGAGTTGTGCAATAGTCATGAGTTGATAAATATCTGAATCTGAACTTTATTTGATTTCTTGTTTTTTTTTGCCAACATGAAAACCATCTCAGCAGAGAGATGTACTCTAATGAACTCACGTACAATTACTTGGAGAAAAAAATATTGTGGACTGCAGTGTTGTGTTCTTACCATCATAGCTAATAATAGGGATTTCATTTGTACAGATTTGTGCAATTTAATTTGGTTTTGGTTGATGATCCGTGTTCAAAATTATGCACACGACAATAGTCATTGAACAAGTTCTCAGCTTCAGTTAGCAAAAAGGGATAGTCAATGTCAGTCATTCAACTCTTGTTTGATTTGGTTCAATGTTCATACATTCACATTATTACACCTTTGGAGAATTTTGCTTTGTATCCTGATCATTCCTTCTGCATTTTGTAATGTCAGTGGTAACAACAATCTGAAAGCCAAAAATACTTTCTAAATATACAGGGCATTAATTTTAGTAGTTTCCAAAAATTCGTTTCAAGGGTGCAACATGAGAAGCTACAGAGTTTCTGAGTTTAGGTATATACAGTATAGAGAGTGCTTGGTTAAGTAGTCATTGTTCCAATTTCTTTTTCTTTCTCCAGAGCAGATAAGCCAATTGTGTGTATGTGAATTGTAGGTTACAGAGAACGAGATCGTGGATATGTTTAGTTCAGCAGGGTTTGTCTGGATGTGTCGATTCCACATAAGTCTGGTGAGGGGTATGTATGAAGAAAAAAAAAGCGCCACAGATTGACAAACAGGTTACCAAATTTACATTGATTTTGCATTCTATCTGTTTGCTTCATCTCTATCATCTAATCCTACTGTTTTTGTATGGAAATATCAAATCCTATGTGTCAGTCTCCTGTATATTTTTTCATTGTTACCCAAATCCATCACTAAACTTAGCTCATTCGTGTCACTTGGTATGGTTGGTTGGACTGGGCTCTTGTGTTATGTCATTTGTATGGATGACTAATTGCTAGCTGTTTGAAGAATCAGTTTTCCTGTCCCAGTTTTACTTACTCGTTATTTTAGGAACTCTCATGCCCTTATCTGATTCTTCTCTATTTAGTGTAAATGGCTGACATTAATGCATCTCAATTGCAGTTAAGCTAGCTGACATATGTATATTTTTAGCCTTACTGTATTTTATACATTGATTTTTCAGTGATGTAGCCTGAAAGGGATTTTCTCATGGGTGCTACATATATACGGATATGCCTTAACTGGAACCAATTAAGATAGCTTTGCAGAAGAAGTGTGCTAGCTGCTTGGCATTACGATCTTTGTAGATTCGGTATCTTGTTTGACTTTTCATGTCCGATTAAAGCACCACTTGATACTTCACCTGCGGCATCGCTTTCCTCTTTTTTCTTCTCTCATTTAGCTAAAAGGCTTGATATGCTGCAGGGGGCACTCACTGATGGATCGGTTTTTTTATTCTAGCTATGACAGTGGTGACCCGTATGAATTTGCTCTTGGAAATGGCCAAGAGATAAAAGGTTATGCTCCTTTCTTATGATAACAATAAATTTTCTATGTTTATCTGTGGTCTAGTGTCCATACTAAAGGCGGTGTGTGTCAAAATTGAAGGTATTAGATGCTAACCTAAGCTTAGGATTATGAAATGTTTAGTCTACTGAGTTATTATTGGTAACCATGTGAAATTTATTAAGGTATACTCAAGCAAAGTATACATATGATTCAAGTTCTGCTGGTCCACTTGTGTGCTAATTTTCTTGATTTCCTTCTTAGCTGGAAGCTATAGATTTTAAACTCCAATCTGTACTGGTTTTGGATAGAAACATATAGGCTTACAGTCAGCTTGCAATATAGCACATGTTGATTTTGTTTCAAAACTGAAGTACTGAACACGTGTGAAGCAATGCAGTATTATCAAGTATGTGGCTTCAATTCGGTTACAATGTTGAGATAAAAAAATCAGTTACAATGTTGAGATAAAAAAATCAGTTAAAATGTTGAGTTCAAAAAAAATCAGTTACAATGTTGGGGCACTCACTGCTTGCTATAATTTTATATGTGGAGCATTGATTGCATTTTTGCAAAGATTTTGACCGGTAGGCCTTTATTCCCTAGAAAAATCAATGACTGATCTCTTTGTCACGCCATTGACAGATACTACTTTTGCAGGCATGATGTTACTATTCATGAAAATATTAGCATGTTCATCTAAGCAGTGGCGGATGCAGGATGAGAATCAAGGGGGGGCTAAAACAACGGAGATGTTAATTTGCATGAAGATTTAATGGTGATTTGAGGTTTTTACTATAGTGTTTTTAGTGGTAAATCAAGTCATTAGGGGGGCTGGAGCCCACCCAGCCCCCCCTTAAGATCCGCCACTGCATCTAAGCAAAGAGAGAAATCAAAGAGGAAACAGCTAGGTACCCTTTTTAGAGAACTTCCGTGCACATTCTTCAGTGATCAAGCTCTTTGCATTTTGAGTTTGCACTGCTGTAATTTGTGTTACTTTGAGCACTTAACTTCGGACAAGTTGGTCGAAGGGCAGCTTGTCATTGTCAGGTCAGCACATCTTACTTTGCAATATATGTCTAATTAGCTATTGAATACCAAAGAATGAGGATCGACAATTTTTCTTTTAATTATTTGTATAAAATATACTTTGTTGTCCAATCACAAAAACTTGTCATTGGGTTGTTTGAAGCTATATTAACTGGCACATAACTGCTAAGTTCATTTAACAGAGAAGAGTATCTATTGTATTAAAAATGTTTGGACACATCACTCATAAAACATCACTCTTCGAGTATGTCAAACATGCCTAATATATTATGTTAGTTTTTAAATTGACTGTACTTTTAATCAGTGAGACCATATAACTAATCTTGGGGTTGGCTTCCTCCTTTCAGTTTCCATTCTTTCTATTTGCTTATACCAACAATACTATAAATGCATACCTCGATGATTGCAAACCATCAATGAGAATTTTAGCCATGCACAAAATTCAATTTGTAGTATTGACATTCCGAACATCACGCTTGCATTATCTTTTTTTAACAATACAATACGTTCATGCTTAAATTATTAGGGCATTATTTATTTCTGTTGCAACACACGAAAAGGTCTATATATAGTAGAATTGGTGAACCTGCGACGCCACGTTCTCCGTAACTGTGTTAATTTCACGAACTTTGCTTTTTGGATTAAATTTCACTTTAACGTTGGTATTCGGTTTCACAGTATTGTTATCTTATTGTGCGATCCGTGTGTTTTTAGTATAAAAGTTTAGTTGTCCCGTAGCAACGCACGGGCACGCTACCTAGTTGATGGTAAAAACGAAGCTAGTTTATCTGGTGACGATTGGGGGTGACTTGTAGCGCCAAAGGGTCGCCCATTCGCCATAGCTGTCCAGTGCTCCAGCCGTTGTTCCCCTGTGTCAGATGTCATCGAGATCCCGTGGCGACAAAAGCGCGGTCGCGTAGCCCCCTGCCATAGGCGCCGGGGTGGAGCGCTGAGGACGACGAAGGGGCGACGCGCTCTAATTTTCGGCCACTTCCTCCGTGCGGCACTTCGGCTGCTGGGTCCACCAGCGGACTGGGACGGGTTCGTTGGACCTGGTCTAGCCGGGGAACAACCAACTGTACCCTAGATCTAGCCAATGTACCCTACCAGTTTCTGGCGACGAACAACAGCCGTGCCCCAGCAGCAGGCCGCCGTGACCAGTAGAGACTAGAGAGTAGAGGATCCAGCTCCCTCACGCGGGTCAAGGGATGAAGAGTTGTATTGATTAGATGAGAATGGGTGGGGGAGGTGGGATTCGATGGGTAGCTCCTGGTGCGCGCGCGCACACACGGGGGAGGCTGGCAGCAGTAGGATCCGGCCGCAGGCGGTGGCCGCGAACTCCAAGAGAAGGGGTGGCAGCAGGCGGCGGCCGCCGCACTGAACGCCGCTGCGCAGGGAGGGGGGTTGGAGGAGGTGGTTGTCGCCGCTTGAGGCCGGTGTGCGGGGGGGGGGGGGGGGGGGCGCTTGATGGCAGGGGGCGTGTTGCGTGCAGAAGCCGACCGCGGGGGCACTTGATGCGGTCGGGCGGAGGCAAGTCGCGATCTCAAGAGCCGAGAGGAGTCACGACCACGAGGCACGGATGCGGTCGGGCTCGGGCGCTCGATGCTTGCCTGCCTGCATGCGGCGCGGGGAGGAGGTGTGAAGTTAGAGCTCACGGTGGGCTCTTAGCAGGCCGTAGCAGCCACCGGGCCATGCCGTGCCAGCCCGCGTGCCAGTGTGGCCTATGCCTCGGTCCGTGTCGGTCTGGGCCCGCACAAGACCAGGGCTAAAAACCGTGCTTTCGGGCTGGGCTGCATGCTCATCTACTCTTGCTAATATGCTATGTTGCCTTTTCTATAAAAAGAAGAGGAAATTATTTCCTTAGCTCTAAAAATATTGCTGCTAGTTTCTCGGCCCTTTTTTCTCGAACTTGTTTATTTAACCCTAAAACGAATTTTCTTTGGTTTCTTGGCCTTATGTTAGTTTGATGGGCTAACGGTGTTAAGTTGTATGTGAAATGACTCTTTTACCCCTAGCTTGAAAAAATAAAAAATAATGATGCCATGCTTGAAAAAATGTTGTACCTTATTTTGGGAACTTATTGATAGAGGCAGCAAGACCTATGAACTGTAGCTTTCGGCACCAGGGGTAAAAGAGTCATTTCGCGTATAACTTAACACCGTTAACTCATCAAACTAACGGAAGGGCCAAGAAACCAAAATAAATTCATTTTAGGGTCAAATAAGCAAGTTTGAGAAAAAAAGGTCAAGAAACTGAGCAACACTTTTTAGGCCAATGAAGGGCTCGTTCGTTTTGGCCCGGAATGGCCCGGAACGTGACCTGATCCGCCCGGATCGACATGGCCCGGTTCGAAACCAGGTTGGGCCTGGAATGACCATTCGGTTAAATACGGCCCGGAACGAAAACAAGTCAATCCGGGCCTTTTTGCCCCCCTTATTGGCCAGGAATAGAGACGGACCCTCATACATCCGGATTCTAACCTGGTGACCCGAGGGGAGGCGACGCCGTTGCGCATCGTGTGGGGAGACGACGTCGCGGCACGAGGCGACGGTGACCACTTCCCATCCATCGTCCACCTTCTCCGCCGCCTTCTCGCCGAAAACGCATCGCCCTTGTCTTCCTTGCCCTCTTCTCTCCCCGGCGCTAGGGTTCTCGCCGGCACAGGGTTCTTGCTTCCTGTGCTGGATCCGTAGCTTGATCCATGCTAGATTCGTCGCTCGTCGCCAGCGAAGCAGCACCGCATCCTTGAGTTTGAGTTGGCCGCCGGGTGGGCCAACGAGTAGAACTCCACCACCACCGACGTTTTGCTAGCCATGGATAAGCACTTGTGTTGTGCGCATGTAAATTGCAGTCACAAGATTCGAAGCCAGATGAGTGCCTTTAGCAACATACTAAAAACTGAAAGTACTTTCAGGAAAGTAGCTGTGTGTGGTTCACTGGTTCTATAGATGTCTGCACTTAAGATTTTGCCCAATGTGGCTAGTGCAAGTTGACATATATAAAACAAGATGCCAGATGGCACAACCAATTTTTTTCAATAAAGGAAGCATTGCTATGTTGAAAACTTTCCGTTCACTGGTTGTGTGTGTTCTCCAATAAACAGAGGAACACATTTTAGCGAATTTGTTCTTTTTTTCATGTTTCTATAGCTAAGCTTAGCATTCAGAAAAGATTGATGCTCTGCAATACTGACTTTAAAATCATGATGTGTTGTTACTGAGCTGATCTATCTGTTCCATGAAATGGCTTTGGCCCTGTCTAGATGTTCTGCAATCTGCATAGTGCATATGTAGTGACAGAGTCAGTTTGCGGATGCCCTCCTTGCGGTTGGCCGAACATCTAAAAGAAGGGTAGTCACACCAGTGGTGCATCTTTATTTGTTTTGGGAACAATGGTGCATCTTTATTTGGTGGAGCTTATATGTACTTTGTAAAATATTTTCATATGTTGCTGCCACTCTGATGGTGTGACAGCAATAGCAGTACCTAGCTGCATTCCTGCGCACTTGTGCTAATTCATGAAGATGCTAGTCTTCTGTTTGATCCTTGAAGTTCATTTTGTTTAAAACATATAGATGTAGGACTTTTGTAAGTAATGACTTGTGGTTTTTTTGCTTAACAAATACATTTTCGTGTTACTTGTAGATCCCTCCAGCACCATTTAGAGTTGGGAAGGTGAACCTCCCCCTTCTTGGGATCCAGTACCAACTCCAGAAGGTACTGTTGTCTATGTATATATGAATTGATTCGTCTTGATTACAATAGTAGGTTTTAAAATAAGATGAGCAAGTCTAACATGATAAATAATATATGGTGGCAGTTAGAAGAACAAAATTAGTCGTTTTTTTGGTGACGATGCCCATGTTCCATAGAGAAATGTTTAGAAATCTGAAAGAAGAAATACTTTCTAGTTCTGTGCAACCCTTAGAGATGAGAACATTTTGACAGCTGAGTTGCTAGTAAGAGGATTTGGACTGCAGAGATGCATTTTCAGTCAGGACCATGTTTGTTGTTAGTCGATTCTGCTGTCCTTTTACAGTGAGGTTGAAAGTTGAGATCTGCTCCTGTCATTTAGCTTGAAAATTGCTGTCCTTTTACAGTGATCTTGATGCTTGGCTTTCTGAAAGGAAATAGAGACGTGTCGAGAAGCCACTGCAAGAGTGATGTTGTTGTTTACTTATTGGTTGTGCCTATCAACAAGCAACAGTGATGTTGTTGTTTTATTAATTTCTTGCAAGGTTTCAGTTTCATCAGCTGGTTCAGTTTTTACTGTGTTACTAAACCACACACAAATCCATGGCAGTCAAGTAGGGGCTCAATTTTCACTGCACTATTAGTTTAGGAGCTGCTTGTTTACTTATCAATCTTGCTGCCTACTCAGCAATACACATGCTTTAGATCAAGTAGGGAATAGGAACCTGCTATTTGTTAGCTTGTTTTTCGTATCTCTGAACTCGTAAGTTTAGTGGCAAAATTCATAAAAGTGGCACAAGAAACGAACACAGCTGTTGTATGTTCCGGGCTTGCTTCATTCTCAGATAAGCAAAGCAATTAGAGAGATAGAAAGATGGAGGAGAAAGGAAAGAAAGAAGAAGGGTAGTGTACTGATAAAACCAGAACAAAAATCACAAGAAGCTTTGCTGCATTGTTATATATCTTGTCCTGTTGGCTACTATACTTTGCAGATGCATGAACTTTTGAAATAGCACACTATCAATTGTTGTCGCTGCACAAGGTCCTTTCACTCGTGGAGTCCCTGTTGGTAGTGTGGGTAGTGTGCTGACATATGTTTGACAAAAAAAAAGTATACTTTGTTTGGTCAGGACTAATCTGAAGCACTATAAATAGGAAAGCGGAATAATGAAAGCAATTTCAGGCTCTGTTTAATTTACTCTTGTATAGCTTGTCATGGGATTTCAGTATTTTCTCTGAATATAGAAATTATTGGATTCGCTTACGCTAATCCATCTTGTATTGTTACTGAATCCTAACTGTCCATTGCAGAAAATTTAGTTGTGACATTTCCATTCACTGTCAAGAAATTTCAGTTTTTTCACTTCTCAAACAATATGCAATATGCTGATCTTGCTACTGCATGTCAACCAATTTTAATTGCAGTTCTATATTTTGGAATTTGTTGTGAGATCTCATGGTATAATTTATACTATGATCAGCAGGGCTAATCCTATTTTGGTTAGGAGCTAGGGCTAATCATCTTGTGATTTTATATTTTGGAATTGCAGTTCTCCAATAGAATTTTAGTTAGGAGCTAGGGCTAATCTTTGTCATTGTTCCTGATTATGAATCCAAATACTATTGTCATGCCAGTGGAACTGATGTTGAACTTTTTGTCTACCAGGGCTTGAGTGTACAGAAGGTCTAAGGTCTATGGTCTCCACATATTTATCAACATCACTAGATAACCTAGAGTTCTTGTAACTTCTATGAGAGATTTGTGCTTCTGCCAGTTCAAACTCTATTTTGTCTTGATCAAGACTGAAAGACTGAAAGAATGATGCTTATGGGTCAAGACTCTATTTTTGTTTGCTACTTGTCCGCTACTTCTCCCTCATTTCAGGCCCTTGCTTTTCATGCATGTATGTAGATAAATGTTTACTGTCAAGTTGCTATCAGACAAGCTGCTAATGTATACTGTCAATTTGCTGTCAACAAGTGACCTTGATTTGCTGTCAAACAAGTGTTTACTAAAAGTTGCTATAGTTTTCATTCCTGGCTGAAACGAACAGGCCTCAATGTTGTAGAGTTTTGATTCCTGGGCTGTATCCATCGGTGACCAGGTTTCAGTGAACCAGCAGGATTCACTCGATCCGGCCCGGGAACAAAAATGGACCTGTTTTCAACCTTGCACAAACGAATGAGGCCGAAATAATTTCCTCTTAAGAGAACGCACCCACCAACAATCCCTCGTTTCTTGTAAAAAAAAACAATCCCCCCCTGTTGAGGGGGCCTGCTGCGGTGTGGGTGGGCTACATTGATAGGTCCGACCCATTAGATTAGCTAGTCCTTACTTTGTCGTGTTGCGTTCATCAATGGGCAGCCGCGGTGATAGGCTGGCTAGGACTCTAGGAGTAGAAAAAAACACCGGATATGAAATCAAAGAAATTAAGCCTGTTCGCTTTGTTGAAAAGCCAGGTTGAAAAGTATTGTTCGTTGATTTTTTGTGAGAGAAAAACTATAACACGCACGGCGGGGAGGGTGGTCGGCGGCGTGACTTGAGGCGGCAGCGGCGGCGCTGGCGCAGGGGAGGGGAGAGGCGGCGGCGGCGAGGGAGAGAGGAAAGGGAGAGGAATAAGGCCTTTCGGCTATTTTCTTATTAATTGTAACGGTTACATGTCCCCTTGTATTTATAGTCCTAGGAGACTTGGCCCTTAAGCAATCTTAGGAGATCCTTATAGTAATTGGATTCTCGTTTCCTAGCCATCTCAATCCTTTCCAAATCTACTAGAACTCAACTAAGGTAACTAGATAGCAATTCGATGACGTGGCGATGACGGCGACAGCGGCGGCAGCGGCCACGGCGCGCGCCCCCTCCCCCTCAGGCGCGGCCCATCTAGGGCATGGGGTTGGGGGCGCCATACGCCTCCTCCTTTTGGGCCTTCGCTAGCCTGTTTATTTTGCCAAGGGGCTGCGTTGGGCGTGTGATAGTACTCCTCCCTTCTCCGATCAGCGCGTCCTCGCGCTGAAACATCCGCCATGCGCTGGAGTTCGTCGTCTGTTGGCGGTTGCCCTAGGGAATTTCCATCGATTGGACAATCACATGTCCAAGTGCTCCATACTCCTGCTCGCTGTCGTTGTGGTCGGTGGCGAAGATGAAAGAGTAGTGGAAGGAACCGAAGTAGCCGGAGATGATGTAGTCGTATGTTGTGCCGTCCCTTCGCGAGCCGTGGTTGTAGAGCGCATCGGCCAAAGCAGTGCGAGGTAGGATCCCTGTGAAGTGAAGCATTCTCATGACCCGAGGAGGTCGTGGGAACGAGTTTACCTGTCCGGCGTTGACAATGCCTCTGAAGCGTCTGCATACTGTAGCCGGCGCCTGAGATGTTGGATGTCAAATTGCCGCATAACACCAAAGAGTGTGCCTCCCATGGTGTCGTAGGCTGGTGAGATGAGTGGGTGGCCACTCTCCTGGACGTTGATGTTGACATCGTTGACGAAGATGAACTGTTGGCCGTTGTTGTCGAAGAAGACAATTGTTGCTGATGGCAGTGGTTGTGTTAGCCATGGTTCCAAGAGGAGGATGCTAGACGGGAAAGCTTGCAATGCTGGATCCGAAGCTGCTGAATGAAAGCCAATTGTAAGCAGGTTGGGACCTGTCATATCAAGTGACTCTAGGGCGTCCTGAAGTAGTGGTGAGGTGGCCGGGACGTAGAGGCGCTTGTCGTAGTAGATGACAGCTTCTCAGATTGTCCAAGCTGGGGCTGCTGCCTAAACTGCGATGGTGTCGTAGATGATTTGCAGTTCACATTGGTCCCCGCTAGCCATGCGTAGCCGGACGAGGATGTCGTTGATGTCGGGGTTGTGTGGAGCGTCCTCGGATGTGTTCTTCTGAGGCGAGTGGGATGTTGATGATGTTGCTGTGGCGGTTGGTTGTTGTTGCTGACGAGCCTTGAAATTGGCTAGGGAGGTGTAGCCATTTCTTAGCACGAGCACCTATGACGTTGGTGTCGTCGTCAAGGTCAGCTGCTGTCTTGGCGCCCCGTCCTCCTCGGCGTCCCCGTGGCATTGTTGGCCTGGAGCTGAAGCTGGTGTAGCGGTAGCGTGGATAGCTATTGTGCCATCCAGGTTGCGGGCGAGGTTGATGGCCGTCTCCATGGATCGTGGGAGGTGGCAGATCACCGCCTCTCAGAGCTCGTGTCGTAGGCCGTGGACAAAGAGGCTGACTTGGTGTTGCTCGCTGTCGAGGTTGATGCATCGAGCGTAGGCGATGAAGTTGTCGATGTAGTTGTTCACATGGCCATCGTGTCGGGGTGGTGCCATGTCGCTGTCGACGTCGCAGTTGGCGCCGAAGTTGCGCATGAGGCTGTCAGCGAACCGTGTCCATTCGGTCATTGGCGCCTCCGTTGTGGTATGCATATACCAACGTCCAGCCTTGCCTGTCAAATGAAAAGCCACGTACCAGGCGCGTTCTTCCTCTGCCAGATGGCATATGCGGGCGAGCTGCTCCATACGTGCCAGCCATGGTGTTGGGTCCTCTGAGCCATCATATGTCGGGGCGGTGAGTCTGGTCGTGACAGGGATATGCTCTGGATGGTGTGCAAATGTTGCGGGTACTACTGGAGTAATAGATTGAACAGCATGTCGAACCTGTGGCTCCATGTCAAGCTGTTGCTATAGTGGCACCTCCAATGGTGGAGGGGCCGCCGGATCTGGTACCTCTGGCGTGGCCACCGATGAAATTGCCAGTGCGGGCTGGGTTGCCCGGGGTGGTGGCGCGACTGGTGGCACAGGCTACACGTCGTCATGTGCTTGCGGCCGTGTAGCTGGCTGTTGTGGTGATGGCGCCTCCGACGATAGGATAGCCGCCAGGGCGAGGACCACCTCGGGTTGAGGTAGTTCCGGTGCCAATGGAGTTGTCGGAGAAGTCGCAGGTCGTTGCTCCTGAGATGGCGACCCTTGCATCGGTTGCACGTCCGTTGCCGGAAGCAAGGTGTTGGTGGCATCGTTCACGATCTGCAGAGCGTCGGAGGAGATGGGTTCCTCAAGCTGGCTCTGGAGGTAGGATCTGCCAGCGGCGATCATGACGCGTCTCGTCTCAGCCGCGAGCTCCTCCATGGCAGCCTCATGGTTGAGCCTTGCGTGCTCGTCCATGACGTGTCCTCCTTGGATCTGTGCCTGCTCGATGTCGTGGATGCGGGTGTTGAGGTCGATGACCTGCTGGTGCATCTCATCCAGTTTGGCGCAGAGGCTGGTGGAGAGCTCTTGGAACAGCTCCTTCATGGTGGCGGCATTGAAGGCCATGGATGCCCGAAGGATCGATTTGGTCTCGCGATACTAGTGTAACACGCACGGCGGGGAGGGTGGTCGGCGGCGTGACTTGAGGTGGCGGCGCTGGCGTAGGGGAGGAGAGAGGCGGTGGCAGCAAGGGGGCTATTTTCTTATTGATTGCGACGGCTACATGTCCCCTTGTATTTATAGTCCTAGGAGACTTGACCCCTAAGCAATCTTAGGAGATCCTTATAGTAATTGGATTCTCCTTTTCTAACAATCTCAATCCTTTCCAAATCTACTAGAACTCAACTAAGGTAACGAGATAGCAATTCGATGACGTGGCGATGACGGCGGCCACGCCCCCCCTTCCCCTCAGGCGCGGCCCATCTAGGGCACGGGGTCGGGGGCGCCCGGCGCCTTCTCCTTTTGGGCCTTCGCTAGTCCGTTTATTTCGCCAAGGGGCTGCGTTGGGAGTGTGACAAAAACACTGTACCATGGCTGATAAGTTCAAACGAACAGGGCCTTGATCGACCACGATGCGCATCCATTCGTCTCTAGGAAAATAAGAAAAAACACTTGATCCTCACAGCGTCTTACAGCTAGCTGGGCTAGCTCGTGTACTACTCTATTCTAATCTTCATGACGTCCAGGCGATGAAGAGAATCGCCTTCTCGAAGAGCTCCATGGATCAATGGTTGCACCAGCGTGGTCGTCATTACATCGCGCCTTGCGTTTTCTTGCCACTACAGCACAATCAGCCTCCAGGATAAGTGGGCAATCAGCCCAGCGAGCTGCAAGTCTGATGCCCGAGACAGGTTGTAGCCTCAGATTTTTCAGCATACCTGCAGTAGAAAAGCAATCGCCAAGCAATTAGTTTTGGCTGACCCTCCCAGTCCCTGGTGATCACACCCACTGCTGCTGAGTCAGTGTCAAGGTTACAAAGGCCCAACAACATTTATTTTTAGCGTACCCTGACAACTGACAAGGATGCTTCCCTTCCACACTGTAATCAATATGCCGACTCTATTGTCGGACAAGTGACAGTCTGACAGAGAATTAAGAAATTTGCTGTAATCAACATGTATGGATATCTTTCCATCAGCTTCTAAAACATTGTTCCTAACAAACCAAATCCTGCAAATGAGAACTAAGGAATTTTATTTGTTTTACCTCCTCCGCACAGTTAGACAATAGAACGAGTAGCCAATCCGGCCCTGTCCATTTGATGCCATCCTCTGCAGGAAAGGAGGGTTTGTGCATTTCAAAAAGAATCAGATGTGGGAGGAGAACAAATATGAAGAGACGTGGGTTTCACTCAAGCATCATCACTGAGATTTGAAATGCACAAGCATCATCACAAACACACGTTACAGGACTGGACACATTCAGATCACAAGTGTATGTAGTATGTATTGTGCCTATAAATTTTATTCCATCAATCTATTTCTGTGATTACGACAAATCTTTGTGAGCTCTCAACTTTTCTCTCTTAATCATAATATAATTCCGTTGCTACTTTGAATATACTACTATATATATTCTACGTTACAGGACACCCTCTTGGTAGCACACTTGGAGGGTGTGGTTGGCCATGAGCTGGTTCACTTTCTCCGTGGGGTGGAAGACGTCCCAGAAGAAGTACTTGCTGGCGTCGTCGCAGGTGAGCGGCGCAGCACCCTTCCTCCACGTTCTCCAGCCCTGCCATGTTCACGTTCATGGTGGCGAAGTACGTGTGAGCAGGGTGAAGGAACTTCCATGGATTATTGATCGATCTACTACGTGTTGTTGCGTGCTTACCAAACTTTTGTGGGTTTGTGATGAGGTCGAGGAAGCTCTCGTAGACGGAGATGTAGACAAGCTTTAGCGTGGGGAACTCGTCCCTGAGGCCGCGCACCATGGCCTGCAGCTTGGCGTTGAAGCTCCTAGCCACGTCGTTGTACTCCTCGACGCACCCGCCGTCGCGGAGCGCGTTGGTGGTGCGCTCGAGCGGCAGGCAGCCGATGGCTGCGAGCCCCGCGAAGGTGACCCTGCGCGCGCCGAGGCGGTGGATCCGCTCCAGGAACTGCCGCGCGCCGGCGACCAGGAAGTCCTCGAACTCGGGCACCGTGAACTGCGCGAACCGCCCCGTGGCCAGCAGCAGGAAGTAGTTCTCCAGGAAGTCGTTGGTGCCGATGCTCACCACGTGTAGCGCGCCGCAGACGATGGCCGCGGCGCGGGACGGGCCCACGTGCGCGCGGAGACGCCGCTGGTACTCCTCGTAGTACTCCACCTCCTTCCACAGCGGGATCACTGACTAGTGAAACGCCGTTGGTCAGCGCATGCAGCATGCAGGACCGGCCGGTTCAAAGTGCAGAGTTCAAGATGTACAATATGCAGGAACAGCTAGCGGTCATTAGGCGTGGCACGCCCTGTTCGTTTGGCTGAAAAACCATGACTGAAGGTAATATTCTGATTTGTTACGAGAGAAAAACATTGTTCGTTAATTGAAAAAGTACAGTTTATAAGACCAGCGAACAGGGACGTCACCTGCTTCGAAAAGAACATACACCATCAAGGTAGTGGTACTAAATGCGGGCTGGCACAGGTGGTTGCATGATCGACGAAGCTGAATTTTCTAGGAGTAATCAGCAAGGGTCGCATTCATGCTAGCTGTTGCATCAGTTCGGTTCCCCTGAGAAAACAGCTCAAAATCAGGGGCCGCGCCGCACTGCATCGAGCCATCGACCGACCCGACCGCGCGGTGGGTGCGACCGCCGGAACTGCACTGCACATCTGCTGGCGGCACCGCACACACGGTCCCAGACTCCCGGCCGTGCCTCTGCCGCCTCACGAGGTTATTACGTACGGAGCATGCAGGGTACATATGCAGAGTACACCCCGAAACTTTACGCACCTGGAAGGCCCTAGTACTGTCGAATTGGGAGTGGTCCGTCCATTATATTCACCCTTGATCGGCAGGATAGGTGGACGCCGGACGCGACCACCAATTCACTGTCAGAGGACTGGAACAAACTGTGCAGGTTGGAGAGAATTGAATGTGTTGACTCTCGGAGGAAGACACATTCGGTTCTCTGTTCAATCGAGGGAAAAAAATAGTCAACTAATACTAGGGTCTGTTTGGAACTGATGTACACACTCCATTGTGGAGCAGCTTCAAAAAAAAATCTAAAATTTTTAGAGCAGAGTTACACCTGTTTTGTGGAGCGAAGTAGTTTTAAACATTTCCTTAGTTGTGAACCAAGGTACATCACTAGCTGTGAACTACTGCAAGTGGATCTAAATAAGGCTTTAGACTAAACCACAAATTTACGTGGTTCATACGTTACATTGTGTGCATACTGATATATGGCACGTACACACACTGGTAAACAATCAATAATGTATGAGCCACAGTCAATGTGTATATACACGAAAAGCTCAAGTATATGTACCACACACTTAATGCGAGTGAACTGTGGAGAAAGTAAAATGTGCCCTCAACAGTGCACTAATTCGTGCCCTCAACCATGCACTGATTCGTGGAGACACGTCTATGGCGATACTATTCGGTTGGTAGTGAAGACAACAAACAGCGCCGATACATCATACATCGTGGAGATTTTTAAGTACGTGTGGCTGCCACCAAAAGTATAGCGAATAAAATGGTGCTGTCGGAGCAGGTGCACGTGCACCTCCCATGCTTGCGACAACAACGACGGTCGTCTCCGAGCAAGAGCAACCACCCCCACAGGAGATCGAGGACTCTAAGTCCCCGCTGGACAACCAGTCTTGGATTCCATGCTAGATTTCGACGTGTACCTGCTGAAGAGGATGTCCCCCAGGAGGGAGAAGTCTCCACCACCGCCTCCTCCTCTGACCGTGAAATCCACGCTGGACAACGAGAAAGACAAATTGCTGAAGTGGTGCCTGCACTGCGCCACCACGTCGGGCTTGCAGTGGAGGATGGGGCCGATAGGCTGTGGCTACCAGCAAGGGGAGTGACACACTGTAAGGTCCAAATAGGCTAGAGGGGGGGGGTGAATAGCCTAATAAAAAACTTCTACACAAATTACTTAACCACAAGTTAGTATAAAAGGTGGCGGAGCTAAATGCACTGGCACTAACTAATTAAGCAAGCCACCTACACAAGTCTAGTACAAGGCTATTCACTAAACACAACAACAAGCTAGGAACAAGATGTAATACGAGAGAAGAGCTTCGAGTGATTATACCGCCGTGTAGAGATGAGAAGTACCAATCAATCAAACATACAAGAGAAGTCCTCGGCAAAGAGATGACACAAGATTTTTTACCGAGGTTCACTTGCTTCCCGGCAAGCTACTCCTCGTTGTGGCGATGCACCCACTTGTCGGTTCGCGAGCTAATCAACTATCAAGAGTTGAGCCCTCGGCGGGCGCCGCACAACCGCACACAAGATGGGGATCCTCCAAGCCACGAGCTCCACTAGAGTATCCAATTCGCGAACTCCCGCGGGGAAGGATCAAGAACCCCTTACAACACTTGGTGAAGGCTCCAACAATCTCCAATTGCGAGCTCAATCACCTCCGCTGCTCCAAGCCGTCTACCGTGTCGGGAAACACGGAAGAGTAACAAGAAATCCGCAGCAACTCGAAGATCAAGTGCCTCTAGAATGCAACTCTCAAGCAATGCACTTGAATCTCACTCAATCTCACTCAAGATGTGCAATCAATCAAAGAGATGAGTGGAGGGGTTGTTCTCTAGCTCAAAGGATGTCTCTATTTCTCAAAATGTGCAAGAGTTACCCTCAAACCCCGGCCACCATCTATTTATAACGAAGGGGTACGCAACTAGCCGTTAGAAACGACGCAGCAGAAATCGCGCACACCGGACGCGCCGGTCCGGGTGACCGGACGCGTCCGGTCACTACGCGACAGACGAGAATAGTGCCGTTCGAACTAGCCGTTACCGTTGACCGGACGCGCTCGACCGAGCGACCGGACGTGCTGGTCACGACCGGACGCGCCGGTCCCGTGACCCACCGGACGCGCCGGTGAACACCGAGCCGCGCACTGCGAAACACCCACCGGACGCGCTGAAGAACTGACCGGACGCCACAGTACTCGCGTCCGGTGCGAGTCCAGTAAGCACCCTGGACCACCGGACGCGTCCGGTGGTGTGTGACCGGACGCGAACCACGTCCGATGACTTCGTGACTCGCTGTTCGCCAGACCGGACGCGCCGGTCGCACAGTAACCGCGTCCGGTGCAGCGTCCGGTGCACGCAGTGACCTCCGTTCGCCTCCGTTTCTTTTCCAACTTTCGGCGCAATAGAAAATAGGCATTTCACTTCTCCAAAAAGCGCCGAATCCCGCCTCGCGAGCTCGGCGGGAGGGAGAGAGGAACCCAAACCCCTCTCTACCGCTTAAACTCCACCGCCTTCACAAAAGTGCTAACACCACCAAGTGTACACCACCATGTGCATGTGTGTTAGCATTTCACAGACATTTTCTAAGGCGTTATGTTAGCTCTTTACTAGATCCTAAATGCATATGCTCAAGACATTGATCTAGTGGCACTTGATTTCCGAGCTAACCGTGATTGCCCCTCTTGATAGTCGGCTATGTATCCTAAACCCGGTCAATCACTTCTCTACTCATCTTAGACCGGCAAAAGGAAAACCCTATGATTATACCTTTGCCTTGCGCTCTTAGATCCTTCTCCTTCACTTGATCATCATGTCCATCATTTCATGTGCATCTCCACCATGATCATCATTTCATGTCCATGCACCATTTCTTTGTGATCTTGTGGCCACAACTCCTTGCCACATCCACCTCCATCACATGTTGCTTATGCCTAGCTTAATCACACTTGATACAATAGCATTAGCAACTTGGTGTCATTAATTACCAAAACCAAACTTGGGCTTTCAATCTCCCCCTTTTTGGTAATTGATGACAACCATCACAAAGATATGAAATGAAATCAATTTTCAATTTCGATAGTATTAGCTCCCCCTACATATGTGCTTCCATGAGTTTGGTTCAATTGTGCACATATGTATGGATTTGAATTTTGGAAGAGTTACTACTATCAAATTGATGCTAAGGTATATAGAATGGACCTTTGAAGCGTGATACCAATCGGAGTTGCCTTTATATACCATTCTTAGCATCGATGTAGCTAGACACCACTTGTAATTCATCACTTGTAAAGATCATAAACACTAAAGTACCCCGTGAGATCAACATTATAAGCAAAGGTGTCTAGATACCACTTAAAAAGCTACTCTTATCAAATCATCATTCAAATTCTAATTCTAGCAATCACCAAACAAACATGAATAAGAATTTAAGCTTTGCAATGCAACAATTCATCATGTTAATGCGCATACAAATGCAACAAATAGTTCATGAGCTTGCTCCCCCTACTTGTGTGCTCAAATTTAATTGATTCTTTTCCAAAGTCTTATCTTATGCTTTCTCTCCCCCTTAGTAACTTTTTCTTTTTGTGACTTTTCTCTCCCCTCTTATTATATCTTTCTCCCCCTTTGTGACTTTTCTATCTTTGTGACTTTTCTCTCCCCCTTTGTCAACAATCACCAAAAAGGTGCCAATTTTAGTGAGAGTTAAGTCAATCAAAATGAGGGAGTCCAAATTATGGTTCAATCTAGATCACTTGCCTAGAATATGTAATTCGGTTTGATCCAAGGACTAGCTTCTTCACACCTCATAAAGTATAAGGGTTATCTTGACCATGTTGAATTACACATCATGAGCTCATTTTCTAGATTCAACACTAGGTTTGCAAGCCCACAAACATGTCATATGCTACCACTAGATCAATCAAACATAGAAGCAATAGTGGTACCATATATACATTAAAATCATTTGATTTTCATGAATGAGCCTATTTGTCATGCAAATATGTCTATATGTTCTAACCATGTCCTTAGCAAAGTATGGAAGATATGCCAAACAACTTTACCTTGCTATGTCGGAGGAGAGGCATGTCATATAAGAATGTGGGGGTGCACTCATTTCAAGTTGGAGAGGTCAAGTATGTTCAATTCATTCTTCAACTTATAAAATCTCTTCTCATCAAGTGGCTTTGTGAATATGTCGGCTAGTTGATCTTCGGTGCCAATGCTCTCAATGCTAATATCACCCTTTTGTTGATGGTCTCTTATGAAGTGATGCCTTATGTCAATGTGCTTTGTTCTTGAATGTTGAA
Source organism: Saccharum spontaneum (assembly GCA_022457205.1). Taxonomy (NCBI): domain Eukaryota; kingdom Viridiplantae; phylum Streptophyta; class Magnoliopsida; order Poales; family Poaceae; genus Saccharum; species Saccharum spontaneum. Next base: position 14,863,057 of record CM039594.1, on the reverse strand, counting down.
CCGGATTTTGAGTCATCTTGATAGCACTTTCATTGTCACAAAACAATGGCACATTCTTAAACTTGATTCCAAAGTCATTCAAGGTGGCCTTCATCCAAAGCAATTGTGCACAACAACTACCGGCACTAATGTATTCGGCCTCGGCAGTAGATAGTGCAACACTATTTTGTTTCTTTGATGACCATGAAACAAGAGACCTTCCAAGCAATTGACAAGTGCCACTTGTGCTCATTCTATCAATCTTGCATCCACCATAGTCGGAGTCCGAATATCCAATCAACTCAAAATTAGACCCCTTTGGAAACCATAATCCAACATCATGAGTGCCCTTAAGATATCTCAATATCCTCTTGGTTGCTTTCAAGTGACTTTCTCTAGGTGAAGCTTGATATCTTGCACACTTGCACACACTAAACATCACATCCGGCCTAGAAGCGGTGACATAGAGCAAACTTCCAATCATAGACCGGTATTGCTTTTGATCTACCATGTTACCACTATCATCAATACCCAATTGATCATTTGTGCTCATTGGTGTACTCATTGACTTAGCATCTTGCAATCCAAACTTCTTGATCATGTCCTTGATATACTTGCCTTGACTTACAAAAGTGCCATTCTTCATTTGCTTGATTTGAAGTCCAAGGAAGTAACTAAGCTCTCCAATCATAGACATCTCAAACTCATTTGCCATCATATTTCCAAATTCTTCACAAAAATCTTGATTGGTTGATCCAAAGATAATGTCATCCACATAGATTTGCAACACAAACAAGTCATTTCCAATTTTCTTGGTGAAGAGAGTGGTGTCAACCTTTCCCATCTTGAACCCTTTAGAGAGAAGAAAGTCCCTCAATCTCTCATACCATGCTCTAGGTGCTTGTTTCAAACCATACAATGCCTTCTTGAGCTTGTAAACATGGTTGGGCTTCTTGTCATCTTCAAAACCGGGAGGTTGCTCAACATAAACTTCTTCATTGATGTAACCATTAAGAAATGCACTCTTGACATCCATTTGATAGAGCTTGATGTTGTGTGCACAAGCATATGCTAATAAGATTCTAATAGCCTCCAATCTTGCAACCGGTGCATATGTTTCTCCAAAGTCAAGACCCTCAACTTGAGTGTATCCTTGTGCTACTAATCTTGCCTTGTTCCTCACAACCATGCCATCTTGATCTTGCTTATTCTTAAAGACCCACTTAGTACCAATCACATTGTAGTTCTTTGGCCTCTCAACAAGTTCCCAAACTTGATTTCTAGCAAAGTTGTTTAGTTCTTCATGCATGGCATTTACCCAATCGGAATCCTTCAAGGCATCTTCTATTTTCTTAGGTTCTTCAAGTGACACAAATGAGTAGTGCTCACAAAAAGATGCTAATCTTGATCTAGTTTGAACACCACTTTGAATTCCACCAATGATTTGGTCCAATGGATGATCTCTTGCAATACTAGTAGGTTGGAGTATTGGGAGTTGATTGCTTCCACTTGTTTGACCTTGATCTTGAGCTTCATCATGAGTATCACTAGAGCTTGCTTGATTTGTATCAATTTGCACACTTTGGTTGATCACATGAATATCATCATCATCAACTTGCCTTGGCCTAACATCACCAATGTCCATGTTCTTCATTGCATTTGACAATTGATCTCCTCTCACATCATCAAGGTTTTGAGCTTCATTTTGAGACCCTTGGGTTTCATCAAACTCAACATCATGAACTTCTTCCAAGGTGCCATTTGTGAGATTCCAAACTCTATATGCTTTGCTTGTGGTTGAATAACCAAGTAAGAACCCTTCATCACATTTCTTTTCAAACTTGCTCAATCTAGTGCCTTTCTTGAGGATATAGCATTTGCAACCAAACACTCTAAAGTATGCAATGTTGGGCTTTCTTCCATTCAATAGCTCATATGGTGTCTTTCCAAGCTTTCCATGGCAATAGAGACGGTTGCTACAATAGCAAGCCGTGTTGATAGCTTCACTCCAAAATGAATGACTCACATTGTATTCACTAAGCATTGATCTAGCCATATCAATCAAAGTTCTATTCTTTCTTTCAACTACACCATTGGATTGAGGAGTGTATGTTGGAGAGAACTGATGTCCAATACCGAGATCATCACATAAAGCTTCAATTCTTGTGTTCTTGAACTCACTACCATTGTCACTTCTAATCTTCTTGATGGTAGTCTCAAACTCATTTTGCACTCTCTTGACAAAAGACTTGAATAGATCATAAACATCACTCTTGTCATAGAGAAAGAACACCCAAGTGTATCTAGTATAGTCATCAACAATCACAAAACCATACTTGTTTCCACCAATACTAGTGTAAGTTGTTGGCCCAAACAAGTCCATGTGCAATAGCTCAAATGCCTTTGATGTGCTCATTTCACTCTTACTAGGATGTTTATTTCCAACTTGTTTGCCGGCTTGACAAGCACTACACGGTTTATCCTTTTCAAAAGTCACATCTTTCAAGCCTCTAACTAAGTCATGTCTCAAAAGTTTGTTCAATTGTTTCATTCCAACATGACCAAGCCTTCTATGCCATAACCAACCCATACTAGATTTGCTAAGCAAGCATGATGTCAATTGTGTCTCACTATCATTGAAGTCAACCAAGTATAAGCTACCATGTCTAAACCCTTTGAATATCAAATTTGATCCATCAACACTTATGACTTCAACATCATCACTACCAAATATGCACTTGAAGCCAAGATCACAAAGTTGTGCCACCGATAAAAGATTGAAATCCAAGCTCTCAACTAGCAATACATTAGATATGCTCATGTCATTTGAGATAGCAATTTTACCAAGCCCCTTGACCTTGCCTTTCTTGTTGTTGCCAAAAGTGATAGCATCAAAACCACCATTTTGACTAGTATCAATTGATTTGAACATACAAGAATCCCCGGTCATATGTTGAGTGCACCCACTATCAAGCACCCAATGCCTTCCTCCGGCTTTGTAATTGACCTACAAGACAAGATCAATTCCTTTTAGGTACCCAAACTTGTTTGGGTCCTCCAAGGTTAGTGACCAAGCTCTTTGGTACCCAAATGGCTTTCTTCTTTGAGCCCATCCATGGTGCACCAATGAACTTAGCATGAACACTATTTGTACCCTTGGTAAGTATATAGAAGGAATCAAACTTAATTGAGGATACATTAGCATTTGATTTCTTGTTCATGCAATGTTGCTCTATGTGACCAACTTGCTTGCAACTTTTGCAATAGCTACCATTGTTCTTCACAAAACGAGTTTTGTGAGGAGCAAAAGCGGCCTTGCCTTTCTTGGGGTTATAGCCCAATCCCTCTTTGTAGAGAGAAGCTCTTTGGCTACCCAAGCACATAAGCAAGCGGTCCTCACCACCATAAGCCTTAGCTAAAGTGTGATTGAGCTCTTTTACCTCCTTCTTGAGATTTTCATTCTCAACTATAAGTGTGGAGTCACAAGTGAAACCATCACTACTAGATGAGGATGATGTAGATGAGCTACATGAAGGGTTAGTGGGAGCAACAACAATAGGCTTATGACAAGATTCATCAATTATATCACAAGATATGCCTATGTTGCAAGTTTTAGCTTTCTCAACATTAGTTGGCATGTTTTCACATTTTTCAACTAGTGAGGAATGAGCTTCTTCAAGCTTAGTGTGAGACTTTTGAAGTTTCTTATGGTCTACCTTTAGACTCTCATAAGATGCTCTAAGCTCATCAAGTTCTTGCATAAGGTTTTTCTTTTCCTTAAGCAAGCCCTTGCATTCCTTTCTAGATTCTTTATAATGTTGAGTGCAATCTTCTAGCATAGTGATTAGTTCATCTTTAGTGAATTCTTCTTCATCACTATCACTATCACTAGCATTATCATGATCACTCTCATTATCGGATGATACCTTAGTGGCCTTAGCCATGAAGCACGATGGAGTGTCGAAGAGGGAGACCTTCTCTTGGATAGCAATGCTAGCATGTCCCTTCTTCTTGCTCTTGTAGTCATCCTCATCATCACTTGAGGAATCATCACTATCCCATGTAGCAACATGAGAATCATTCTTCTTCTTATGAGAACTCTCCTTCTTTTCTTGCTTCTTCTTTTGCTTCTTCCTTTCCTTCTTGATAGCATCTTCATCATCACTATCATAAGGACACTTTGCAATGAGATGGTCCTTGCTATGGCATCTAAAGCATCTCATGGTATACTCATTCTTCTTAGATGTGATCTTCCTCCTCCTTGCACGATAGCCCTTCTTCTTCATGAATTTGCCAAATTGCTTGACAAAGAGAGCCATCTTCTCATCAATGTCATCACTATCACAAGAGCTTGAGTCTTCTTCACTTGATAATTCAATCTTGGATTTGCCCTTGGATGTGGTGGCTTTGAATGCCACACTCTTCTTCTTTTCATCATCTTTCTTCTCATTCTCCTTCTTCTTCTTCTTGACCAACTCATCCTTCTCATCATCTTCTCTATATGAATCATCGGTCATCACTTCTTGAAATATTTGTTGAGGAGTTGAATCCTTCAATGTAGTCCTCACTAGCACGGTGATCAATGTGTCAAATCTCTTAGGTAGGCTTCATAGGAACTTCATAGAGAATTGATTGTCCTTCACTTCTTCTCCAAGTGCCTTGAGCTCATTTACAATGACTTGCAACCTATGAAACATCTCCGGTACACTCTCATCATCTTGCATCTTGAAGCTTGAAAATTTTTCTTGCAAGATATATGCTTTAGCGGTCTTTGTGCCTTCGGTGCCCTCAAATGTTTCTTCTAGCTTGGCCCAAGCATCATGTGCAACTTCTATGTTCTTCACTTGCTCAAATGTCTTGTCATCTAATGCCTCATGTAGAGCACTAATGGCAATATCATTGCATTGGAGCTTCTTCTCTTCCACCGGTGTAGGTGCCTCCGGATTAGCAACCTCAAATTTTGTTTCGGTGACCTTCCACACTTCTCTATTGATTGACTTGAGGTGTGCGGTCATCTTAACCTTCCAATATGCATAATTTGTGCCATCAAAGTGAGGTGCCTTCTTGGTGTTGTTGATGTGCAAACTTAATTGAGCCATTTCTTCTTCACCGTAGGTTGTTAAGCCTCAAATAAACGGTGCCTCGGCTCCGATACCACTTGTAAGGTCCAAATAGGCTAGAGGGGGGGGTGAATAGCCTAATAAAAAACTTCTACACAAATTACTTAACCACAAGTTAGTATAAAAGGTGGCGGAGCTAAATGCACTAGCACTAACTAATTAAGCAAGCCACCTACACAAGTCTAGTACAAGGCTATTCACTAAACACAACAACAAGCTAGGAACAAGATGTAATACGAGAGAAGAGCTTCGAGTGATTATACCGCCGTGTAGAGATGAGAAGTACCAATCAATCAAACATACAAGAGAAGTCCTCGGCAAAGAGATGACACAAGATTTTTTACCGAGGTTCACTTGCTTCCCGGCAAGCTACTCCTCGTTGTGGCGATGCACCCACTTGTCGGTTCGCGAGCTAATCAACTATCAAGAGTTGAGCCCTCGGCGGGCGCCGCACAACCGCACACAAGATGGGGATCCTCCAAGCCACGAGCTCCACTAGAGTATCCAATTCGCGAACTCCCGCGGGGAAGGATCAAGAACCCCTTACAACACTTGGTGAAGGCTCCAACAATCTCCAATTGCGAGCTCAATCACCTCCGCTGCTCCAAGCCGTCTACCGTGTCGGGAAACACGGAAGAGTAACAAGAAATCCGCAGCAACTCGAAGATCAAGTGCCTCTAGAATGCAACTCTCAAGCAATGCACTTGAATCTCACTCAATCTCACTCAAGATGTGCAATCAATCAAAGAGATGAGTGGAGGGGTTGTTCTCTAGCTCAAAGGATGTCTCTATTTCTCAAAATGTGCAAGAGTTACCCTCAAACCCCGGCCACCATCTATTTATAACGAAGGGGTACGCAACTAGCCGTTAGAAACGACGCAGCAGAAATCGCGCACACCGGACGCGCCGGTCCGGGTGACCGGACGCGTCCGGTCACTACGCGACAGACGAGAATAGTGCCGTTCGAACTAGCCGTTACCGTTGACCGGACGCGCTCGACCGAGCGACCGGACGCGCTGGTCACGACCGGACGCGCCGGTCCCGTGACCCACCGGACGCGCCGGTGAACACCGAGCCGCGCACTGCGAAACACCCACCGGACGCGCTGAAGAACTGACCGGACGCCACAGTACTCGCGTCCGGTGCGAGTCCAGTAAGCACCCTGGACCACCAGACGCGTCCGGTGGTGTGTGACCGGACACGAACCACGTCCGATGACTTCGTGACTCGCTGTTCGCCAGACCGGACGCGCCGGTCGCACAGTAACCGCGTCCGGTGCAGCGTCCGGTGCACGCAGTGACCTCCGTTCGCCTCCGTTTCTTTTCCAACTTTCGGCGCAATAGAAAATAGGCATTTCACTTCTCCAAAAAGCGCCGAATCCCGCCTCGCGAGCTCGGCGGGAGGGAGAGAGGAACCCAAACCCCTCTCTACCGCTTAAACTCCACCGCCTTCACAAAAGTGCTAACACCACCAAGTGTACACCACCATGTGCATGTGTGTTAGCATTTCACAGACATTTTCTAAGGCGTTATGTTAGCTCTTTACTAGATCCTAAATGCATATGCTCAAGACATTGATCTAGTGGCACTTGATTTCCGAGCTAACCGTGATTGCCCCTCTTGATAGTCGGCTATGTATCCTAAACCCGGTCAATCACTTCTCTACTCATCTTAGACCGGCAAAAGGAAAACCCTATGATTATACCTTTGCCTTGCGCTCTTAGATCCTTCTCCTTCACTTGATCATCATGTCCATCATTTCATGTGCATCTCCACCATGATCATCATTTCATGTCCATGCACCATTTCTTTGTGATCTTGTGGCCACAACTCCTTGCCACATCCACCTCCATCACATGTTGCTTATGCCTAGCTTAATCACACTTGATACAATAGCATTAGCAACTTGGTGTCATTAATTACCAAAACCAAACTTGGGCTTTCACACACTTGCACGGGGAGTTCGACAACTACCTCATGGAGAATTTCTCTTGCCTCCCCGTGTACCTCGCCCGCCACAGCGACTTCTACGACGACTTCTGCAAGCACCACCTGTGGCTGTTGGTCTACTACCTGCTGCCGCTCTTGCCGACGCACGACGGCGACCTACGCTTCGACGCCGGTACGTACCGAACGTTCCTTGCGGTGAACATGCAGTTCGCTGATCGTGCCATCGAGCAGCGGGGTGGGGATCTGGTTGTTGTTGCCCGTGTCCACCGTCGAGTCACCGAACACGATCACCGACGGCACCCGCGGCGCCGCCGCCGGCACAAAGCCGCTCGCCGCCATCAGCATCAGCACCAGCAGCGCGGCTTGGCCCCAGAACGGCAGGTCGGCGCCATTGGGAGCGTGTGTGTCAGTGAGTGTGATGCAGCTGGCGGCGAGCGAGTGGTGTTTTGAAGAGCGCGCTGCTGGTTTCTTGCAGCAATAAATGGAGGTGAGGGTGGCGGGAAGGTACTGTGGCGACAGCTATAATACTGCAGAGTGGGGGCAGGGGAGGCTTTGGGTCTTTCTTGGCGACGTGTCTGTTGCGTCGAATTGTCGCTTTGGGTCTTTCTTGGCTTGCTGAACAGCAAGGCTAGCTAGATCACCTAGATGGCATCTTGAGATCACACCAAGCAGTTTCCCTACTAGCTAGCAAGATTGCATCACCGAATTGTTTTTTTTCCTTACCCTTTCCTGAAAAACTCTGATGATTTTGATTGGCATCTTTCCCCGAATAGGAAGACGTGAGCATTCAGTTTTGCCAGAATGGCTCAGTTCGTGCAGAGATTTGTACGAAGTAGCCAGCTCTTGTGACGGGTATGGACGCACGGAGTAAGGTCACGTTAGGAAAAAGTTCCGCCCGTGTTTGGAAGTATTAAGAAAATTTCTAGGAGCACAATCATACGGGAAGACTTTTATCCTGCATTAGATCTCTTTATTCGTTGGTAATGCCAGGATCTCGGGCCAGTAGTTACTCCCTCCATTCCTCAAAATTATAAGACGGTTTGATTTTTCTATATCTAAGTACTATATAGCAAAAACTACGTATCTAAAAAAGCTAAAATATTGTATAATTTGAAATGAAGAGAGTACGTACTATGAGCCTAATGTTGGTACAACAGCTCATGCCATTTTGTACAATGGTGACTCTATACATATTTGACAACAATAAATCTATCAAATTTTTGGCCAATCAAAAAAGAAGACAGCTCACCAAAAGAAAATTTGAAAGATAATACCTATATAAATATTTTGACAGTTTTGTTGGCTTTATATCTATTGAATTTTGTGTTTGGGTTTTGAACCTTGCAGTACAAAGCTTATAAGGTTATAATTCAAAGTTTTGAACCTAGTAGTACAAAGTTTATAATGTTATAGTTCAAAGTTTTGAACCTAGCGGTACAAAGTTTGTAATGTCATAGTTGAAAGTTTATAAATGCTAAGTGTTAAGTTTTGAACCTAGCAGCACAAATTTTATAATGTCATAGTTCAAAGTTTCGTACCTATACAAGTATAAAGTATGTAATGTCATATCAAGTTTATAAACCTGAGCGTAAAATTTTGAATATAGCAATACAAAGTTTATAATGTGATAGTTCAAAGTTCTGAACCTAGCAGTACAAAGTTTGTAATGGCATAGTTAAAAGTTTATAAATCCTGAGGGTAAAGTTTTAAACTTTGCGATGCAAAATTTATAATGTGGTAGTTTAAAGTTTTGGACCTATCAGTAAAAAGTCGTTTTTTTGCTGAGTTATCGTCTTTTTATTGGTCAAAATCTGACAGATTTAAGATAACAAATCTGTCAACCGAATAGCTAGACAGTCCACCCAGCACGAATCTTCAAACAAAATGAACGGTGCAGAATCTGACAAGTATGAATCAACATTTTCTGTCAACAGAAATGTAGCAATTTTCTTTGTACAATTCACTTCTATATGCGGCTTTTACATTTTAATTTAATGGTTTTGTTGACATCCCTTCCCACGTTATTAGGAATTATCTTGTGAACTTTTTCTATATTTATTAAACTCTAATACTGAACTATGTTTAGATTTCTATTATATTTAATATCAAATGATAATTCAAATTACAACCTCATGCTATTATAAGTTGAAGATTCAATTGAAAAATTTATCAACATACATGAACTTAGTTCCGTCTGCGGTCATGACAACCTCGTAGGGATAGATGTGTATGGGTTAATTGGGACTCATGGCCTCATGGGTGAAAACCATCAAGCTTGGCGGTTGGCATCATGGGCTATGTGCAGCATTGTTCCCCACCGTGGGCGCATCGTGTTGGTACTTCCCCATCCCATCCCTCTCTTGTATCTAGGTGAAAACTTAGCTATGCCTTCGAACGAGAGGTAGCATGTTCACGTCGTTGGAGGTGTTGCTTTGGTAGACTAGCTATGTGCAGCATTGATTGTCGGTAGACCTGCAGTGCCTTGCGGACATCACGGACATGTCTTCCCGTGCAATTACTTGACTTGTATTATTTAGGAGGAGAAGGGAGGCCTTAGTTTGATGGGGCTTTGTGGAAAGAAGAAACTCATGTGTTGCTCAAAGGAATATAGGTCATCTAATCAGTTGTTTCAGACATTGTTTGTGGTTGTAACACCCTAGGTGTTTGTCACTCACTAAGCAGTGGGTTTAAGCTCAAATATGATAGCTTAGTGGAGATGAGCCTAACCTAAAGTTGGATGTTGCACCATTGCTTTACATATAGGCCCCTTTTCAAGATATATGCTTGGTTAGTGTTATTGCAATATCTTCATGTGTCTCACTGTAGTACCTATCTATATTGATCCCTGGAAAAGTTTCATGAAGTTTGGAATCAAAAAGTCACATGAAATGATAAGTTATATCGTTGCTTGAATTACACTGTTAAGTGAATGGAAACATAGGTCATCAACCAAACCTTGCAACCTTGCCCAAATGACTCTAGATGAACTCTACAACAAAAGTCATGAAGGGTTCATGTTGAGCAAAAGTCAAGAAAATGCCCCAATTGGCCTAAAACCCTAGTTTATGCTTTATCAAGTTGCTACTTTGACTAAAGTGAAAGTTTGACTTCTGTACTAGTTACGAGGTTTGACCTTAAACAAAATTTGTAGTTCATATTGTGTACAACAAACTTTGTTGAATAGTCAAGAGTTAGTTTGGCCTCTAACCTAGTCAAATAGAGCTCACAAGTTTGAACCAGCTGCTGTTTTTCAAAGCCAGAAAAGATTCTAAGTCCTAGAGTTGACAGTAGAAAGTTGACAAGTTTGCAACATTTTATCCTCCAATTTCATATAGTGGCTCAATTAGGTTCCTTAATATGAGTTGGAGTACTGTTCTTGAGGGACACAATGAATCAAGTGTCATCACATTTGGAGTATATTTGGATCTCCAAAATCAGTTGCTAAAACAGCATGTTTGCAACTTTGTCGCTCAAATGACCCTGAGATTGGCATGTCGCGTTCTCCAAAATTTGTTAAGTAACTTGGGTAGGTCCAAATGTAAAAGTTGGAGCTCACATGAGGGGGAAGGTCATACAAGAAGATGGCATAAGTTGCAATTCATTTTGGCCATCAATTCTTGTGTTTGTCAATCACTATCATAACACTGACACAACAATCTTTGGAGCTAATTATATCCTAATCCAGGACACTAATGACCTTGTGCTTTAAACGAAAATTGTAGAGCTATTCATGGGCTTCAACTTTGGTTTTAGGCCCGAGACCTAGTTCGGCCCAGATCCGGCCCAAATCCACGTCCACTTTGCCCTCACCGACGCCCACCACGTGCTCGGGGAATTGTCCCAACGAGTGACACGCGCCCAGGGCGTGGCAGCCATGCGAGCTGAGCGCCCCCACCATGGCTGGGTCGAGTTGCTGCGTGCCCCTGTGCTCGCTCGAGTTGGGTGCAGAGTGCCCTCCCCATTCCCTCCACTCCCTCTGTCTCTCCGTCCGTGCTCACGCGCGCGCACCACCGATGGCCGTGGCCGCCATTGCCAACCGAGTTGAGCTCCATGGCCGCCAACCAATCTGCTCCTCCATGCCTTCCCTATCCCAGCCTTGTATCGTGGCACCTTCACCGCTGAAAGGTCCAAGTAGGCTAGAGGGGGGGTGAATAGCCTAATAAAAACTTCTACACAAATTACTTGACCACAAGTTAGTACGAAAGGTGGCGAAGCACAAAGCACTAGCTCTAACTAGTTAAGCAAGCCACCTACACAATTCTAGTACAAGGCTATCCACTAAACACAACAACAACAACAAGCTAGAAACGAGAAGTAATACGAGAGAAGAGCTTCGAGTGATTATACCGCCGTGTAGAGATGAGAAGTATCAATCAATCAATCACGCAAGAGAAATCCTCGGGAAGAGAATGACACAAGAATTTATCCCGAGGTTCACTTGCTTCCCGGCAAGCTACTCCTCGTTGTGGCGATGCACCCACTTGTCGGTTCGCGAGCTAATCAACTATCAAGAGTTGAGCCCTCGGCGGGCGCCGCACAACCGCACACAAGATGGGGATCCTCCAAGCCACGAGCTCCACTAGAGTATCCAATTTGCGAACTCCCGCGGGGAAGGATCAAGAACCCCTTACAACACTTGGTGAAGGCTCCAACAATCTCCAATTGCGAGCTCAATCACCTCCGCTGCTCCAAGCCGTCTACCGTGTCGGGAAACACGGAAGAGTAACAAGAAATCCGCAGCAACTCGAAGATCAAGTGCCTCTAGAATGCAACTCTCAAGCAATGCACTTGAATCTCACTCAATCTCACTCAAGATGTGCAATCAATCAAAGAGATGAGTGGAGGGGTTGTTCTCTAGCTCAAAGGATGTCTCTAGGTCTCAAAATGTGCAAGAGTTACCCTCAAACCCCGGCCACCATCTATTTATAACGAAGGGGTACGCAGCTAGCCGTTAGAAACGACGCAGCAGAAATCGCGCTGCACCGGACGCACCGGTCCGGGTGACCGGACGCGTCCGGTCACTACGCGACAGACGAGAATAGTGCCGTTCGAACTAGCCGTTACCGTTGACCGGACGCGCTTGACCGAGCGACCGGACGCGCTGGTCACGACCGGACGCGCCGGTCCCGTGACCCACCGGACGCGCCGGTGAACACCGAGCCGCGCACCACGAAACAACCACCGGACGCGCTGAAGAACGGACCGGACGCCACAGTGCCCGCGTCCGGTGGGAGTCCAGTAAGCTCCCTGGAAGACCGGACGCGTCCGGTGACCTATGACCGGACGCGCACCGCGTCCGGTGATCCTCGTGAACCGCTGTTCGCCTGACCGGACGCGCCGGTCGTTCAGTGACCGCGTCCGGTGCAGCGTCCGGTGCAGCGTCCGGTGCACGCAGTGACCTCCGTTCGCCTTCGTTTCTTTTCCGACTTTCGGCGCAATAGAAAATAGGCATTTCACTTCTCCAAAAAGCGCCGAATCCCGCCTCGCAAGCTCGGCGGGAGGGAGAGAGGAACCCAAACCCCTCTCTACCACTTAAACTCCACCGCCTTCGCAAAAGTGCCAACACCAACAAGTGATCACCACCTTGTGCTCGTGTGTTAGCATTTTCACAAACATTTTCCAAGGCGTTATATTAGCTCTTTACTAGATCCTAAATGCATATGCTCAAGACATTGATCTAGTGGCACTTGATTTCCGAGCTAACCGTGATTGCCCCTCTTGATAGTCGACTATGTATCCTAAACCCGGTCAATCACTTCTCTACTCATCTTAGACCGGCAAAAGGAAAACCCTATTGTTATACCTTTGCCTTGCGCTCTTAGATCATTCTCTTTCACTTGATCATCATATCCATCATTTCATGTGCATCTCCACCATGATCTTGCTCATCATTTCATGTCCATGTGCCATCTCTTTGTGATCTTGTGGCCACCACTCCTTGCCACGTACACCTTCATCACATGTGTTGCTTATGCCTAACTCAAAACACTTAACACATGGCATTAGCAACTTGGTGTCATTAATTACCAAAACCAAACTTGGGCTTTCAATCTCCCCCTTTTTGGTAATTGATGACAACCATCACAAAGATATGAAATGAAATCAATTTTCAATTTCGATAGTATTAGCTCCCCCTACATATGTGCTTAATTTTAATTGATTCCTTTCCAAAGTCTTATCTTATGCTTTCTCTCCCCCTTAGTAACTTTTTCTTTTTGTGACTTTCTCTCCCCTCTTATTATATCTTTCTCCCCCTTTGTGACTTTTCTATCTTTGTGACTTTTCTCTCCCCCTTTGTCAACAATCACCAAAAAGGTGCCAATTTTAGTGAGAGTTAAGTCAATCAATATGAGGGAGTCCAAATTATGGTTCAATCTAGATCACTTGCCTAGAATATGTAATTCGGTTTGAACCAAGGACAAGCTTCTTCACACCTCATAAAGTATAAGGGTTATCTTGACCATGTTGAATTACACATCATGAGCTCATTTTCTAGATTCAACACTAGGTTTGCAAGCCCACAAACATGTCATATGCTACCACTAGATCAATCAAACATAGAAGCAATAGTGGTACCATATATACATTAAAATCATTTGAATTTCATGAATGAGCCTATTTGTCATGCAAATATGTCTATATGTTCTAAACATGTCCTTAGCAAAGTATGAATGATATGCCAAACAACTTTACCTTGCTATGTCGGAGGAGAGGCATGTCATATAAGAATGTGGGGGTGCACTCATTTCAAGTTGGAGAAGTCAAGTATGTTCAATTCATTCTTCAACTTGTAAAATCTTTTCTCATCAAGTGGCTTTGTGAATATGTCGGCTAGTTGATCTTCGGTGCCAATGCTCTCAATGCTAATATCACCCTTTTGTTGATGGTCTCTTATGAAGTGATGCCTTATGTCAATGTGCTTTGTTCTTGAATGTTGAACCGGATTTTGAGTCATCTTGATAGCACTTTCATTGTCACAAAACAATGGCACATTCTTGAACTTGATTCCAAAGTCATTCAAGGTGGCCTTCATCCAAAGCAATTGTGCACAACAACTACCGGCACTAATGTATTCGGCCTCGGCGGTAGATAGTGCAACACTATTTTGTTTCTTTGATGACCATGAAACAAGAGACCTTCCAAGCAATTGACAAGTGCCACTTGTGCTCATTCTATCAATCTTGCATCCACCATAGTCGGAGTCCGAATATCCAATCAACTCAAAATTAGACCCCTTTGGAAACCATAATCCAACATCATGAGTGCCCTTAAGATATCTCAATATCCTCTTGGTTGCTTTCAAGTGACTTTCTCTCGGTGAAGCTTGATATCTTGCACACTTGCATACACTAAACATCACATCCGGCCTAGAAGCGGTGACATAGAGCAAACTTCCAATCATAGACCGGTATTGCTTTTGATCTACCATGTTGCCACTTGCATCAATACCCAATTGATCATTTGTGCCCATTGGTGTACTCATTGACTTAGCATCTTGCAATCCAAACTTCTTGATCATGTCCTTGATGTACTTGCCTTGACTTACAAAAGTGCCATTCTTCATTTGCTTGATTTGAAGTCCAAGGAAGTAACTAAGCTCTCCAATCATAGACATCTCAAACTCATTTGCCATCATATTTCCAAATTCTTCACAAAAATCTTGATTGGTTGATCCAAAGATAATGTCATCCACATAGATTTGCAACACAAACAAGTCATTTCCAATCTTCTTGGTGAAGAGAGTGGTGTCAACCTTTCCCATCTTGAACCCTTTAGAGAGAAGAAAGTCCCTCAATCTCTCATACCATGCTCTAGGTGCTTGTTTCAAACCATACAATGCCTTCTTGAGCTTGTAAACATGGTTGGGCTTCTTGTCATCTTCAAAACCGGGAGGTTGCTCAACATAAACTTCTTCATTGATGTAGCCATTGAGAAATGCACTCTTGACATCCATTTGATAGAGCTTGATGTTGTGTGCACAAGCATATGCTAATAAGATTCTAATAGCCTCCAATCTTGCAACCGGTGCATATGTTTCTCCAAAGTCAAGACCCTCAACTTGAGTGTATCCTTGTGCAACTAATCTTGCTTTGTTCCTCACAACCATGCCATCTTGATCTTGCTTATTTTTAAAGACCCACTTGGTGCCAATTACATTGTAGTTCTTTGGTCTTTCCACAAGTTCCCAAACTTGATTTCTAGCAAAGTTGTTTAGTTCTTCATGCATGGCATTTACCCAATCGGAATCCTTCAAAGCATCTTCTATTTTCTTAGGTTCTTCAAGTGACACAAATGAGTAGTGCTCACAAAAAGATGCTAATCTTGATCTAGTTTGAACACCACTTTGAATTCCACCAATGATTTGATCCAATGGATGATCTCTTGCAATACTAGTAGGTTGGAGTATTGGGAGTTGATTGCTTCCACTAGCTTGACCTTGATCTTGCACTTCATCATGAGAACCACTAGAGCTTGCTTGATTTGTATCAATTTGCACACTTTGGTTGATCACATGAATATCATCATCATCAACTTGCCTTGGCCTAACATCACCAATGTCCATGTTCTTCATTGCATTTGACAATTGATCTCCTCTCACATCATCAAGGTTTTGAGCTTCATTTTGAGACCCTTGGGTTTCATCAAACTCAACATCATGAACTTCTTCCAAGGTGCCATTTGTGAGATTCCAAACTCTATATGCTTTGCTTGTGGTTGAATAACCAAGTAAGAACCCTTCATCACATTTCTTTTCAAACTTGCTCAATCTAGTGCCTTTCTTGAGAATATAGCATTTGCAACCAAACACTCTAAAGTATGCAATGTTGGGCTTTCTTCCATTCATTAGCTCATATGGTGTCTTCCCAAGCTTTCCATGACAATAGAGACGGTTGCTACAATAGCAAGCCGTGTTGATAGCTTCACTCCAAAATGAATGACTCACATTGTATTCACTAAGCATTGATCTAGCCATGTCAATCAAAGTTCTATTCTTTCTTTCAACTACACCATTGGATTGAGGAGTGTATGTTGGTGAGAATTGATGTCTAATACCAAGATCATCACATAAATCTTCAATTCTTGTGTTCTTGAACTCACTACCATTGTCACTTCTAATCTTCTTGATGGTAGTCTCAAACTCATTTTGCACTCTTTTGACAAAAGACTTGAATAGATCATAAACATCACTCTTGTCATAGAGAAAGAACACCCAAGTGTATCTAGTATAGTCATCAACAATCACAAAACCATACTTGTTTCCACCAATACTAGTGTATGTTGTTGGCCCAAACAAGTCCATGTGCAATAGCTCAAATGCCTTTGATGTACTCATTTCACTCTTACTAGGATGTTTATTTCCAACTTGTTTGCCGGCTTGACAAGCACTACAAGGTTTATCCTTCTCAAAGGTGACATCCTTCAAGCCTCTAACTAAGTCATGCCTCAAAAGTTTGTTCAATTGTTTCATTCCAACATGACCAAGCCTTCTATGCCACAACCATCCCATACTAGATTTGCTAAGCAAGCATGATGTCAATTGTGTCTCACTATCATTGAAGTCAACCAAGTATAAACTACCATGTCTAAATCCTTTGAATATCAAATTTGATCCATCAACACTTATGACTTCAACATCATTACTACCAAATATGCACTTGAAGCCAAGATCACAAAGTTGTGCCACCGACAAAAGATTGAAATCCAAGCTCTCAACTAGCAACACATTAGATATGCTCATGTCATTTGAGATAGCAATTTTACCAAGCCCCTTGACTTTGCCTTTCTTGTTGTTGCCGAAAGTGATAGCATCAAAACCACCATTTTGACTTGTATCAATTGATTTGAACATACAAGAATCTCCGGTCATATGTTGAGTGCACCCACTATCAAGCACCCAATGCCTTCCTCCGGCTTTGTAATTGACCTACAAGATAAGATCAATTCCTTTTAGGTACCCAAACTTGTTTGGGTCCTCCAAGGTTAGTGACCAAGCTCTTTGGTACCCAAATGGCTTTCTTCCTTGAGCCCATCCATGGTGTACCAATGAACTTAGCATGAACACCATTTGTACCCTTGGTAAGTATATAGAAAGAGTCAAACTTAATTGAGGATACATTAGCATTGGATTTCTTGTTCATGCAATGTCGCTCTATGTGACCAACTTGCTTGCAACTTTTGCAATAGTTACCATTGTTCTTCACAAAACGAGTCTTGTGAGGAGCAAAAGCGGCCTTGCCTTTCTTGGGGTTGTAGCCCAATCCCTCTTTGTAGAGAGAAGCTCTTTGGCTACCCAAGCACATAAGCAAGCGGTCCTCACCACCATAAGCCTTAGCTAAGGTGTGATTGAGCTCTTTTACCTCCTTCTTGAGATTTTCATTCTCAACTATTAGTGTGGAGTCACAAGTGAAACCGTCACTACTAGATGAGGATGATGTAGATGCGCTACATGAAGGGTTAGTGGTAGCAACAACAATAGGCTTATGAAAAGGTTCATCAATTATATCACATGATATGCCTATGTTGCAAGTTTTAGCTTTCTCAACATTAGTTGGCATGTTTTCACATTTTTCAACTAGAGAGGAATGAGCTTCTTCAAGCTTAGTGTGAGACTTTTGAAGCTTCTTATGGTCTACCTTTAGACTCTCATAAGATGCTCTAAGCTCATCAAGTTCTTGCATAAGGTTTTTCTTTTCCTTAAGCAAACCCTTGCACTCCTTTCTAGATTCTTTATAATGTTGAGTGCAATCTTCTAGCATAGTGATTAGTTCATCTTTAGTGAATTCTTCTTCATCACTATCACTATTACTAGCATTGTCATGATCACTCTCATTATCGGATGATACCTTAGCGGCCTTAGCCATGAAGCACGATGGAGTGTCGAAGAGGGAGACCTTCTCTTGGATGGCAATGCTAGCATGTCCCTTCTTCTTGCTCTTGTAGTCATCGTCATCATCACTTGAGGAATCATCACTATCCCATGTAGCAACATGAGAATCATTCTTCTTCTTATGAGATCTCTCTTTCTTTTCTTGCTTCTTCTTTTGCTTCTTTCTCTCCTTCTTGATAGCATCTTCATCATCACTATCATAAGGACACTTTGCAATGAGATGGTCCTTGCTATGGCATCTAAAGCATCTCATGGTATGCTCATTCTTCTTAGATGTGTTCTTCCTCCTCCTTGCACGATAGCCCTTCTTCTTCATGAATTTGCCAAATTGCTTGACAAAGAGAGCCATCTTCTCATCAATGTCATCACTATCACAAGAGCTTGAGTCTTCTTCACTTGATGATTCAATCTTGGATTTGCCCTTGGATGTGGTGGCTTTGAATGCCACACTCTTCTTCTTTTCATCATCTTTCTTCTCATTCTCCTTCTTCTTCTTCTTGACCAACTCATCCTTCTCATCATCTTCTCTATATGAATCATCGGTCATCACTTCTTGAAATATTTGTTGAGGAGTTGAATCCTTCAATGTAGTCCTCACTAGCACGGTGATCAATGTATCAAATCTCTTGGGCAAGCTTCTCAAGAACTTCATAGAGAATTGGTTGTCCTTGACTTCCTCACCAAGTGCCTTGAGCTCATTCACAATGACTTGCAATCTATGAAACATTTCCGGTACACTCTCATCTTCTTGCATCTTGAAGTTAGAAAACTTTTCTTGCAAGATATATGCCTTAGCGGTCTTTGTGCCTTCGGTGCCCTCAAATGTTTCTTCTAGCTTGGCCCAAGCATCATGTGCAACTTCTATGTTCTTCACTTGCTCAAACGTCTTGTCATCTAATGCCTCATGAAGAGCACTAATGGCAATATCATTGCATTGGAGCTTCTTCTCTTCCACCGGTGTAGGTGCTTCCGGATTAGCAACCTCAAATTTGGTTTCGGTGACTTTCCACACTTCTCTATTGATTGACTTGAGGTGTGCGGTCATCTTAACCTTCCAATATGCATAATTTGTGCCATCAAAGTGAGGTGCCTTCTTGGTGTTGTTGATGTGCAAACTTATTTGAGCCATTTCTTCTTCACCGTAGGTTGTTAAGCCTCAAATAAACGGTGCCTCGGCTCCGATACCACTTGAAAGGTCCAAGTAGGCTAGAGGGGGGGTGAATAGCCTAATAAAAACTTCTACACAAATTACTTGACCACAAGTTAGTACGAAAGGTGGCGAAGCACAAAGCACTAGCTCTAACTAGTTAAGCAAGCCACCTACACAATTCTAGTACAAGGCTATCCACTAAACACAACAACAACAACAAGCTAGAAACGAGAAGTAATACGAGAGAAGAGCTTCGAGTGATTATACCGCCGTGTAGAGATGAGAAGTATCAATCAATCAATCACGCAAGAGAAATCCTCGGGAAGAGAATGACACAAGAATTTATCCCGAGGTTCACTTGCTTCCCGGCAAGCTACTCCTCGTTGTGGCGATGCACCCACTTGTCGGTTCGCGAGCTAATCAACTATCAAGAGTTGAACCCTCGGCGGGCGCCGCACAACCGCACACAAGATGGGGATCCTCCAAGCCACGAGCTCCACTAGAGTATCCAATTTGCGAACTCCCGTGGGGAAGGATCAAGAACCCCTTACAACACTTGGTGAAGGCTCCAACAATCTCCAATTGCGAGCTCAATCACCTCCGCTGCTCCAAGCCGTCTACCGTGTCGGGAAACACGGAAGAGTAACAAGAAATCCGCAGCAACTCAAAGATCAAGTGCCTCTAGAATGCAACTCTCAAGCAATGCACTTGAATCTCACTCAATCTCACTCAAGATGTGCAATCAATCAAAGAGATGAGTGGAGGGGTTGTTCTCTAGCTCAAAGGATGTCTCTAGGTCTCAAAATGTGCAAGAGTTACCCTCAAACCCCGGCCACCATCTATTTATAACGAAGGGGTACGCAGCTAGCCGTTAGAAACGACGCAGCAGAAATCGCGCTGCACCGGACGCACCGGTCCGGGTGACCGGACGCGTCCGGTCACTACGCGACAGACGAGAATAGTGCCGTTCGAACTAGCCGTTACCGTTGACCGGACGCGCTTGACCGAGCGACCGGACGCGCTGGTCACGACCGGACGCGCCGGTCCCGTGACCCACCGGACGCGCCGGTGAACACCGAGCCGCGCACCACGAAACAACCACCGGACGCGCTGAAGAACGGACCGGACGCCACAGTGCCCGCGTCCGGTGGGAGTCCAGTAAGCTCCCTGGAAGACCGGACGCGTCCGGTGACCTATGACCGGACGCGCACCGCGTCCGGTGATCCTCGTGAACCGCTGTTCGCCTGACCGGACGCGCCGGTCGTTCAGTGACCGCGTCCGGTGCAGCGTCCGGTGCAGCGTCCGGTGCACGCAGTGACCTCCGTTCGCCTTCGTTTCTTTTCCGACTTTCGGCGCAATAGAAAATAGGCATTTCACTTCTCCAAAAAGCGCCGAATCCCGCCTCGCAAGCTCGGCGGGAGGGAGAGAGGAACCCAAACCCCTCTCTACCACTTAAACTCCACCGCCTTCGCAAAAGTGCCAACACCAACAAGTGATCACCACCTTGTGCTCGTGTGTTAGCATTTTCACAAACATTTTCCAAGGCGTTATATTAGCTCTTTACTAGATCCTAAATGCATATGCTCAAGACATTGATCTAGTGGCACTTGATTTCCGAGCTAACCGTGATTGCCCCTCTTGATAGTCGACTATGTATCCTAAACCCGGTCAATCACTTCTCTACTCATCTTAGACCGGCAAAAGGAAAACCCTATTGTTATACCTTTGCCTTGCGCTCTTAGATCATTCTCTTTCACTTGATCATCATATCCATCATTTCATGTGCATCTCCACCATGATCTTGCTCATCATTTCATGTCCATGTGCCATCTCTTTGTGATCTTGTGGCCACCACTCCTTGCCACGTACACCTTCATCACATGTGTTGCTTATGCCTAACTCAAAACACTTAACACATGGCATTAGCAACTTGGTGTCATTAATTACCAAAACCAAACTTGGGCTTTCAACCGCCATCCGCCGCCCTCGACGCACCCTTCCTCTAGCATTCCCGCGCGCTACCGACGGCCGCCTTCGGAGCTACTCGCACGTCGCCACCTGCTTCCATGGCCAGCCGTCCACGGGCGACCTCGGCCCACGCCGCCTGCACGTACGAATGCGCCTCGCCGCCGCGAAGCCGGTCAGCCCTCCCACCGCCGTCGTCCGCCGTTGCTAGCCCGCCGGAGCGTCGCCGTCGTCGGAGCAGTGCCCCGGCATGTCACCGCACACGCGGTCAGAAGGCCACGGTCCACCTCCAGTCACGATTCCACCTCCCATGGGTGCGGGTGGGCAAGGTGGAGCTTGAGCCACCCTTCTCCGCCACCGCCGGCCCTCTCCGGCTGACATCGGAGAGCCACTGGCCGTCTCCCCTGCTCCGCTCGTTTGAAGAAGAAGACCGCCTCCGTCTCCTCTCTCTGTCTCTCTTTCTGGTGTATGACAGGCGGGCCCGATTGGGGAACGGGTCCCGCACGTCAGTTAAAGCGGTGAATGGTTTGAGTACTAGTTCGGGTGCGCCTAGCAGATCTAGGGTGAAGTAGTAATTTCGTTTTTGAATTTCAGAATTTTGTTAAATCTTCTAAAATTCATATCTCATGCTAGGTAATTCCAAAAATAACAAAAGTGGACTGTTTGGAAATCTTGAGAAAAGATCTAGGCAGTAGAGTCATAATATGTTAGATGTTTGTAGAAGTTTTCTGGTGTTTTATTTAAACTTGAAAAATACCCCCAAAATGCTTATAAACTTGACCAGAGCCATATCTTGAGTTTTAGAACTCCAAAAATAGTGATTCTTATTTTGTTAATTTTGTGATGACATGTACTTGCTAGGAAAAATATTAAACACACTAGTTCATAGAAAATATGGAGTTTTAGGTTTAACTTGCTCTCACATGATTTATTGCTATAACCATTTGTCTTTTTCATAGAGGTTGATATACATGCCCAAATGGTTTCAAATTTAGATAGTAGACTTTTGGGAGCATGTGTAGGCCTCTGTAATTTTGGTAGAATTTATTGTGCACTTTTGATATGTGTCCATAATTTCACCTAATTATCTAAATAAATTAAGAAAATGCATTAAAAGAATTTATTTAGGAATGGACACTATGTTTTCTGGTGTTAATTAGTCATGTGTGACATGTTGGTAAAGTTGGTTTTGTCCAAGTATATGTTTGCAACATAAGTTAATAATTATTCTTGCACATGAGGTTTCTGGACAGATCTGGGAACTTAGCAAAGTTCTTCATGATAATGTGCTTTGTGGTAAAACTTGTTTATACAAAAGTTGTAGATAATTTATGTATCTAGCTTCTATTAAAATTTAGTGGCATTTGGCCATGTGGTTTAGGAGTTATAGCTGTTTAAAGTCAGGTTACAGAATTACTTGCTCTCCGTCTTGTTAGACCAGTTTCCGTGTTTGTGTAAATTCGACATGTTAAACTTTAGAATCATGCTATGGTGATATTAGATGAAATGTAGATAATTTCATAAGATTTCCATAATGTCTTCTTGCAAGTCATTTGGATTTATAAAACTCCAGATATGATCGAATTATGAAGCTACTGTTTGCTTGTCCAGAAATTGATAAATTCCAATTATAGTTGTTGGCTTGTATTTTGTTAAGTGTGACTTATGCCTTTGAGGGTAATTAAGTTAATACACCTGAGATCTTGTGAAACCTTGGGTGCCATGCCTAATAGGCTTGTCATCTTTTATATTAGGTTGGGTGATGTTTATTTAAGCAACATGAAATGTCTATGCATGTGGAGTGTAATATGGTGTTTGTCTTGCTTACTGTATGTGATGCATTGTCCATTGTACTTCCATGTATTCATACACTTGCATCTTGCATCTCATTTAGGTACGCTAGCTGAAGCACGTGAAGGACCTGATGTGGAGCCAAACCCGAAGATGGAGTTTGTGGATCCATCCCGAAGATAGAAGGATCGGGCATGTGCTAGATTGGGAGATGCTCGCCAAGCGAATTTTATCTGACATACTCTAACTTGAGTCGGATCCTAGGCAAGCCCCGGAGCATTATAAGCCTCCTACCTTCAAAGTAATTAATTATATATATGTTATAAGTATTGTTGCATTAAGTGGTAGGAGTTGGTTGAAAACCTTGCTGCATTATATCATTCCTTGTCTAGATATATGAATCCTTGAATCCTACCTAGACTAGGATCGAGTAGATGCTTAGCCCTGCGCCCCTGCCTAAAGCGGTAGAAGTCAGGTGATTTCCTGTCACCTGCGAGATATAGGGATATTTATATATGACACGGTTGGCTATATGTGCTATCGTGGAAAAGAACCATGTGTTAATAAAATAAAATGAGACCGGACGGGATGATGATAGTGAAGCAACAAGGCATGGAGGTCTTGGGTGTAGATCTATCCCCGTCTGAGTCGTTTAAGGACCGATTCGTTGTACGTCCTTGAGTCATGTTGAACGCAGTCTAACACTTAGTTGGCCGGATAAGTCGTTCCGACCGCGAAGCCGAGTAATACGGTTCAGGCCGGGAATCGAATGGTAGATCGCATCTTGGAGGAGAGAAAGGATGTGCTTGGAGACATTGGCGTGAGACCAAGGGGGGTTAGAGTCCCTATCACCTGGCAGAGTGTCGCCCTTGGGGATGCGGCATCATTCGAACCCGCGACTCCTGAATTGTACGAAAGGTGGCTTGTGCGACCCTGGCAGGGACCTGCGCGGTGAGTGTTAGAAATACCCCTCCAGCTAGATAGGAACTCGATTCGAATCGCCGTCGCTCTCGGTTAGTGAGCACTTGACTTGAGCAGCGACAACGTAGATTCCATTAAATTGAACGGATGGTTAATTGGATGACGATGTGTATGTTGCCTCAATTTATACCTGCTATGGTTAATATTGTTTGCTCCTAATAAAGTGAGTGCTCTAGTACAGGTTCTAATATAGATGACAGGTTGATGATAATTAACTTGATGCTTAAGCATTAATGATTACTTATCCATAATAAGCTTTTATGCAAAATGTTGTCAAGCTAGCCCACTTCATATCAGCCTTGCATGATCCTTGGTGTCACCTTATTTCTAGTTTATGACGGGTAAGTCTAGCTGAGTACCTTCTCGTACTCAGGGTTTTATCCCCACTTGTTGCAGGTTGTGATGTATCATGACGACTGCATGAGTTGGTTGGCTCCTGCCTTAGAGGCGGAGTGTGATCACGGGCGTGATCCTTCTTATTTATCTTGTCTCTAATGCTTTTGTTGGAAGTCGACCTTGGTACTGGCATGTATTTGAAATAAGATTAATGTTAGTTTCAAATTACTTTGCTTCCGCTACTTTTCAATGTAAGTTGTAATAACTATGTTTAACTCTGATGTATATTGGATTACTTGTGAAATGGATGTAACATGTGACTTGTTATGTTGAATCACTACGATCTTGGCTTGTATGTTGGTTGGTTTCAAATCCCTCGCGATTTCGTTGGACTACCGGAGTTATATGGGCTCAAGTGCGAGAATTTGATCACTTCGGTGATTGTTTTCGTACTTGTGCTCTTATAATTTGGACGGTTCTGTTACAGTGGTTATTGAGTCATGTTACTAGATGACCGACTGGTGGAGAATAGGTGGACTTCGGAGACATGCGAAATTCAGTAGATGCACCATTCATCACTTCTTTTGTAGGAGGATGACAAAGTTTTGTTTATATATTACTTCGTGGTACAAAGAATATGTGTCCCCACATCAGGTTATTTCTCCGTGGATAGATTGTAGGTTGATATAGGTGGGTTTGAACTGTACATGTTAGGTCAAAGAACCGAGTTTCTTGAGCCTCGTTCTACATTTTTATTTTTTACTACAGTGGTAGTGCTTGTTACATATTCCGGAACTTTATTTAGAGTCTGTCTAAACATCAACCAAATGTTTTAGGGGTGCTGAGCACTCGATTTCTTTCTTCCTTCAATGTTCTTCCTTCTCGCCCCTGCTGCCCCGCTGCGGCCTCGTTCTTCCCCTTCCCCCTCCTTCTTCCGTGGAGAGCTCTGGTCATGGGCGCCCACCCCGACCTAGCCTGGCCGTCTCTGCCGCCGCCAGGACCCGAATGCTGCCCTCCCGCCGTCCCCACCGTCTGGTCGGGCTGCCTCCCCCGATTTTCCCTTCTGAGGACGCCATATTTGAACAAGAAGAAAGAGAGAGGACGAGCGAGCAAGCAGAAATAGAGTGTTCCAACACTCGGGGGTTGGATAGCATTACTCTTAATAAGGGCATGTTTGGTTAGAGGTGTTAAAGTTTAACAAACATTGTAGCACTTTCATCTTATTTGACAAAAAGTTTCTAATTTTGGACTAATTAGGCTTAATAGATTCGTCTCGTAAATTACTCCTAATCTGTGCCGACATGCATGCAATTAGTCTACATTTAGTACTCCATGAATTTACCGCAACATTGATGTGATGGGAATTAAACTGAATGATTCACAAACCAAACATGGCCTAAATCATTCTTCATCTAAAAAGACAAAAAAAGGTCTTGATTAGACTCGCATGCATGCTAGCATTTTGATAATGTGGTAATCAAGTTAGTGAGAAAAGAGAAGGAAATTGGACCTTATCAAAGAAACAATTTCTGGCTTCTACCCTAAACTAGAAAAGGACAACTTTGTCATTGGGCCACAACTTGGTTTCCATTGCAGAGTCCACACACTTTCACCTCACAACCGCGTGCCACACCCATGGCACCTCCATAATGATAGGAAGCGGGTGTCCGTCCCTCTGGACGCCCC
Source organism: Saccharum spontaneum (assembly GCA_022457205.1). NCBI lineage: Eukaryota > Viridiplantae > Streptophyta > Magnoliopsida > Poales > Poaceae > Saccharum > Saccharum spontaneum. The sequence goes on along the minus strand of CM039594.1, from coordinate 14,837,212 downwards.
GCACTTGTGCTCTGCTTGTTGCCTCAGAACGCGTCCGCACTCTGCCAAAATATCTCCACAAAATAAAAAAAAGACAACGCCGCTCGTCTTCTCCAGCGTAGCTACGCAGCCACAGGCAGCGCACCCACCCCGTCGAGTGCTTCTCTAGCGCGGCGCCGCTGCACCCTCGCGCCATCCCTGGCTGCTCCGTGGTCCGTGCCACCACCACGCCCCCATCCAGCTCACCCATCGCGCAAGGGAGGCAGGAGAGGCATGCAGGCCTTTGCCTAGAGAGGCATGTGCATGCGCCCCCATCAACCACGCCCATCGGCAGGATGGGGAAGGCTACGCTTGGGTGTACGCTGAGCCGTTTACGTTGCAAGCATATGTTTCAGTTGCTTTAAATGTTTCAAAGGTATGTTGCAAGTGTTTCGTACGAATGTAACAAAAGTAGATCAGGATGTTGCATATGTTACAATGGTTATACACGTATGTTGTAAGCGTATGTTCCAAATGTTTCGTCTACTTTTTCAGATGTATGTTGTAAGTGTGTTTACTTAGATGTTGTATATTTTTCGCGCATATGTTGTAAGTATTTTATCTGGATATTGCATATGTTTTGCAATGGATTTTCAAGCATTTTTAGGTGTTTTTGCAAGTGTTTTAGATGCGTGTTTCATCTATCTTGAGACATATGTTGCAAATGTTTCATCTGGATGTTTCAAAAGTAGAATATATATTACACATGTTGCAATGATGCCGGTGGCTGGCGGACAGCGGCCTACCGCAGGACTTCAGCTCCTACCCCGCGCCTTCCTCGCGCGGCGTGCCTCGCCCTCTCCTTTCCTCTCACTCCCCTTCGTTTCCTTCCCTCCATCTCGCCACGGTAGTTCGAGCTCGGCGGGAAAACCCTACCCGACGAGCATGCAGACACCCGCAGAGGTGGAGGCCCCAGGTGGGCTGACGGTAGCGCGATGCCCGTGTGCTGGCCCTGGAGCAAGCTGAGATCCGTGCCGTCCACTCGCTATGTGCGGAAAACAAGCAGCCGTGGATCCATCGCCAGTAACCGATCACGACCACGCCCAACGCCAGACTGTGTCACACTGCTCCACACAGCGTATTCCCTTGCCTATGCGCCCGGCCACGCCACGGCGCGCCACCACGCTCCTGGCCCCAACCGTGCCTCGTCGCGCCTCCCCCGCTTGGCTGTATTGTCCCACCACGCCACCCGCTCACAGTAGGTCAGTAGGTGTAGCTGCATCGTGCACATGCGCACGCGTCCTTGCGTCCACGCCATTGCTTTGCATGACAGGGAAACTGGCAATAACCCTATACGTCATGTAGTAGGTTCATTTCCTTTCCTCTTGCAACAAATGGTTGAACAACCGCATCGCTCGATTCATGCATTGATTTAGTGTTGTTTGATTTTGACAAGGAATTAACGATCATGCGACCTGCCCTGTTTCCACCATTTTTACTGGAACACGTACAGCGTGGTGTTCATCTTGCGGTCGGCGAGGAAGCGGTGGAGGTGCTCCGTGGGGTGGATGGCGTCCCAGAACGCGTACTTGCCGGCGTCCGCGCACGTCAGCGGGCTAGCCTCATTGCACATGTACGCCATCTCGAACCGCCCCGTGGTGCCGCAGCACCCGGCCCGGACGTCCTCGAACCCGTACGCCGCCGGGTCGGCGAGCACGTCCGCCACGGGACCGTACACGTCGCCGTAGACGACCCTGGCGCCGCCGCCGAGGCCTCCGGCGCCGTCCAGGCGCGCCACCAGGTCGCGGAGGCCCGCGTTGAAGGCCCGCGCCACGGCGTTGTACTCCTCGGTGCACGCGCCCGTGGCGGCGTGGCGCTCCAGCGGGAGGCACCCCATGGGCGGGAGCCCGTTGAGGTCCAGCTTGCGCGCGCCCAGCGCGTGCAGCGCGCGCGCGAACGACTCCGCGACGCCCAGGAGGTAGCCCGCGTAGCCCGACGCCGCCGCGTACTGCGCCGCGTGGCCGCTCGGCACGCCGTAGTAGTTCTCCAGGAAGTCGTTGGTGCCCATGCTCACGACGTAGAGCGCCTCCGACAGCGTCTCCTGAGCCCTGTCGTCGCCCTGGAAGCTCCTCAGCTTCGCCGCGTACTCCTTGAAGTAGTCCAGCTCTTTCCACAGCGGCAGAACGGACTGCAAATGAAACGGACATATTGTCGGCGGCGGCGTTCATTGTCGTCGTAACAAAGAACCTATTTTTTGTGCACGAGTACGATGGCGTCTTTCTTACAAAAAGATCAGACGTGGCGTTGTCGTAGCCGGCTCCTGCAGACGCGAAGCAGGCGCCGGTGGCAAGGCTGCTCATGTTGGCGTCGGGGTCCAGGTACGCCGGCACGAGTGGGGGGAGGCCAAAAGCCTCGGAGATGAAGTCGACGGCGAGGCGGCCGTTGGAGAACCGGCCGGTGGGCTGGCCACTACTACTGCCGCCGCCGCTTCCCGGCGGACGGAGGTCGCGGCCGTAGGGCGCGAAGTCGCTCTTGACGAGCGTGGAGATGTAGTTGTTGTTGCCCGTGTCGACCGTCGAGTCGCCGAACACGATCAACGCAGGGACCTTTGCCGCCGCTGGCCCGCCGGAGAGCGTGAGCATGTACAGCTGCAGGAGGATGATCGGTAGAGAATGCCGCAATGCCGACATGTTCTCTGTTCACGGATCAGCAAGTGCGCGCAGCTCAGTTTGTTTCGGTGGATTGGATCATGTCCATCCGGTGTCAATTTCTTGATGTGCTACCGTCGCCTTTTTGCTGGGTTTGGCGAACTACTACTACTAGTGACTCGGCCATCCTGCGGTTACAACTGATCGAGACGAGTCTGCACATTCAATGGAAACTTCCATGATTTGTCGCTAGTAGTATATTGTCTTTTATACGAAGTACTAACTTCCCCAATTCTATTTTCACGATCATTCCTTCTAAGGGATGATGTAACAGAAGACGAAAAAAAAAAACTTTTAACCCCCACAACTTTCGTGGTCATCTGATTTCTCCCTTGTCTACAAAACTTTTTTTTTTGACCATTTAACTTCCAAGATAGTTTGTTTGTTTCTGCACAATAAGCGTTTTTCCTCAGGGAAGTACTAGCACTCTGACATCTGAACGAACACCCGTGTCCAAACGCCTACAGCTGCTACACGCCCATGCCAGCGCGGGGACCACCTGCGCGGCTCCCGGCACTTCCCCCTCCGTTCCCGCGCCTGCAGCCGCGTCACGCTCGACGTGCATGCACAACGTCATAGCAGCTGCAACAGGTGGCTATGGAAGGCGAGTCACATTGCAATATGTATAACGTCCGATCTACTTTTGAAAATCTAGATAAACACATTTGTATTATGCATCTGAAGACAGATAAAACACTTAAAACATGCGTCTGAAACACTTGCAAAAACACCTGAAAACACTTTGTAAAGCATATGCAACATCCAGATAAAAACACTTTCAACATATGGGTGAAACATATACAACATCCAAATAAAAACACTTGAAAGACACGTCTCAAAAAAGAGAAAACATTTGAAATAGACGATTGCAACATACGTGTATAGCCATTTGCAACATATGCAACGTGTATAGCCATTTGCAACATATGTAACATCCCAATCTACTTTTACAACATCCATATGAAATAGTTGTAACATACCTCTAAAATATCTGAAACAATTGAAACATATGTTTGCAACATAAGGGGAGAGAGGCCGAGCCAGTCGATTCCGACCGTTAAGGTGCGAGCCAGCGGCGAGCGACGCCGCACGAGCACCACCAGCTCCAGCCACGCTCGTGGGTGCCCCTTGGCACGACCAGGGATGACTTTGAGACGCCCTGGCACGTGCGCCCAGCCACCATCGGCAGGGGCAGCGGCGGCGGCCCGCGGCGGCCCACGGCGGCAAGGCATCCCAACAGCTTTGGGTTGGGGAAGAGGCCGAGGAGGCGTTGCCGAACTGAGGGAGGAGGTGGCGTGGTCGGCTTGGGCTCTGCTGGTGCCAACGAACGCGCGAGAGAGACTGGGAGATGAGGAGGACGAGACGGAGCAGGGAGATTTTTTATTGAGAGAGGTGGGCGAGGCAAAGTGGGAAGCCACGGCTGAACAGACGCGGGCCAACGGACACTCGTGTCAAAGTATTTTCATTTTTCTTACGATGTTTTTTTTTGTTGACAAGGCATCATGTCAACCATCCTACGTAGTAGCGCGACATCAACTTAGAGGATGTAAATCGGACTACAGTGATACTTAGGGGGTAAATCGGTCTATAGAGGACTATTAAAAAATCCAAGTATTTATTGAAAAATTATGCAGTTAAAAATCCAAAAAACTGGTTTAATCTTACAAATAATAGAAAATTTGATTTAATTAAAAACATATTAAACTAGTTTCATATATATGTATATATATTTAAAATAAAAATGATTCTTTATCTTATAGTTCCTAAATTAGAATTAGAATTAGCTGAATCTTATATGGACTCCTTTTGGTTATTGTTTGCTAGCATAGGCTCTCGTTATTTGTTATAATTAATCTAAATTGAAGGCCAATTGACTTTGATGACAACACAAGTTGAGGGATTTTTCCGCGGTTAGCATACACCCCAGCCCATGGACCCACAGTTGTATCGGGTATTTCCAGATAGAGTAAAGTGCATCAATGGTCCCTAAACTTGCGCTGTTGTGTCATCCCGGTCCCTAAACTCGCAAATCGACCATTCAGGTCCTCAAACTTGTTCATCTGTGTCATCTCGGTCCCTAAACTTATTCGGCTGTGTTATCCCGGTCCCTAAACTTGCAAATCGACCATTTAGGTCCTCAAACTTGTTCAGTTGTGTCATCCCGGTCCCTAAACTTGGTTTTGGATCTCATCTGGGTCCAAACTGGACGATTTAAAAACTTGATATCAAACAATAATTCATAACTTTTTCATATGAACTCAAATGAGGACAAACTTTATATCAAAATTGTAGCCCTCGACGCGATCTACAACTTTGTAGTTGAAAAATTTTTGAATTAAAATTGTTTAGAGTCCCAAAATAATGTTATATGTTTATAGATTTTGAAATTTTAAATTTCAAATTATCAAACAATCTTGGATATTGATATGGTCTATATGAAAGTTATAGTTCTCAATATTATCTACAACTTTGTAGTTGAAAAGTTTTTTATTTGAAGTCGTTTAGTATTCTAAAATATTATTATAAGTTTACAGATTTTAAAATTTAAACTTACAATAAAAAACTTACAATAATATTTTAGAATACTACGTCGTGCAGCGCGCGCGCGAACGACTCCGCCACGCCCAGGAGGTAGCCCGCGTAGTCGGACGCCGCCGCGTACTGTGCCGCGTGGCCGCTCGGCACGCCGTAGTAGTTCTCCAGGAAGTCGTTGGTGCCCATGCTCACGACGTAGAGCGCCTCCGACAGCGTCTCCTGAGCCCTGTCGTCGCCCTGGAAGTTCCTCAGCTTCGCCGCGTACTCCTTGAAGTAGTCCAGCTCTTTCCACAGCGGCAGAACGGACTGCAAAAAGGATCAACGTGTTTGTCGGAGGCGGCGTTCATTGGCGTCGTAACAAAGAAGCTATTTTTTGTGCACGAGCACGATGGCGTCTTTCTTACAAAAAGATCAGACGTGGCGTTGTCGTAGCCGGCTCCTGCAGACGCGAAGTGGGTCACCCACAAGTGGGTCACCGTAAACTTCGATGATGTCACAATTCCAAGTTATTTTTTATGACGAAATATAGGATTGAAAAATAATAAAAATATCTTTATATTTATAACAATATATAATTGATATAACAATGTATTCTAGGCATCAAAACTTTGATGCTATACTATTACAATCAGCATGTGCAAGTAACATATATACTAACATGGAGTATATCAAAATCAGGCATACGTTATATTATATAATATACATGTATGAGTGTACTATATGTGAGGGCTTTGCATTTTCAAGGGGACAAAAAAAATGTAAAAGGATTATGGGTTGTGGTGGCCTTACGCTGCTACGCATTGCATTTGATGACAGCACTGGGGTCCACACCTCTGTTTGATGCTTTATTCTTCCCCACAGAGAACAATAAAGTGGCAGACCATTTAAAGAAAACAGAACGTCAGACCATTCTACGTCTCTCTCTCCCCTCTTTACCACTTCTATCGCAGAGTTTGGTGGTTGCCGGTAAGGGCCCGTTCGTTTAGGGGTGGTTCTGGACTGGAACTGTTCCCGGTGACGCTAGCTATATAAATTAAAGAAGGAATTCTGGTTGAAATAATTCTAGGCCATGAAAACCTGCTAACCGAACGCAGCCTAATGAAAGGTCTTGATGGCCAGAGGGGGGGTGAATAGCCTATTAAAAATTTCCTACAAAGTGTGCTAAACAAGTTTATCAATATAACAAATAGCGAGATGCGAGTTTTGCTTAACCTAAAGGGTGTTTGCAAGCCACCTATCCAATTCACAATTCTAATATATATGCACTCAACCGCACAATTCAAACCGAGAAGGAAGCTACAACTAAAACTAGCAAGCTACACAAAAGAGCTACTCTAGCAAAACTATTTAGCTAGCAAAGATAACTAAGAAGGTAATGCGGAGTTGAGTTAGGAGGGTATCACCAAGGGGCAAAGTATTGAGCCAACCAATATGATCAACAATAAATACCAAGACAACCGAACACCGGAATCAATCAATCACAATATGAAGTGATGACACAAGATTTATCCCGATGTTCACGTGCTTGCCGGCACGCTAGTCCCCGTTGTGTCCCTCTTCACCACGTGGTTCGGTGGCTAATCCGTCACACACCGAGCCTCTCAAAAGGCGCCACAAGAACCTACCAAATGTCAAAAGGTTGCAAATGACACGAGCAATCCACTAACGATGTCTTTGGCGCTTCGCCGAGGTAGGCACAAACCCCTCACAATCACCGAAGGTGGCCAAGAACAATCATCGACTCTTGCCAACGCCTCCAAGCTGCTCCAAGCCGTCTAGATGGCGGCAACCACCAAGAGAAACAAGAATCCCGCAGCAAATCAACCACCAAGTGCTAACTAGATGCAATCTCACAATGCAAATGCACTTGGATCACTCAATCTCACTTCGAATACGCAAAGAAGCAAGAGAGATGAGTGGGAGGGGAGTTGCTTAGCTCAAAGTGCTCACAAGTATGTAAAAGAGTGCAAGTAGTGAGCCTTGAGCCGGCCAACAAGTATTTATAGAGGTGGCTCACTCAAAAGAGCCGTTGCTCTACCCACGAAGGCGACAGACGCGCTGCCCGCGCCTGACGCCACAAGAGGTTGCCACGTGTCTCGACCGTTTGAACTCAGAGCAATTCACGCCCACGCGACAGACGCGTCTATCGCGACCGATAGACACAGCCATGCCACCGTCAGACGCGTCTGACGCTCTGAGGCTGCGCGTCTGCTGCCGCGACGGACACAGTCCAGAAAGCCCAAAACGTGAGCCCAGCCGACAGACGCGTCCGGTGCTGGACCGAGGGACGCGTCTGTCGTGTAGAACTGCGACGCGCCCACGCGGCAACAGTGCCATGCACGGCATCTGTCGCGGTCACGTCCGCGCGTCTGACGCCCGAGCGCCAGAAACCCTAACTAGGGTATGGCGACAGACGCTGCACAGTAGCGTCTAACGCTCAGGGCAGCAGCGTCTGTCGCCCATATCTCGGCGAATTTGCGATGTTTGCTCGATCCGTTTGTTTCGCCCTTTCACTTAGCATAAGTTTTAGCTCGTGAAACACCATGTGACATCGCCTCCAAATCTTGACATTGGCGTAAAGGAAAATAGGCGTTTTAACTCCTCAAAAACGCTTGAATCCCGCCTCGCAAGCTCGGCGGGAGGGAGAGAGGACCCCAAACCCTCTCTACCGCTCAAACTCCATCGCCATCGTAAATGTGCTAACACCACCAAGTGATCATCGTCATGTGCGAGTGTGTTAGCATTTTCACAATCATTTTTCGAGGAGTTATTAGTTCTATCCAAATGCATATGATTATGAAATGCACACCTAGAGGCACTTAGGAGTTCAATAGCCACGTCATTCCCCTCTTTATAGTACGGCTATCTATCCTATAATGTAACCACAGCCACTAGGTGTCTTGGTTACTAAAACACAACCCTTAAGCATATACCTTTGCCTTGATCACGTAGGGTTGCATCCAATCCAAGTGTGGCCATCATGATCACCATGTCCATCTTGCCACCAACCTTGGAATGTAATAATCCTCATATGCTATATACAACTTAGGTATAGGATTAGTACTTAGGCATTGTCACTAATTACCAACACCAAACATAGAGCTTTCACCTAAGGGAGATCAGATCAGAGCAGAGGAAGCAAAGCCTAGAATTGACTTTGTGAGGCCGATTTCACTTAGCTGCTCCTCAACAGAGGCGAGGTATATCGACAAAGGAGCTCCCCATCTCCAACCGATGAATCGGTGATTCACAAAGCAGAGCCATGGTTAGGTGCTTGGCCAACAAGACAATCAGGGGAGGAACCATTGTCTGACGTCGAGCATTAAGTTGGCAGCAGCATCGGGAGGGTCTCGCGGTGTTAAGGTCCCCCTAGATCGCCTTTCCTTCAACTAATCCCCCTCCGTAGGTTTGGTCGCTTGGTCATGGGCTCAACCGCTAAAGGCCTCCCTGCACATGCATTGGGAGCCATACCAAAACAGATTGGAGGAGGTGATTCGGATGGTTAGCCAGGCAACCGGCGTTGAGCACGTGCGGATTGCCGAAGCCGCCGCAGCTCCAACTCGTCGCTCGTCGGGTGGCGACAGCCATGATGCCTCTCACGCTTGCCACTAAAGATGCGCTCACATCGTACGTGGCGTCATCATCAAAGCCTCCGAATTCCAGATGTGGAGGGAAAAATCTAAAAAAAGGAATAGCGTAGGCGGGAAATTTTTCCCCTGTTCGGCTGAGCTTATCAGCACGGCTTATCAGCCGTGGAACAGTGTTTTTCTCTCACAGCAAATCAGCCACAGCCGGCTTATAAGCCAAAAAACAGCCTGCCGAACAGGGCCTTTATTTAGCAGCTTATGAGTCTGGATCACATACATGACTCAATATGTTTTGGAATCGGACTATATCGCGCTAGACAAGACTATTCTAACACATATGAGTACAGGTTATATATATGAGTTTAGATAGAAAAACTCTCAATCGTCCGTTAGTTAGGGGAAAACTGGCCAAACAAATGGATGGACGAAAAAAAGAGCCTGAAATTTTGCATCTTTAGTATTATTATTATTAGGTATAGAGGTATAGATAAGTGTTTTTTATGGTGGTTTTTATTGACATGGCATCATGCCAATCTTATGCTGCGTAACGTCAGCTAAGAGAAGGTAAATAGGACTACATGCTACTCAGGGGGTAGATCAGTCTAAAAATATTTAAAAAAATCCAATTATTTATTGACAAATTATGCAATTGAAAATCCTAAAATCTGGTTTAATCTTAAAAAATCATAGAGAATTTTATTTAGCTAAAAACTATTAAACTAGTTTCATATTTTTTTAAGAAAAATCATTCTCTATCTTATGGTGCCTAAATTAGAATTAATTGAATCTTATGTGGACTTTTTTTTGTTCTTATTTGCTAGTGCTAGCATATAGGCTCTCGTTATGTATTATAATCAGTCTAAATTGAAGAAATTGATTTTGATGACAACACAAGTGTCATCATCTTTACCACTATTTATTGAGTATGAACATAAGTGTCGCTCCATCATGTCTGCGTCACTTAATCCTATTTGTACAAACATCATGTTCCCTAGGCTACCATCTAGATTTTTCTACCTCACTACCCTCCATATTTATTGTATTAAAACTTAATTAATTTCAATAGTTTATAAAACATTAATTAAATATATTAAATGAAGGGTGCATGCATGCCTATGTGCAGCAGTGTGCATGTAGCCTCACAGGGGACCAACACCCACTATGGCTCTAAGGACCCTCCACCCACACTTCTACCGTTCCACGTAGTCTGAATGATCAACATCGACTAATTGTAATAAATAATAAGAGATTATACTAGAAAATAAACACCAAAATAAGTCTATTAAGATTCAAACAATTTCAAGCTAGGCACTATAATATAAATCATGATTTTTTTGAGAAAAAGAATCTAAAACTAGTTTCGTAATTTTTCAAGCTAAAACAAAATTCCTATAGATTTTTAAGATTAAACCAGATTTAGAATTTTAAATTCCAATATTTTGTCATGTAAAAAATATTTGCTATATTTTTTTTGAAAAAATATTTATGTGAATTTCTTGATTTTTAGAAAAATATTTTTAGTTCGAATTACCTATGTGAACTTTCAACTTTGTATGATTTATCCTCTCGTGGCTAACGTGGCAGCCATGTAAAACGGCTGACACAATGTTATATAACAGAAACCACCATCAAAACTGGCTAGGGTGTAAAAACTAATGATTATTTTAAAAGTTAAAAAAGGAAATAAAACTATTTTATAAGTAAGGGGGCTAAGAGTAACTCTAGCAGGACCCTCAAATCAGCGCCTCTACTTTTGATTTGAGGGCTCCCTTTTATTTTTTTATATGCTCCAGCAGGAGCCCTCAAATTCATTCGAACGAAGAATGACAACAAGACCCACTCGTCATTCTAAACTTCTCTCCCCATACTCTACCTACTGAGCTATGCGCGCAGATAGGGAGACCGCACACTCCACATGTAAGAAGCCCTCTGGCGGCCACCCGCTCCTTCATGTGAGAAGCCGTGGCTTCTTCTACGGTGGCCGCCCAAAAGCTGTAGATTCTTCTCCGGCAAACGCTTGTGGCTTTGCAGCTTCTTCTATGTGCGGTAGAGGAGGAGAAGAGGAGCTGTGTGGAGGAGAGGAGGAGGTCGTGACAGGTAGAAGAGGAGGAGCGGTGAGGAGGACAAAAAGGAGGTTGCCACCACGGCTGTGGTGAGGATGAGACCATGCTCGAGGGCCTGCCAAATCTGATGATGGCGGCGGAGAGGACGTGGTGGGTGCCGTCACTAGGAGGAATCTGCGGATTCTTCATCTCCAGCCGACAGCAGCGGCGAGGAGTCTGTGCCCATTGGATTTGGCGGTGGCGGCGGACAGGGTGCAACGCGGTGCAGATGTGTGGGCGGTGCGGGATGCAGTTGTGTGGGAGAGTGAAAGTGCATCTAGGCTTCTATGTGGATTTGGCACATTGATGACGATACAATTTAGGATTTAATGAGATTTATTGAGTGTAGACATATTGTAATTGTGCAAAGATATATGACAACATAAGGAGACCCGCAGTTCAAATCATTGTGGTATATGGATGATTCAATACTTTATCAATTTCTATTTTGAATATGAGTAATAGGGAACGTTGTACTAAAAAGGGGGACACAAATGACAACCTTAAGGGAAATAATGTGTTCTTACAAAAACATCAAAAAACCCCCAAGATAACCCAAAGACGGATAAGCTAAACTCTTATTCCTTCTAGCCATGGTGGAAGTTCCGCGGTTGATTGCGGAAGTTTCGCATCCAAGTGCAGAACTTTCACACTTAATCTGTACCATTTGGAAAGTTGAAAGGGGTATTTATACTCTCTCTTCTTCTCCAACAGTTGTCCGCAACATTCACTCCTCAGCCAACTCGCAGATAGCTCGTTTCTCCTCCATTGAAGCCCCCAACCTCTCCACTGAGTTCTAGGTGATATTACTTGAGAGATTGGGTTGGGAAGTAAATTAGAGAGCTAGTGAGCAAGAGATTCAGATCTTTGGTTCTCCCTCTATCTTGTGGTTTGGGTTTGTTATTCTGGGAGCTTGGGCTCCTAGATGGATAGAGGTTGCCCGGGGCTCCCAATCAACTGTTGTTGAGCACCAGGAAGTCTGTATTGCCCTTGTGAAACTAGTGAAAACACTCAAGCTCGATCTTTGGTTCGCTTGAGAAGAGGTGGGAGTTGGAACAAACGCTGAGACTTTTTTGTAGCTCACTCAACAATGAGGCCGTAGGCAAGCCTTGGTGGCGCCGCTGAACTTCAAGATAAATCTTGTGTATTGCCTCTTATTGTTGTGGTTTGAGCTCACCTCTTGTTTGAATTGCAAAATTAGGGTTTCCACCCAATCTACTTGTCTAGTGCACTGCAGCTGCAAGGACAAGGTGCAAAGGGAATCTCATACTATGGTTGTTGGCATTTTAGCCAGTACGTGCGAAACTTTCGTGAACGTAGAAGTTCGGTGGGAATCCACGAAACCTCCGCATTTTGCTAATCCGCTGCATCGAGTTTTAAGTTTTTACATGCCTCCCTCCCCTCTAGGCCTTGTCTGATCCTTTTAGAGAGAATTTGTCGTAAATATAGGATGGGGGCTGAAGCTAAGCCTCTAAGAATGAGAGTCGGAGGGAGGATTTAGGTGCCCATCCAAATTTGAGGGCCCTAGTAGATGTCCCATGTAGCACAATTTTTGACCTAGTCACCTATATTTAGCTACGAAGGCTCAAGTGAGGGCCTGCTGGAGTTGCTCTAATCCAACGATTGTGAAACATGAGGGATTTTTCCATGGCTAGCATATAGCCCAGCCCAACCCAAGGTGGACCCGTAGTTGTACCCGGTATTTTCAGGTATACCTAACATTCTTGGGTAAAAAGTAGTAGTTTATAGATAACTACTCCCTCCGTCCAGAAAATAATGCAACTATGGGTGTGTGCCGGTAAAAGCAGTTCATGTTTGACCAAATTTTTAGTGAATACTATTCATATTTATGGCTCCAAAATAATTTATTATAAAATACATTTCATAATTAATCTAATGATATTTATTCGATATCATAAATATTGATATTTTTTAACTATAACTGATCGAACTTGAGATACTAAACCATGATATTGTGCTAGAATTATATTCTTTCTTGGACGGAGGTAGTAGCAAACATGCCCGTGCATTGCAATAGGAGAAAACAAAGCTATCTAATGTTAATAGGAAATGGGGATGAGAATATTATGTATCTATTTTTTTTACCCCTTGCGTAAAATTAAAAATCTATAATTTATTTTATGATGATCATAACATTATAATAACATAAGTTAATATTGGCAATAATATGATAATGTCCAATTAAGTTTGTCTCAAATTAAAATACAATCTTGATAGATATTTTTTCTTTCATTATAAGGCACAAAAATATTTAGTCGTAAATCTATCATGACTTTGATTTTCATACTATGTTTGTAGGGTGTTGGTAGAATTAAATATTGATTTCCGTGATTTGTTTTGAAGACCCACAAAAATGTGTAATTCTAATTTATGATTAAAGTCGGTAGGGAGGAAGTTACCATCGTGTCAAGGATGATCAGTTCGTTCATAATTATGATGGAGATCTATCTCGATTTCCACAACCCTCGTCGATGATTATACTTCGTTCATAATTATGATAGAGATCTATCTCAATTTTCATAACCCTCGTCGATGGTTATTTTGGTATATGCGTATAACTTGGAGGTTGATATATTTTCGTTAGATTAGATAACCAACTGCTTAAAATTTTAGTTTACAGTTTAATTAGTTGGACCATTAGGTGATGTGAATTCTAATAATAAATAGTTTTTTTTATCAAAACTACATTAACAATTTATTGGTCAAAATATTTATTCATTAGGAAAAAGTCGAGGGTTCAATGACATTATTTATTATTTATTTTTTGTATCCATAACAAATAGTAAACTCGCTAGCTTATATTATCTATATCTATACTAATAATAAAGAGCCAAAATTTTCTCCTATTTTTTGTCAGACCCCTAATTCCATGAATGTGGAAACTATTTTCGTTTATCTGTCTAGAGGCTTTCTGTTTTATATATGACTATACTGGATTCCTTAATCCTAATCAAATAGTCCTTAGTCAAAATGAATAGAAATTCTAATCTAAATCTAAATCCAAATAAAAAATTGTTTTTTTCTTCCGGTCCTCCACGCAAGCGGACTCATAAATGTTTTTCTTGTGTTTCTGTTTTTTTGGTCCGTAAGGATTCATGGAATGAAGGTATTTTTTGTTTTCCATTTTTTTATTGCCTATGTGAACGTTTTTTGTTTGCTTTTTGTTCCTCAGCAATTTTATTTTTCCGCGCGCCCGCACGGGACATTTTCCCCCCTTTCATCCAAGGTTATTAGGATCAAATACTAGGTAGTATCGTTTTTATCGTAGTATCGGGATACTATCGGATTTTACTAATTATATATTTTATATGTAGTGTAATATGTTATATAGATTGAAGGCTATAATATAATTTTGATTAATTTATTTCACTGCTTATATATTTATAAGTGAAATTCTTAGCATTGTTTAACACCTTGTAACTTTAAATAATACTTTATCATAACTAAATCATTAAAAAATTATTTATATCAATTATTGTGCGGTATAGTAGGATCGTAGTATCGGGATACTATGAATTTTTATTAAGAATCGTGTAGAGCCTTCAGGTAGAATCGGGATACTTGAGCTGTTCAGCTGATGGTTTCTGCTGCTGATTTTTTCTCGTTGCATTCATGTTGTGGCGAATTTTTCTACCTATAGTGTCATGATTTCGATTCTCATCTGCCAACCAATTGCTTTGGGTTTGTGATTTAGGGCTTGTCAGGATCCTATAGTCCATGGACAGGGACTAAATTTTTGTCCCTACCCTGTTTGGATGGAGGGACTAATGGTCATTAAAGCTATTGTACAAAATCAAAACGCCCCTAATGGATGAGGATGGCTACTTGCTCGGATCGAGCTTAGCCATGGCGGCCTCTCTAGCAGCACATGCGGCCGGGGGCTGTAGCTCACCGGCATGGCCGGCTGGAGGGGGCGCAATGTCGACCGAGGCACTCGTGGTCAGTGGGGTGCATCTAGGCAACGGCGCATGGGGTGCATATGGGCGATGGCGCCATGGCAGACACGGCCGGAGGAGGAGGCGCGCGTGATGGCGGATCTAGCAAGGGCGGGTGCGGGCGGAGGAAGCATGCGCGAAGGCGGATTCGACCGAAGGAGGAGGTGGGCATGGCCGACCATGGCGGGGGCGACCGGAGGAGAGAAGGTGATCGTGGCTGGCCATGCTGGGGCTAGGGGAGCGCGTCGCCGGGGGTAGGGGGAGCGCACCACTATGGCTAAGCACGCGTGATGGGGTGGGGAAGGGCGCACATTAATGAGAGGCACGGGGTGTCTTTTTGGTAGTTTAGTTCCCTTTAGTTACCCATTTAGTTATCCTGTTTGGGTCTTTAGGGACAATAAAAGTGGACTAAAAGGGGGAGACTAAAGTTTAGTCACCTAGATCAAACATGCCCTTAGGCACTAGCAAAGGTGAACTGTTAGTAAATGATGTTGCCACCTTCTCATTTAGAGCCAGTATAATAAGGGGCTGCAACTAGGCTAAATGCTGAAGTGAAGGAGAGAGATGAGAAGCGGGTTGTAAGCTAACAGCCGGCTTGGACACAAGAACCAACAAACTCTGTGAGAGAGACAAGTGGGTCATGTATTAATAGTGAAGATGCAACTACTATATGGATGAGCTAAAAGGTAGGCTGCAAAGATTAATATAGCCAGCAGCCGGCTGTATTATTAGCCTTGCTCTTGTGAAGCTCTATTTCAGATTCTCACCTCCCATCGCAGCGACCTGGTTGGTGCCGACTTACTATATTATCTCCAGGTGATTCTTTCGTTACTTTTCCTCTCCGACGCAAACTCTTGGTGTATTGATGGTGTGGCGAATTTTTCGGCCTATAGTGTGACAATTCGGTACACATCTGCCAACCTAGATTTTAAAGGCATTACCAAATAAATATTCCCATTTGCACCTGCCTACAGGCCTTACAATGTGTGTTCCATCTTGCACAGCCATGCTCTTTTATGTTTAGTTACCATATATGTGCCATGCCATGTATACTCTTCCTGTTTGTTGAACATCTACATGCATTGGTAACAATGTAGAAACCTACGATGTACGAAAAATGTCTTTATTTGATAATTTTGGTTAACCACTTCCATAAACATACATAAATAGCTTTCATACCAATATTTATTGCAGTAGCATATGATCTGTATAATATTTCTTCGTACATCTTCAGGAATCATGTAATGTTAACCATGTGATCTGTGGACCCTACCACATATGGTCCTCCAATTAGCATAGGTACCACCAATAGTAGGCTATTAGGCTGTCGGCACCGGAGACAGTACGTCGTCCGCTATCCAGTTTTGCGGATCCATTTAGCGTCAAAATAGGTCTATGGTGGGCCCTACTTGTTCAGTACTCAAAAAGAATATTATAACTCACAAACCAAAAAAACCAAATTAAATTACGATTACACCGTTAAATTCGTTTCAATAAATTCTTCAAAACTAGATCTCACATGAATATATTTAGATAAAGTGACAAGTGGGCCCCACAGTGACTAGGATGGATAGAGGATGATATAGAGGATGGATGGGTGCGGAAGAATTGGGTACAGAGAAGAGAATCTTGGTGACTAGAATGTATAGAGGATGAATTTAGAGTACCACGAGTGCGGATAGTGTTAAACCTCATTCTTCCCCCATCGCAGCCAAAGTATAAGCTATAGAAAAGCAATAGTTTTATTTATCTAAGGGTCTATTTGGTTAGAGGTGTTAAAGTTTAACAAACACTGTAGCACTTTAGTCTTTATTTGACAAAAAGTTTTCAATTTTGGACTAATTAGGCTTAATAGATTTGCTCCTAATCTGTGCCGACATGCATGTAATTAGCCTACATTTAGTATTCCATGTATTTATCGTAACATTGATGTGATGAGAGTTAAACTGAATGATTCAGAAACCAAACAGGACCCAAGTCACTATAATTTTCTTCTTCCTTACTTAATCGTGCTGCAACACTTTCTCGCGGCAACGTGCGGGTACTGACTAGTACTTGTTATTATAGTGTGTGTATATATAGTGTGTGTATATATAGAGAGAAAGGCTAACACATACAGTATTGGATGGTCGGGATCAGACCTGGCCAGGTTCATGGTAACACAGCGAACCAAAGATCTGCACGTCTAAATCTCGCTCTTAATATAGAAGATAATTTTACATTAAAAATTCTAAACTATTTCTAAATCACGCTAGCTATTTTTATATTTTCTTTCTCTCTTATGTACTTATATTACTAGCTCATGATCATGGCATTACCAACCAATAAAGAGAGGTATTGAAGGAGAAAAATCTTCCCATATGACTGCTCCTAGAAAAATTCTTACCTCCAAGGACGGGCAGACCTTTTTTCTAGCGTGACCTACTCTGTTCGTCCATACCCGTCACAACTCACAAGACGTGGCCACTTCGTACAAATCTCTGCACCAACTGAGGCATTCTGGCAAAACTGAATACTCACGTCTGCCTGCTCGGGAAAAGGTGCCAATCAAAATCTTCTGGACTTTTCTGAAAAGAGCAAGCAAAGATGGAAACAAGTAATTTAGCACTATAAAAAAGAAGATTTTCCGTCACATTAAATTTACGGTACATGTATAAAGTACTAAATGCAGACGAAATCAAAAACTAATTGCACAGTTTGGTTGTACTTTGCGAGATGAACATTTTGAGCCTAATTAGTCAATGGTTGAACAATTATTATCAAATACAAACAAAATACTATACTACAGTACTAAACAGTGAATTTGGCACTGCCCGAATTCGGGCAACTAAACATGGCCTCAGTGATGCAATCTTGCTAGCTAGCTGAAGATGCAATCTCACGGGAATACAAGATGGCAGCAATTCAGCATAAACCATATCTAGCTAGCCTTGCGGTTCTGCAAGCCAACAAGACCCAAAGCGACGACTCGACGCAACAGACACGTCGCTTGTGACTTGTGAGCCTGTGACCCCACTGCCCCCTGCAGTATTGTAGCTGTGACCACAGTTCCTTCCCGCCACCTTACCAGCTCACCTCCATTTATTGCTGCAGGAAAAACCAGCAGCGCGCTCTTCAAAACACTACTTGCTCGCCGTCACCTGCATCGCACACAGCCACACTCGCACTCCCAATGGCGCCGACCTGCCGTTCTGGGGCCAAAGCGGCGCTGCTGCTGCTGCTAGTGCTGACGGCGACGAGCGGCGTCGCGCGGGCCGCGGCACCGCAGGTGCCGGCGGTGATCGTGTTCGGGGACTCGACGGTGGACACGGGCAACAACAACCAGATCCCCACCCCGCTGCGCGCCGACTTCCCGCCGTACGGCCGCGACATGCCGGGCGGGCCGCGCGCCACCGGCCGTTTCGGCAACGGGCGGCTGCCCCCGGACCTCATCTCCGAGGCGCTCGGCCTGCCGCCGCTCGTGCCGGCCTACCTCGACCCGGCCTACGGCATCGACGACTTCGCGCGCGGCGTCTGCTTCGCGTCCGCGGGCACCGGCATCGACAACGCCACCGCCGGAGTCCTGGTAAGTGCTCCCATCCGCCGTACCCGTACGTCAGCTGTGCGCATAGTCTTCACACTTCACTACCGAGTAGTATCGGCACGCACGCGTCTCTGCAGAACAGAATTGTGCACGGCTCATTCGCGTCCGAACGCAGAGGAGTGTGTGGTTCGAACATACACTTGAGCCTTTTCCACTTAGGTCATGGAGTGTAGCTTGCACATTATATTTGCAAAAGAGAACAAAAGGTGGTGTATGGCACACTTTTACACATCGACAATTGTGTGTCTCATGCACATTATATTTGCAAAAGAGAACAAAAGGTGGTGTATGGCACACTTTTACACATCGAGAATTGTGTGTCTCATGCATTTTTTAAGTAAAACAAACGAAAGGGAGTGCGTATTGTTCATAGAGTACCACGGCCTTCGTCTCAAAGAGAAAAAAAAATTCTATGTTTCGTCTAAGAACCTCTTTGATAGATTAGAACTAATAGCCTACTAATAATTAAAGTTAATAGTTAATTAGTTCGCTAACATTAGCTAGACACTTTGGATACGTGGGCTAATAGATCTATGGTTCATGGCAAAATCTTTTCTACCCTGTGTATACGTGCACAAGGCATGGAAAAAGTAGGTGGGTGGGACATTATGGTCTTTTCTCAAACTATTAAGTTCATTTTAGCTCCGTTATTTTAAACACCTAATGGACTATAATTGGATGACTTGCTAACAAGTAGCCTACTTGTTTGGATCATCTAGAACCAATTTTTAGTAGCTAATAACAATGAGCTCTACGAACCTAAACAAGATCTTGTTTGAATCCACTAGCAGTAAATAGTTAGATGGCTAATAGTATACAATTAATATTAGCTAACTAATTAATAGTTTGGTATTGTTTGGATCCACGAACTAAAAGGTGGATGCATTGATGAGAGGGTCTTGACCACGACGGTCCGGCCATGGAAGTTGATGCCTATCGTGTTCCTGCTCCGGCCACTGCCGCTGGAGGCGACAAGGTGGCGCGAGCAGCAGGCAACGAAGTGGCACGCGTAATCAGTGTTCTAGAAGCTGACGAGGTCCGCTTTGAGAAGGCCTCGAAGGAGATCGTCGCGGACGGGGATGGTGCTGAAGATCTCGGGGGAGGGGAACGACGAGTGAAGGAAGAACCCGACACCGGCGTGTGGGCACTTGTGGCGGAGGAAGGTGGGGAGCGCCAAGGGGTGGTAGTCGTGGACGATGACAAGGTCGCCGCCGTCCGGGGAGAGCACCTCGATGACGCGATCAACGAACTGCATGTTCACCGCGAGGAACGTTCGGTACGTACCGGCGTCGAAGCGTTGGTCACCGTCATGGCTGGCAAGAGTGGCAGCAAGTAGGGGACCAATGGCCACAGGGGACCAATGGCCACAGGTAGTGCTTGCAGAAGTCGTTGTAGAAGTTGCTGTGGCGGGCGCCGTCTAGGTACACGGGGCGGCAGGAGAAATTCTCCATGACGTAGTCGTCGAACTCCCCGTGCAAGTGTGTCGCTCCCCTTGCTTGTAGCCACAGCCCATCGACCCCGTCCTCCACTGCAGGCTCGACGTGGTGGCGCAATGCAGGCACCACTTCACCAGTTTGTCTTTCTCGTTGTCAAGGTGGTGTCGCCGCGTCCGGCGTGGATTCCGCTGTCGGAGGAGGAGGCGGTGGAGACTTCTCCCTCCTGGGGGGACGTCCTCTTCAGCATGGACACGTTGAAATCTAGCATGGAATATTCCAAGATCAGGCTGTCCGGCGGGGACTCAGAGTCCTGGATCTCCTGTGGGGGTGGTTGCTCTTGCTCGGAGACGATCGTCGTCGCCATTGCCGGTGTGGGAGGTGCACGTGCACCTGCTCCGGCAGCACCATTTTATTCGCTATACTTTTGGTGGCAGCCACACTTAAAAATCTCCACGATGTATGACGTATCGGCGCTGTTTGTTGAGGGCATATTTTACTTTCTCCACGGTTCACTCGCATTAGAAAACAGAGAAATGTGTGGTACATATACTTGAGATTTTCGTGCATATACACATTGATTGTGGCTCATACATTATTTGCAAATTTTAGAGAACTATTATTAGCTGACTACTAAAAACAGTAGACACTTTCGTTTCTTCTACTTAGGTCATGTTTGGATCCACTAGCTAAACTTTAGCCGGCTAAATTTAGCTATGATGGATCCAAACAACCCACAACTAAACACAGCTTAGCTTTAGCTGGAGGCCAAAATATACACAATCTCTTTAGCTATTTCAACCCAGCTAATGGCAGCTAAAACTGGCTAATGACCAAATTGCCCTCGCATATTTTTCCACACCCTGCGCTCAGGACCGCTCCACCGCATTCTTTTTTATCCATCTACATGGGGCAATGCTTCCCCGGTGATTTCGTTATTCGACGAACTCGGTGATGCTGCAGCAACTTTCGCATCTGTCGGCGTAGCGGAGTAATTCGAAGAGCCAAATGGTGGCCGCGTGAGGGGTGGGGGAGATCAGGCCGGCCGAAGGAGACTAAGGGCCGCGATGCAGGTGTGGGGGATGCACCTACTCTGCTGCCTCACGGGGGAGATGGAGGGAGGAAGAAAGGGCACCAGGGTCAATAAACACCCATTAGCTGGAGGATCCAATGATCGCTAGCTAAACTTTAGCCAACTAAGTTGACCATCTAAAGCTTAGCTGGCTAAAGTTTTGCTAGGGTGGATCCAAATAAGGCCTTAATGCATGAGACACGAAAATTATCGATGTGTGTATGTGCCATATATCAATATATAGACATAATGTATGAACCACACATAATTTTGCGGTTTAGTCTAAAGCCTCGTTTAGATCCACCTGCAGTAGTTCAGAGGTAGTAATATACCTTGGTTCACAACTAAGGGAATGTTTGGAATTGTTTCGTTCCACGAAACAGGTGCAACTTTGCTTCAGAAATTTAAAAAAAAAAATTGAAGCTGCTCCATGGTGAAGTGTGTACATGACTTTCAAACAGACCCAGTATTAGTTGACTATTTTTTTCCCTCAATTGAACATAGAATTGAATGTAGAGTCAACACATTCAATTCGCTCCAACCTGCACCGTTTTTTCCCGGTCCTCTGACGGTGAATCGGTGGTCGCGTCCCGTGTCCACCTATCCTGCCGATCATAGGGTGAGGGGGGTGAGGGTGTGTTTAGTTCACTTTGTAAAATTTTTGGAAGTATAATAACTCTTTCGTCTGTATTTGGTAATTAGTGTCCAATCATAGACTAATTAAGTTCTAAAGATTCGTCTCGTGATTTACAACTAAACTGTGTAATTAGTTATTTTTTATCTATATTTAATGCTCCATACATGTGTCTAAAGATTTAATGTGACGGAAAATCTTGTAAAATTTTTGAAACTTCGAACTAACTGAACACACCCTGAGTATAAGAGCAGGTACAATAATGGGCTTATAGCCAAGCTAATGCTGATGTGGAGGAGAGAAGGGAGGAGAGAGATGAGAGCTTGGCTCTCATGCAAGCACCAAGCTGGGCACGGAAGCATAGGTATTAGTGGGCCCAAATATCAAGTGTTGTGAGGAGAAATAGGAGAGAGAAACTTTTTAAAGACAAATAGAAGACACTTATTGTATAACTTGGCTCTTATAACTTGTCTTATAGCCAAGCAACTTGGCTGTATTATTGCTCTTGCTCCAAGGACGGACCACTCCCAATTCGATAGTCCTAGGTACTAGTTGCCTATGCCCTATGGGCTATGACACTGGTTTACTGCATCTGCATATACGGAGTATACCCTATATGCTCCGTAGGTAACCTCGTGAGGCGGCAGAGGCACGACCGGGAGTCTGGGACCGTGTGCGCACGGCGCCGCCAGCAGATGTGCAGTACCAGTTCCGCCGGTCGCACCCACCGCACGGTCGGGTCGGTCGATCGCGCGCGATGCAGTGCGGCGCGGCCCCCAGTTTTGAGCTGTTTTCTCAGGGGAACCGAACTGATGCAGCAGCTAGCATGAATGAGACCCTTGCTGATTACTCCTATCCTACTTATCCCGGCAACCACTTATCCCGGCCCGCATTTAGTACCCCTACCTGGATGGTGTTTGTTCTTCTCGAAGCACGCCGCAGTCCACGAAGCTTGCATTGACAAGCATGTCTCGCCTAATGACCGCTAGCTGTTCCTGCGTACTGTACATCTTGAACTATGCATCTTGAACGGGTCCTGCATGGTGCATGCATGCGCTGACCAACGGCGTTTCACTAGTCAGTGATCCCGCTGTGGAAGGAGGTGGAGTACTACGAGGAGTACCAGCGCCGTCTCCGCGCGCGCGTGGGCCCGTCCCGCGCCGCGGCCATCGTCCGCGGCGCGCTCCACGTGGTGAGCATCGGCACCAACGACTTCCTGGAGAACTACTTCCTGCCGCTGGCCACGGGGCGGTCCGCGCAGTTCACGGTGCCCGAGTTCGAGGACTTCCTGGTCGCCGGCGCGCGGCAGTTCCTGGCGCGGATCCACCGCCTCGGCGCGCGCAGGGTCACCTTCGCGGGGCTCGCAGCCATCGGCTGCCTGCCGCTCGAGCGCACCACCAACGCGCTCCGCGGCGGCGGGTGCGTCGAGGAGTACAACGACGTGGCTAGGAGCTTCAACGCCAAGCTGCAGGCCATGGTGCGCGGCCTCAGGGACGAGTTCCCCAGGCTAAAGCTTGTCTACATCTCCGTCTACGAGAGCTTCCTCGACCTCATCACAAACCCACAAAAGTTTGGTGAGCACGCAACAACACGTGGTAGATCGATCAATAATCCATGGAAATTCCTTCACCCTGCTCACACGTACTTCGCCATCATGAACGTGAACATGGCAGGGCTGGAGAACGTGGAGGAAGGGTGCTGCGCGACAGGCAGGTTCGAGATGGGGTTGATGTGCAACGACGACGCGCCGCTCACCTGCGACGACGCCAGCAAGTACTTCTTCTGGGACGCCTTCCACCCCACGGAGAAAGTGAACCGGCTCATGGCCAACCACACCCTCCAAGTGTGCTACCAAGAGGGTGTCCTGTAACGTAGAATATATATAGTAGTATATTCAAAGTAGCAACGGAATTATATTATGATTAAGAGAGAAAAGTTGAGAGCTCACAAAGATTTGTCGTAATCACAGAAATAGATTGATGGAATAAAATTTATAGGCACAATACATACTACGTACACTTGTGATCTGAATGTGTCCAGTCCTGTAACGTGTGTTTGTGATGATGATGCTTGTGCATTTCAAATCTCAGTGATGATGCTTGAGTGAAACCCACGTCTCTTCATATTTGTTCTCCTCCCACATCTGATTCTTTTTGAAATGCACAAGCCCTCCTTTCCTGCAGAGGATGGCATCAAATGGACAGGGTCGGATTGGCTACTCGTTCTATTGTCCCACTGTGCGGGGGAGGTAAAACAAATAAAATTCCTTAGTTCTCATTTGCAGGATTTGGTTTGTTAGGAACAATGTTTTAAAAGCTAATGGAAAGATATCCATACATGTTGATTACAGCAAATTTCTTAATTCTCTGTCACTTGTCCGACAATAGAGTCGGCATATTGATTACAGTGTGGAAGGGAAGCATCCTTGTCAGTTGTCAGGGTACGCTAAAAATAAATGTTGGGTGTGTTTAGATGGTAAAAAAGGTGTAAAAAAAGTACTGTAGCACGTTTTGGCTTTATTTGGCAAATAGTATCCAACTGTTGACTAATTAGGTTTAAAACGTTCGTCTCGTCAAGTACAACCAAACTGTACAATTAGTTTTTGATTTCATCTACATTTAGTACTTCATGCATATATCACAAGTTTGATGTGACGGGGAATCTTTTTTTCGCATAGTGTTTTTTTCGTGGAACTAAACAGGGCCGTTGTTGGGCCTTTGTAACCTTGACACTGACTCAGCAGCAGTGGGTGTGATCACCAGGGACTGGGAGGTGTTAGAATGATCTCCTAATTATAGAAAACTCAACGGCCTTCTAGAACCTTGACTCGCGCCCTGATCGGGGGCGCCCAGCCCATCTATGGTTGGAGGGCCCCGTCACCCTGCGCTATAAAAAGAGGTGGGGGCCGGCGGCTCAAAGCACGAGGTTCGCCTGAGCCGCACTCCCCACCGACAAACCCTACTTCCGATCGCAGAGGGTGCGCAGCAAGTGACGGGAAGCACCTCCGCTGCCACTGCAGCGCTCCAACATCCTCACTAGACTTCACTGCGTCACCGATCTACATCGACCGTCGCTGCCTAGTGCAGAGCATCGCCAACGACTCGATGGCCGCCTCCGGATCGAACATCACTGCACCTCCCGTTCCCACAGATGGTTTGCACTCCTTCCTTCTCTCTCTTTCTCTCTCTCGGATCTAGTAGACTATATACTAGGACATCATGTTTATTCCCAAAAATGTAATATTGAGACCCCACTGATCTAGTGCTAGATGATCCTATGGCCTAACAATGGTATCGGACGCCTAAATAGCATGTAGATCTAGCCCTTGGGGAAAAGAAAAGAAAAGAACAAAAACCGATTTCGAATCGGGAGAGGCAAATCATAATGAAACCCTAACCCTAACGAATGGTCGGAGGATGGTGGGACCTACCTAGGTACCCCTCCACACCGGCACTACCGCCGTTGTGCGGGAAGGAGGAGTACCGCCGCCGTGTGGGATGGCCACCACGCGCTGAGATCTCGCCGCGGCCGCGGACTCCGGGCAACAGGGCACCACCACGTGGCCCCTCGACGACGGTGTGCTCAGCCTCGGGCGAGCACACACGCCGGCGAGAGGGCGCAGGGCGGCGCCATCTCTCCTCTCTCCGTGTCCGCCATGGGGCCGCCGTTGTGTGCCTCTGTGCTCGGCCGGTGAAAGTGAATGGGAGGGAGGAAATGGAAAATGAGTTAGGGTTTTGGGCGAACGGCAGCCGGCCGGGGTTTTTGATCAAGCGAAAATGACGCAGAGCCGCACGATTCGAATCGACGGCCGAGATCAAACGCGGCTGGCTGGGTTTCTTTCGGCCCAGGCGGGCAAGTGCGGGAGGCCGAATTGCCGGCCCAGGCCCAGGTTGCGGCCTGGGCGCGGCTGCCTCGCCGACTGAGTGAGCAGGCTGGGCCGGCTTGCGCGCGGCTGGGCCGCTTTGGCGCACATGGGCCACGGAGCGCGCTGGGCCAAGACCCGCGGTGAAGCCGCCGCGTGCGCGTGCGATTGGGCCGGCGAACCACTCAGCAGCGCCTGCAGCTGGGCCGAAATGGCCATTAAAATAGTGAAACTGTGGTTTTCTGTTTTTTCTTTATTTTTCCAGAAACAGTATAATCAATTTTGATGAATATAAATTGAATTTTGATGTTAGATCTCCATACAAATCTTGTCCAACGACATTTTTGTTCGGAGAACAGTACAGTACTTAAATGTTTCTGGAAAAATAATTATGACAATATTAAAAGTGTTTCCGCTACATACTTGATGTTGTTAATTTCATTATTAAATTCGAACCAACGGGAGAATTTAATTTTGAAAAATGGATAAATTTTCAGATGATCAAAATATTGTTATTATTCTGACCAACGTTGATTAATAGCAGTATTATGATGTTATTATGTTTTTGTCATGCATTAATTCTATTTCTGCCCAACGGTGATCTAGAATTAGTGTAAAAAGATAAATTGTATGTTTTAATTTTGACCAACGTTGGAACTAAAGCATGCAATTAATCATGTTATAATTATGTTATCACTTTATATGAATTATGTTTTCAGGAGGTTACTCTTTGATGGGGTTTATCAAAGATATTCCACCCCTCAAAGGTGACAACTACACCGAATGGAAAAAGAAAATTGACCTCGCCTTTGTCTTGGCCGAGGTGGACTGGGTAGTCACCACACCGTGCCCCACTGAACCAGTAGCACAGGTGAGGGACGCCAGTGAGTCTGATGCTGAATGGCAAAAGAAAGAAAGGGACCATGCTCCCATACAGATGGCATATGACCTATAAAAGCAAAAGTGGGTCAATGCCAACAAAAAGTATGTTGCTGTCATAAAGAACACGATTGAGCCTACCATAATGGGCTCAATCCAAGAGTGTGACACTGTC
This sequence comes from Saccharum spontaneum, assembly GCA_022457205.1. Classification (NCBI taxonomy): domain Eukaryota; kingdom Viridiplantae; phylum Streptophyta; class Magnoliopsida; order Poales; family Poaceae; genus Saccharum; species Saccharum spontaneum. Next base: position 14,810,728 of record CM039594.1, on the reverse strand, counting down.
ACAGAGTACTTGGAAAGGATAAAGAGTCAGTTCTATGGCTCTTCAAAGATATATGCTACTCAGCTGATAAAGCAGCTGGTAACAGAAAGATACACTGGAGGTGGATATGGCAATGGCATTAGAGAGCTGAAAGCCCAAGTTTGGTTTTGGTAATTAATGACACCAAGTTGCTAATGCTATTGCATCAAGTGTGTTTTGAACTAGGCATAAGCAACACATGTGATGAAGGTGTACGTGGCAAGGAGTGGTGGCCACAAGATCACAAAGAAATGGTGCATGGATATGAAATGACGATCATGGTGGAGATGCACATAATACGATGGACATGATGATCAAGTGGAGAAGAAGGATCTAAGAGCGCAAGGCAAAGGTATAACCATAGGGTTTTCCTTTTGCCGGTCTAAGTTGAGTAGAGAAGTGATTGACCGGGTTTAGGATACATAGCCGACTATCAAGAGGGGCAATCACGGTTAGCTCGGGAATCAAGTGCCACTAGATCAATGTCTTGAGCATATGCATTAGGATCTAGTTGAGAGCTAACATAACGCCTTGGAAAATATTTGTGAAATGCTAACACACATGCACATGGTGGTGTACACTTGGTGGTGTTAGCACATTTGTGAAGGCGGTGGTGTTTGAGCGGTAGTAAGCGGTAGTAAGGCGGTGGTGTTTGAAATGCTAACACACATGCACATGGAAATGAAATGCCTATTTTCTATTGCGCCGGAGTCGAGAAAAGGTGGCGAAAGTCCGGTCAGTTCAACTCGGTGCTGCTCGCTAGGGTTTCTGACCGGACGCTGGTCTGGCCTGACCAGCGCGTCCGGTCAGTTCACCTGTGCGCAGAAGTAGGGCGCGCGACCGGCGCGTCCGGTCCCTCACGGAACCGGAGCGTCCGATCAGGCGTCCAGAGGGGCAGAGTGCAGCGAAGTGCTGATCGGACGCGCGGCGCGTCCGGTCACGTGTGATCAGACGCGTCCGGTCTCGACGGGAGCTTACTGGAACGCGACCGGACGCTGGCACTGTCGCATCCGGTCAAACGGTTGAGTGCATCCGGTCACTTGCGATCGGACGCGTCCGGTCGCGGTGGGAGCTTACTAGACTCCGACCGAACGCCAGGTGCAGCGCGTCCGGTCAGACGCTGGGGCGCGTCCGGTCAGGGCAATGGCTACTTCTGACGTGCACTGTTCTCGCTTGTCCTGTAGTGACCGGACACGTCCGGTCACCCTGACTAGAGCGTCCGGTCAACGCGTTTTTATCTGCGTCGTCCGGTAACGGCTAGCTGCGCACCCCTTCGCTATAAATAGAAGATGTCCGGGGTTTGAGGGTATCTCTTGCACATTTTGAGACCTAGAGACATCCTTTGAGCTAGAGAACAACCCCTCCACTCATCTCTTTGCATAGTTGCACATCTTGAGTGAGATTGAGTGAGATTCAAGTGCATTGCTTGAGAGTTGCATTCTAGAGGCACTTGATCTTCGAGTTGCTACGGATTTCTTGTTACTCTTCCATGTTTCCCAACACGGTAGACGGCTTGGAGCAGCGGAGGTGATTGAGCTCACAATTGGAGATTGTTGGAGCCTTCACCAAGTGTTGTAAGGGGTTCTTGATCCTTCCCCGCGGGAGTTCGCAAATTGGATACTCTAGTGGAGCTCGTGGCTTGGAGGATCCCCATCTTATGTGCGGTTGTGCGGCGCCCGCCGAGGGCTCGACTCTTGATAGTCGATTAGCTCGCGAACCGACAAGTGGGTGCATCGCCACAACGAGGAGTAGCTTGCCGGGAAGCAAGTGAACCTCGGCAAAAATCTTGTGTCATCTCTTTGCCGAGGATTTCTCTTATGGTTGATCATTGTGATTGATTCTTCGAGTGCATTACTTCTCTACTTCGTTGGTATAAGAATCAAGTCACTTGCTCTTTACTTTCTTATACTAGTTCTAGTGTAGTTTGCTTAGTGTAGCTTTTATCACATAGGAGTAAGTAGCTTAGTGACTTAGCCTTGTTGGTGTGTATTAGAGATCATAGCCTTGCTTCACTAGAATTGTATAGGTGGCTTGCATAGTGTAGTTGAGCTAGTGCTAGAATAAGCTTAGCCATCTTTTATACTAACGTGGTTGTTTAGTGAAGCTTGTAGAATTTTAAATAGGCTATTCACCCCCCTATAGCCATTTGGACCTTACAAGTGGTAGCGGAGCCGAGGCACCGTTTATTTGAGGCTTAACAACCTACGGTGAAAAAGAAATGGCTCAATTAAGCTTGCACATCAACAACACCAAGAAGGCACCTCACTTTGATGGTACAAATTATGCATATTTGAAGGTTAAGATGACCACACACCTCAAGTCAATCAATAGAGAAGTGTGGAAGGTCACCGAAACAAATTTTGAGGTTACTAATCCGGAAGCACCTACACCGGTGGAAGAGAAGAAGCTCCAATGCAATGACATTGCCATTAGTGCTCTTCATGAGGCACTAGATGACAAGACCTTTGAGCAAGTGAAGAACATTGAGATCGCTCATGATGCTTGGGCCAAGCTAGAAGAAACATTTGAGGGCACCGAAGGCACAAAGACCGCTAAAGCATATATCTTGCAAGAAAAATTTTCAAGCTTCAAGATGCAAGATGATGAGAGTGTACCGGAGATGTTTCATAGATTGCAAGTCATTGTCAATGAGCTCAAGGCACTTGGTGAGGAAGTTAAGGACAACCAATTCTCTATTAAGTTCTTGAGAAGCTTGCCCAAGAGGTTTGATACATTGATCACCGTGCTAGTGAGGACTACATTGAAGGATTCAACTCCTCAACAAATATTTCAAGAAGTGATGACCGATGATTCATATAGAGAAGATGATGAGAAAGATGAATTGGTCAAGAAGAAGAAGAAGGAAAATTAGAAGAAGGATGATGAGAAGAAGAAGAGTGTGGCATTCAAAGCCACCACATCGAAGGGCAAATCCAAGATTGAATCATCAAGTGATGAAGACTCAAGCTCTTGTGATAGTGATGACATTGATGAGAAGATAGCTCTATTTGTCAAGCAATTTAGCAAGTTCATAAAGAAGAAAGGCTTTTGTGCAAGAAGGAGGAAGAACTCATCCAAGAATAATGAGTATACCATGAGATGCTTTAGATGTCATAGCAAGGACCATCTCATTGCAAAGTGTCCTTATGATAGTGATGATGAAGATGCTATCAAGAAGGAGAGGAAGAAGCAAAAGAAGAAGCAAGAAAAGGAGAGCTCTCATAAAAAGAAGAATGACTCTCATGTTGCTACATGGGATAGTGATGATTCCTCAAGTGATGATGAGGATGACAACAAGAGCAAGAAGAAGGGACATGCTAGCATTGCCATCCAAGAGAAGGTTTCCCTCTTCGACACTCCATCATGCTTCATGGCTAAGGCCGCTAAGGTATCATCCGATGATGAGAGTGATCATGATAATGCTAGTGATAGTGATAGTGATGAAGAAGAATTTACTAAAGATGAACTAATCACTATGCTAGAAGATTGCACTCAATATTTTAAAGAATCTAGAAAGGAGTGCAAGAGCTTGCTTAAGGAAAAGAAAAACCTTATGCAAGAACTTGATGAGCTTAGAGCATCTTATGAGAGTCTAAAGGTAGACCATAAGAAGCTTCAAAAGTCTCACACTAAGCTTGAAGAAGCTCATTCCTCTCTAGTTGAAAAATGTGAAAACATGCCAACTAATATTGAGAAAGCTAAAACTTGCAACATAGGCATATCTTGTGATATAATTGATGAATCTTGTCATAAGCCTATTGTTGTTGCTATCACTAACCCTTCATGTAGCGCATCTACATCATCCTCATCTAGTAGTGATGGTTTCACTTGTGACTCCTCACTTATAGTTGAGAATGAAAATCTCAAGAAGGAGGTAAAAGAGCTCAATCACACCTTAGCTAAGGCTTATGGTGGTGAGGACACCTTGCTTATGTGCTTGGGTAGCCAAAGAGCTTCTCTCTACAAAGAGGGATTGGGCTATAACCCCAAGAAAGGTAAGGCTGCTTTTGCTCCTCACAAGACTCGTTTTGTGAAGAACAATGGTAGCTATTGCAAAAGTTGCAAGCAAGTTGGTCACATAGAGCAACATTGCATGAACAAGAAATCCAATGCTAATGTATCCTCAATTAAGTTTGACTCTTTCTATATACTTACCAAGGGTACAAATGGTGTTCACGCTAAGTTCATTGGTACACCATGGATGGGCTCAAAGAAGAAAGTCATTTGGGTACCAAAGAGCTTGGTCACTAACCTTGGAGGACCCAAACAAGTTTGGGTACCTAAAAAGAATTGATCTTGTCTTGTAGGTCAATTACAAAGCCGGAGGAAGGCATTGGGTGCTTGATAGTGGGTGCACTCAACATATGACCGGGGATTCATGTATGTTCAAATCAATTGATACAAGTCAAAATGGTGGTTTTGATGCTATCACTTTCGGCAACAACAAGAAAGGCAAGGTCAAGGGGCTTGGTAAAATTGCTATTTCAAATGACATGAGCATATCTAATGTGTTGCTAGTTGAGAGCTTAGATTTCAATCTTTTGTCGGTGGCACAACTTTGTGATCTTGGCTTCAAGTGCATATTTGGTAGTGATGATGTTGAAGTCATTAGTGTGGATGGATCAAACTTGATATTCAAAGGATTTAGATATGGTAGCTTATACTTGGTTGACTTCAATGATAGTGAGACACAATTGACATCATGTTTGCTTAGCAAATCTAGTATGGGATGGTTATGGCATAGAAGGCTTGGTCATGTTGGAATGAAACAATTGAACAAACTTTTGAGGTATGACTTAGTTAGAGGCTTGAAAGATATGACTTTTGAAAAGGATAAACCATGTAGTGCTTGTCAAGCCGGCAAACAAATTGGAAATACACATCCTAGTAAGAGTAAAATGAGCACATCAAATGCATTTGAGCTATTGCATATGGACTTGTTTGGGCCAACAACATACACTAGCATTGGTGGCAACAAGTATGGTTTTGTGATTGTTCATGACTACACTAGATACACTTGGGTGTTCTTTCTCTATGACAAGAGTGATGTTTATGATCTATTCAAGTCTTTTGTCAAGAGAGTGCAAAATGAGTTTGAGACTACCATCAAGAAGATTAGAAGTGACAATGGTAGTGAATTCAAGAACACAAGAATTGAAGATTTATGTGATGATCTTGGTATTGGACATCAATTTTCTCCAACCTACACTCCTCAATCCAATGGTGTAGTTGAAAGGAAAAATAGAACTTTGATTGACATGGCTAGATCAATGCTTAGTGAATACAATGTGAGTCATTCATTTTGGAGTGAAGCCATCAACACGGCTTGCTATTGTAGCAACCGTCTCTATTACCATGGGAAGCTTGGGAAGACGCCATATGAGCTATTGAATGGAAGAAAGCCCAACATTGCATATTTTAGAGTGTTTGGTTGCAAATGCTATATTCTCAAGAAAGGCACTAGATTGAGCAAGTTTGAAAAGAAATATGATGAAGGGTTCTTACTTGGTTATTCTACCACAAGCAAAGCATATAGAGTTTGGAATCTCACTAATGGCACCTTAGAAGAAGTTCATGATGTTGAGTTTAATGAAACACAAGGGTCTCAAAATGAAGCTCAAAACCTTGATGATGTGAGAGGAGATCAATTGGCAAAAGCAATGAAGAACATGGATATTGGTGACGTTAGGCCAAGGCAAGTTGATGATGATGATGACATTCAAACGATTAATCAAGATGTGCAAATTGATACAAATCAAGCAAGCTCAAGTAGTACTCATGATAAAGCTCAAGTTCAAGTTCAAACAAGTGGAAACAATCAACTCCCAATACTCCAACCTACAAGTATTGCAAGAGATCATCCATTGGATCAAATCATTGGTGGAATTCAAAGTGGTGTTCAAACTAGATCAAGGCTAGCATCCTTTTGTGAGCATTACTCATTTGTGTCACTTGAAGAACCTAAGAAAACAGAAGATGCTTTGAAAGATTCTGATTGGGTAAATGCCATGCATGAAGAGCTAAACAACTTCACTAGAAATCAAGTTTGGGAACTTGTTGAAAGGCCAAAGAACTACAATGTGATTGGTACTAAGTGGGTCTTTAGAAACAAGCAAAATTAAGATGGTGTAGTTGTGAGAAATAAAGCAAGATTTGTAGCACAAGGTTACACACAAGTTGAAGGTCTTGACTTTGGAGAGACATATGCACCGGTTGCAAGATTGGAGGCAATTAGAATCTTATTAGCATATGCTTGTGCACACAACATTAAGCTCTATCAAATGGATGTCAAAAGTGCATTTCTCAATGGCTACATCAATGAGGAAGTTTATGTTGAGCAACCTCCCGGTTTTGAAAATGACAAGAAGCCCAACCATGTTTACAAGCTCAAGAAGGCATTGTATGGTTTGAAGCAAGCACCTAGAGCGTGGTATGAGAGGTTGAGGGACTTTCTTCTCTCTAAAGGGTTCAAGATGGGAAAGGTTGACACCACTCTCTTCACCAAGAAGCTTGGATATGACTTGTTTGTGTTGCAAATCTATGTGGATGACATTATCTTTGGATCAACTAACCAAGACTTTTATGAAGAGTTTAGAAATATGATGGCAAAAGAGTTTGCGATGTCTATGATTGGAGAGCTTAGTTACTTTCTTGGACTTCAAATCAAGCAAATGAAGAATGGCACTTTTGTAAGTCAAGGGAAGTACATCAAGGACATGATCAAGAAGTTTGGATTGCAAGATGCTAAGCCAATGAGTACACCAATGGGCACTAATGATCAATTGGGTGTTGATGCTAGTGGCAACATGGTAGATCAAAAGCAATACCGGTCTATGATTGGAAGTTTGCTCTATGTCACCGCTTCTAGGCCGGATGTAATGTTTAGTGTGTGCAAGTGTGCTAGATATCAAGCTTCACCTAGAGAAAGTCACTTGAAAGCAACCAAGAGGATATTGAGATATCTTAAGGGCACTCATGATGTTGGATTATGGTTTCCAAAGGGGTCAAATTTTGAGTTGATTGGATATTCGGACTCCGACTATGGTGGATGCAAGATTGATAGAATGAGCACAAGTGGCACTTGTCAATTGCTTGGAAGGTCTCTTGTTTCATGGTCATCAAAGAAACAAAATAGTGTTGCACTATCTATCGCCGAGGCTGAATACATTAGTGCCGGTAGTTGTTGTGCACAATTGCTTTGGATGAAAGCTACCTTGAATGACTTTGGAATAAAATTCAATAATGTGCCATTGTTTTGTGACAATGAAAGTGCTATCAAGATGACTCAAAATCCGGTTCAACATTCAAGAACTAAGCACATTGATATTAGGCATCACTTCATAAGAGACCATCAACAAAAGGGTGATATTAGCATTGAAAGCATTGGCACCGAAGATCAACTAGCCGACATATTCACAAAGCCACTTGATGAGAAAAGGTTTTACAAGTTGAAGAATGAATTGAACATACTTGATTTCTCCAACTTGAAATGAGTGCATGTCACACCCATTTTTAAGAACAAAAATAGGATGCATAAAGTACTCATGTGCGCCCCAGGTCATGATCGCACACATAAGCAGACAAATTACATAGTATCATCACAGTGCTTATTACATAACGAATATATGTTTAAAACATAGTCTTGAACAATAAACAATAATATCTAATGATAATCTCCAGCGGAAACTCCACACAGGGACATGGTTGACTGGTTGACACCAAGACTAGTACTCATTACGGTAATCCTCATCATAATCTTCATCTGTTATGGTGGAAATAGCAAGAGTGAGTCCATGTCGAACTCAACAAATATAACACAGGGTTCATGAGGCTCAAATGACTAGACACTGTTTAACTGCGGTTAGCTTTTAATCTTATAACTTTCATTTGAGTAGCATCAAGATAAACCACTTCCCATTAAAGAACCAATGATCAATTGCAATAATGATAACGAATAACATTAACAAGAGCATAATATTAATCAACAATAATTAAACATAATATAACAATGGTGATCTTCTATTCCGTAAGAATACCCAAGGCCGCTCGTATCCGTGAGCACGGCTAGTATACCAGTTTTTAACTCTGCGCAGAGGTGTACACTTTCACTGTGAGTCATGATTTCCAAATGAGTGGGGAGATCAAACCCAAACACCCAAAAACCATATAAAGCCATTCAAGAGTTCGTCTAACAAGTTAGGGCCATTAGATTCACTCGGCAGGCAGATGTAGAACCCCCCTTCCCTGTGGCACAACAACCGCAGCCTATACACACTAGGCCAGGGGCTCGCACTACACCCAAAGTGTCAAGCCATTCTTACGCCATTTAAGGTAACCTCTAACGAGCTAGAAAAGGTCTCTTGAACAACTAGAGCCAGAGCCATATAGCCCTCACAGCTGTACTGTCAATCCCGGTTAATGCTTACAGATAAGTCCTTATGGAGAGTAACTAGAGCACCAAAAATAACACATAGGCTCTAGTCCCCTTTTAACAATAATTAAACCATCTTAATAATTGGTTGCTTGATCCATTAATCATATCACAAGATCATTGTTCTTAATTTAAGCACTAGCCATAGCTACCCATATGCATACCCAAGGTTGACAAGGAATCAAGACATCAAACACTAAATTATAATCTCTAAGGTTGTCAAGGTAAGCATATGCATATGTATGATAATTTTGATGAATAGGTAACAAGGATAGTCCTGTGTTATACTTGCCTTGATCAAAGCTCTCCAAGTAGTACTGCTGACTTGGCTCAAAGTAATACTCCGAATCGTCCAAATACTGCTCACCTTCTATACTCGATCATCAATCAACAACATACATGCATCCAATCAAACATACACGAAGCAAACAAATAGATATAATTAGAACAGTACACCAACAGTAACAAAACAGTAATAAAAGTTCATAAAACTCTTCTACACGTTTCTACGATCACACAGACGCAAAGATCACCAAAATCGGAGTTAAAACGTAGAAGTTATGAATTTTCTAAGATTTCCTATAGATCAATAAATACTTAATTATAAACTCGAAAAATAAATTATCAAAACTAACTGTAAAATTATACTAACATGTAGAGTTCGCAATTACGAACCTAACGCAATTTGAATGGATCAAATCGGAGTTAAAACGAAGTTTTTATGGCTAAAACAGTGCTAGTGGCAAAACTGTAAATTGCTGAAAACGTATTTTTGAATTAACCGGTTGAAAATACGCTTTCAAAATACAAAAGCGTAATCTCCTGGAATGCGCCAAGGACCGCGGGTTGTTTACTAAAAAGTGCAGGGTCTCTTTAGAAAGATTACCCGCGAAGGGGTATCTTCTAATCTGGACCGTTGATCTGAAGATGGACGGCTCGGGTTCAATCTAGATGAAAACAGTGTTCTTCCTCAACGCCGGCCGGCGGTCACCATGGCCGGCCGCCTTGTATCTCGCCGGAGTTCTCCAAAAACGGGTTTCCGGCCATCCCCGACCAAAAGAAAAACACCAGAAGGAAGTGGAGAACGTCACGAACTCACCTAGGAAGAAAACGGAGGCTCGAATAGCTTGGGGGCAGCGTGCAGCACGGTAGGGCGGACGGTGGTACCCTACAGCCGCCGGCACGACACTGTGAACACCCCAAACACCAATTTAGATGGAAAAAGAGTTTGTGAACCTCTGAAATCTATTGCCAAGCTGACCAATTAACATACCGTGATGATTGAATCGGCAACGAGCAACAACCCACAGCGACCACAGCGGGTTTCTTGCGGCGGCTCGGCTAGGGCACAACCCGGACTTCGAAATTGGAGAAAAAGAGAAGGGGCAGGCTCGGGCCATCTTATAAAGAGGCAAGGCAAGGCAATCTCTCCCAAATCCCGGAGAAATCGAACACGGCAACCGAATTTTCGCCGGCGGATTCGAGTCCAACTCGAAGCAGAGGAAGGAGACGCTGTCGCGTGGGGCCCAAATGTCAGCGAAACGGAAAGGAAGAGAAGGGCGCGGCTTCGGGCTGGCCGACCGGATCGGGCCGCGCAGCAGGCTGGGCTGTTCCACCGACGCGAGCAAGAGGACAAGCTTGGGCCGCCGGTCGCTGGCTGCCGAGCCCAGCAGGTAAGCAGGTGAGTCTTTCTTCTTTTTTTTTATTTGTTTATTTTCAAAACCATTTAAAGAAATTTCAAATTCAAATCAAATGTAAGCAAAATCACACCACTCAATAAAAATATATGCAACAGCATGAATGCAACACAACATTTATTTTATTATTATTTTAAATTGGACTTTATTTGTTAAATTATTTCAATTTTTGTTATCTCTAAAATTTGGGTGTTACAAATTCTACCCCCCTTAAAAGAATCTCGTCCTCGAGATTGGATTGCTTACTCAAACAACTGCGGATGTGATTTCCTCAATTCATCCTCTCTTTCCCAAGTTGCCTCTGCCTCTGAATACCGATTCCACTGTACTTTGCACATCTTAATAACCCGACTTCGAGTAACCCTCTCAGCAGTCTCTAAAATCTTAATCGGAATCTCTTCATATGTAAGATCCTCCTTAACAGTCAATTCTTCCAAAGGTATCTGCTCCTCAGGCACCCTCAAACACTTCTTAAGTTGTGAAACATGAAACACATCATGCACCCCAGATAAATTCTCAGGTAACTCTAATTGATAAGCAACTTCCCCACGTCTAGCAATAACTTTAAATGGTCCAACATACCTTGGTGCTAGTTTACCTTTCATGTTAAATCTCTTCACACTTCTCATAGGTGACACCTTCAAATAAACATAATCACCTACTTCAAAAACTAGATCTCTTCTCCTATTATCAGCATAACTCTTCTGACGAGACTGTGCCACTCTCAAATTCTCACGAATCACTCGCACTTGATCTTCTGCGTTTCTAAGAACATCTGTACCAAACACCTGAGATTCACCTGTCTGATCCCAAAACAATGGAGTTCTACACTTACGTCCATACAAAGCTTCAAACGGTGCCATCTTAAGACTCTGTTGATAACTGTTATTGTAAGAAAATTCTGCATAAGGCAAACTCTTATCCCAACTAATTCCATATTGCAATGCACAGGCCCTCAACATATCCTCTAATACCTGGTTGGTCCTTTCAGTCTGCCCATCTGTCTGTGGATGATATGCTGTACTAAAATTTAGCTTAGTTCCTAAAGATTCATGTACAACCTTCCAAAAATGTGATGTAAATTGCGAACCTCGATCAGATACAATCTTCTTCGGAACTCCGTGCAAACACACTATCTTCTCCATATACAACTCTGCCAATTTTGGTCCTTGATAGGTAGTTCTAACTGGTATAAAATGAGCAACTTTAGTTAAACGATCTACTATCACCCAAATAGAGTCATAACCTTTCTGAGTACGAGGTAACCCCACTATAAAGTCCATACCAACTTCTTCCCACTTCCACTCAGGAATCTTCATTGGTTGCAGCAATCCTGCAGGTCTCTGATGCTCAGCTTTTACCCTCTGACACGTGTCACATATTGCTACATACTCAGCCACATCACGCTTTAATCCAACCCACCAATACTTCTGTTTGAGATCTAGATACATCTTAGTACTACCAGGATGAATAGAATAAGCTGACTCATGAGCCTCACGAAGAATTGCCTGTCTAATAGCTTGATCCTCAGGTACACACAGCCTCTTTCCAAACCACAAAATTCCATTATCATCCATTCTAAAGCCTGGTGACTTACCAATCACTATATCCTCCGCTATCTTCTTTAGTTTCTCATCCTTCAATTGACCCTTATAGATCTCTTGTTCTAAAGTAGGCTCTATTACTAATTCCATTGCATTAGTAACAATTCCCAAGTTCAGATATTCAAATTCAGCACATAACTCACTAGTCATAGACAATGTTCTTATCTCATTGGCATAACTCTTCCTACTAAGAGCATCAGCTACTACATTAGCCTTACCAGGATGATAGTGTATCTCAATATCATAATCCTTAATCAACTCCAACCATCTGCGTTGCCTCAAATTCAGATCTGACTGAGTGAAAATATACTTCAAACTCTTATGATCAGTGTATATATCACTCTTATGTCCAATCAAATAATGTCTCCAAATCTTTAAAGCATGAACAACAGCTGCTAACTCCAAATCATGTGTAGGATAATTCAACTCATGCTTTCTCAACTGTCTAGATGCATAAGCCACAACTCTGCCTTCTTGCATAAGAACACATCCCAAACCTTGACGAGAAGCATCACAATAAATAGAAAACTTCTTACTCAAATCTGGTAAAACCAAAACTGGCGCTGTAGTCAACCTCTTCTTCAACTCCTCAAAACTAGCTTGACATTTATCAGACCACACAAATTTAGCATTCTTTTCTAACAGAGATGTCATAGGTTTAGCAAGTTTAGAAAACCCTTCAATGAACCGTCTATAATATCCAGCTAAACCCAAGAAACTGCGAATCTCGCTAACATCTGTAGGTGGTTTCCAATTCAATACATCTTTCACCTTGCCTGGATCCACCGATATACCTCCATTAGAAACAATATGACCAAGAAAAGAAACTTCCTTCAACCAAAACTCACATTTACTTCGCTTCGCATACAGTTTATGCTCTCTAAGCTTCTGCAATACCAACCTCAAATGTTCAGCATGCTCTACCTCGGTCTTGGAAAATACCAGTATATCATCAATAAACACTACCACAAACTTATCCAAGTATTCCATGAACACCTTATTCATCATATACATAAAGTATGCAGGTGCATTGGTTAACCCAAACGACATAACCGTATACTCATACAATCCATACCTTGTAGTAAAAGCTGTCTTTGGAATATCAGAGGCACGAATCTTCAACTGATGATATCCCGAACGTAAATCAATCTTAGAAAACACACAAGCACCTCTCAACTGATCAAACAAGTCATCAATCCGGGGCAAAGGATACTTATTCTTGATAGTTACTTCATTTAGTGACCGATAATCAACACACATCCTCTGACCACCATCTTTCTTATCAACAAAAATAACTGGTGCTCCCCAAGGTGATGAACTAGGTCGAATAAAACCTTTATCTTGTAATTCTTTAATTTGTTTCTTAAGTTCTTCTAATTCATCTACTCCCATCCTATATGGTCGTTTGGCTATAGGTGCAGTTCCAGGTAATAATTCAATAAGAAATTCAATGTCTCGGTCAGGTGGCATACCTGGCAATTCATCAGGGAAGACATCCGGAAATTCCTCAATCACTGAATTCTCATTAATAGTATCTTCAATCTGATTCACCACCGCGGTTGGTTGCTTCTGCATTGCTACATCCACATTGATTTTATCTCCATTAGGCGCAGTCACAACTACCACTTTCTGCTGACACTGAATCTCTGCCTGATTTTGCATCATCCAGTCCATACCCAATATCACATCAATCCCAGATGTCCTCAACACTATAGGAGTTATCTTAAACTCTACCCCCCTTAATACCATACTAATTGGAAGACAACGATTACTGGTTTGCATGGTACCTCCAGGTGAATTTACTAAGAGAGGTTCTTTCATAGCTAGCATGGGTATACTATGCATTTTAACAAAAATATTGGATATGAATGTATGAGATGCTCCAGAGTCAAAAAGAACAGTTGCGGGAGTGGAATGTACATTGAACGTACCAATCATAACTTCTGGTGCATTATGAACTGTATCAGAAGACACGTGATTCACCCTTCCAGTACCCAAATGCCTCTGGTTGCTCTTCTGGCTCTGAGGAGTCTGTTGGTTCTGCTTCTCAGGACAATTATAAGACAAATGGCCCTCTTTACCACAGACAAAGCATCTAATAGGAGTGCTGGGAGAATTATTCTTCATGGGGGTAGCATTGGGATTTCCAGTGCGAGGAGTCTGTTGCCCAGTCTGCTGATACTGTTGACGCTGTGGATATGATGAACGCTGTTGCGACTGATTGCTTTGCCAATTTTGGGACCACCTCTGATTTGAATTGCGATTCCCCTGGCTAACCGGTCCCTGAAACTTCTGATGAAAGCCATGCTGAAAATTTGTGCGTTGACGGTTGTTGCTTCCTGAGCCTTGCACCTTCATCTTTCTCTTCCTATCCATCTCCTTACGCTCATTATCCAGCACAATAGCCTTGTTCACCAGCTCTTGAAAACTAGCATAGTTATTCCCCTTCAGTTGCAAGCGAAGATCATAATAGATTCCCTTCAAGAAAAGACGCTGCTTGTCTGCATCTTCCCTAACTTCATTGGGAGCATAGCGAGCCAACTGAGTAAACTTGTCATGATATTCGCTCACACTCATCTGTCCCATCCTCAGGTTTCTGAATTCTTCCTGCTTCAGCTCAATTATACCTTCAGGAATATGACGAGCTCGAAAATCTCTAACAAACTCATTCCAAGTAATAGGAGGAGCATTGTCAGGGCGTGCAGCCTGGTACGACTCCCACCAAGTCTGAGCTGTTCCTTGTAACTGACCAGATGCATACAACACCTTCTCCATATCATTGCATTGGGCTATGTTCAGCTGTTTCTCCACCGCCCTCACCCAATCATCTGCTTCTAAAGGATCAGCAGCATGAGAAAACACTGGAGGGCGTCCCTTCAAAAATTCTCCACGCTTATCCCTTACTTGAACAGGTGGTGGTCCTCCAACAGGGGGATTGTTCTGCATATGCTGCATAAACATCTGCATCAGCTGATTCTGAGTTTGCATGAGTTCCTCCATAGTAACGGGTGGATTAACACCCCCACGACCTCTGCCACGACCTCTGCCTGACATCTATTTCCAAAACACAGAAGATGGATTTCAGTACAAACCGAGATGATGTATACAATAGATAAACAAAATCTGATTTTCTGGGCGAACTCCAATTTCAGCAACTCAGTAAAACTGTCATATCTCAAGCTACAGACGTCCAAATCAGATGATCTTTACATGGTTGGAAAGCTTACAAAATTATCTACAACTCGTATTCACAACATTTTTTCTGATTCTGTCAATAAATTGGTCAAAAACTGAACTTAACAGAAACTGTTCCCGAATTCCAGACTGTGCAGTAACTCCAACTTGAAACAGGTATATCTCTTAACTCATAATAGATATTAAGGTGATTCTTGTGGGATTGGAAAGATACAGAAGTCTAATTATTCCCAGTAAAATTTCTTAAATTTCCCATGAACGGATTTTAAGTTATTTCTAAAACACCCCAGACTGATCCAGAAATCAGCAAAGGACAGAACTAAGTTAACCCCATGTTCACTAATATATCTTGCTCAAACTTAATATTCTTAACCATGGAATTTGTAAGCATGTCAACAAAACTCCAGCACACATTACAAAGATCCAAATCACACATTATCATAATAACAATCCATCAATCACACAATTGTTCACACCACAAACTGACTCTTAAAACAATCCAAACTCGAAATTAACTCGCAACTACTATCGTTCTTATTACATAGGGAATTTTTCCTATTTCCTAATTAAGCTTCTCATAAATCTTAGGACGACCTAACTCCGCCCTTAATTGGTCAATCTCCTTGTAAGCTTGCTCCTTAAGTTCCTTTTCCTTCAGCAACTCATCCTTCAGGTCCGCCTCATGAAGAGCCAATTCACGAGCTAATGCCACCGTAGCTTGCAAAGTCAAGGAGGAATCATCCGCAAGTGGCACGGTCCAAATTCCCTTGTCATGCAAGAAACAAGGAAAATGCCGAAGTGCACCCTTTAGCGTCTTGTCCGAGCGTAGACCATGGTAGTAAACAAATGCATTGAAAGCGACATCCTCCATGCTTGTCTCCACGGTTGCCCGGCTCACTCGGGTAATAAACTTTGACTCCACCTTAGGCTCCTTAGTGGTAGGATCCCTTTTCTTGACCCATAACTCCGTCTTCCAATAGGAATCCATCCATGGATGACTATACTCTGCACTGCGATACTCTAAAGTAGCCTCCCAGTCGTAGTAGTAGTTGTCCAAGGTTCTTGTCAACATATCATGGAAGAAAGCATCAGCCTTAGGAACCATGATATGAAACTTCGTAGTCCACCCCATAACTACATCCTCCATAGGTGTATCACCAACTCTTGATTCAGCATCAGATAGCTCTTGATCATCCTCTTCCTTTGGCTCCTGGGGTTTGAAACGAGCAACATATTGTGCAGCTGACAGACGAGGATGAGGAGGCATCTACAAGA
Organism: Saccharum spontaneum; assembly: GCA_022457205.1. Lineage (NCBI taxonomy): Eukaryota > Viridiplantae > Streptophyta > Magnoliopsida > Poales > Poaceae > Saccharum > Saccharum spontaneum. Next base: position 14,794,508 of record CM039594.1, on the reverse strand, counting down.
TTTAGACATAGATTAGATAGAATCAATGTATTTTCGCAATAGAATAAAGTAGAGGAAGCATAAAACTTTAGTAATTAACAAGGTAAAAAGAGGAAGCATGAATTAGGTGAAGTATGGATGCTATCAACGACCATTCTAACTAGGCTTGCGTCCTACAGTCAACACGGCTTTGATACCAATCTGTCACACCCATTTTTAAGAACAAAAATAGGATGCATAAAGTACTCATGTGCGCCCCAGGTCATGATCGCACACATAAGCAGACAAATTACATAGTATCATCACAGTGCTTATTACATAACGAATATATGTTTAAAACATAGTCTTGAACAATAAACAATAATATCTAATGATAATCTCCAGCGGAAACTAAACACAGGGACATGGTTGACTGGTTGACACCAAGACTAGTACTCATTACGGTAATCCTCATCATAATCTTCATCTGTTATGGTGGAAATAGCAAGAGTGAGTCCATGTCGAACTCAACAAATATAACACAGGGTTCATGAGGCTCAAATGGCTAGACACTGTTTAACTGCGGTTAGCTTTTAATCTTATAACTTTCATTTGAGTAGCATCAAGATAAACCACTTCCCATTAAAGAACCAATGATCAATTGCAATAATGATAACGAATAACATTAACAAGAGCATAATATTAATCAACAATAATTAAACATAATATAACAATGGTGATCTTCTATTCCGTAAGAATACCCAAGGCCGCTCGTATCCGTGAGCACGGCTAGTATACCAGTTTTTAACTCTGCGCAGAGGTGTACACTTTCACTGTGAGTCATGATTTCCAAATGAGTGGGGAGATCAAACCCAAACACCCAAAAACCATATAAAGCCATTCAAGAGTTCGTCTAACAAGTTAGGGCCATTAGATTCACTCGGCAGGCAGATGTAGAACCCCCCTTCCCTGTGGCACAACAACCGCAGCCTATACACACTAGGCCAGGGGCTCGCACTACACCCAAAGTGTCAAGCCATTCTTACGCCATTTAAGGTAACCTCTAACGAGCTAGAAAAGGTCTCTTGAACAACTAGAGCCAGAGCCATATAGCCCTCACAGCTGTACTGTCAATCCCGGTTAATGCTTACAGATAAGTCCTTATGGAGAGTAACTAGAGCACCAAAAATAACACATAGGCTCTAGTCCCCTTTTAACAATAATTAAACCATCTTAATAATTGGTTGCTTGATCCATTAATCATATCACAAGATCATTGTTCTTAATTTAAGCACTAGCCATAGCTACCCATATGCATACCCAAGGTTGACAAGGAATCAAGACATCAAACACTAAATTATAATCTCTAAGGTTGTCAAGGTAGCATATGCATATGTATGATAATTTTGATGAATAGGTAACAAGGATAGTCCTGTGTTATACTTGCCTTGATCAAAGCTCTCCAAGTAGTACTGCTGACTTGGCTCAAAGTAATACTCCGAATCGTCCAAATACTGCTCACCTTCTATACTCGATCATCAATCAACAACATACATGCATCCAATCAAACATACACGAAGCAAACAAATAGATATAATTAGAACAGTACACCAACAGTAACAAAACAGTAATAAAAGTTCATAAAACTCTTCTACACGTTTCTACGATCACACAGACGCAAAGATCACCAAAATCGGAGTTAAAACGTAGAAGTTATGAATTTTCTAAGATTTCCTATAGATCAATAAATACTTAATTATAAACTCGAAAAATAAATTATCAAAACTAACTGTAAAATTATACTAACATGTAGAGTTCGCAATTACGAACCTAACGCAATTTGAATGGATCAAATCGGAGTTAAAACGAAGTTTTTATGGCTAAAACAGTGCTAGTGGCAAAACTGTAAATTGCTGAAAACGTATTTTTGAATTAACCGGTTGAAAATACGCTTTCAAAATACAAAAGCGTAATCTCCTGGAATGCGCCAAGGACCGCGGGTTGTTTACTAAAAAGTGCAGGGTCTCTTTAGAAAGATTACCCGCGAAGGGGTATCTTCTAATCTGGACCGTTGATCTGAAGATGGACGGCTCGGGTTCAATCTAGATGAAAACAGTGTTCTTCCTCAACGCCGGCCGGCGGTCACCATGGCCGGCCGCCTTGTATCTCGCCGGAGTTCTCCAAAAACGGGTTTCCGGCCATCCCCGACCAAAAGAAAAACACCAGAAGGAAGTGGAGAACGTCACGAACTCACCTAGGAAGAAAACGGAGGCTCGAATAGCTTGGGGGCAGCGTGCAGCACGGTAGGGCGGACGGTGGTACCCTACAGCCGCCGGCACGACACTGTGAACACCCCAAACACCAATTTAGATGGAAAAAGAGTTTGTGAACCTCTGAAATCTATTGCCAAGCTGACCAATTAACATACCGTGATGATTGAATCGGCAACGAGCAACAACCCACAGCGACCACAGCGGGTTTCTTGCGGCGGCTCGGCTAGGGCACAACCCGGACTTCGAAATTGGAGAAAAAGAGAAGGGGCAGGCTCGGGCCATCTTATAAAGAGGCAAGGCAAGGCAATCTCTCCCAAATCCCGGAGAAATCGAACACGGCAACCGAATTTTCGCCGGCGGATTCGAGTCCAACTCGAAGCAGAGGAAGGAGACGCTGTCGCGTGGGGCCCAAATGTCAGCGAAACGGAAAGGAAGAGAAGGGCGCGGCTTCGGGCTGGCCGACCGGATCGGGCCGCGCAGCAGGCTGGGCTGTTCCACCGACGCGAGCAAGAGGACAAGCTTGGGCCGCCGGTCGCTGGCTGCCGAGCCCAGCAGGTAAGCAGGTGAGTCTTTCTTCTTTTTTTTATTTGTTTATTTTCAAAACCATTTAAAGAAATTTCAAATTCAAATCAAATGTAAGCAAAATCACACCACTCAATAAAAATATATGCAACAGCATGAATGCAACACAACATTTATTTTATTATTATTTTAAATTGGACTTTATTTGTTAAATTATTTCAATTTTTGTTATCTCTAAAATTTGGGTGTTACAGTGCACCCCCACATTCTTATATGACATGCCTCTCCTCCGACAATGCAAGGTAAAGTTGTGTGGCATATCATTCATACTTTGCTAAGGACATGTTTAGAACATATAGACATATTTGCATGTCAAATAGGCTCATTCATGAAAATCAAATGAGTTTAATGTATATATGGTACCACTATTGCTTCTATGTTTTGATTGATCTAGTGGTAGCATATGACATGTTTGTGGGCTTGCAAACCTAGTGTTGAATCTAGAAAATGAGCTCATGATGTGTAATTCAACATGGTCAAGATAACCCTTATACTTTATGAGGTGTGAAGAAGCTTGTCCTTGGATCAAACCGAATTACATATCTAGGCAAGTGATCT